>NC_069423.1:8985898-9001164 GCF_026875155.1 Cherax quadricarinatus | reverse complement strand
CCGGGTCTTTCCACCATTTGATCAAAGGTGTTCCAGTGAACCACACTTTAGCTTTAGAGGCTTCAAACTTGTATAATTGATTTTAACCTAATCAAAAAAATATTTGTATATATACATGCAGCATATAAACTGATTTTAACCTAAATAAAAAAATATTTGTACATACATGCAGCATATTAGGGCAAATTTAAATGCTGTAAAATAAAGGTGATCATTATTTTTTTTATTAACACATCAGCCATTTTCCACCAAGGCAGGGTGGCCTGAAAAAGAAAAACTTTCATCATCATTCACTCCATCACTGTCTTGCCAAAGGCATGCTTACACTACAGTTATAAAACTGCAACATTAACACCCCTCCTTCAGAGTGCAGGCACTGTACTTCCCACCTCCAGGAATCAAGCCCAGCCTGCCGGTTTCCCTGAATACCTTGATAAATGTTACCTTGCTACACTCAACAGCACGTCAAGTCAAAGTCCTAAAATACATTTGTCTCCATTCGCTCCTGTCTAACATGCTCATGCATGCTTGCTGGAAGTTGAAGCCCCTCGCACACAAAACCTCCTTTACCCCTTCCCTCCAACTTTTCCTAAGCTGACCCCTACCCTGCCTTCCCTCCACTACAGATTTATACACTCTCGAAGTCATTCTATATCGTTCCATCCTCTCTACACGTCCAAACCATCTCAATAACCTCTCCTCAGCCCTCTGGATAATAGTTTTGGTATTCCCACACCTCCTCCTAATCTCCAAACTACGGATTCTTTGCATTATATTCATGCCACACATTACCCTCAGACGTGACATCTCCACTGCCTCCAGCCTTCTCCTTCTTGCAACATTCACAACCCATGCCTCACACCCATACAGGAGCATTGGTATTTACTATACTCTCATACATTCCCCTCTTTGCTTTCATGGAATAAAGTTCTTTGTCTCCACAGACTCCTCAGTGCACCACTCAATTCTATGATTCACCTCATCCTTCATGAACCCATCTGCTGACATGTCCATTCCCAAATATCCTCTTTAGAATTCAGTTCCATAAAACATTGAAAACTATGATTTTGAAATAATAATTCTGAAATGCACATTTGCAGCAAAACTAGCATAGCAACTTAATCCAACGATGCTAAAATTTACATGCTATAAAACATTTCAGACACCTAATCTGATTAAGACTCTGTACAGTTTGACTAAATTGATTTCCTTGGGGATGCTGGAGTATTTTCAGGGACTAAAGATGTATTGGAACTTACCATGTAAATATGCAAGATTTAATTACAGTAAAATTAAAGTTAATTAGTGAAACCTTGATCACAATGTTTTAGCAAGAATACTACACAAAGAAGAATGATGATGTAAAGAGAATAGTAGGAGGGAAGAAGTTAGCATGAGAGGTTTTTACAAAGTAGAAATGATGCAAGGAGGGGAGTAGTATATGGAGAGAAAAAAGAGGGTTAAGAAATAGTGAAGCAATGAAAAAGAGAGTCAAATGAAGAGTGGGTAGAAGATGTATCAAAAAAATTATGTTTGAAAATAAAAAAAGAAAATTGAGATTATAAGTTTGAGAAAGACTAGGGAACGAATGATTTGTTAGTTAAAAATGGAGAGAGAGCCATAATTGGAGTTTAGAGGTATCAGGAAGATGGAGGGAATATTATTGAGACTTGATAAATGTTGATGATGATAGGGAAGCTGTGATTTTCGGTGTAGAGGGCAATGAGGAATAACAACTTTTAGGATGAGGAAGAGCGAGTTGTGAGTGTGGTGAAGTTCTGAGGCAGTGGGCCAGAATGAAAGGAGGTAAGGCAGCTGGATAAATGGATAAAGGTAGAAAATTTTTTTGGTTTTTGTAAAAGCCGGTGGGGATATAGTTTTGGAGTGGTTGGTGCTTTATATAGTTAGTGTATGGAAAGGGAAAGGAACCTAGGGATGGCAGAGCATCAAAGTTTCTTTGTGTAAAGACAAAAGAGTGCAAAAATTATAGGGAAATAAGTCTGTTGAGCCCAAGGTAGTAGGTTGGTAGAACAGCAACCACGCCAGGAATGTAACGACTACTGTCCTGGCCAAGGAGTGTAAAACAAAAGCCTGTAATTGTTTTACATGATTGGTAAGAGTGCTGTGTATTTTTTTCTGTCTCATAAACATGCAAGATTTTTCAGGTTGACAACTTGTTACTCTTTCTACTTAACACTTAAGTCACACTACACCATACATGTACAAACATATATATACACACCCCTCTGGTTTCTTCTGTTTTCTTACTAGCTCCTTGTTCTTGTTTATTTCCTCTGTCCGCCATGGGGAAGTGGAAACAGATTCTTCCTTCGTAAGCCATGCATGTCGTAAGAGGAGACTAAAATGCCCGGAGCAAGGGGTTTAGTAACACCCTTCGCCTGTATACTTACAAAAGTTAAAAGAAAAACTTTTTTTCTTTTTGGGTCACAGTGCCGTCGGTGGGATCCGGCCAGTTTTGTTGAAAGAAGAAATCCTGTTTGAATGTAAAAAAAAACCTTGGTAAAGTGTATGGTAGAGTTATTATGAAAGACTTAAGAAGTAAGATGTAGAGTAGGATAGGAGATGAACAAGGAGGCTTTTGAAGGGTAGGGTGGTGTGCAGACCAAGTGTTACAGTGAAACTAAAGGTTGAACAGTATTTAGTTAAAGGTAAAGAGTTTATGTGGCATTATGGATTTGGAAAAGGCATATGACAGGGTGGAATAGGGAAGCAAATGTGGCAGAATGTTGCAAATGTATGGAAATAGGAAGTAGTTTTTTGAAAGCAGAGAAGATTTTTTTATACGAGATAGTGAGGCTTCAGGTTAGAGTATGTAGAGAAAGGGAGATTAATTTCCCAGTATTACAACCCAGAGATTCCAAATGGCCTGTTTACCTCACCCCGGTGTAATGGGAAAAATAAACACAGTAGAAAAAGTTTTTAACTTATATTATCCATCACCAATTTATAACAGCAATATGTAACTAAGTATACAGTGATAAAGTATAGTGCACTCCTCCACGGTAAGCAAAGCAGAAATAGAAGCCACAAGATAGCAGACCGTGGCTTCAATCAAAACCAGCTCTTAGAATGGGAATGAACAAGGCAACAGGAGAGCGGTACCCACCATAACCTCCTGCGATTGCCAAAACCATCTCTTATTGGCTAGAACCTGGTCACATATTAGAACAACGGGGCCCCATCATCAACTCTTACAACCCTGGTTCACGCTGGTTGGGGGAGATAGCCTGTAAATGAGGGGTGTGTACAATGCGCCGAATTAAAGTGTTACGTACTCTTTGCATGCCACACCCCCACCCCGAGAAGGCTCATCAGGATTAGGCTGCCAACCTCCCATGGTAACCGTGCCCCATGCACAAAATAATGGGACCCCCCCCCCCACCCGCCTTTCACTCTCCACCATCCAACTCAATAGAGCTCACTTTTCCTTGTGACCAAAGCCAAAACTCCTAACTTAGAGTGAGACAGCAGTCAGACAGGCTAACATAGGTCCAAGATACAGGCGGACGTAGCTCCGCATCCCCCTCACTAAAAAAAACCCAACACTAGGTGATAAAAAAAAAGAGCATGAAAAAGGGGTTACCACAATATCATCCAACCTAAATAAAATATTATACTCTAGATAAAGAGTCTCCCAACATATTTTTCCTTTGCCGGCAATATATTTAATGGACAATTATAGGGTTGCGCCTTAGCGTCCAGCGCATAAGCCTTGTGTTTGTGTTCTTCATTGCTTGGAGATATACTAATGATTGTGATCACTGAAGACTGTGACCACCTGCGATGTCTGGCCCACATAAACATCGAAATGCTCCAAAGGCCAGTACCAGCGCGAGGGCTTCTTTTTCAATGGTAGAGTAACGGCCCTCTGATGTGGCTGGAACTTGGGCTGAAAAGTAAGCTACATGCTGCAACTCGTTGTTCCCCGATTTTGTAATAGTACTGCCCCCAACCCCGACCTCACAAGCATCAACCTGTAATGAAAAAGTTAGGAGAAGTCCGGAGACAAGAGAATGTTGCGTACACGGAAAATAATCTTTTTGCTTAATTAAAAAGCAGTGTTACAGTCTGACGTCCACTTTAAAGGGAACTTTTGACTGGTGTAAGAGAGGTAAGAGGGCTACAATACTGGAAATTTCTAACAGAATCTTCTGTAAAATCCTTCATGCCTAGGTAAACCGTTGAAGAGATGTTCTACATGAGGAACTGGATAGATCTTTAATAGAAGAACTTTAGCAAGTTTAGTGCAAATATACTTTAGGCCACTACCTACTTCATGGCCTAGAAAAGTGACAGTGCCTGGCCAAAGGAAGAATTTAGATAAAATAACTGTTTAAATGGAACTCTCTTAAAGTCTCAAACAGAGCCTTAAGTCTAAGTAGGTGTTGATCCAAGTATCAGACACACAACAATAACATCAAGGTACGTCTGTGGCCGTGCCTTCAAGTCCTTTAATAGCCTGATGGATAAGTTTCTGGAATGAAAAGATGGGGAATTTTTTCATTCCAAGGGTGTAAACTGTGTAATTGATAATTGTCCCTCCCTGGAATTACGAAGCAGAGATTTCCTTCGCCTTAATCTGTCAAAGGTACCTGATAGTAGCCTTTAAGGAGATCTAATTTGGACACAAAATCGCCTTAACCCACAAAGTCAATACGTCAGTCTAGACGAGGAAGAGGGTAAGCATCTGTAAGTGACCTATCGTTCACCTTACGGTAGTCTGTAACACATACGAAAACCCTCCATCACCTCTTCACAAGGATGCATCGGTGAACCCATGGACCTAGACGACTCCTCCACTAACCATTCTTTAAACAAAAATTCTTACTTCCTGCTGAAGTAGCCTTTCCTTTGCTTTCAGGATTAGCTCTGTAGGGGGAGAGTTTTAATTGGTTTTAGAGTTTCCCTCATCTAGCATCATGGTAACCTAAAACGTACATTTTTTTTCGGCACATCCAAAAAATATTAAGGAATGACTGAGCTAGAAGCTCAGTTAAATTTTTGCTTGCATTTCAGATAATCTCTCCATTAAGGGCTAGAATCCTGAGGAGGACAGAATTTGAAAGTTTAATATTAATTTCAGAAGATAGAGTGCAAAGAGTCAGATTGTCCTCAAGGTAGAGGACAGAGTCATTACTAGGACTTTAAATCTGGTGTATGGAAGTACTTTAAACTGATTAATGTGGTAAGTTTTAGATTTTGAAGGTCTTATCAATGGGAGCTACCACATAATTTTACATGAGATTAATTCTACTTACAATCTGCATAGGTCCCGTAAATCTAGCTTTCAGGTGTGGCCAGGTATATGTTCCTGCACCATCACCTTGTCCTCCTGGAATGGAAGGAAGCGGGAAATTGGTGCACTTCCTGTCATACCCTTCTCTGTTTCATCTGCTTTTGAGCTGTCTTTAGGTTTAGCCTTGGCTAACTGACGTGCCACTGCAACCTTGAAGACTGATTGTAGAGTGTTGAGCATAACTCTTCTCCCACCATCCTCTTTGAGGAACCCGAAGAGGACCTCGTACATTGTGCCCAAAGATCAGCTCAAAAGGACTATCACCCTGTAGACTCTTCACAGCCTCAATCGTACTGAGAACAGCAACAAAGGAGTGATTCATCTCAGTCAGTAGGAAAGTGCAAATGCAAAAAGTTCTCCATCATTGTTTTAAATGTCTGAAGGAATCTTTCCAAGGCGCCTTGGACTGAGGATGATAGGCATGGATAAGTTGTGGATTATCCCAAACCAAGTTAATACTTCCCTAAATGCCTTTGGCAGTAAAGTTATACCTTGATCACTTTGAATAGTTTTAGAATGCCCAAAACAAGAAATGAATTTTGTTAAAGCTTTTGACCAATAGCTTTAGTATTAAATAACAACTCATTGGAATGCTCAGGATAATCCTGGTTACTTTATCCATAATCGTAAATAAATATTGTTTTCCAGACTTTGACCTAGGTAGTGGACCTACACAATCTATAATTAAATCTGCAAAAGGTTTCTCCATCAGCAGGTATAGGTTTGGAAGAGGTGCAGTTTAAATGGAATGTCCAGGTTTTTTCCAACTTGACTTGCTGACATTCTCGTGGCAACACCCTAATATGAATCTTCACATCTTTCCCCCCCCCCTTGGACCCCCCCCCCCCCCCCCCATCCCCCCCCCCACCCCCCCCCCCCCCCCCAAACCCACACACACCCATTTTATAAATTGTGGCCATAAAATTCTTTTTGTGATTCTATACAAGGTTTTTTGAATTCCTAAGTGACCTCCTAATGACGTATGATGACTATATTTAATATTTGAGTCTATGGAAAATTTTCTAAGGGTCTTACCTGTATGTACCTCAACATTATATACTAAATACCTAGTAATCTCATGGAGACAATCATATTGTTTACCGTAGTCCACCCCGTGTAGACATGTGAGAAAAACTTAAAACCACTCCCTGGTCGCACTCAAGTGTCCCCTCGACCTCACAATCTTATCCATATCTACCGAACCAGTATGGATTTGGGTAGCAACCCCACAAGTACGGTGCTACTATTTAATTGTGGGACTGTATTAGAATATATTAGATTTAGCTGAATGAAGGGGAAAAGGGGGGTAGGATACACCTGGAATAACATCCGTCAAGGGAAAACATTTGTACATAATCCCCAACTACTTACCAGGATGTTCTCTGGGGTCACGTTGATGTTAGACTGGAATCACTCGTAACCTGATCAATTTTATAACATACCACTACTGGCAGCTCTAAGGTTGCTATAACTAGAAGGTTACTTAACTGTGGGTGGATTGATATTCCTCATTTCCTTGATTCACCATCTCATTTTTCGATGTCCTGGCTACCACACGACACGATTCCTCATTCCAGCAGGACGAGGTATCCGCTGGTTTGTCCTGCTTTAGAAGACGTCGTGACTCTCAAGGATTTCCCTTTTCCTCCGTCCTCGTTAACAAAACGAGGTCCTAGCCGTGTTTCACTCGGAGTCAAACGACTTATTCCACTTCACAATGATTTCTCTTAACTTACGTTATTATCATTAAATTACATTACAATTCACAAGCGCGATTTAACGTCTCATAAACTATTATACAAATTAGAGGTCATCTCCATTAAGATCTGAGACCGATGAGTGATGATAATCCAAGGGTAATTTTCCCCAGGACACAGTCCATTTGTGGCGCGTCTAGTCACCCCGCTCCTTCTCTTATCACACTTTTAACCCACATCTATTACTGTGGGTCCCGTAAATCCCGTTCCCTCACTCTCCACCAGGAACAATTACGACACTTCTTATTATGAAAATGAGGCCTATAATTAATCCTTTAGGCCACCGTGAACGTCAATTTCGTGGTTCCATGTTTTCTCCGAGCTTCCTCACCACCATTCAAAAACCAACGCAAGCGCTCCCTCCCCGGCCGCACATCCGCGCATGCGCAAAGGGAACTCTGGTTCTACTCTCTTATTTTCAAAATACATTTTGACTCATATCGGCACAAAAAAACACCTATTAGGCGCTATAGTTTCGGAAAATTAAAAATTTTTTTCCACACTGCGGCCGGGCGGAGGTCGTTGTGCCTAGAACGACTTACATAATGTGGAGTACAATTTTTCCCAATTTCACTGGCTGTACTCCATGATTTATTTGAACCCTCAAAATGGACTAATTAGTGTTCCATTCCTCTCAGGGGCATAAGCCTATGCTCCCTGGATTAATTTAATTGGGCATCACTGATAATTTTGAAGACTTTAACAATAATCAAGTCTCTCAGTATCCCAAGTCAGCCCCAGCCATTACTGCAATATAGGCACTCAACTCCATGGCCATCCCATATTTATTGAACGCCTCAAAATGGGACTAATTAGTGTTCCATTCCTCTCGGGGCATAAGCCTATGCTCCCTGGATTAATTTATTGGGCATACGGGAATTTTGAGACTTTAACCACAAACCCCCACAATAACAAGTCTCTCAGTATCCCAAGTCAGTCCAGCACATTTCTTCATTATTTCATTAACCCCTTCACCATATCCTCATTATTCCTCCTTCAGTTGACGTCAACAGACCCGAAAATTTTCCAACATAAGATATTTACCCAATTACTTCGCTTCAGTGGACCCGCCTGTGCATTTAAGGTGTGCATTTATCGTCGCCTGAAGTAAGAACAATTTATTATTTAACTGCTTATTAATTATATCCATTATAAAAGACCAGTCAACAATTTTGTTTTGGTAGTCTTGCCTTCAGTTCGCAGAGCTAGGGGCCCTTTAACTGCCATACGCCATCCTATAAGTTAGTAGGTATTCCTGTGACGGTCAAAGCTTTCCACGGAAGTCGCACCCAGAATGGGTTCCAAGAATTCAGAAAAAAAAAAAAAGGGACCATTTAACATCCATCAGGTATTGTTCCTGAGTAAAGAATCATTGACTTTCCCTCATTTACTTAATCCCTATCGCTGTCCAGCTCCCACAAATTAGACTGTTCAACATCAATCTCGAAGTAAAATACTTGTACTGGGTTGGACCTTTCATGATAAGACACCGTGGACCGTATTTCACTACTTCCTTCCTATCATTATTACTAGGCGGTAGTCTGGCCATAATAATTACATGGCCCGTACCAGTGTTGTGGAGAGTGACCCGTAATGGTTTTTGGATTTATATGCCCTTTACCTGAATTTTTTAACATCAAACATCTCCGTCAAGGCTACCTCAGCTAGCCATCATTTTTGCCATAAAGCTGCAACCTTTACCATCAGTCACTGTAGTGTCAGGTTTATTAACATTATCATTTATTGTCACCATTATTATAAGAATCACATACAACCCTGCACATAACCTGTATGGTGCTTTCCCTTGTGCAATTGATAGCAACTGTTCAATTTGGTATACCAATCCTTTACATATGATTGGTCTAGACATCTGATAAATACTGGTCAAGTTCCTATCATTCTTTCCACTTTAATATCCCATGAATTACAGGCATTAACAATTTTTAGTGAAATGAGGTACCCTGGCAGAAGAAGGCCAGTCCTCCTCTTTTCCTTGCTACCTTCTTATAACTGGGTACACTACTGAGGTACTTATTCCTCTTATCCTTGAATGAGGTACCACAATTACTGAATATTCCTGAACTTGATATGTGCCTATTTAACTCTTAACTATGATTATTACCACTGGGATTATTTTCCCCTTTTTGAGGCTTGACAGATACTTCAGAATCATTATGTTTATTCCTTATAACTGTTTGGGGGGCTGAACTGGTCTCAATTGAACAATTAATTCCTGCCGAACCTAGTCTGATTTCCTTCCAGACCGTACTACGGAGGTTTGCAAACCACACCCTTTGCATTAATAGGTTTGATCAACTGCCTGGCTTAACACCCTTTAATTTATTCAAAGCCTAACTTTTACAAAGACAGTTTTCCTTCCAAATCTAATGTTGATTAATTAAAAACATTCCATTTCATTTCCATCGCACAATTCTCTAGCAGATCTCTTTCACAGTCTTTAAAACACAATTTGGTACCTAATCAAAATCTACTCTCTTAAGCATCTAAATATAACTTTAATTCCTTAGGGTTTCACGGTTCTTTGGGATTCACTAAATCAAATGCCTTCGTCAATGGCTTTTAATAGCCATGTAAGATGCTTTCATTTACTCTAAAATTCACGGACTTGTCAGCCACATTAACTCCAATAGATCCATCCATGGTAAGAGAATATTAATCACTGATTTATACAACTTAAATTAGGCGCTTAACAATAGTAATTCTTGGCACTTTAACCTTGTATAAATCCAGCCACACGATGTGCTAGCAATTAATTGGGCAAACAACTGTCATCCATCACACGATCGTTAAAACTTGTGCACCCACACCCACTTCCTTCAATCATCACTTAATTATTAAGTAATTAATTCAATTAATTTTATCAAACTGATTGCATCCGTTCTCGAAGGACCAACGGGCCAGATAGATGGAAAAATTTTCTAGGGATGCTTACCTGTATGTACCTCATCATTAATATACAATACCAGTAATCTCATTGGGAGACCAATCATATTGTTTTTACCGTAGTCACCCCGTGTAAGACATGTGAAAAAAACTTAACCACCCCTGGTCGCACCACAGTGGTCCCCTCGACCCTCACAATTCTTATCCATATCTATCCGAGACCAGTATGGTTGGGTAGCACCGATTCCACAAGTACGGTACTACTACTTATTGTGGACTGTATAGGATTATATTAGTTTAGCTGAATGAAGGGGAGGGGGGTAGGAATACACCAGGATACATCCGTCAAGGAAAACATTTGTAACATAATCCCACTACTTACCAAGATGTTCTCCTGGTGGTCACTTGATGTAGCTGGGATCACTTCGTAACCTATCTAATTATAACATACCACTATCTGGGCCAGTCTAAGGTTGCTATAACTAGAAGGGTTACCTTTTAACTGTGTGATTGATATTTCCTCATTTCTTGATTCTACCATCTCATTTTCGATGTCCTGGCTACAGCCGACACGATTCTCATTCCCAGCAGGACGGAGGTCCCGCTGGTTTGGTCCTTTTTCCGCTTTGAGGACGCATCGTGACTCAAAGGAGTTTCCCTTTCCTCGTCTCGTTAAACCTCAACGAGGTCTAGCGTGTTCACTCGGAGCAAACACTTATTTCACTTCACATATCTCTTAACTTAGGCGTTATTATCATTAATTACATTACAATTCACAAGCCGATTTAAACGTTCCATAACTATTATACAAATTAGAGTCAACTCCATTAAGATCTGAGACGCGATGATGATGATTTAAACCAAGGGATAATTTTTCCCCCCCAGGACACAGTCCCATTGTGGCGCGTACAGTCACCCGCTCCTTCTCTTAATCACACTTTTACCACTTCTGATAACTGTGGTCCCCTGATAAATCCCGTTCCCTCACTCCTCCACCAGTGAACAATTACGACACATCTTATTATGAAATGAGGCCTATATTTAATCCTGTAGGAAGGCCACCGTGAACGTCAATTTCGTGTTCCATGTTTTTCTTTCTCAAGCTTCCCTCACCACCAATTTTTCAAAACCGAATACGCCCTCCCTCCCCCAGCACATCCGCGCAATGCGCAAAGGGAAAACTCTTGGTTCTACTCTATTTTCACAAATACAATTTTGAAAAACTCATATCCGTTTCAGACCCCCACAAAACACCTCAAAAGAAATTTACAAAAAACATTTACATAACAGTCGATTTGGGGAGCGACGTTATGGGGGGGCCCATTTAAGGAAAGATAAGGTGATGAGGATAACAAAAAAATTAGGCAATGAAAGAGTGGATATCAAATTGGAGGGAGGAGGTGAATGTATTCAGGTATTTAAAAGTGGACATGTCAGAAGATGAGTCTATGAAAAATGAGGTGAATCATAGAACTGACGAGGGGAAAAAGGCAAGTGGTGCACTGAGGAGTCTATGGATACAAAGACCTTTGTCCCTGGAAGCAAAGAGGGGAATGTATGAGAGTATAGTTTTACCAATGCTCTTACATGGGTGCGAAGCATGGGTGGGGAATGTGGAACAAGGAGAAGGCTGGAGGCAGTGGAGATGTGTCTGAGGGCAATGTGCGGTGTGAATATAATGCAGAGAATTCTTAGTTTGGAAATTAGGAGGTGTGGGATTACCAAAACTATTATCCAGGGAGCTGAGGAGGGGTTGTTGAGGTGGTTCAGAAAATGTAGAGGGAATGAAACAAAATAGAATGACTTTGAGAGTGTATAAATCTGTAGTGGAGGGAAGCAGGTAGAGGTTTGACCTAGGAAAGGCTGGAGGGAGGGGGTAAAGGAAGTTTTGTGTGTGAGGGGCTTGGACTTCCAGCATGTGTAAGCATGTTAGATAGGAGCAAATGGAGACAAATAGTTTTTAGGACTTGACATGATGCTGGAGTGTGAGCAGGATAATATTTCAGAAGGGATTCAGGGAAACCAGCAGGCCAGACTTGAGTCCTGGAGATGGGAAGTACAGTGTCTGCACTCTGAAGGAGGGGTGTTAATGCTGCTGTGTTATATGTAGTGTAAGTGCACCTCTGGCAAGACAGTGATGGAGTGAATGATGATGAAAAGTTTTCTTTTTTGGGCCACCCTACCTTAGTGGGAAACAACTGGAGTTTACCTGGAGTTTACCTGGAGAGAGTTTCGGGGGTCAACGCCCCCGCGGCCCGGTCTGTGACCAGGCCTCCTGGTGGATCAGCGCCTGATCAACCAGGCTGTTGCTGCTGGCTGCACGCAAACCAACGTACGAGCCACAGCCCGGCTGATCAGGAACTGACTTTAGGTGCTTGTCCAGTGCCAGCTTGAAGACTGCCAGGGGTCTGTTGGTAATCCCCCTTATGTGTGCTGGGAGGCAGTTGAACAGTCTCGGGCCCCTGACACTTATTGTATGGTCTCTTAACGTGCTAGTGACACCCCTGCTTTTCATTGGGGGATGGTGCATCGTCTGCCAGTCTTTTGCTTTCGTAGTGAGTGATTTCGTGTGCAAGTTCGGTACTAGTCCCTCTAGGTATTTTCATCAGGTGTATATAATCATGTATCTCTCCCTCCTGCGTTCCAGGGAATACAGGTTTAGAAACCTCAAGCGCTCCCAGTAATTGAGGTGTTTTATCTCCGTTATGCGCGCCGTGAAAGTTCTCTGTACATTTCTAGGTCGGCAATTTCACCTGCCTTGAAAGGTGCTGTTAGAGTGCAGCAATATTCCAGCCTAGATAGAACAAGTGACCTGAAGAGTGTCATCATGGGCTTGGCCTCCCTAGTTTTGAAGGTTCTCATTATCCATCCTGTCATTTTTCTAGCAGATGCGATTGATACAATGTTATGGTCCTTGAAGGTGAGATCCTCCGACATAATCACTCCCAGTCTTTGACGTTGGTGTTTCGCTCTATTTCGTAGCCAGAATTTGTTTTGTACTCTGATGAAGATTTAATTTCCTCATGTTTACCATATCTGAGTAATTGAAATTTCTCATCGTTGAACTTCATATTGTTTTCTGCAGCCCACTGAAAGATTTGGTTGATGTCCGCCTGGAGACTTGCAGTGTCTGCAATGGAAGACACTGTCATGCAGATTCGGTGTCATCTGCAAAGGAAGACACGGTGCTGTGGCTGACATCCTTGTCTATGTTCGATATGAGGATGAGGAACAAGATGGAGCTAGTACTGTGCCTTGTGGAACAGAGCTTTTTCACCGTAGCTGCCTCGGACTTACTCTGTTGACGACTACTCTCTGTGTTCTGTTAGTGAGGAAATTATAGATCCATCGACCGACTTTTCCTGTTATTCTTTTAGCGCGCATTTTGTGCGCTATTACGCCATGGTCACACTTGTCGAAGGCTTTTGCAAAAGTCTGTATATATTACATCTGCATTCTTTTTGTCTTCTAGTGCATTTAGGACCTTGTCGTAGTGATCCAGTAGCTGAGACAGACAGGAGCGACCTGTTCTAAACCCATGTTTGCCCTGGGTTGTGTAACTGATGGGTTTCTAGATGGGTGGTGATCTTGCTTCTTAGGACCCTTTCAAAGATTTTTATGATATGGGATGTTAGTGCTATTGGTCTGTAGTTCTTTGCTGTTGCTTTACTGCCCCCTTTTATGGAGTGGGGCTATGTCTGTTGTTTTTAGTAACTGAGGGACGACCCCTGTGTCCATGCTCCCTCTCCATAGGATGGAAAAGGCTCGTGATAGGGGCTTCTTGCAGTTCTTGATGAACACAGAGTTCCATGAGTCTGGCCCTGGGGCAAGTGCATGGGCATGTCATTTATCGCCTGTTCGAAGTCATTTGGCGTCAGGATAACATCGGATAGGCTTGTGTTAATCAAATTTGTGGCTCTCTCATAAAAAATTCATTTTGATCTTCGACTCTCAGTCTGGTTAGCGGCTTGCTAAAAACTGAGTCATATTGGGACTTGAGTAGCTCACTCATTTCCTTGCTGTCATCTGTGTAGGACCCATCTTGTTAAGTAGGGGCCCAATACTGGGCGTTGTTCTCGATTTTGATTTGGCATAGGAGAAGAAATACTTTGGGTTTCTTTCGATTTCATTTATAGCTTTTAGTTCTTCCCGCGATTCCTGACTCCTAAAGGATTCTTTTAGCTTAAGTTCGATGCTTGCTATTTCTCTGACCAGTGTCTCCCCTGCGCATTTCAGATATATTGACCTCTTTTAGCCGCTCTGTTATTCTTTTCCGCGCCTGTAAAGGGAGCGCCTGTCTCTTTCTATTTTACATCTACTCCTCCTTTTTCTAAGAGGAATAAGCCTGTGCATACATCGAGTGCCACCGAGTTAATCTGTTCTAGGCATAAGTTTGGGTCTGTGTTGCTTAGTACATCTTCCCAGCTTATATCGGTTAGGACTTGGTTTACTTGGTCCCACTTTATGTTTTTGTTATTGAAGTTGAATTTGGTGAATGCTCCCTCGTGACTAGTCTCATTTTGTCGGTCTGGGGCTCCTCGCATACATGTCTGAACCTCAATTATGTTGTGATCTGAGTATATTGTTTTTTGATATGGTGACATTTCTTATCAGATCATCATGTTAGTGAAGATGAGGTCTAGTGTATTCTCCAGTCTAGTAGGCTCTATTATTTGCTGGTTTAAATTGAATTTTGTGCAGAGATTTAAAAGCTCGTGTGAGTGTGAGTTTTCATCAGAGCTGCCTCCTGTGTTATTACTGCAACAATATTATTTGCTATATTCCTCCATTTTAGGTGCCTTAAGTTGAAATCCCCCAGGAGCAAGATGTTGGGTGCAGGAGCTGGAAGATTTTCCAGACAGTGGTCAATTTTTAACAGCTGTTCCTGGAATTGCTGGGATGTTGCATCCGGAGGCTTGTAGACTACCACAATGACTAGTTTTGGTTTCTCGACCTTTACTGCTAAAACTTCCACTACGTCATTTGAGGCATTAAGCAGTCTGTGCAAACAAGTGACTCTGCAATGTACAGGCCAACCTCCCCTTTTTTCCTGTTCATCTTCCTCTGTAAGGTTTTAACCCGGGATCCATAATTCAAATTTTCCAAGGATCCTTTTTGGGGGTTTTCAGTGAAAACCGAACATTGCCTTTGCCTCTGCAAGCATCCACGGGTGAAAGTTTTTTTTGTTTTTGCTGGGTTTTGACCCTGTATATTTTCAAAAAAGAATGTTTTCGGACTGGTGTATTGTTGGTACTGGGGGGGGGAATTTTTTTTTTCCCGGGATTAGA
>NC_069423.1:8953719-8985398 GCF_026875155.1 Cherax quadricarinatus | reverse complement strand
TGAGACAATAGTCTTTTTGAAGCTCCGACTCCTGGTAATTTACACTATGGAGGAAGGAGAAGGGAAAGGAGGGAGTAGGGGGAAGGGGAAGAAGAGGAAAAAGGGGGGAAGGGGAAAAAAGGAGGGAGGAAAAGGAAGAAGGAGGAAAGGAATAAGGGGAAGGGGGGGAAGAGGAAGAAAAAAGGAGGAGGAAAAGGGGGAAGAGAAGGGGGAAGAGGAGAGAGGGGGAAAGAGGAAAAAGAGGAGGAGAGAAGGGGAGGGAGGAAGAGGAGGGGGGGAAGAAGAAGATGGAGGAAGGGAAGAGAGGGGGAAGAAAAAGTGGGGGGGAAAAGGGGAAAGAAGGGGGGAGAGGGGGCACTAGTCCTGGACTGGTACACAAACATTTCGTTTCTATTTTTGTCTGTCAAGCTCCCGCTATCTGTCAACCTCTAGCTCTCTTCTCAGAGACCACAAGACTGGTCATCACTTTTTCACATCTTCAAGCGAGTATAGCACTTTGCTGGATTTCTTGGTTATCCTGGGAAATTTTATACTATGTATATTTGGTATTTATGTGTACCTGTGGAAAGATAGACAGACAAAAAAGAGAGAGACAGATTGAAAAGATAAAATAGGGAGAAAAGATAAAACCCATTGTGTAGACACATGTTTCAATTTCCACAAGCGCAGAACAATAGGAATATGTTCAGTGACTGTAATTGGTATAAAATTTTATAGAAAAATAATAATAAACAATGTTTTGTATTTTTTGTTTTTGTAAAAAAGTTTTGTAAACAATTTTTAAAAAAAAAATTTTTGTGTGCTTATTGTTTGTAACAACGAGTGTAATATGTACATTCACCTTATTTTTGGCCCCTCATAGGCCACATAATTATGTGAAAAAATAAAATAGTGAAAAAAACAAAAAACCTTTCAAATACAAAAACAAAGTTTACCGGGTGAGCGGCAGTCGCCGCTGTTGCCAACCGGCTCTTTTTCTGCAAACTTCTGCCTCCATATCTCCGAATATTGATGGTAAATTTTTTTTGTTTATCCATAATTTTAGAAAAAAAAAAAAATTTTTTTCATAAGAAAAAAAAATTTTTTTTTTTTGAAATTTGGCCGCCCTGAAACAGTTTCAGAGAGGGCCTGTCGCCCCTCAAAAGGGTTAAATACAAGAAAATATGTTGGATGGGGTGGTCTGGCTGACTACTAAAAACCGACTTGATTTTTTAAAATAAAACTACCCCTTTCACCCAAAGGGGGAAGACTACAATATTTAACCCCCTTTACTTCGAAACCCCCCAATCCTGAGGGTGCTCCTGGTGCGCAAATTAAAAAAAAAAAAAAAATTATTTTTTTTATGAAATGAAGGAACTTTCCCGTTGTAATGAACCAAAAAAAACGAAATTTGGTGGAAAACTGACGAATTATGCTCTCGCGAATTTACGACCTTGGCGCGTTTACAAATTGGCGTTTTTGCCCCATTTTGACCCTTTTTTTCAGCTAATTCCTTATTCCATCGCCCAAACTCATAGCTATTTCTTAGAACTCCTTTTTTTTCTATCGATTAAAACACAAAACTGCCCATTTCCGATTTCAACATCTAATAATTGGTAGAAATTTGAAATTTTGGGCCAATTTCAGAAAACAAAAAATATGACAATTTTAAAAAGAGGTCCAAATAAACAATGCGAAAATTCCGGGCTCAAAAATAACTTTTTTTTTTGCTCACAGTCAGTCCCGGGCCCCTCTAATATTACTCTTGCTTTCTTTTTGAATTTTTTATTCAAAAAAAAAATAGAAGCTTACTATTATGCAGATACTGAAATACTGTAAAATTGTAAAAAAACATCAACCCTTTCATGCCATATTAGAATGCTAGGGGGGACATTATTGGACAATGGCACATTTTTTTTACTTTTGAACATTGGCAAAAATCAAACTTTTCCCCCCCAACTTTGACTCCATTTCGGGTTCTTTTTTATAGAAAAACAATCAAAACACCATATTTCTAAAAATTTTTCCTTTCTATAAAATGAGACCAAAAAAACGAGAATAAAACCCAAAAAAATACAAACAAAATAGCCCCAAAAAAAGTCGCAATTTAATTTAAAAAAAAAAAGGGTGGGATTTTTTTTTTTCTCATTTGCATTGCGTCTCCGGGATTTTTTTCATATGGTGCACATGACCACACAGACCAATTCTCTCACATTGGGCCACTAGTTTTTCTCCTGCTTGATTTGAAGCCGCTAGAATTTATGAGTTTTTAAAACGTCAAACGGGGTACCTCAAAGACATATATAACGGCCGGACAGTCAAAGGGTTAAGGTAAGTAATGAGTAAACGTAAAAATGCTTTTATCACCGGGGATGTTTTAAATGAAAATAGAATTTTATTGTAGGTGGGGAGGCCGGTATGGTAGCCCGCTGACCCCCATACAACCACACTCGTTTTCTTACAAAAGTCTACTTGTCTCACCCTAATTAAAATACAAATTTTTTAAAGGTAAGTAATGAGGCACTATTGTGCATTTTACTTTTTTATTGTTTTTTGATGTTGTCTATGCAACTTAACCCTTTTCAGGTCCACGGGCCCTTCTCGGGGTCCCCCAAATTAAAAAAAAAAAATTTTTTTCTTAGAAAAGATGAGAATTTTTCCCTGTCATAAGACACCAAAAGTATGAAATTTTGAAAACTAGGGAATTTAGCCTCTGAATTACAGTCTCGACAATGTTTATCATCAGCTTTTTGCTCACTTTGACCCTATTTGGGCCCAAAATCCAATATACTAGTCAACAAAAATCAAACATTTCGCTAGAACCCCATTTTTTTACGAATGAGTACAAAAACCCCAAATTTTTCCCAAATTTCAACTACCCAGACGTGGTCAAATTTAAAATTTTTCCCCTTTTCACACAAATTTCAAAAGATGCCTTTTTCCAAATGGGGTTCAGAAAAACAAATAGACATTCCGGGCACTAAAAAAAACATTTCCTCTTTTCATTATCACGTCTCCAGACCCCTCTTACTTTTCTTTGTTTTCCACTTTGAATTTTTATTCTCCAAAAAATAGAAATTTACTTTTATCAGACTTCGCATTAGGAGAAATGGTATAAATAATACGACTACTTGTAAAAGAAATTAGACCCACCAGTTGATTGTTTTGGAGCTTAGCATGTTTTGTTTACTTTTGAATTTTAGAAAAAATCAAACATTTCTGCTACTTTTAGCTAAATTTAAAGGGTACTTTTCATGTAAAACCATCAAAATCATCTCAATTCTGTAATTTTCTTCCCCATTCTATAAATAAACCCAGGAAAACTAGAATACAAAAAATACCATAGAAAATATAGTGCAAAGTCGCGTTTTAATCCAAAAACAGGTCAAATTTTTTTTTTTCCTCATTACACACTGTGTGCGCAGGATTTTTTTTTATAATGCCACACTGACCACAAACCCATTCTTCATCTGAGGTCACCATTTTCTCTCACTAGATTGAGGCGCAGAATTTATGAGACTAGTACGTCAGGCCCTTTGGTGAAAGCCACAGTATGGTAAAACCCCTAAAGGGTTAAGTATGTTTGTGTAAACTTGTTATCTTTTATTTGTATCATTTAAAGGGAAAAAAAAAGGTGTTCCACTTTAGGGGGCGATTCTGCTTTATGGCAGTACCGGGAAACCTAACCGTCGATAAGGGGGGCCCACTGTACTCTCTAAAACACGGGCCTCGCATACAAAGCCTTACAAACAAACAGAGAGCACTAAACACAAACACCTATAATTCACTAAAAAACTCCCAAATTCCTACTCACACACCCCCAAAAACATGATGACTTTACCCTCCCCATCCGACTTGTACTGAACTAAACACACCCTCACTGCTCCCCCTGGCCACTGCCTGACTGACAGGAATAAAATCGTTCGCTTTCGGGGACTAAAAACGTCCGCTTTCAGTATACAGGGGACCCTCGACCAACGGCATTAACCCTTCCGAACTAGCCAGAGTCGAATTTCTTTTGGTCAAATTTAAAAATTTTCCCCCAAAAGAAATAAGGGAAACCAAATTTTAATCTTTTCCAGACGCCAAAAGTATTAAAAAAACATTTTTTTTTTCTCCATAAATAACATTCCCTACACAAAAAAAATTTAGACTGCACAATCTTTTTTTTTTTTAAACAAGCGGCCGTCCCCACCAAAGGCTCCCCGCGCGGAGCAGCGCGGGGGGCAGCAACGTATCCTGCCAGCTCTTTTTCCCCAAAAAAAACACGCTAAACAAAATTGTGATGGCCTAAATGAAAGTTCAACACTTTGAACCCACTAGACCACAACAGGGGACCCAAGAATAAAAAATGAAACCCAAATTTTGACAAATTAAAGACAAAGGAAGACACCCCTGCAAACCCAAACACGCCCCGCCCCAGACAATCTTTTTAAACCCAAGCCCGAGAAAACAAGCCTTCTCCCCCATTGCTACACATATCACTTCAGTGATACTATGAAAGGATACGCAGAAAATAAACACCATAATAAAGAAAACACAAGGACCCTAAACTCAACTTGTCTACCCAGCAGGACCCATGTTCATAAACCCCCCTCTTCCGCCGCCCCCCAAAGGGAACAACAAAACAAACAACAAAATGGCTGACTCCCCCTCCAACCCCACCCCCTTAAAAGGATTCACCCAGATAACTCAGGTATATTTTTCCTGAAAATTAAAGGGACTACATCTTGCTCTAGAAAATAAAATCAAAGATATCAAAGCAACACTCGAGCGACGAAACCCAAAGATAACCACCTCAGAATAAGACCCAAAAACCCTTGAAGAGAAATTACATCGGAAGTTTGACACAAAAAATACTTTAAAAGCAGCATAGCCATACACTGAGCAAATAAAAACATAAATATAAAGGGTTTAAGAACAATCAAGGACGGGAATCAGAAAAATGCACACTCGACTAAATGAATCCCTTGTTTTTCCAAGACGAAAAAACTAAAACAAGAAAAGTTGTCTGTGCAGTTATAATAAACAGTCCACACATTCCTAGTGACTAACACAACACAGGCAAAGAAACTGCTATCAGGAAATACAGAACCCTAAAAAGCATCGGCAAAACAAAAAAATCAAAGAAACACGTTTGCTGGGAAAACCAGGAAGTAAACACAGTATAATACCCATTTCATTCATACATAAAAGAAAGACTTAATTAAATCAGCAATTACAATGAAAAAGGGAGTGTAAAATAGTGTCTAAAAAAAAAAAATCAAAAAACCTTCTGTTCAGGTGAGAAAACTTTAAAAAGGGAAAAAAAAATAATCAGTGTTTCAGCGAGATGGGGAAAAACTATAAGGAAAACATCAACAGGGCAACCAATATACTATCTCAAATAACACGATTTCCTACCTTTCCTTAGAAAAGCTACATTTTTGAACAATTAGATAAATGCCCTTAATACATATATACTGGGTGCATATAGTTACGTTTCTATTTTATTTACATTATTATTTTTATTATTTTTCATACTAGCTAATAAAACCCCCAATACTCTATACTTCTTTCTTACTACAAAATTGCTCATAATTTTAAATTACAACAAATCTTACTCCCCAAAATTTAAAAATATTCATTATTCTACCTGTCCATTTAATTTTGTTTATCACTACTTGTTTTTTGTCCCCTTTTTTTTTGTGTATGCAATTAGTGTATATTCCAATTACTTTTTTTCAAGTACCAAAACTATCTTTTGCTACTATACCCAAATACCTCTTTTTTTTTTTTTTATTTTGCAATAAACTGCTCAATTTATTTAATATTACAAATCAGATCTTACCCTAAACCCAAAATTATTTTAGGACCACCTGTCCATTTAACTTTGTTTACCATTACTTAATTTTAGTCCCTCATAATTTTCTCCTTTATTTTAGCTTTATATAACTACCCTAGTTTTTACATTCACAATTGTTAAAATAATCAAAGGGGCTATCTCAGGTCTAAAATAGAATAAGTTCACAACTTTTCCATTTTAACCAAAACTACCCTTAGCTCATTATTTTACTTTTTTAATAAATTTAGGTGCTATTTTTTAGCTTAAGACTTTTACTTTTTGTTTTTTACTTAATTTTAACTATAATTCACTACAAATCTTATGATTTCAAACTTGATCCTGATACCAACCTCTTTTTTAAAACTTTAAAGATTCAAAAAGTTACTGGTAATTACTACACTGCAGAACAATCAAAGGCACTTCTCAGTGCCAAAAAACAACATAACTATTTTTTAACTACAATATAATCTTTTAAACAAGCATTAGATGACCCTAGCATTACAAATTCCTTACACCAAAATGTCCACATTAACTAAAATGAAACCTGGCAAAACGAAGACAATTCTATGCCTTCCGGTACACAGCCAACCAACGTAGGGAGACCCAAAAAGGGGTGGCACAGCCAATACTACCAACCAACTAAAAATTTAACACTAATACTTTCACAAGGGAGAACAGGGGAATATATAAAAGCCCAAAATTTAAATCCAAAACCTACAAAAAATCCACATGATAAACATTTACAAGTTCCACAGTCAAACATTAGCCAATTTAGCAAAACCTAGGAAGTATGATAACTGTTCACGCATGAAAAAAGACACTTTCTACTCTCAGGTGCTTTAAAAAAACTCCTGCAAGACCAGGGCCCACCTTTTCTGAATTTTACAAACACAATGATAACGTATGTTCTCCCAACAGTAACAAACCAAAAAAGAGTTACAGAGACAGTGTTTCCCCCACTTGACCCCATCTGGACCAACACCATATCCCCTTTAAAATCAGGCATAATTACAGATAATACCACAGACCATCCCTACTTTTCTCAAACAACTCTTTGGGAAATTACCCCCAAAACATACTAAATCACCTTTAGACTTCACAATGAAGGCAGCCATTAAAACTTTACAAAAGCAGTACAAAAATTGACTGGGACACTGACTAGAAATCTATTTCAGATATTGACAATGTTTAAAAATTTTCTAAAAAAAGACCCAAACCCCTATAACAAGCACTGCCCAAAAAAAAATAAAAGAACACTAAAGACTGAACAGTCCCTGGTTTAAAACCCACATTCTCAATCCAAAATACAAAACACCAATATGAAAACGTAAGAATGGGGCACATAAAACCCGAGACCAAACAAAACGTTTCCGTAACCTAACCCCCTGAAAAAAAGGGGAAAAAATTGTAATTTTAGAACAATTTTCCAACTTTCGAGGGGATAAAAAAAGACCTGGGAAAAACCCCACAAAATTCTAGGAACAAAAAAGATATCACGAAATAGCGAAAAAAATTAGCAAAATCAATGAAACCCCCAACTCCCACCAACGAAACACAAACAGACTAAAGACTCTTCTCCACTATAGGGCAAAACCTTGCCCCAAAAAAATCCCAACTCAGATACCCCCCCAAAAGACTACCTCACTGGGAACTACCCGAACAACTGTTCCTAGCTCCGCAACCCATACGAAATCTCCCCTTTTTATCAACACGCAAAAAACAAGGCAGGGGATTTAAATACCTTTTCCCCCCTTTATATACAAAAAAGGTCAAATGCTATCACCAATCATTGAACACTCTTTAACAAAACCCCTTGAATCCTCCCCTTCCCCACAGTACTCAAAATAGCAAGGGGCACCCCCACCCAAAGAGGGGACCAAACAATTGAATAACTATAGGGCCAAAATCCCAAATTACACCTCTCTCAAAAATCTTTGAAAAATTAATTCATAAACAATCTACCCTACCTTATTTTCCCAAACATACTCAAACCCCCGCCAATTTTGGATTCAGGCCCAAAAAAAAATACTAAAGAGCATTATACACATGCAGAACTATAACACTGCAATAGAAAAAAAGAATCCCCCCGGGGATCTTTATTGACTTTCTAAACTTTTAACAGTTTAACCATGACTTCCCACGTAAAATTGTACACTATGGTATAAGAGGGCACTCCCTCAAATACCCAATCTACCTCAGCAACAGAAGCCAATATGTGAGCAAATGGGGGAAACTCTTTTTGCACAACCAATTACAGTTGGTGTCCCACAGGGAAGTTCCCTTGGGCCCCCTTTTCTTTTTCCTAACATAAATGACCCACCAAATGCTTCGCAATTTCAACCCCCTATTTTCAGATGACACACAACTCTTTTCCCCCCCCGAGCCCATCACGCTAGCCAATACTTTAAAAACAGAATTTCAGAAAAAAACTACCGGAGAGGACTAACAAACTTTTCACTAAACTTGACAAAAACCCACTTCTTCGTTTTGGGGGGGAACAGAGCTACAAGCCCCCCTTAACAAAGATAAAGGACACCTACACAAAGCTAACAAGGGGAAAAATTTTTAGGGAAACCCCCTTGATAAAGACTCAAATTTCATACACATAACAACAAATTTCCTAAGAAAAAAATTTTTTCCAAGACTGAGGCATACTATCAAGATACGGACTATGCCCACAGTCACCCCCCGGGCCCCATATCACTCCTATTTTTCCCCCTATCTCACCTATGGAAATTTGCATGGGGCCAACAAAAAGTAAACCCTCTCAGACCCTAATTACCCAAAAAAAGGCTGCAGTTAGAATGATAACAAATTCTCACATAGGCAGCACACTCCACCCAAAATTCAAATACACTAAACCCATTCACCATACAAAACATTCATACTTATTACTGCACCATTCATACATAGAACACCAACTCGATATTAACCCCCCCTCAAACATCTCCTTGCCAAACCCCAACAGAACACATGACCAAAACCCAAAGGCACAGATCACTCTTGATGTTCCCCGTGTCCCTCTCACACTTTCAAAAACCAATGCACATAAAAGGCCCCAAAATCTGGAACTCATTTTCCCGAAATATAAAAGAAAAAACTACTGTTTAAAAATTCAAATCTCTTCTCAAAAAATCACTTACTCACCCAAAACCCAAAAAAATACTGAATAACTGAACCTTATAAATTGTATATCTTAAATTTTCCCAATTATATCACATAAAAGTTAAAAACCCAAAAACCCCAAACAACTTTATTTTTTTTTAAATACACTACCTAACAGAATACTCCATTCTACTGAATGTACAACAATGCATACAACCTAAACCTGTCTTTGTAATACTCACTTGTGCTTTAAAGTAATCTGTTTACATTAAAGTTTTTCACCGATTTTATCATTGCTTATTCATTTAAGTTAATTTTAAGCCGGTAAGGATAGAAAAATTCTTTGGGGGGGGGTTTTTTTATTTTTTTTTTGTGGTTTTGAAAATTTTTAAATAAAAAAAAATAAATAAATATTTTAAAATTTATTAAAAAAATTTTTTTTTTAAGATAATAAAATTTTTTAAAAAAAATCACTTTCCCCAAAATCAAAACCCCAAATCCTTTTGCAAGATTTTCAGAATTCCCATTTAGGATAATCCCTATAAAAATAACCTTTCCTAATCCCTTATAAAAACCCCTCCTTCCCAAAATTGTCAGGGCCCAAAAAAACCCTCATTTCCCTTATTAAACCGGTTTCCCTGAAAAACCCCCCCCCCACAAAAATTACCCCCCCCCAAGCTTTTGGGGATCCCTACCCCCCCCCCTTCCCCTCGAAACCCTCCTGCCCTTTTTCCTTTTAAAACCAAACCCTCAAAAAACCCTCTTCCCCCCTCAAACTTTTAAACACCCCACCCCCCTCCTTTTCTAAATTTTACCCCCATTTCCCTAAAAGGAATCCCTCCCCCAAAGCCATCCACCCAACAACCCCTTCACCCCTATAAATTTTAATTAACCCCACACCCCCTTTAAATTTTTTTTTTCCCCCAAAATCCCCAATTTTTTTTTCCCTAATTTATTTAACCCACTTCCCATCCGGACATTTTCAAATCCCAAAAAAACCCCTGATTACACCAGCATTTAAAACCCAAGCAAATAAAAGTGTTTATAAATTCAACATCCATTTTTTGCCTTTTTATTTTTTTTTTTTTTTTGTTTTTTTTTTACTTTTTTTTTCAAATCTTTTTTTACTTAATTTTAGGGTAAAAACCCTTTTTAAAAACAAATGTTATTTTCCCCAAAAACAAAAACATTTGTAACGAGTTCGTTTCGAGCTTCGTAATCCATTTGGGGACAAAAATCACCTTTACTCCCCCCCCAATATCCCAACATCAAAAATTTTTTAAACCTACCTTTTTTGTTTTTAATTTTATTTAAACCCCCCCAAAAAAATTCGTCCACTAACCTTTGCAATTTTTCTTAAGAATCTCCCATAAGCACAGTACAGTGGACCCTCGACATTCGATATTAATCCGTCCCTGAGAGCTCATCGAATGTCGAAAATATCGAAAGTCGAATTAATTTTCCCCATAAGAAATAATGGAAATCACATTAATCCATGCAAGACACCCAAAAGTATGAAAAAAAATTTTTACCACATGAAATATTAAGTTTAATGCAATAGAATAATTACAGTAACAACAATAACAATAGATTAATAACAATAGAATAATTGACACTTACCTTTAATGAAGATCTGGTGATGATTGATGGGATGGGAGGAGGGGAGAGTGTGGATGGTGTTAGTGTTTAGAAGGGGAATCCCCTTCCATTAGGACTTGAGGTATCAAGTCTTTTTCCGGGGTTACTTCCCTTCTTCTTTTAATGCCACTAGGACCAGCTTGAGAGTCACTGGACTTCTGTCACACAACATATCTGTCCATAGAGGCCTGTACCTCTCGTTCCTTTATGACTTTACTAAAGTGGTTCACAACATTTTCAGTGTACAGGTTGCCAACACGGCTTGCAGTAGCTGTGTGAGGGTGATTTTCATTAAAAAAGGTTTGCACTTCATGCCACTTTGCACAGATTTCCTTAATCTTTGATGTAGGCAACTTCTTCAATTTCTCTATCCCCTCTCTAAAAGCATTTTCCTCGGGTTTGGCCTCTTGCTTTTGAAGATGATTTGCAGCTCTCAGTGGTTAGTTCGATTGCCCTCCTTCACCAACTTTTCCACTCCTCCCACAAACCTCCAACCCAAAGGGGATTCCCCAATGCAACAATGGTTTCCCTCAATGGTGGATTTCAGGGTTCCCCAAAAACCCCTTCAAAACCCTTTTTGTTACACTTTCTGGCCACAGTTTTTTCCCAAAGAAGTTAAAGGGTCCTTTGCCCTTTCCCTCCCAAGCCTTACCTATAAGGTTTAAAAATTGAGGATTTAAAGTGACCCTTCCAAAACTCTTTTAGAGTCAGTTGAGTTTCTGTGGTCACACAAAGCACTTTTGAAACTGCTTAGTGTACATTTTCTTGAATTTGGGAAATGACTGCTGGTCCATGGGCGCAGGAGGGAGTGGTTTAGGGGGAAAAAAACTTGACCTTAATGAAGTCATGTCCCCAGAAAGCGCTCTGCCAAGTCTGTGGGATGACCAGGGCATTGTCTAATCCCAGGAGGCATTTAAAGGGTCTTTTTTTAAATTAGGAAATTTTTCACAGTGGGGGCAAATGCATGGTTAAACAGTCATAGAAAAAGTCCCTATGACCCATCCTTACTTTTTGCCCTCCCAGCACACACAAATTAGCCTTTGGGATTTTCTTTGCCTGAATGTCGGGGAGTTTCTGAGTATACACCTTTAAAGGGCTTCATTTGCAATCACCCCTAGCTTGGACACATCAGAAGTGTAAGCCTGTTTTCATAGGTTTATGTCGGGGGATGCCTTTTCCCCCTGAGTCATGTAGGTCCTGCTTGGCAATTTCTTCCAAAACAGGCCTGTTTCGTCACATTTAAACACTTGTTCAGGTTTCAATCCTTCAGCCTCTATGTACAGTGGAACCTCAAATATCGAACTTAATCCGTTCCAGGAGTTAGTTCTGAATTCAGAAAGTCTGAAAAGCGAAGCAATTTTCCCAAAAGAAAAAAGGGAAAATGCAATTAATCCGTTTCAGAAACCCAAAAATATATACACACAAAAAAATACATTTTATAGAGATTAATTATAGTTTTACATACACACAACAAATATAGTGTTCAATTATGTATTAATAAATTTAAATAAACATATAAAAGAACATTTTACTTACCTTTATTGAAGTTTGGTGATGACATTGGAAGATGGGGAGGGGGAGAGGGGGGTTGGGTTGTTTTTTTGGAAGGAAACCCCCCCTCCATAAGGAATTAGGTATCAAGCCCTCTTTGGGTTACTTCTTTCCCTGTTTTTTAATGCCACTAGGACCACTTGAGATTACTGGCCCCCTGTCTCACAAAAAAAACGTCGACAGTCCTCTGTTTCTGGCACTTTTAAGATTTCCCCAAAAAGGACAGGGTTTTGTCATGAATTGTTGCAAAAAATGGCTTTTTCAGCTTGTCAGGGTGGACTTTTCCATACCATTTGGCTCATTCCACTTGGACTCATTCCCCTTTTTGTATTATTTCCTTCTTACATCTATGGTGTTTCTCAAATTATCCAAGGGGTGCCCCCTAGCAAATTTTTTGAGCCCTTGTACTTATTTCACAGTCCCACAACACAAACACAATGAAATAACGTAAAAAAGTTTGAATGAGAGCGCAAAATTTGTGTTCATTCAAAACAGAAAACCGACGCTCAAAGGCCTGCATGGAGACGGGACAAGTGGGCTGCCGGTTCAAAAAAAGGGGCGAGTTCAATAAAAGGGACGAAGTTGGTTCAAAAAAAAGGGTTCTATTTTTGAAGAGTTCGATGCGATCGTTAGAAATTTTTAGGGGTTCCCTGTACTCCTTTAATTCATGCACATATTTTTCAGCCCCTTTGTGGGCCGAACTGGGCTCACCATGCCTTCCAATGTGTAAGCCACTACGATTCTTAAATCTTTCAAACCAAACCTTTGTGCCTTAAATTCACCACATCACCACTAGTTGCGGCAATTTCTTTACCAAAACATCATGCAAATGCCTAGCCTTTTCACAAAGCACTTGAGAAAAGCTTTCTCCTGCTATCTTTTTCATTTATCCACACCAAAAAGTCTCTCAACATCTTCTAACACTAGCGTCCTGTTTCGAAAAAAAAGTTTCACCTTTTGCAACAACAGCTTCCTTGATTCCATTTTCCTGTCACTATAGTAGAGATGGTTGAGTGGATTTTACTATACAACCTGCCCTTTCCCCCACACGCACTCCACTTTCGTACTTTGCAAATTATCCTTTCTTTATTTCTTATCTTGCACCTTTTTTCTCGAAGGGGTTGGGACTAAAGCTTTTTGGGGCCCCTGGTTATTTTTTTTGCAGAAAAAGCACCAAAAACAGTGATAAGGAATGTACCGAATGTATCCTTTGATGCGCACACACTGGCTGGTTGTGAACACTGGGCCCCCGAAACTTTTAGGCCACACATGGCACGTCTCATACGAATCGTATCAAATTCGGGGTTTTTTTTAAATGTTTGGGCAATTTTTTTTTCGTTAAAAAAATTTGAATGTCAATTTATCAATGCCGATGCCATCGAAGTTGGGGGTCCCCTGTATCATCACAAAAAGTGCTGTGTCACTTCCCATTTTGTATTTTAATTCCTCATAATTTAATCCACCCCTCCCGAAACCCCGCATTTATTCTTTTTACAACCCCGCATAAATTTTAAAAAACCATGGTGACATTACAACCCTGTCTAAAACCTCTTTTTGGGGAAATAGCTACCTCTCTTTACACACCCTAAACCTGAGCCCCACTATCCCCCATAAAAACTCTTTACAGCATTTGGGAACTTTATATTCCTATCTTGCAACATCTGCCACATTGCTCCCCCCTCCACTCATCATATGCCTTTTCTAAATGTAAATGCAATAAAAAAATTCCCTACCTTTATCTAAATACTGTTCACATATATGCTTCAGTGTAAACACTTAATCTGCACATCCCCTACCCACTCTAAAATCTCCTTGCTCATCTGCAATTCTACATTCTGTCTTACCTCTAATTCTTTCAATAATAACCCTACCGTACACTTTTCCTGGTATACTCAGTAAACTTATTCCTCTATTATTTTTACAATCTCTTTTGTCCCCCTTCCCTTTATATAAAGGGACTAGACATGCTCTCCACCAATCCCTAGGTACCTTCCCCTCTTTCCTACATTTATTAAACTAAAATACCAACCACTCAACATTATGTCCCTCCCTGCTTTTAACATTTCTGCCATAATCCCGTCAGTTCCAGCTGCTTTACTCCCTTTCATTATATGTAATGCCTCACGCATCTCCCCCACACTCCTAAAACATGGTATATCTCCCTGGCCAATGCATGAAATTGACGCCTCCCTTTCTTCGTCGACATCTACGCCATACCTCCATCTCCCCATCTACTAACTTCCCTACTCTGTTTATAACTGACAAATCCATTCATTCCGTAGGCTTTCTTAACTTGTTTAACTTGCTCCAAAATTTTTTCTTATTTTCATTAAAATTTCTTGACAGTGCCTCTCCCACTCTATCATCCGCTCTCCTTTTGCACTCTCTCACCACTCTCTTCACCTTTCTTTTTCTCTCTATATACTCTACTCTTCTCATAACACTTCTGCTTTGTAAATACCTCTCCTAGGCTACCTTTTTCTCTTTTATCACACCCTTTACTTTATCATTCCACCAATCACTCCTCTTTCCTCCTGCACCCACCCTCCTATAACCACAGACTTCTGCCCCACATTTTAATACTGCATTTTTAAAACTATTCCAACCCTCTTCAACCCCCCCACTACTCATACTTGCACCAGCCCACCTTTCTGCCAATAGTTGCTTATACTTCACCCGAACTTCCTCCTCCCTTAGTTTATACACTTTCACCTCCCTCTTGCTTGTTGTTGCCATTTTCCTCTTATCCCATCAACCTCTTACTCTGACTGTAGCTACAACTAGATAATGATCCGATATATCAGTTGCCTCTCTATAAACGTGTACATCCTGGAGCCCACCCATCACAATGGCAACATATTCCTGCAGTAATATCAACATCAACACAGACTGATAACTGCAACAATAGCAGCCACCACGGCCATCAACCTTTTATCCACCAATACATAATCTAACAAACTACTTTCATTACGTGCTATATCATATCTTGTATATTTATTTATCCTCTTTTTCATAAAATATGTATTACTTATTACCAAACCTCTTTCTACACATAGCTCAATTATAGGCTCCCCATTTTCATTTACTCCTATCACCCCAAATTTACCTACTACTCCCTCCACAAGATTTTTACCCACTTTAGCATAAAAATCCCCAGCCACAAGTACTCTTGCACTTGGTTCGAAACTCCCCTCGCATTCACTCAACATTTCCCAAAATCTCTTTCTCTCCTCTATACTTCTCTCTTCCCCAGGTGCATATATGCTTACTATAACCCACTTCTCACATCCAACCTTTATTTTACTCCACATAATCATTGAATTAATACATTTATAGTCCCTCTTTTCCTGCCATAGCTTATCCTTCAACATTATTGCTACTCCTTCTTTAGCTCTAACTATTTGAAACCCCTGACCTAATCCCATTTATTCCTCTCCACTGAAACTCTCCCACCCTCTTCAGCTTTGTTTCACTTAAGCCAGGACATCCAGCTTCTCATTCATAACATTACAATCATCTCTTTTTATCATTACACAACATCCACGACTTTCAGACTTCCCCTTTGACAGTTTTTTCTTATTCTTTTTTTTTTAATAATACTAAAAAAATATAAAATGACCTTCCCTTTTTTGAAGGTACTGATGATGATGAGACATTTTTTTTCTTGAACATTTGGGGATTTTCGGTGTTTCATGAGAAAAGGCTTCATTGCAATCCCCATTAGCTTACAACAAAACAAGAAATTTACCCTGTTTTTCATAGGTTTGTGTCCGGGGAGTCCCTTTTCCTCCTGAGTAATGGGGGGTCCTGTTTGGCATTTCTTCCAAAACGGGCCCCTGTTTCGTCACAATTGAACGCTTTTTGGGGGTTTGGGAAAATTTTTCAGCTTCCCCATCCCTTATCCAGTGTATCCCACTACGATTTAAATCTCTCAAACCCAAACCTTTGCAGGCCAAAAAATTTCACCAATATGAGCACATTTCCGGCATTTTTTTCCCTGTTCCCTGGGTGTTGAGGTGGGGGTTGACCCTGGGGGACAAGATAAGGCCCCCAAAGGAAATAAGTTAGATAGTTCTCGATGGACAACTGTTTTCTTGGGTTTCCTGGGTGGCAAACCCCTTTGGGGGTTAATTGTTTCTCATATTCTCGATAAGCCACACCAACAATAGTTCTCCCATCTTTGAGTAGTACAGCTGATCGGGCGAGCAGCGCTGAAGTGGTGCAGCAACAGCTTAGGGTAGTACACCAGCAACAGCTGATGGTGTTGGCCCAGCAGCTGATGGTAGTGCAGCGCACTGACTGGGTACGCAGCAGCTGACTGGGGTCAGCAACAGCTGACGGTAGTGCAGCAGCGCTGACGGTGTTGCAATGCGCTGACCGTGGTACGATGTATTTTCGGGGTTTTTTTTCCCCCTTTTTAGCACTAAAGCTTTTTGGGGCCCATGGTGCTTATTTAGCATTTCAAGCATTTAAAAAAACCCTGGAAAAATGCAAATACAGTGGACCCCCGCCTAACGTCACCTCCCAATGCACCAGTTTTAAAGTTATTTATGTAAGTGCGTTTGTACTGTATTTTGGGGGTCTGAAATGGACAAATCTACTTCACAATATTCCTTATGGGAACAAATTCGGTCAGTACTGGCACCTAACATCTTCTGGAATAAAAAAAATATCGTTAACCGGGGGGGTCGACGATAGCGGGTACATTTGGAATCGACCACAACGTTTTTAAAAACATTGGCACACTGGCTATACACGGAGTTTTGGGAGTGGCTGGGCCTGCTCATGCCGAGCCTTTAAATGAGTTTTTTGTGTTGGTAGACCCAATTTCTTAGCAAAGAGTCCCGTTAAACAAATTTTGCTTTTACTTATCTCCCCTTTGGGCGGGGTCCACTGTACCCCTGGGAACTATTTTATACGTCAAAAATTTTTCTGCATGTTGTGCGCAACACAGTAACAGTCACTTCGTTTTAAACATTTAAAAATAACCAAAATGTTTTTAATGGTGCAAAGGTGACTTTAAAAAACAAATCATAGAGAGTTGAACAAATCCACTCCCATTATGTACTGTATGTTCCTCATTAGTGACTAATTTTTTCCCAATTGGTGTTGGGAATAGAACTCCTCTTTAAGTGGGGAGAGGCTGTAAAACATTATTACGGGCTGCATGGTAGAAGCCAACATGTGTTAAAAGATAAAATTTTTTTTTTCTTTCAATGAACTGTTCGTACCCCAGTGGGCAGAGTGACCTAAAAGAAAAAAAAAAAGTTTTTTTTAAAATTTGGTGATTTATACTGGAAAAGGGGGGTTACCAGCCACTTGCTTTTTGACAGTATTTAAAATTTAAAATTTTATGTTATTTTAGAAAGTTAATTTTCTCAATTAAGTCTGGCCCTTCCCATCTTTCTGAGATTATATTACGGGGCTTGATCTAAGCTATCGGTGTTTAAAACGTCCCCCCCACTTCGGGGGTCCCAATCTTCTGCAGCTCCCCCGCGGTTGCCCGTTCCATAATCACTCCCGTATCTAAATTTTTTTTTGTCCTGGGCTCAGCGTCCCCACTTCAAACCTCAGTTTGTTTTCCCCTTCTTCGGTTCCCCTCACAAACCCCGGTATCGCAAGACCCATACAAACGTCCTCCCAATCACCCTCTACTTTTCAAATCCCCAAAAAACTCCCTTTTAACCCCTCCCTTCCCTTCATCCCCTCCCACTTTACCCTTCCCCGTCCTGTCCTGGGGCTTTCCCCCTTTTACTGGCTCTGTTTTTTAAATGTGGAGGGTTTACCTCCTCCTCGTACTGTGCTTCCTTCCCGTCCCCTCCCAAGTTTTTTCCCCTTTTTGCCACCTCCCCTTTCTGCCTCTTTGTCCCCTCCCACACTCTCCAGTTTCCCTCTACCCCCTTTTTCCCCCCTACCTTGGTAGAGTCCATTACAGTTCCGATCTTTTACTCAAACCGCCTCCTTCCATCTCCAATATTGTCTCCATACGACTCTCTGAAAATCCAAACACTTAAGCAATTTGAATATTTTTGCAGAGACCAAAACCTTCAATGGACACTGATCCACCCTCTTTCCTTCTCTTTCCCTTCTCCCTCGCGCAAATCCTTTTTTCACAGCGCACCGTTCCTTCGCTGCTTGAACGTTTTCCCCTGCCACCCCATGTGGGCTTTTTTAACCCCTCTAGTCCGTAAATACCCTTACCTGGGATTTCTAGTATCTTTATCTTGCCCTCTGCCTATTTACAGGGGGAATATACCGGCCTTTGGGGAAACGGGGGAGCTTGCTCCCCAATTTTCCCCTGTTGGTGTTTGCTTACAAGAACAAAAAATTCACTCTGTGTTATTATCCCATCCAGGCTATAATTTTTGATTCTTGGTCCTTTTCCTGATGGGACCTTTAAAGAAAGTGCCCTTCTTTACGCACTGAATTCCTTTCCCAGCTATTTTTTCTACTTCGTGCATTACACAGCAGCCCGTATCCACCTGCAAAGGGGGAATACACTCTGTAAAATTTTTACCCTCTCCTTTCGAGATTTTATTCCCGGGTATTTCTTTTCTTATTCATCATTACCCCCACCACTTTTTTGTTACTTGGCAATTTTAACGCCCCCCATTTTCTCTGGGGGGTCTCACTGTGATTCCCGTGGTTTCATTTTGAGGCTTTTCTTGCTTCCCCCCCCCTCCCGTTTTAAAAACAGGCTCACACACATTTTGACCTGTACTCATTGTCCTCTTGCTTGATCTCTCAGTCTCTCTTCCCCTCTGCACTAACTTCACCTGGTTTTTTTCCCGGTTTACTACAGCGATCATTTTTTCCCAAAGTTCTTGCTTCCCCCTTTATATTCACTACCTCTTCTACCCCCTTTCAATTTGTCAGGAAAAAATTTGGGGCCTTTACTCCCAAAATAACTTTTTTAGGAGGTTCCTTCTTCGTCCCCCTTGATGAGCTTTTACACCTCTTCTCGCCTCAATTTTAAAACCGCAGCTTCCTCTTCTTTTCCCCCAAAACCTTTGGGCAGGCTTCCCCGAAATGCGTGCATGGGGGTCTCCTGCTTTTGCTCGTGCAGTAGTTTGAAACGCCTGGTGGGGCAGGGCTGGTATAATAGACCACCGAGAGCTTTTGATTTTAAAAAGAACGTGCGATCACTCGCCGTGTCATCCCTGTGCTAAAAAACACTTGCACACTTCGCTTCCCTATGAGTGCGCTGGAGAAAAGTACGGGGAAAATGGTATAAAAATTTTTTCTGACCCCCCCTGTTCTGCGGCTTCCCCGGGGTTGATATAGCAAACCCTCTAGATGTTTCCATTGAAATTGGGAATCATCTGGTCCGTATTTTTCTGGGGCTCCCTCTCTACCCCCCTTTTCTTTCCTCAAAGTCTGCCAAGATTTTAGCACCCTTGGATTTTTCTTCTCTCAGAAAAGAACAGTATAATGTGCCTTTTTACACTTCAGGAAACTGGAGGCAACACTCTCACTTGCCAATCATCAACAGCTGGGCCCGACAACATTCATATTCGTATGTTTTAACATTTACATCAGTCAGCCCTTGCAGTCTTCTTCGCCTTTTCAATCTTATTTGGTCACAAGAGTTCTTAAACAGCTGTGGAAATTGCCCATTGTTCCCCCTTTCCGCAAACCGGGTACTAGGGGACATGAAGCCTCCCACTATCTTTCCCATCTCTCTTACCAGTGCAGTTGCAAAGTGATGGAATTTTTGGTAATAGACGTTTAATGGGGGTATTTAGAGACACACAACAGTCTCTCCACTCCTCAATATGGCTTTCGTAAGGGCCGTTCTACCATAGACCCCTTACTACGTTTGGATACGTATGTTCGCAATCCTTTTGCAAATAACCACTCAGTTATTGCCATATTTTTTGACCTTGAGAAGGCTTATGACACAACTTGGAGGTATAATATTTTGGCCCAAGCCCACTCCTTAGGCCTCCAAGGCAATCTACCATCTTTCCTTCAGAACTTTTTAACCCTTTGACTGTTTCCGACGTATAAATATGTCTTACGAGCCAATGTTTCTGACGTATTTATACGCACAAATTCTAGCGGCTTCAAATCGAGTGCCAAAGACTTGGTAGGCCTACACGGGAGAGAATGGGTCTCAGTGGTCGGTGTGCACCCTGTGAAAAAAATCTGGGACCCAGTGATGCATTGTGGGAACGCCATGTTGTCAGTCCATTTTCACCATACCTCTCGGTAAGAAGTTCCTCACTCCTCGGCGGATTGGAGGTCTTTTGTTCCCAAGTGATAGCTCTAACAGCGATGAAAATGTCAGTGACAGTGAATTCAGGGTTTCAAGTGATGTTACCGAAAAAAGTGCCCAGGAAACGTAAAAGTGACGAAAACCCAGATGGACCCACAACCTTCGACCTCTGGTGCTGTGCCGGCTTGTTCACGTTCACGTTCGCCTGTACCAGGATGAAAGAGGAAACTATTTGGTCGTGTACAACACCCTGATGATAGCAGTGATAGTGATAGTGATTTCAAGGTCATTGAAAGCAGTTCTAGTGACAGTGAGAGTGAATATTCCCCAGTGAGCGCCAGTAATGTACGACATAGTATGCGTTCTGGTAGTTTTTTCATATGATGTTCCAAGGGGAAGGAGAAACTCGGGAGCACATCCCGTGGCCCTACACCACGACCTGATAGTGAAGATGACGAATTGTAACGATGGGTATGAATGGTGACAGTGAGGGAGGAGGCAGTGGTGGTGATAGTGAGGGTGGCACGGCCCATGGGGCACCATCACCGGGCCACGCTACTACCCACGCGGCTGACTCAGCAACAACCAGCCTCACCCTACCCCACACTGCCACAACCTGCACCACCACAACCTGCACAGCCACAACCACGGTACAATATCCAGACCCCACCAGCAGACTGCATCTGGGATTGGCAGACGGTGACGGTTGTTCCCACCCCCATGACTTTAAATGAAACACAAAGGGGAAAGCCATCTTGTCCATTGGGAACATGCCAGTGAACTGGACTGCTTTGAGTTATTTTTCGATGAACCCCTGATGGACACATTGTCAGGGAAACAAATAAAATACTGTGATTACACCATGGCAAATACAATTCTCTCACCAAAATCATGGCTACACAAGTGGAAGGAGACAACTGTGCAGAGATGTACCTGTTTTTTGCCACAATAATGCTTTTTGCCACATGTGTATAAGCACACTGTCACCACATACGGGACAACAGATCGCCTGATTTCAACTCCGGGTTTTTTAGTGACATTATAGGTGTCAATCGTTTCCTGAAAACTGTTACGTATGTTACACTTTTCAGACAAAAACCAGGCCTGACAGAAGCGACAGGTTATATAAGATAAAAATTTGTGTTTATGTACCTGAAAAAAAAAGTGCTGCATGTATTTTTATCCCTTCGGGAAGCTTGTTATTGATGAGTCCTTGATTTTATCAAAGGAAAGACTCTCATTAAAGCAATATATACCAAGCAAGAGGAAACGCTTTGGTATAAAGCATTTTGTACTGTGTGATTGCAGAAGTGGTCTTGTTTTAGATATTATTGTGTACACGGCAGTAATACTTTGAGAGATACCATGAAGTTATTGGGTATCTCTGGTGATGTTTGGGTTTAAACAATGATGGAAACCCTATCTTGGTAAGGGGGATATGTTATTTACTGATAACTGGTACACAAGCCTCTTACCAGTGATTTCTTGCGAGCGAACTTGACAGACGTGTGTGGCACAGTGCGTGGTAATTGCAAACATATGCCAAGGTTCGACACTGGCACTCCAGAGGTGAGGTGGGAAGCCTTTGCTGCCAATGACATCATGGCATTTCGGTGGCATGACAAACGTGATTCACATTGTTGACATCAGTTCACACAAACGAAATGGTACCCAGTGGCAGGGACAACAGAGAGACCAATGAACCCATTCTAAAGCCGCAGCTGTCATGGACTACAACCTCAAAATGCCTTAGTGGACAAAGTGACATGCAGATTGGGTTTGCAGACTGTGTACGCAAGAGTTATAAGTGTATATCAAACTTTTTTTTTCCCTCTTGTTGATATCTCTATGCTAAATGCTTATAACAAAATACAAGTTGAATACCAACAAAACAAACCCAAAAAATGGTGAATTTTTCCTGTTAGTAATCAGACAAATAATTGCAAAGTACCAAGGAGCAACTCCTGCAATAGACCAGCGCCCACAGACGTCATCTCGTATGAGGCCTGGTGATCACTACCCCATACAACGCCTCCCACACTGCCAAGAAAAATGCTCAGAAGAGGTGTTAAAGTATGTATCATACCACAAAACGCCCACAAACACGCAGAGACACACGTTTTATGTGTGAGAGTGTGAAGTGCCCCTCTGCATATACCCATGTTTCAAAGAGTTCCACAAGCTGCAGCAGTTCTAGGAACATGGTTAGTGACTGTACATATGTATATATATTATGGAACAATAGTAATAAACATTGTTTTGTATTGTTTGTTGTGTAAACAAAGTGTATACACAAACTAGTAGTGAAAAGTTTGTTCTGTTATTGTGTTGTAAATAATGAGTGTAATTTGAACAATGCACCTTTCATTGGTCTCACAGGGCCCCAAAGTTACCTGGAAAAGAAAAATATTGAAAAATGCAAGAAAAACCCTTTTAATTAGAGTAAATAAAAGAATACCGGGTGGGCGGCAGCGCCACTGTTGCTGTAAAGCACGTCAATTTCTGCAAACTTTGCGGCTCTATATCTCGGTAAGTACTGATAGCAAAAAATTTTTTTTAGGCTTAAAACACTAGTAAAAATATTCCTAACATTTTCATAAGAAAAAATAATTTTTTTTTTCGAATATTTGGCGACATAGAATGACAGTTTCAGAGAGGGGCATGAAACAGTCAAAGGGTTAACTGACAGACATTTCCGTGTTTGAGTCAATAATGTGCTCTCCCCGGACTTTGTCCAAGCTGAAGGTGTCCCTCAGGGATGTGTTCTGACACAACACTTTTTCTCCTTGTTATAAATGATTTGGCCTCTGTTCTTCCATCCAATATTTGGTCATCACTCTATGTAGATGACTTCGCTATTGCTTGTGCAGGCGCTGACTGTCACCTCATTACATTTCTCTCCAGCATGCGGTCAACCGTGTTTCCAGTTGGGCCACCATGCATGGGTTTAAATTTTCCAGTTCCAAAACTCACCAAATTACTTTCACTAGACGCTCTGTCATCTCCAATCATCCTTTGTACCTCTATGGCTCCCGTATCCCTGAACGTGATACAGTCGGGTTTCTAGGCCTTCTCTTTGACCGTAGGTTATCCTGGAAACCCCACATTACCTCTCTAAAGGCAACTTGTCACAGCCAGCTGAACCTTCTTAAAACCCTTGCTCATCTTTCTTGGGGAGCTGATCGTCGAACTCTCCTTCGCCTACATTCAGCCCTCATTTTATCGAAACTCGATTATGGTGACCAGATCGATTCAGCGGCCTCTCCTGCTACTCTCTCTAGCCTTAACCCCATCCATCACCAAGGATTACGTTGATGCCCAGGTGCTTTTCGCTCTTCCCCTGTTGGGAGCCTCTATGCAGAAGCAAATGTTCCATCCTTGTCTGATTGCCATGATGCCCATTGCCTTCGCGCGAATACTATGTGCGCTCTCACAATCTCCGCAATCCTTCCATTTATAGAATGGTCACTGATATTAATAGACATTCTTTATTTGTTTGTCACCCCTGTTTTCTCCATCCCTTCTCTCTTTGCTGTGTGTAGTCTGTGGTCAGTCAAACAAACGGGCTTCCACATGGATAAATAGGGATAAATAGGGAGGGTGCTCTCGTGGATCGAGTCATGGCTCACAGACAGGAAGCAGAGAGTGTCCATAAATGGGGTTAAATCCGAGTGGGGATCAGTAACAAGTGGCGTTCCACAGGGATCAGTCTTGGGCCCGTTGTTGTTTATAATATATATCAATGATCTTGATGAAGGAATTTCTAGTGATATGAGCAAATTCCCCATGACCGAAGAAGTTGGTAATTGATTCAAACGTAGAGTGGGGAAATTCAGGAGGTTTAGACAAACTCTACTCGGGTCAAAAAAGTGGCAGATGCAGTTAAATGTGGATAAATCAAGGGTTCAAAGCCGGGAGTGCTATAACCCTAGCACTTACAATTAAATAATGTAAAAACTTAGCCATACAGATTGCGAAAAGGACTTGGGGTTAGGTAAAGCAGAAACCCTTTAAACCAGACAGCATCCCCTAAGCGTAGTAATAAGGCAAATAGATTACGGGATTTAATCAAGGGAAGAAACAGAAGTCCAGAGGTCTACTGCAGTTTTATACATCATTAGAAAGGGCCTCACCTAGATAGAGCTAAATTTTGGGTCCCCTATTACAGAATGGACAAAAATTCGTTGAAAACTTTAGTAGGTGACTAAACTAATACATACATTAAAAATCTTCCTTATGAAGAAAGATTAAAGACTCTTAAGTTAATTCCTTGTTGACAAGAATGAGGGGAACCTGATCGAAGTGTAAAAGTGGAAGATAGGTATTAAAAAGGGGAATTAAAAAGGTCTTGAGATATCTCCCCAAAGAGAGAACCCGCAGAAAGGGGATTTAAATTAGAAAATTTTTAGATTTAGAAAGGAAAAGGAAAGTATTGGTTTAAAAAGGGGTATTTGATGGTGGAAACAGTCCCCTAGTTGGGGTTTTTGGGCTGGGACTTTGTTAGTTTAAATTTGGGGTTGGGAAAAACGGTGGGGGAAGGGTTGGTTTTTTTAGAGGGACTTGCACATCGAGTTTTTATTTTTTTTTGGTTTTGCATTGAAATTTGGGTTGGTCAAATGTTTGTTATGGGTTTGAATTCTAAAGGACCTCCTTTTGTATGGGCCCAACAGGCCCCGGGGGGGCAGTGTTCCTCCCTTTTTTATGTTCTTAGTTTCTTAAATTTGTAATTTTTGTGGAAATTGGTGTCACGGGCCCCTTGTGCCAGATATCCCAAAAAACTAGCCCAAGCAGTATTAAAAACAAAAAAAAGGTGTTTTTGGGTTTGCCCAATAGGAAAAATCTTGACTTCACAAGGGTATTTAAAAGAGGCAAATAAAGGGTTTTCATAGAAAAAGGAAAATTTTTCAAAAAATGGGAACATAAAAAAAGTTGGGTTGGGTATCCCCAAAAAACGGGCCCAGTATCAAAATGTAACTGGGGGTTATTCCTGGGGAAGTAAAGGGGGGTGATAGTCTTCCGGGGAACGTAATAACTGGGGGTTTCCGGGAAAAGTTGGGGGAAGCGGGGGCGCCCTGGGGACAGTTGGTGAACGGGATACTTTCCTGGGAGAAAAGGGAACGGAGACCCCGGTGCGGGAATTTTAGGGGTAAAATTGCCCTAGGGCGGGAAAAGGGGAAACTTGTCGAAAGATAAAAAAAATTGCAATTTAAAAACCCAAAAACCAAAAGGGACCCTGCTTTTGGGTTTTAAATTCCCAATTTGGGGGGGTTTCCATTGTTGGTGAGGGTAAATGGGACAGGGAAAACATGACCCGGGAATACGTAAGAAACCCAAGGCAAAGGAAAACCAAGTGGCCAAAATTCCTTTTGGTATTTTTGGCATAATGGGGAAAAAAGTGGGAACAGAAATTTTCCACCCTAGAAAACATGCCCTAAGAAAACAGGGCCTCCCTTTTGAAGCTTTTTCCACCTGAAATTTTTTTCTACAAAAAGGATTGGGTAAATTAAATTGCCCTTAAAGGGGACAAAAAAACAAAACATCCTGTCTAAAACCTGGGTCCCGCCCTAGGGGATTTTTTTTGTCCGGAAAAAAAAACTCGGGAAAATGGAGAAATCTCACCAAATCATATTTTCCGGGAGTGAAAAGTGAGGGGCCCCCCACTCCAAAAACAGATCAGATCTTAATGCGGAAAAAAATCCCCCCCCAGTCAAATAAAGGATAACATTCTTCTTTTGCAAATACGGGGGCAAAACCCAGCAACAAAAAACAAATATTTTCATCCGGGGACGCTTGCAGAGGCAAAGGCAATTTTTCGCGCTTTCATGAGACCCACAAAAAGGGGATCACTTGGACAACGAAAAAGGACCCCAGGTTACACCTAACAGATGTGACAGGTGAACATGCAAAAGGGGGGGGTTGGCCTGTACATTGCAGAGTCACTTGTTTGCCGAACTGCTTAATGCCTCAATGACGTAGTGGAATTTTTAGCAGTAAAAGGTCGAGAACCCAAAAACCCTAGTCATTGTGGTGTCTACAAGCCCCGGGATGCAACATCCCAGAACCCCAGGAAAAGCTGTTAAAAATTGACCACGTCTGGAAATTTTTCCAGCTCCTCCCAAAAACCCAACATCTTGCTCCGGGGATTTCAACAAAGGGCACCTAAAATGGGGGAAAATTTTCAAAAATTTGTTGCAGTAATAACAAGGAGGCAGTCTGATGAAAACCACACCACACGAGTTTTTTTAAATCTCTGCAAAAAAATTAATTTAAACCAGAAAAATAATGACCACGATGGAGATACACTAGACCTCATTTTCACTAACAATGAATCTGATAAGAAATGTCACCATATCAAAAACAATATACTCAGATCACAACAAAATTTGAGGTTCAGACATGTATGCGTGGAGCCCCCGACCGGCAAAATGAGACTAGTCACGAGGGGCATTTTACCAAATTTAACTTCAATAAAAAAAACATAAAGTGGGACCAATAAACCAAGTCCTAACCGTATAACTGGGAAAAATAAACTAAGCAACACAGACCCAAAATTAGCCTAGAACAATTAACTCGGTGGGCACCGTGTTGCACAAGGGTTATTCCCCTAAAAAAAGGAGGGGTAGATGTAAAATAGAAAGGCAGGCCTCCCCTTTTCAGGCGACGGAAAAGAATAACAGAGCGGCAAAAAAAGGGGCAAAATATCGAAATGCGCAGGGAGACCTGGAGAGAAATAGCAACATCGAACTTTAAACTAAAAAAAATCCTTTTGGAGCAGGAAAACGCGGGAAGAACGAAAGCCATAAATGAAAACGAAAGAAAACCCCAAAATTTTCTTCTCCCATGCCAAAACAAAACGAGAAAAACGTCCCTATTGGGCCCCTACTTAAAAAAAGATGGGTCCTACACAGAGACAGCAAGAAAGATGAGCTACTCAATCCCAATAGATCAGTTTTTTTGCAAGCCCCTAACCAGACTGAGAGTGAAGAACAAAATGAAATTTTTTTTGGAGAGCCACAAAAATTTATTAAAAACAACCTACCGATGTTATCCACCCAGATGACTTTGAACAGGGATAAAAGCATGCCCCGCACTCTGCCCCAGGGCCCCACATGGAAACTTGTTCATCAAGAACGCAAGAAACCCTATCACGGCCTTTTCCATCCCATGGGAGGGGGCAGGGCAAGGGGGCGTCCCTCTTTTCTAAAAAAAAACAGACATAGCCCCACTCCCAAAAGGGGGGAGTAAAGCAACAGCAAAAACAAGACCAATCAATAACATCCCCTATCTAAAAAACTTTGAAAGGGGCCCAAGAAGCAAGATCACCCCCATTAGAAACCCTCATTACACAACCCGGCAACAGGGGGTTGAACAGGTCGCTCCTGTCCCCGTCTCAACTACTGGGTCACTACGACAAGGTCCCCAAATGCCTAGAAGACAAAAAGAATCAGAGAATATTCAGACTTTGCAAAAACCCTTTGACAAGTGTGACCCTGGCTAAAGCAACAAAATGCGCGCTAAAAAGGGAAAACAGAAAAGTCGGTCGTGGATCTATAATTTTCCCCACAACAGAACACAGGAGTGTCGTAACAGAGTAAAGTCCCCAGGGGCACGGTGAAAAGCCCGTTCCACAAGGCACAGTCTAGTCCCCTCTTGTTTCCCCATCCTCATATCCAATAGACAAGGATGTCGCCACGCACCGTGCTTCCTTTTTCAGATGACCCCGAATCTCATGACAGTGTCTTCCATTGCAGCACGCAAGGCTCCGGCGACATCAACCAAATCTTTCAGTGGGCTCAGAAACAATATGAAGTTCAACGATAGAAATTTCAATTTCTCAGATATGGAAAAATGAGGAAATTAAATTTCATCAAGTACAAAACAAATTTTTGGCACAAATAGAGCGAAACACCAACGTCAAAGACCCGGGAGTTTATGTCGGGGGATCTCACCTTCAAGGCCAAACATTGTATCAATCGCATCGCTAGAAAAATGACAGGATGATAATGAGAACCTCAAAAAAAGGGAGGCCAAGCCCCCGATGACACTTTCAGGTCCTTTTTCTATCTAGGCTGGGAAAATTGCTGCCCAACGCACCTTTCAAGGCAGGTGAAAAATTTCCGACCTAGAAATGTACAAGAACTTTACGGCGCGCATAAAAGGGGATAAAACACCTCAATTCTGGGGGCGCTTAGGTTTCTAAAACCGTATTCCCCGGAAAGCCCGGGGGAGGATACATGATTATATAACCTGGAAAATCCTAGGGGATAGTACCGAACTTGCACATGAAAATCACTCACTAGAAAACAAAAGACTTGGCAGACGTGCACCACCCCCCAATGAAAAGCAGGGTGTCACTAGCACGAAAACCAACAATAAGGTCAGGGGCCCAATGTTCAACTCCTCCCCCCACCATAAGGGGGTTTTTTTCAACAAACCCCCGGGGTCTTCAAACTGGCACTGGACAAGCACCTAAAGCATTTTCCGATCAGCCGGGCGGGCTGTCTTGGTTTGCGTGCAGCCCGCGCAACAGCCGGTTATCAGCGCTGATCCCCAGGGGCCTGGCACAGACCGGCCGCGGGGGGGTTTTACCCCCGAAACTCTCTCCAGGTAAACTCCAGGTTGTCTTCCCTCAGTTTCCGCCTTTATTGTTCATGAGCATCTCACTTTTTTCCCTACCCCCTGGGAAGTCCAGTGTTTGGGTTGTTTTTTCTCATCCCTCTCGAAAAACCCCAAATGCCCCGGTGGCTTCCCCCCCTCCTTTTTGACCACTTCCTTCTCATGCCTCGCCATGTACACAGATGCTCTAAAAATTTTGATGGCGTCAGATTCAAGCGGGGTTTTCCAGACAGTGTATGCGAGGGGTTTTACTTCTTGGGGTAGCTTTTTTAAACGAATTGTACCATTCTTGCAGCACTTTTTTTTTTCGCATCTTCCTATGTCATCATTGTGGTTGTCTCCCAAATCCCTTAGTGCTCTACAGGCTATACGGAAATTTGATACACCTCACCCCCTAGTTCCCGTATCCAACTTTTGGTAGCCGTATCTTTACCAAGCATAAAGAATTGTTTTTTGTGGGTTTGGGGCATGTTGAAGACGGGCAATGAACAGGCAGAACGCTGCACGTCCAGTACATGTCTACCAATTTCATATAGTTGTTCCATTTTTGGACTATTTTGCTGTAATAGCTACCCCCTTCACACCCGTTTGGGAAAAAACGTTTGGGCTGCTCTGCTCAATAACAAACTTTGTTCTATTAAACCCAGTAAGGTATGGGCCCTCCTGTTTCCATTTGGGGTTAGAGAGCCAATTTATCAAAACTGAAGTATGATAACTGTGCACGCAGAACAAAGTCACTTATACCCCCAGGTGCTTTATTATAAATCTCCCGCAAGACCAGGACCCACCGTTACGAATTCACAAACACAATGAGTAACTGCATGTTGGGACCAACAGTAACAAAACCTACAAGAGTTACAGAGACTAGTGTTTCCCTACTTGACCACATCTGGACCAACACCATATCCCCTTTAAAATCAGGCATAATTACAGATAATACCACAGACCACTACCCTACTTTCCTCATAACAACTCTTGGTAAAATACCCCAAGACACTACTAAAGTCACCTTCAGACTTCACAATGAGGCAGCCATTAATAACTTCACAACAGCAGTAACAAACATTGACTGGCACACTGAGCTAGAAATTATACAGATATTGACGAATGTTTTAATAATTTTCTAAAAAAGACCCAATACCTTTATAACAAGCACTGCCCTAAAAAAACTAAACAGATGACAGCTAAGAGACTGAACAGTCCCTGGCTAACACCCAGCATTCTCAAATCCATAAATACAGAACACCAATATGAAAAACAGTACAGAATGGGTCACATAACCAGAGACCAAACAAAACGTTACTCGTCAATCCTAACCAGCCTGATAAGAAGGGCAAAAAAATTGTATTATGAGAACAGATTATCCAACTTACGAGGTGATATAAAAAAGACCTGGAAAACCCTATCAGAAATTCTGGGAACAAAAAAGATATCACGAAATAGCGAAATAAAATTAGCAAATCAGATGAACCCCAACTCCCACCAACAGAAACAGCAAACAGACTCAATGATTTCTTCTCCACTATAGGACAAAACCTTGCCAATAAAATCCCAAGCTCAGATACCCCACCAAATGACTACCTCACTGGCAACTACCCGAACACACTGTTCCTAGCTCCGACTAACCCATACGAAGTCTCCCTTATTATCAACGCACTAAAAAACAAGGCAGGAGATTTAAATACCTTACCACCCTTTATATACAAAAAAGCGTCACAAGTACTATCACCAATCATTGCAACACTCTTTAACAAATCCATTGAATCCTCCACCTTCCCTACAGTTCTCAAAATAGCAAGGGTCACCCCGATCCAAAAGGAGGAGACCAAACAGAGTTGAATAACTATAGGCCAATATCCAACTTACACCCTCTCTCAAAAATCTTCGAAAAATTAATTCATAAACGAATCTACTCCTACCTCATCTCCCATAACATTCTCAACCCCTGCCAATTTGGATTGCAGGCCTAATAAAAATACTAATGATGCTATTATACACATGCTAGAACATATATACACTGCAATAGAGAAAAAAGAAGTCCCACTGGGGATCTTCATTGACTTACGTAAAGCTTTTGATACAGTTGACCATGACTTGCTCCACGTAAAATTGGCACACTATGGTATTAGAGGGCACTCCCTCAACTACCTCAAGTCATTACCTCAGCAACAGAAGCCAATATGTGTACGCAAATGGGGCAACTCTTCGCACAACCAATTACATTGGTGTCCCACAGGGAAGTGTCCTTGGCCCTCTCTCTTTCTCCTATACATAAATGACCTACCAAATGCTTCGCAATTACTCAAACCCACACTTTTTGCAGATGACACTACATACGTCTTCTCTCACCCGAGCCCAGTCACGCTAGCCAATACTGTAAACACCGAATTACAGAAAATATCTACCTGGATGAGGACTAACAAACTTACACTAAACATTGACAAAACCTACTTCATTCAGTTTGGTAACAGAGCTACAGATGTCCCTCTTAACATAATGATAAACGGATCACCTATCACAAAGCTAACAGAGGGAAAATTCTTAGGAATCCACCTTGATAATAGACTCAAATTTCATACACATATACAACAAATTTCTAAGAAAATTTCCAAGACTGTAGGCATACTATCGAAGATACGGTACTATGTTCCACAGTCAGCCCTCCTGGCCCTTTATCACTCTCTTATTTACCCCTATCTCACCTATGGAATTTGTGCATGGGGCTCAACAACAATTAACCATCTCAGA
>NC_069423.1:8915244-8953219 GCF_026875155.1 Cherax quadricarinatus | reverse complement strand
CACCCCACAACACCCCAAAACAAAACACGAGTTTTAAAAATCTCGCAAAAATTAAATTTTAAAACAGCAAATAATGAGCCACTAACTGGGGAATACATAGACCTCTTTTTCAAAACATGAGATCTGATACAAAAATTCCCATTCAAAAACGATATATCCGATCACAAATATCGGGGGTTCAACATTTGCGCGGAGCCCCAGACGGACAAAATGAGATCAGTAAACGGGGACCATCCCCAAAATTTCAACTTCAATAACAAAAACAAAAAGTGGGACCAATAAACCAAGTCCAAACCCGATTTAAGCGGGGAAGATAGATAAGCAAAAAAACCCCCAATATGCCTGAACAGAATAATCGGTGGCACTCGATGACCAAAAGGGTTAAATTTCCTCAAGAAAAGGAGAGATGTAAAATAGAAAGAGAAGGCCCCCCCTTTACAGGCGACGGAAAAGAATAACGAGCGGCTAAAAGGGGCCAATAATCAAAAACGCGTAGGGAGTCATGGCAAAAAGAAATAGCAAACATCGAATTAAAGCTAAGAATTTTATAGGACGGAATCGCGGGAAAACAAAAAAGCCAAAATAAAACGGAAAGAACCCAAAGTTTTTTCTTTCCATCCCAAACAAAGCGAGAAAACTCCAGTTTTGGGCCCCTATTAAACAAGGGGGTTCTCACGATGACAGCAAGGAAATGAGTGAGCTACTAAAAACCCAATATGACTCGTTTTTAGCAACCGTAACCAACTGGACCCCAAATCAAAAAATTTTTTTGAAGGCCCGAAGGAACAAAAGCCTACTTTGTTTCCTGAGCCGGCCCAAAACGGGGAAAAGGCAGCTCCACTCTTCCCCCAAAACCAGGCCCCCGGCCAAAAACTCAAGGTGATTTTAAACATTAGGAGAAACGGGAAAGGGGCCCCAAGATCAACGACTGCCCCCCAAAAAGGGGCGGAAAAAATAAAAAATACGCCTGCATTACCTTTAAAAACTTTAAAAGGGGGCCAAGAAAGATCCAAATTTTCCTGCCCGGGGGGGAAAGCAAACTGTTTTTGCACCCACAAGAGTGTTTTGGGGGCCAAGGGGGAATGTAGGGCTTAAATGTTCTTTAGGGGGTTAAAACTTTAAAACACGGATGAATTTCCCCGGCCGATTATAAACTTTAGCAAAACAAGGGTTATGTTGCAAAATAAAAGGGGGGCCTAAGTTAAGGGGATTTTCCTCTGAGAGAACAAGAACAGGAAGTACCTTTTGGAGTGGGGGTGGTCTAAGAAACTTGGGGAAGGGTAAGGAATGATTTGGGGGCAACAGCTCGACCCCCAAGATTTTTGGGGTTATGGCCACCCCGAGAGATGGAAGTGGAGGGAGGGCCCTATAATCCAAGATCATGATAAAAATTTGAGGAAGAACCCATCTAAACATTGAAAAAAAAGGGTTTTTTGTTAAAAGGGGGGGTATCCCTTTTATGTGACTTTATGAGAATGGGGGACAACCCCCCGGAAAGGGCCTAGGGAGGAACACTGCTGGGATACCCATTAAACCCAGGGATTTTTGCGGGATTTAAAGGGGAAAAGACGGGGTCGGCCATGAGTGAGGGGGCGACAGGGCAGAGGGGTTTTGGAGACTTTGGGTTACACTACCAGGGGGAAACGGGGGGGGAGGGAATATCCCCGTCAACGGGCCGTTAATAAGCAGAGTCAGCTCAGGACGGTTTTGAGGCTGTGCTGAAGGATTTTTTGGAAAGTCGGTGCTGGTGTGAAATGATGGGGTCAGGGATGAAAAGGGTGAGGGATGAACAAAGCGGGGTAAGGAAGCTTGAGTGAGGTTTTCGAAAGGGAGCAATTGGGGTGGGGGGCCATCAAAAAGATGTGGTTGAAGAAGAAATGTATTGAGGGTAGCCCCCGCAAGAGTTCAGCGGGGCATCAGACAGGCGAGGTCCTCCACCACGCAAGGCCTGGAAGAAGAGGGGGCACTGTGGTTGCAAAGGCAGCAGGGAGGGGGGGGGGGGGCAATGGGAAGTAGGTGGGGGGACGGGGGGGGTTGGGGCAGGAACGAGGGATTGTAGGAAAACCCAGACCTATAAAGGAGGACCAATAAAGCCTCACGGCCGGGGGTAAGCCGCCTTTCTTGAAAATTGGGTTTGTGAACTTTCAAGAAAACGTTTTAAAAACGGGGTCAAGAGGGTTGGTTAAGGGGGTTTTAGGAGTTTTAGCTTGATGCTGTTTTTTTGCAGGAAATAACCATAGGTTGGGATTGAGTGTTTTAAAAGGGTTTATGGGTTTTTTACATGTATCTTTGGGGTTTAAAAGAGGGGTGGCTGTGGCGGTAAAGGAGCCCCATCCTTTGGATCCTGGGTTTGGGGAGGAGGGGGGGGGGAGGGTTTTCGGTGGAGGGGTTTTTTGGGGGGGCCGAGGGTTAGTTTTGTAGGTGTGTACATGCCAGCAACTAGTAACACTAGAGTAAAGGGTTTTTTTTTTGAAAAGCGAGGTTGGTTATCACTTGGGGGTTTACTGCTTTTACGGTGTTTGGTGGGGATTGGAATTGTTCATTAGAAGGGTGATGTGGTTCCGAGGGGGGCGGGTTTGTTTTTTAGGGGTCCTGGGGATGTTTTGCGAGTTTGGACTAGATGGTGGAAGTGGGGGATATGGAGTGGAGCACATTTTTATTGAGGGGAAGGGGCAAGGTTTAGATAGGATTTATGTTGGCGGGGCATAGGTGGGGAGGGTGGGGGACTACGATGGGGTTTTTTCGATCATCGTGCTGTTTTTAGCAATTTGAGGGTAGGGCAAGTGGGGGTTTTTATGCAGGATTTTGGAAATTAAATGGAGGTACTTGGGAAAAGATAAAACCTAGGGGGTTTGAAGAGGGTGGAAACCCTTTTGGGGGAGAAGGAATAGGGAAATGGATTTGCGGATTGGTGGAAAAGAGGGCAAAAGTTAAAAATGGGAAAATTTTTTTTAAAGACGGGTAAAGAGGGCTGGGTGGAGTAGGGCCTAAAAAAATTATCTTGGGCTTTTTAAATAAGTTATGCGAGGAAACGTGTGGGCGGATGAGGACGGGAACTTTTGCGAAATGGTTGGCGGAAATTCACAATAAAAATTTGGGGCAATTCGAGTTAGGGCAGGGTTGGAGGATGTTTAAGGAATAGGCCATGGGGTTTTTATTAAGGAGGTTTAAGGAAGGGCAGGCAAACCCCTTTGGCGTATTTTGAGGCGGGTACGGGGGGGGGTGCTTTGAGGGGGGGTCGGGCCTTCCACCAGGGAAAAAATATTAGTTTTATGCAGATTTTTGGTTTAGGAAAAGGAGGGGGATGCGGGGGATGGGTGGGGGACTTTGGGGAAAAGGGGTTAAAATAGGTTTAAAGTGAGCGGGGAAGTAACAGAATCGGGTAGTATTACTGTAGAGGGGGTGAGGAGGCTTTTTTTTTGGGATTCCCGGGGTAAAAACCCCAGGCATAGACGGACACCAAACGATTTTTATGGGTTCTTTGGGGGGAGTGTACGGCTTTGTTTGGTGGGGGTTTTGAATTGTATTTTAAATATGAGGATGGGGAAATCACAAGAACGGGTGCAGGGTTTTAGACCCCCAAAAAAAAGAATGCCGATTTTGAATGATTATCGTGCGATTTCTTTTAAGTGCTCGGGAAAAAGATTTTTGCTAAGGTTTTTTGGGGAACAGAAGGGAAAGGTTGGGTTTAGGTTACATAGGGACGTTGGGAAAATTTCCGGGGAAAAAGGAGAGGGGGGCTGGGGGTTAGGGGTTTTCTAAAAGATGTTCGGGAGGGGGAATACTAGGTTAGTTGGGGAAGCTTATGATTGCGTGGGGCAGAGATTTCTTAGGGGGTTTGCTTAGAGGGTTGGGTTTTTGGGAGGGGGGATGAGGTGGGGGAACACCCTGTATAAAGGGGGGAGGGAGGGTACAGGTCAATGGGGGGTTGGTAAAGTGTACCAATGAGAGAGGGTTTGAGACAGGGCGTCCGATGTCACAGCTCTCTTGCGTGTGTGCGAATCCTTTTTTTGATCGTTGAAGGGGGAATGAACAATCAGGGGAAAGGAAGGGGGTGCAAAGGGGGGGATCGGGGTATGTGGGGATACTCTTTTATGTAAGGGGGAAAGGGGGATTAAGGGGGTGGGGGAAGTGTTTAATTTTGGATGAATACCGGAAGAAGTTAATACGGTGAAAAAAAGGGGTTTCAAGGTCGTAATTGGTAGGGGGGGGCTTGGGGGTAGGGTTAGGAGACAGGGTTACAGAATCTTAATGTGGGTTGGTATTTGGCGGAAGTGCAGGCATGCAGAAGGGGAAATTCGGGTCTGTCAAGGGGAAGGTTTTAATAACAGAGGTTTAATGCAGGGACTTAGCTTTACAACAAAAGGGTGTGGTGGTAAATTTACTTGTCTATAGCAAGGATTGGGGGTGGCAGAGGTTTTTTCCTTAAGGACAGATATTGTGGAAAAGCGAGGAGGGGCTGAAGTTTGGTGGGGATTTGGGGGGGCATGGGTTTAAATAAGGAGGTAGTTATGACGATGTTCGGAGGGGGTTTGGGTTTTTTTCCTTTAGGACTGAGAGTAATGGGTGTATATTCAATGGGTAATGAGGAAGGGGTGTGGGGCGTAAATAGGAAAAATTTTTGGAGGAGGCACGTAAATGGGGGAGGTGGGAAAGGGAAATTTAGGTTTTTTTAAAATATTTGAGATTTTTATTGACAGTGCAACAGGTGGATAAAACAAAGGAAACGGTTGGGGGAGGGTTGTGAAAGGGCAAGGAAATTTTGCAAGGGGGGAGCCGTGTTCCAACGTTGTTGGGGGTTATTTGGAAAGATTTAGTAAGCTTCGATACCGGTAGAGTAAGAGAATTAGTATATAGTTTATCATTGGGATTCTGGCTTCCAAGGAGGGGGGTTTTCTAGTATGGGAATTTGTGGGAAAAGGCTTTTTGTCGTTTTGTGGTGAGTTTAAACGGCGTTTCATGTGGTTTTTTTTTGTACCTCTTTGGAGGGGTGAGATCATGGATGGGTGGGGGTTTTTAGACGTTTGGGGGGGGGGCTTTGTCCCCTTTTAAGGGGGTTTACTACGGGGTTAGGGATGCTAGGGTTAGGAAGGGCATAATGTATTCATAGTGGATTATCTGGACATTTCATGGGAAGAGGGGGTAAGGGGGTTATGAGGATAAAAGCGTTTGGCGGCCCCATTCTATAGGACGAAGTGTAGGAAAAGTTGGTTTAGGGGCGTCTTTGGGAAAAAAATTTCCCGGGAAAGGTTATAGGAAATGGGGGGTTTCCCCCGGGGGGGTCCCTGAGGATGGGCAAAAGGGGTGTCTCCTTAGGGGGGGGTAAAGGGGGGGGGTTTTTTTTTTATTGGAACTGATGTGTTAAAAATAGTGAGAATTAGGTGGATTAAAACCATTTTCAAGGAAAAGTTTTTTCATATGAATTTTAATGTGGTTTCCAGGGTTATTTTCTAAGCCTGATGTTTGTTTACGGTTTAAAATTTTTCCCTTAAAGCCAGGATACCGAGCCCTTGGGTCTCGTTTTTAAATAATTAGATTACACTTGTATCAACACAAAATTTTTCTGAGATATGTCAGTTCTTTTTGGGGTGGCACATTTTGCAGATTAGTCTTTTAAATACTCTGTTTTATTTAAGTCTCGGGGGTTTTTTAAATTTTTTAATAGCCCAGTATTGTACCGTACTAGGCATGTGGTGTATTATCTTGTATTTTGAGTGTGAAAACACTATAGCAAATGTTTGAATGTTTGTAATTATGGGTTTAAAATTAATATTTTATATCATATTTGGGGGTGTATAACTTTACTTATTACAGTGATGGTTAGGAATGTAAGTTTTTATATCTTTTTATCTGTGATTTTTGGGTTTTTGTTTTTTGCATACCAACTTTTTAGGTTTGATGAGGGCAGGGTAGACCTTTCATTAAGATAATTCAATGTATTTATTTAAAAAGGGGGCTGTACAAACGGGGAGGGGGGTAGAAGTGTCAGCTGTTCTCCGGTAATTAAAAGATTTTTTAAAAGGAGGGTTTATAGGGATGTTAATGGTTGTGGGGTTTTTGTTATGGTTGTAATATGGCCTTTATCAGGGGGTTCTTAAAAAGTACCGGGATTGGGGGACTAAAGGGTTTTTTAATACCTATAGTTTTAATTTATACTATAATCATTTTTTATTTCTCTGTTTTTAAAATTCTGAAATTTAAGGAGTGGAAGGTTGGGTTTTCAATATTGTGGTGTATGTGTTAGGTCTGGTGCTCCTGTTTAGCCAAAGTACTTGTGACTGCAAGTAAACTATATGTATTTGTTCTGTATACCGATTGAGTTGTATATTTTTTTAAAATTAACATATATGTATGTGTGTGTGTGGGGTATGTGTTATATATATATTATTATTATATAATATATGAGAAAATATTGTATGTTATGTATGTATTGTCATCAATACTAAGTACTTCTATAATTTACAGTGGATGGGGTTTGGGTTTATTGACTATTTTGTATGTTGGTGTTTAATTTCATGTTCGGAGAGGTATGAAGTTCACTGTATGTACCTTTTATTTATTTTCACTGTGGTTTGTTTTGTAAGTAATACAATGTATTATGTATATGCAGTTTTTAAATAAAATATAAAAAAAAATTACACAACCAAGGGCAACATGGATTTAGAACAGGTCGCTCCTGTCTGTCTCAACTATTGGACCACTACGACAAGGTCCTAGATGCACTAGAAGACAAAAAGAATGCAGATGTAATATATACAGACTTTGCAAAAGCCTTCGACAAGTGTGACCATGGCGTAATAGCGCACAAAATGCGTGCTAAAGGAAAAACAGGAAAAGTTGGTAGATGGATCTATAATTTCTTCACAAACAGAACACAAAGAGTAGTAGTCAACAAAGTAAAGTCCGAGGCAGCTACGGTGAAAAGCTCTGTTCCATAAGGCACGGTTCTCGCTCCCATCTTGTTTCTCATCCTCATATCCGACTTAGACAATGATGTCAGCCACAGGCCGTGTCTTCCTTTGAGGGACACCCCGAAACTGCATGACAGTGTTTTCCACTGCAGACACTGCAAGGCTCCAGGTGGAATCAACCAAACAATATGAAGTTCAACGATGAGAAATTTCAATTACTCAGATATGGTAAACACGAGGAAAAATTAAAAATTCATCAAGTACAAAAACAAATTTTTTGGGCCCAAAATAGAACGAAAAACCAACGTCAAAGACCTGGAGTGATCATGTCGGGGTATCTCACCTTCAAAGACCATAACATTGTATCAATGTATCTGCTAGAAAAATGACAGGATGGATAATGAGAACCTTCAGAACTAGGGATGCCAAGCCCATGATGGGCCCCTCTTCAGGTCACTTTTTCTATCTAGGCTGGAATATTGCTGCACACTAACAGCACCCTTTTAAGGCAGGTGAAATTGCTGATCTAGAAAATGTACACAGAAACCCTTTACGCGCGCATAACGGAGATAAAACACCTCAATTACTGGGAGGCTGAAGTTCCCGAACCTGTTTTTCCCTGGAATGCAGGCGGGAGAGATACATGATTATATACACCTGGAAAATCCTAGAGGGACTAGTACCGAAACTTGCACACGAAATCACTCACTACGAAAGCAAAAGACTTGGCGACGATGCAACATCCCCCAATGAAAAGAGGGGTGTCACTAGCAAGTTAAGAGACCTACAATAAGTGTCAGGGGCCCGAGACTGTTCAACTGCCCCCCAGCATAAAAAGGGGGATTACCAAACCCAGACCCGGGGCAGTCTTCAAGCTGGCACTGGACAAGCACCTAAAGTCAGTACCTGACCAGGGGCCCGGGTGGTCGTACGTTGGTTTGCGCGCAGCCAGCAGTAACAGCCTGGTTGACAGACTCTGATCCACCAGGAGGCTGGTCACAGGACGGGCCGCGGGGGCGTTGACCCGGAACTCTCTCCAGGTAAACTCCAGGTAATGCCGAAACAGTGCTGCACCAAAAATAAAAGAAGAATCCTTCATTTCTATATAGCTATTATATATTAAAAGTACAAATAAGCCTGTATAGGAATAATCATTAATTTTGATGATGTGATAGATGATTTTGCATAATTTAAGGCAAGGAAATGTAAGATCAGATTCACTGAGATGTTACCTGTACTCAAGGTCAGATTCACTGAGATGTTACCTGTACTCAAGGTCAGATTCACTGAGATGTTACCTGTACTCAAGGTCAGATTTACTGAGATGTTACCGTACTCAAGGTAGATTCACTGAGATGTTACCTGTACTCAAGGTCAGATTCACTGAGATGTTACCTTTTACTCAAAGGGCAGATTCACTGAGATGTTACCTGTACTCAAGGTCAGATTCATGAGATGTTACCCGTACTCAAGGTCAGATTCATGAGATTGTTACCTGTATCAAGGTCAGATTGGAACTTGTGTTTCTCTGATATTGCAATGTTTTACTTTATTTTCAAGATTTTTTTTGGGGGGGGGGGGGGCATTGTTAAAGATGAATAATGTAGCTCTTTTGCCTGTACTCAAAGTGGTATTTGAGTTTTTTTTCCTCAATATTGTTACGTTTATTTATTTTATCATTAATAAAGTTCCCCAGAAGCATTCTCTTGTTCAGTTTTTTGGTCCTTAAATGTTCTCGTTGTTTAACGTTTTTCACTGGTTCATGCAGTAGTGACGTAACTGGCATGCAGTAGTGACGTAACTGGTCATGCAGTAGTGACGTAACTGGTCATGCAGTAGTGGGCGTAACTGGTAATGCAGTAGTGACGTAACTGGTCATGCAGTAGTGACAACTGGAGTTTACCCCCCCCCCCCCCCCCTTGAATTTATTGGGGTGACACCAGAGATGCTGCCCCGGGTGACACCAGAGATGTTGTCCCGGGTGACACCAGAGATGCTTTCCTCGGGGGACACCAGAGATTTGTCCCGGTGACCAGAGATGCTGCCCCCGGGGGACACCAGAGATGCTGCCCCGGGGGACACCAGAGATGCTGTCCGGGTGACACCAGAGATGCTGCCTCGGGTTTAACCAGAGATGCTGCCCCGGGTGACACCAGAGATGCTGCCTCGGGTGACACCAGAGATGCTGCCTCGGGTGACACCAGAGATGTTGTCCCCGGGGGACACCAAAAGATGCTGCCCGGGTGACACCAGGATGCTGCCCCGGGTGACACCAGAGATGCTTTCCTCGGGGACACCAGAGATGTTGTCCCGGGTGACACCAGAGGATGCTGCCCCGGGTGACACCAGAGATGCTGCCCCGGGTGACCCCCAGAGATGCTGCCCGGGTGACACCAGAGATGCTGCCTCGGGTGACACCAGAGATGTTTTCCGGGTGGGCACCAGAAAATGCTGCCCCGGGGGACACCAGAGATGCTGCCCGGGTGACACCAGAAAATGCTGCTCGGGTGAACCAGAGATGCTGCCCCGGGTGACACCAGAGATGCTGCCTCGGGTGACACCAGAGATGCTGCCTCGGGTGACACCAGAGATGCTGCCCCGGGTGACACCAGAGATGCCACCTCGGGTGACACCAGAGATGCTGTCCCGGGTGACACCAGAGATGCTGCCCCGGGTGAACCCGAGATTGCCCCGGGTGACACCAGAGATGCTGCCTCGGGTGACACCAGAGATGCTGCCCCGGGTGACACCAGAGATGCTGCCTCGGGTGACAGAAGAGATGCTGCCCGGGTGACACCAGAGGTTTCTGCCCCGGGTGACACCAAGATGCTGCTCGGGTGACACCAGAGATGCTGCCCCGGGTGACACCCGAGATGTGCCTCGGGTGACACCAGAGATGCTGCCCCGGGTGACACCAGAGATGCTGCCTCGGGTGACACCAGAGATGCTGCCCCGGGTGACACCAGAGATGCTGCCTCGGGTGACAGAAGAGATGCTGCCCCGGGTGACACCAGAGGTGCTGCCTCGGGTGACACCAGAGATGCTGCCTCGGGTGACACCCGAGATGCTGCCTCGGGTGCACCCGAGATGCTGCCCCGGGTGGACACCCGAGATGCTGTCCGGGTGACACCAGAGATGCTGCCCCGGGTGACAAACCCGGAGATGCTGCCCCAGGTGACACTAGAGATGCCGCCCCAGGTGACACCAGAGATGCTGGGCCCCCGGGGACACCAGAGATGCTGCCCCGGGTGACACCAGGATGCTGCCCCGGGTGACACCAGAGATGCTGCCCGGGTGCACCGAGATGCCACCTCGGGTGACACCAGAGATGCTGTCCCCGGGGGACACCAGAGATGCTGCCTGGGTGACACCAGAGATGCTGCCCGGGTGACACCAGAGATGCTGCCTCGGGTGACACCAGAGATGCTGCCTCGGGTGACACCAGAGATGCTGCCCCGGGTGACACCAGAGATGCTGCCCCGGGTAACACAAGAGATGCTGCCCCGGGTGACACCAGAGATGCTGCCTCGGGTGACACCAGAGATGCCGCCCCGGGAAAAACCAGAGATGCTGCCCCCGGGGGACACCGAGATACTGCCCCCGGGGGACACCAGAGATGCTGCCCTGGGTGACACCAGAGATGCTGCCTCGGGTGACACCAGAGATGCTGCCTCGAGTGACACCAGAGATGCTGCCCCGGGTGACACCAGAGATGCTGCCCCGGGTGACACCAGAGATGCTGTCCCGGGTGACACCAGAGATGCTGCCCTGGGTGACACCAGAGATGCTGAGACGGGTGACACCAGAGATGTTGCCCCGGGTGACACCAGAGATGCTGCCCCGGGTGACACCAGAGATGCTACCCCGGTGACACCAGAGATGCCGCCCTGGGTGACACCATAGATGCTACCCCGGGTGACACCAGAGATGCCCCCCCGGGTGACACCAGAGATGCTGCCCTGGGTGACACCAGAGATGCCGCCCCGGGTGACACCAGAGATGTTGCCCCGGGTGACACCAGAGATGCTGCCCCGGGTGACACCAGAGATGCTACCCCGGTGACACCAGAGATGTTGCCCGGGTTGGGCACCAGAGATGCTACCCCCGGGTGACACCAGAGATGCCCCCTGGGTGACACCAGAGATGCCGCCCCGGGTGACACCGAAATGCTATCCGGTTTACACCAGAGATTTCCGCCCCGGGGGACACCAGAGATGCCGCCCCGGGGGGACACCAGGGGATGCCACCCTGGGTGACACCAGAAATGGTACCCGGGTGACACCCGAGATGCCGCCCCGGGTGGGCACCAGAGATGCCGCCCTGGGTGACACCAGAGATGCCGCCCCGGGTGACACCAGAGATGCCGCCCCGGGTGACACCAGAGATGCCGCCCCGGGTGACACCAGAGATGCCGCCCCGGGTGACACCAGAGATGCCGCCCGGGTGACACCAGAGATGCCCGCCCGGGTGACACCAGAGATGCCGCCCGGGTGACACCAGAGATGCCGCCCGGGTGACACCAGAGATGCCGCCCCGGGTGACACCAGAGATGCCGCCCCGGGTGACACCAGAGATGCCGCCCCGGGTGACACCATCTCTAGCAACGCCTCTGTGTTCACTGAAGACAAATTCCATTTATTACGTCACGGAAGAATGGAGGAAATAAAATAAGATAAAATCAAAGAACTCAACAGAGCTAAAGTGGAATGTGAGAGACCTGGATGTGATAATGTCAGTTCTGACGTTTAAGTAGCACACCAATGTTATTAACTTGGCGGCAAGGAAAAAACGATGGATAACCAGAATCTTTTGAACAAAACATGTCAAGCTAACAGTGGAATTTTTTTTTTATAATTTTCCAAAATTTAGTGTAAAAATAATGTAATATTGAAAATGTATTGTTGGTGACTGAAATTAAAAATTTGAATTGCAAAATGAACCGTCACACCGGCAGGGAAGTGACGCTGATAATTTGGCGATGAATCACTGGTAGTACAATGGAGTGTTTTATTAATTAATTTGAGTGTCTACGAGGCCAAAATAATGTGGGAAGGACTCACTAATGGTTCCAGTCAATTGTAGTCTTCGTGTGCTGGAGTGTGGAGAAATTTGTCCCTGAAGTGGTCATGAGACCACTGAGAAACTTGAGTGACATGCAGTGTTGTCACATCACAGGAAGTACGACATTGTTACCTAATAACTAAAGTTATTGACTGGCTAGTGTAGCTTCTGATTGTTAGGACTTGCGCTACAAATGACCAGTGAAGAGTTAATCTGTCTATGGTGAGTACTGCAGTTACATTATAACTTTGAATAATAAACATTAAGCATATGTTGATAAATTAGACACATGTGCAACTCTTGGGTATTTTTATTAAGGAAAGGTTTGGCCACACAGTGGCTTCATCAGTCCATACAAAGGAGAAACTTGAACAGGAGAATGAGGTAATCAGTCCCTCAACCTTGAGTCGATGTGGTCAGTCCATCAATCTTATACTGTGTGGCGAAACGTTTCTTCAATAAAGATACCCAAGAGCTGCACATGTGTCTAATTTATCAACATGTTGGTTCTGTGAACCATTCATCTACATTAAGCATATGTTAGATGCTGCAGATTCAACAGGCCGCCTTCGAGTCGCAAACCCAATATACAGTTCACTATATTATAATTTACCAGAGTTCTTGGTATTATATTTTTAATCAGATATTTATATGCCCGACTGTACTTTTGGGAGGGCAAGAGTATGTGTGTGGGGGGGGAGGGGGGGGGCATCGAAGGAGATATGGTGCAGCCTGGCACCTCTACAATCTCATCTGGATCTGAGGTACAACTAATATTGGTGAGTTTAATAAATTGTTGCTTAGTTGTACCTCCGTAAATTATGTGGATGAAATAATTCAGAAATGTACCTGTTAAGATTATATATTTATGTTTATAAGCCTTATTAGAAAATGGTTAATGCCACGCACTGGGAGTATATTTTAATTACTATTTTGTTAGGATATACAGGGTAATGTGCCATACATTACACCGTAGCAGTGTAATGTATGGTACTGTAGCAGTGTAATGTATGGTACTGTAGCAGTGTAATGTACTGTAGCAGTGTAATGTATGGTACTGTAGCAGTGTAATGTATGGTACTGTAGCAGTGTAATGTATGGTACTGTAGCAGTGTAATATATGGTACTGTAGCATTGTAATATATGGTACTGTAGCAGTGTAATGTATGGTACTGTAGCAGTGTAATGTATGGGTAACTGTAAGCTAGTGTAATGTAATGTACGTGATGTAATATGTACTGTAGCAGTATGTATGTACTGTAGCAGTGTAATGTATGGTACTGTAGCAGTGTAATGTATGGTACTGTCATGAAGTCTGAGCAGTGTAATGTATGGTACTGTAGCAGTGTAATGTATGGTACTGTAGCAGTGTAAGTTGTACTGTAGCAGTGTAATGTATGGTACTGTAGCAGTGTAATGTGTACTGTAGCAGTGTAATGTATGGTATGAGCAGTGTATGTCAGTGTAATGTATGGTACTGTAGCAGTGTAATGTATGGTACATGTAGCAGTGTAATGTATGGTACTGTAGCAGTGTAATGTATGTACTGTAGCAGTGTAATGTATGGTACTGTAGCAGTGTAATATATGGTACTGTAGCAGTGTAATATATGGTACTGTAGCAGTGTAATGTATGGTACTGTAGCAGTGTAATGTATGGTACTGTAGCAGTGTAATTATGGTACTGTAGCAGTGTAATGTATGGTACTGTAGCAGTGTAATGTATGGTACTGTAGCAGTGTAATGTATGGTACTGTAGCAGTGTAATGTATGGTACTGTAGCAGTGTAATATATGGTACTGTAGCAGTGTAATATATGGTGACTGCATAATGTGTGGTCATTGTAGCAGTGTAATGTATGGTACTGTAGCAGTGTAATGTATGGTACTGTAGCAGTGTAATGTATGGTACTGTAGCAGTGTAATTATTGGTACTGTAGCAGTGTATGTATGTACTGTAGCAGTGTAATGTATGGTACTGTAGCAGTGTAATGTATGGTACTGTAGCAGTGTAATGTATGGTACTGTAGCAGTGTAATGTACTGTAGCAGTGTAATGTATGGTACTGTAGCAGTGTAATATATGGTACTGTAGCAGTGTAATGTATGGTACTGTAGCAGTGTAATGTATGGTACTGTAGCAGTGTAATGTATGGTACTGTAGCAGTGTAATGTATGGTACTGTAGCAGTGTAACTGTATGGTTACTGTAGCAGTGCTAAGTATATGGTACTGTAGCAGTGTAATATATGGTGACCTGCATAATGTTAGGTCCTTGTAGCGTGTAATTCTTTAATACAAATTTCCTTGAGATGCGTATAGGTAAAAAAAAAAAAATCGATTCCTTATTAGTACTAGGTTTTTGAAAATTTCTGAGCTATGCTAACGTTTCTCGAGGCAACTAGCAATTTACATACTTAAACGGAAGCAAATGTTGCATAGCAAGAGTTTAACTAGTTTTGTACTTTAGATTGTAGCTATATCTAGGAATTTTAGTGGTTTCCAGAAATTCTGAGAATTTTGCATTACCGGGAGAAAAGATCACACGTTCCAAACAAGCAAAAAAATTCCATCTGAATCAGCAGTGAGTACCTACCGCTGCATGTATTACCTGGAGTTACCTGGAGAGAGTTTCGGGGGTCAACGCCCCCGCGGCCCGGTCTGTGACCAGTCTCTCCTGGTGGATCAGCGCTGATAACCAGGCTGTTGTGCTGGGCTGCACGCAAACCACGTACGAGCCAAGCCCGGTGATCAGGGTACTGTCTTTAGGTGCTTGTCCAGTGCCAGCTTGAGACTGCCAGGGTCTGTTGGTATCCCCTTATGTGTGCTGGGAGGCAGTTTGAACAGTCTTGGGCCCCTGACACTTATTGTATGGTCTCTTAACGTGCTAGTGACACCCTGCTTTTCATTGGGGGGATGGTGCATCGTCTGCCAAGGTCTTTTGCTTTCGTAGTGAGTGATTTTCGTGTGCAAGTTTGGTACTAGCCCTCTAGGATTTTCCAGGTGTATATAATCATGTATCTCTCCCTCCTGCGTTCCAGGGAATACAGGTTTAGAAACCTCAAGCGCTCCCGTAATTGAGGTGTTTTATCTCCGTTATGCGCGCCGTGAAAGTTCTCTGTACATTTTCTAGGTCGGCAATTTTTACCTGCTTGAAAGGTGCTGTTAGAGTGCAGCAATATTCCAGCCTAGATAGAACAAGTGACCTGAAGAGTGTCATCATGGGCTTGGCCTCCCTAGTTTTGAAGGTTCTCATTATCCATCCTGTCATTTTCCTAGCAGATGCGATTGATACAATGTTATGGTCCTTGAAGGTGAGATCCTCCGACATAATCACTCCTAGGTCTTTGACGTTGGTGTTTCGCTCTATTTTGTGGCCAGAATTTGTTTTGTACTCTGATGAAGATTTAATTTCCTCATGTTTACCATATCTGAGTAATTGAAATTTCTCATCGTTGAACTTCATATTGTTTTCTGCAGCCCACTGAAAGATTTGGTTGATGTCCGCCTGGAGCCTTGCAGTGTCTGCAATGGAAGACACTGTCATGCAGATTCGGGTGTCATCTGCAAAGGAAGACACGGTGCTGTGGCTGACATCCTTGTCTATGTCGGATATGAGGATGAGGACAAGATGGGAGCTAGTACTGTGCCTTGTGGGACAGAGCTTTTCACCGTAGCTGCCTCGGACTTTACTCTGTTGACGACTACTCTCTGTGTTCTGTTAGTGAGGAAATTATAGATCCATCGACCGACTTTTCCTGTTATTCCTTTAGCGCGCATTTTGTGCGCTATTACGCCATGGTCACACTTGTCGAAGGCTTTTGCAAAGTCTGTATATATTACATCTGCATTCTTTTTGTCTTCTAGTGCATTTAGGACCTTGTCGTAGTGATCCAGTAGTTGAGACAGACAGGAGCGACCTGTTCTAAACCCATGTTGCCCTGGGTTGTGTAACTGATGGGTTTCTAGATGGGTGGTGATCTTGCTTCTTAGGACCCTTTCAAAGATTTTTATGATATGGGATGTTAGTGCTATTGGTCTGTAGTTCTTTGCTGTTGCTTTACTGCCCCCTTTGTGGAGTGGGGCTATGTCTGTTGTTTTTAGTAACTGAGGGACGACCCCCGTGTCCATGCTCCCTCCATAGGATGGAAAAGGCTCGTGATAGGGGCTTCTTGCAGTTCTTGATGAACACAGAGTTCCATGAGTCTGGCCCTGGGGCAGAGTGCATGGGCATGTCATTTATCGCCTGTTCGAAGTCATTTGGCGTCAGGATAACATCGGATAGGCTTGTGTTAGTCAAATTTTGTGGCTCTCTCATAAAAAAATTCATTTTGGTCTTCGACTCTCAGTCTGGTTAGCGGCTTGCTAAAAACTGAGTCATATTGGGACTTGAGTAGCTCACTCATTTCCTTGCTGTCATCTGTGTAGGACCCATCTTGTTTAAGTAGGGGCCCAATACTGGACGTTGTTCTCGATTTTGATTTGGCATAGGAGAAGAAATACTTTGGGTTTCTTTCGATTTCATTTATGGCTTTTAGTTCTTCCCGCGATTCCTGACTCCTAAAGGATTCTTTTAGCTTAAGTTCGATGCTTGCTATTTCTCTGACCAGTGTCTCCCTGCGCATTTCAGATATATTGACCTCTTTTAGCCGCTCTGTTATTCTTTTCCGTCGCCTGTAAAGGGAGCGCCTGTCTCTTTCTATTTTACATCTACTCCTCCTTTTTCTTAAGGAATAAGCCTTGTGCATACATCGAGTGCCACCGAGTTAATCTGTTCTAGGCATAATTTTGGGTCTGTGTTGCTTAGTATATCTTCCCAGCTTATATCGGTTAGGACTTGGTTTACTTGGTCCCACTTTATGTTTTTGTTATTGAAGTTGAATTTGGTGAATGCTCCCTCATGACTAGTCTCATTTTTGTCGGTCTGGGGCTCCATGCATACATGTCTGAACCTCAATTATGTTGTGATCTGAGTATATTGTTTTTGATATGGTGACATTTCTTATCAGATCATCATTGTTAGTGAAGATGAGGTCTAGTGTATTCTCCAGTCTTGTAGGCTCTATTATTGCTGGTTTAAATTGAATTTTGTGCAGAGATTTAAAAGCTCGTGTGAGTGTGAGTTTTCATCAGAGCTGCCTCCTGGTGTTATTTCTTCAACAATATTATTTGCTATATTCCTCCATTTTAGGTGCCTTAAGTTGAAATCCCCCAGGAGCAAGATGTTGGGTGCAGGAGCTGGAAGATTTTCCAGACAGTGGTCAATTTTTAACAGCTGTTCCTGGAATTGCTGGGATGTTGCATCCGGAGGCTTGTAGACTACCACAATGACTAGGTTTTGGTTCTCGACCTTTACTGCTAAAACTTCCACTACGTCATTTGAGGCATTAAGCAGTTCTGTGCAAACAAGTGACTCTGCAATGTACAGGCCAACCCCCCCCCTTTTGCCTGTTCACTCTGTCACATCTGTATAGGTTGTAACCTGGGATCCATACTTCGTTGTCCAAGTGATCCTTTATAGTGGGTCTCAGTGAAAGCCGCGAACATTGCCTTTGCCTCTGCAAGCAGTCCACGGATGAAAGGTATTTTGTTGTTTGTAGCTGGCTTTAGACCCTGTATATTTGCAAAGAAGAATGTTATCGGACTGGTGGTATTGTTGGTACTGGGGGGGGATTTTTTTTTCCGGCATTAGTATCTGTATCTGTTGGTTGGAGTGGAGGCCATCGACTGTGGTTCCACTCCAGGAATGACTGGATTTGGTGTACGTTTTCTGCCTTTTCCTGCCAGTTTTTTTTTCCCTTTCCTGGCACTAAAAAACCTCTCCCTCTTGAGTGGCTGTGGCTACCCAGGTTTTCCCCTGGCCTGGATGTTTTGTATCTTTTTGTCCCCTTTAGATGGTATACCTGGCAATTTAAGTTATAGCACAGTCTTTCCTGTACTGAAGAGGTACACATTTCAGGGTGAAAAAGCTTACAGGAAGGGAGTTTGCATTTTCCTTTTTTTCATATGGGCATGGCATTTTCTAGGGTGGTCATAGTTGCATGTCCCATCTGTTTTTCCAGATTTCCCATGCCAGCAGATACCAAGTGCATAGTATGTGCACGGGCTTGGTTTCCGCTTGCCTTGGGTTTCTGTGACTGTATTCCCTGTTGGTGCATGTTTCCCTGTCTTACTTCTATCCTCCCTAGCACCAACAATGGAGCTCCCACCAGTTGGTTTTGGTAATTTATCTTCACTATTGCTATTGGAGTCCTCTTGTTTGCTATTTCCTGCGGTATTTCTAGTTTGCAATATTGGTTTTATCTTATCTTTGACTACACTTGTTTCCTACTATGGCTCCTGTCCCCTATGAGGTCATTTATAATGTATTCCTTCCTGCGTATAATTCCCGACTCCCTGGACAATATCTCCAGCTTCACCATTTCTGTCTCCCAGGACAGTATCTCCAGCTTCACCATTTCTGTCTCCCAGGACAGCACCTCCAGCTTCACCATTACTGTCTCCCAGGACAGTATCTCCAGCTTCACCATTTCTGTCTCCCAGGACAGCACCTCCAGCTTCACCATTTCTGTCTCCCAGGACAGTATCTCCAGCTTCACCATTTCTGTCTCCCAGGACAGCACCTCCAGCTTCACCATTACTGTCTCCAGGACACCTCCAGCTTCACATTACTGTCTCCCAGGACAGCACCTCCAGCTTCACCATTACTGTCTCCCAGGACAGCACCTCCAGCTTCACCATTACTGTCTCCCAGGACAGCACTATCAGCCCCACATTTACTGACTACCAGGACATCACCTCCAGCCTTACAGTTTATGACTACATGGCCAGTATCAAGGGCAGTACCATTCAGCCCAGACATTTTATGTTCCCATCTGTTGTAGAAAGCTTCCAGGTTTTCTATGAAAGCAGCTTTGATGTTGTCCTCTTTTAATACCCTTGTGATTTTAGTCCACAGTTTTTCCTCATTTGAGCATACCCAAAAACACTTCTCTGTTTTAATACTGCTTGTAGCTAGTTCTGGGATATCTGCACAATTAAAGCTTTTGTGACGTGGGTGATACCATTACCCCACCAGCTCACAGGTGTGAAATTAATGGGTGACGCAGTATTACTCCCAACCTACAGGTGTAACGTGGGTAATGCAGCATTCCCTCCACCAACCCACAGGTGTAACGTGTGGGTAATGCAGTTGTGGAAAATTGCATTTACTTGGATGTATAATTATATACATAAGAGTAAATGAACAATGATAACTATTATTAATCAGTTAGACAAGTAGGAATTTGGGACACTTAGGTCGCAAAAAATGTCTCCCTTCGATACCTACCACTGTCATATCCACAAGTTACTCTGGACCTATTAATTAAATGAAATATACATACACCAGGAATGCTGGTAAATATATAAATTTGTGGACTGTATATTAAAAATAATAAATGGTTATATATATACACAATTATACAACAGAAGGAAAATATATCTTAATATTACTCACCAATTTGACTGGAGATTAATGTGTATCATACTCAGAAAACCTCACTCTAACTAAATCTATGAAAATAATGCTCGCCAGAATTACACACAAATCTAGAGAGCTTATCTGAGGTTCCTGGAGCTGTCTTGTCCAGTCGTCTGATATCTCAAGTTATGCAGGAATGCACATCCACCAATTTCGCCTCCTATTTGAGAGGTGGCAGCCCAATTTTAACCTCTAGAGCACGAAAAATTCTTCCTATTCACTCAAACGTTCTGCTCAATTCAAAACCAAGATGGCGAGTCTCCTGTCTGCGCAGGCGCAGGCTTTCCGTTTTCTATGACATAAATATTATTAAATACAGTATGGCCATCTATTTACATATAAATTTTGAATTTCTGGAAAATGTATACAGTATTTTCCACAGCAGTATTCCCTCCATCAACCAGCAGGTGTGATGTGTGGGTAATGCAGTATTTCCTGCACCAACCCACAGGTATGTACATAACAGTTATTCATCCCTTGTCTCTCACCTTAAGCATACAGGTCATGAAATCATCTAAAGTAGTATCTTTCATATAATATGCCTAGGTTCACAGGTGGCCTGACCCTTGGTGTGTGCACCATGGCCATGGTTCACAGACATGTTAATACTATTGATATTGGGTTACTGAAAGATGTTACGTTTGGTATAAGGAATGTGTTGCCAGCAGTAATCCCAGGAACATATGGGATAGCTGACGTGAGTCTCTTCGGTGTGGAAATAAATGGAATTGGGTTACTTTAGTTAGGAAACAAGATGGTTAGTTGCTTGTTAGTAATCAGCTGAGGCACATAATGGGTGGTCGCAAAACTTCATAACACTGATTGCTATCAACGAGAACATCAGTGTGCGACTGGTAGATGTTTGTGAACCCTACAGGGTACTCAATGTATCTTTTGAGAATAATGAAACACATATTCGTCAGGCGTTAGCCTACTTTAGCACTGTCCATGTGGTGTTAACAGTGCAAGTGGCAAACAGACAAATATGCTCATTTCACGGAAGGGACGTACTCCCTCAAGATGTTGAGATACCCCATATCGTCTTATATCTTACCAGCATTTGGTATAAGTAGTAAGTTTATTCACATACAGATACATATAAATACAGTTACATAAATTATCATACATAGCAGCATATGTATAGATTATCTAGGATAACCCCCAAAACGTTAGTGACTTATTTCCAGGTACAGTGGAACCTCAAATTTCGAACATATCGCTTATCGAACTCTTCGAAAATAGAACCCTTTTTTCGAACCAACTTTGTCCCTATTATTGAACTCGCCCCTATTTTCGAACTGCCAGGTACCGGACCTGTCCGGCAGCCCGCTCTGTCCACGTCTCCACGCAGGCGCCATGAGCAAGTCTAGTTTTGTTGATGCTTGAATGAACACTAACTTGCGCTCTCATTCAAACATTTTACGATTATTTCATTGTATTTAGTGCTTGTGGGACTGTGAAATAAGCTACAATGGGCTCAAAGAAACTTGCTAGTGGCACCCCTGTGATAAAGTGAGAAACACCATAGATGTGAAAAAGGAAATAATACAGAAGTGGAATGATGTCCGAATGTGTGTGGAAAAGTACCACCCTGAGCAAGCTGAAACAAGCCATCTTTGCAACAAGTTCAGTGACAGAACCATGTCCCATTTTAGGGAAATCTTTAAGAGGTGCCAGAAACAGAGGACTGTGGACAGTTATTTTGTGAGACAGGGGTCCAGTGACTCTCAAGCTGGTCCTAGTGGCATTAAAAGACAGGGGAGGGAAGTAACCCCAGAGAGGGCTTTGATACCTGAAGTCCTTATGGGGGGGGACTCTCCTTCCAAACACTAACCCCAACTCCCTCTCTCCTCCTCCCTATCTTCCAGATGTCATGACCAATCTTCAATAAAGGTAAGTAAACTGTTATTTTATATGTTTATTTAAATTTATTAATACATAATTGAACACTATATTTGTTGTGTGTATGTAAAACTATAATTAATCTCTATAAAATGTATTTTTTGTGTGTGAATATTTTTGGGTTTCTGAAACGGATTAATTGCATTTCCATTATTTCTTATGGGAAATATTGCTTCGCTTTTCAGACTTTTTGAATTCAGAACTAACCCCTGGAACGGATTAAGTTCGATATTTGAGGTTCCACTGTACAAGTGTCCCGTGTGAAACAGCAGCGTACCCGCAGGACAAGTGACATATACAATAATATAGCTGTTGACAATTTGTGTCTGAAAGTAGAGCCTAGTGTTCCCCAAGTAGACAGCTTTGTTTATTGAGGTGACGGAGGAAGTCTGAGCTTCGAAGCCGTGGGGTATGAATCGAATCTAAAGGGGGTGGTGCGAGTGACAGTGTGAGGTGAGAGTGGAAGCCAGACTAGAGGCTAGATCAGAGAACATTAGTATCAGCTGTAATCCATACCAAGGCACCATTTTATAGACAATGAAGGAATTTTCAACTGGTCGGAACTCTCTTGCTGAGCAAACTCATCGACTTACATTTAGAATTATTCATCTGTTCTGATCATTGCACCTCCTACTATCCCCATTGCTATTCTCTGCACCTTTCCTACTATCCTCTCTGCATCTCTCCTACTGTCCTCTCTGCATCTCTCTTACTATCCTCACTGCATCTCCTACTATCCTCACTGTATCTCTCCAATGTTCGTCTCAACTTGCACCATTTTGATCTTCACTCTATCTTCACCTCTCCTACTATCCTCACTTCACTTACATATATTCCCGTAAGTCAGAAGACTGCTTCATGCAGACTACTACTACTGCTGCTGTCATCTTGGGGAAACACGAAACCTGTGTAGGTCATACAGCTCTTGGGAAATGGAAGGTAATCAGCTTTGATTCAAGGAAAGGTAAGGTAGACCAAACCCTTAGATCATGTTGCATGAGCAAAAGCCTATCATACTGTAATTAGCATACTTCTATATCTGCATTGTTTATCTTATATAAAAAAAATAATTAATAATATAATTATTATATTTTTGAAACAAATGATGTATGTAGACACTTTTTTCTTCTCGCGTATCTCTCTTGTGCAAAGCAATATGAATGAAAAGCTGCTACCGAAATATTTTACATTTTTGAATACATACTAATGGAGTTCAGGTATATATAATAACACTTTTTTAAATAAACACGAAACACAAATTATAATCAAATAATCATTTGATTTACGATGCACTTGTAATGGCATATATAGGAATGGGTTTACTTAAATGTCGTAAGAATGGAAAAAATGATATCTATGAAAAGTACATCGTACTGAATTGCGCATACAAGAGACGAAGTGCAAAATTTAAGATTCTTATGCGAGGAAAAACTTTGATCATTAAAGTTATTTAAAAAAAAAATAATTGTGGCCTGGTGGCTAAAGCTCCCGCTTCACACACGGAGGGCCCGGGTTCGATTCCCGGCGGGTGGAAACATTTCGACACGTTTCCTTACATCTGTTGTCCTGTTCACCTAGCAGCAAATAGGTACCTGGGTGTTAGTCGACTGGTGTGGGTCGCATCCTGGGGGACAAGATTAAGGACCCCAATGGAAATAAGTTAGACAGTCCTCGATGACGCACTGACTTTCTTGGGTTATCCTGGGTGGCTAACCCTCCGGGGTTAAAAATCCGAACGAAATCTTATCTTATCTTATCTTACATATTGCATAATTCTTTTATGTAAGAATGAAGTTGCGCTGAAAACTTGTCTTTACAATAAGTGGGAAGAGTTGTGTATTGTTGGGAATGACAGAAGTCTAGGTGGTTAAGACCACATCAGAGTTGGTCGATAGGACTGCACTGGCCAGCTAGTTAGGCTAGAGTGCTGCAGTATACTTTACCTGCATACCTAGACGCTGGCCAGCCAGCTAGGCTAGAGCGCTGCAGTATACTTTACCTGCATACCTAGACGCTGGCCAGCCAGCTAGGCTAGAGTGCTGCAGTATACTTTACCTGCATACCTAGACGCTGGCCAGCCAGCTAGGCTAGAGTGCTGCAGTATACTTTACCTGCATACCTAGACGCTGGCCAGCCAGCTAGGCTAGAGTGCTGCAGTATACTTTACCTGCATACCTAGACACTGGCCAGCCAGCTAGGTTAGAGTGCTGCAGTATACTTTACCTGCATACCTAGACGCTGGCCAGCCAGCTAGGTTAGAGTGCTGCAGTATACTTTACCTGCATACCTAGACGCTGGCCAGCCAGCTAGGTTAGAGTGCTCGCAGTATACTTTACCTGCATACCTAGACGCTGGCCAGCCAGCTAGGTTAGAGTGCTGCAGTATACTTTACCTGCATACCTAGACGCTGGCCAGCCAGCTAGGCTAGAGTGCTGCAGTATACTTTACCTGCATACCTAGACGCTGGCCAGCCAGCTAGGCGAGAGTGCTGCAGTATACTTTACCTGCATACCTAGACGCTGGCCAGCCAGCTAGGCTAGAGTGCTGCAGTATACTTTACCTGCATACCTAGACGCTGGCCAGCCAGCTAGGCTAGAGTGCTGCAGTATACTTTACCTGCATACCTAGACGCTGGCCAGCCAACTAGGTTAGAGTGCTGCAGTATACTTTACCTGCATACCTAGACGCTGGCCAGCCAGCTAGGCTAGAGTGCTGCAGTATACTTTACCTGCATACCAGACACTGGCCAGCCAGCTAGGCTAGAGTGCTGCAGTATACTTTACCTGCATACCTAGACGCTGTCCAGCCAGCTAGGCTAGAGTGCTGCAGTATACTTTACCTGCATACCTAGACGCTGGCCAGCCAGCTAGGCTAGAGTGCTGCAGTATACTTTACCTGCATACCTAGACGCTGGCCAGCCAGCTAGGTTAGAGTGCTGCAGTATACTTTACCTGCATACCTAGACGCTGGCCAGCCAGCTAGGCTAGAGTGCTGCAGTATACTTTACCTGCATACCTAGACGCTGGCCAGCCAGCTAGGCTAGAGTGCTGCAGTATACTTTACCTGCATACCTAGACGCTGGCCAGCCAGCTAGGCTAGAGTGCTGCAGTATACTTTACCTGCATACCTAGACGCTGGCCAGCCAGCTAGGCTAGAGTGCTGCAGTATACTTTTCCTGCATACCTAGACACTGGCCAGCCAGCTAGGCTAGAGTGCTGCAGTATACTTTTCCTGCATACCTAGACACTGATCAGTCATCTAGGCTAGAGTGCAGCAATATAGTTTACCTGCATATTTAGACGCTGATAATCCATCTAGGCTGGAGTGTTCAAGTATAGTTTACCTGCATTCCTAGACACTGATCGATCATCTAGGCTAGAGTGCTGCAGTATAGTTTACCTGCATACATAGACGCTGGCCAGCCAGCTAGGCTACAATTCTGCAGTATAGTCCACCTGCATACTTAGACACTGGCTAGCGAGCTAGGCTGGAGTGCTGCAATATAGTCTACCTATATTCCTAGACCCTGACTAGCCAGTTATTGTCTACCTGCAGTACACTCTACCCGTATACCTAGACACTGACTAGCCAGCTAGACTAAAGACTGCTGCAGTATAGTCTACTTACATAAACACCAGCCAGCCAGGTAGGCTAGAATGTTAAAGAATGGTTTTCCTGTATACCTAGACTAGCCAGCTAGTTATATATATTATTAGTTATATATATATATATATATATATATATATATATATATATATATATATATAATATATTATATATATATATATATATATATATATATATACTATTCAGTTTTCGTACTTTTCGGTTTTAGAACTGCCTTCTGGAACGGATTAAGTTCGAAAACAGGAGTTCCACTGTATACCTGGAGTTTACCTGGAGAGGGTTTCGGGGTCAACGCCCCCGAATATATATATATATATATATATATATAATATATATATATATATAAATATATATATATATATAATATATATTATATAAAATGTTAAATTCCAATTCTTTTCATGGAGTCCCGTAGCTCAGTTGGTAGCACACTGACCTCACACATTGAGGTCCGTGGTTCTCTCTCCAGTACGAATGAAAACATTGGAAGCGTGTTTCATTACGACACCTGCTGTCCCTGTTCACCTAGCAATAAACACCAGTCGGCTGTTAGCCGACTGGTGTGGGTCGCATCCTGGGGACAAAACCTAATTTGCCCAAAATGTTCCGCATAACAAGGGGCTTTCTATGTAATATGTTATTGATGTCAGCTGGGTCTGTATCAGTTGTATCATGTACTTATAGAAATAAAGATTATTATAACAACTCTGGGAAATTCTTAAAGAATAGCAAGGTAAATTAAGCGTTCAGTTACCAACGGATATGCTAGTGCGGTATAACATCCTCCCTATATACATATTTTAATTTATTTTGTTATGCAGGCAAAACTAACTTAACCTAACGTAACCTAACGTAATGCAACAACTTAACTTCATACAAGGATACAGAAGCAACGGTATGTAACTTTTGTACAGGTTTGAGGCTTCGTGAGAGGCTTGGAAGGACCTCACCGGAAGTAAGCCACACTGCTTGGCTTTCTTGGGTTACCCTGGTTTAATAACCCTTTCGATTTATTAACCCTCCTGGCGACCAAATCTGGTAAGCATACAATGCAACAACCAAATAAATGAAGGTACGCACCAGCGCCCAGACAAAAGGCAGAAGCAGAACAAGGCAAAAAGCAAACCACCTGTGTCCCCAGAGCAGCAGCAGCAGTATGTCACGAGACCTGGACACCGGATGTTGAGCTTCCTGTGTTTACCTGATCCCTGGGAGCTGTGACCTTTGTGACAAAAGTGACCTCACATCTGGGAGAAGTGGCACCCCCCATCTGGGAGAAGCGGCCCCTCATCTGGGAGAAGTGACGCCCCTCATCTGGGAGAAGTGTCCCCTCGTCGGGAGAAGTGTCCCCTCGTCTGGGAGAAGCGTCCCCTCGTCTGGGAGAAGTGTCCCCTCGTCTGGGAGAAGTGTCCCCTCGTCTAGGAGAAGTGACCCCTCGTCTGGGGGAAGTGTCCCCTCGTCTGGGAGAAGTGACCCCTCGTCTAGAAGTGACCCCTCATCTGGGAGAAGTGTCCCTTTGTCTGGGAGAAGTGTCCCCTCGTCTAGGAGAAGTGACCCTTCGTCTAGAAGTGACTCCTCGTCTGGGAGAAGTGACCCCTCGTCTGAGAGAAGTGTCCCCTCGTCTGGAAGAAGTGTCCCCTTGTCATGTCGGTTCGATAACGTGGATGGGGTAAAAACACTCACGTAGGCTGGCTAGTACGTATAATTATAATGGAAAGTATGGGAAGCACCATCAGCTGCCCTGCCTCTCTCTGCTCTCTATCTCAGACTGACCCACCAGTGCCTAGGCCCTAGAGGGTGAGCGGTGTTCAAAAACATGCTATGGTCAGCAGCAACGTGAATAACAGTCAGTGATTCACACAGACGGTTGGTAGTGAGTCATCTACTGGTAACTGGTTACTAGTAACTGGTACTACTGAGAGCTCGGCGACGTTAACGTATGTCGTCCCGACATACAGCTAATACAAACTAGAGATGGTAGGTGTACGGCTTGGGCTGATTCTATGCAATGTCAAAGTACACAACAATTGAACATTATAACATAAGGAGAATATTGGAATGGAAGCTTATGTAATTGACTATAATGAAACTTACTGTAATGAAACTGTAATGCATTACAATGTATGATATAGCACAACTCATCGAATGAAACTCAACATTGGGATTACACAATAGAAGTGATAAAAAAAATTTGATCGATCAATCTGTATTCACGTGATCTACGGATTCTGAGGAAGAAATATATACAAAGAAAGAAGTGTTTAATAGAAAGGCAGATTCGGTGCACTCAAATCTAAACTGTTAAATCTCAGAATTCGGAGAGAACGTGAACACACACACACAAAAAAAATCTTGAATATTAATAAGTTGATACTGTAATTATTCATCTATATGGGTTATTTACATTTAACCCCAACTCTGCTAGGGTGAGATTGACATATGCAGAATGGGTATCATCTCTGGGAGGATCAAACTCTGTTGCACTGGCTAACTCATGCTGTATTTGAGGCAAATCTGAATTGGTAGTTACAAATGATACTTGAGGATTTCTTAATACCTGTCGTGTACGTAGGAAATGATGACATTCAGGTTGATCGTCTGACTGAGTCTCAGAGGTAGAGAGTACAGGATCAGGAGGATTGTCAGAGTCTGTCACATTAGTCTGGGTTGGAACATCATTATCATCACATACTAACTTCATATGATCTAAATGCGATTCTTTAAATGCTTTAGCTACTGTCTCGGCAATCTTACCTGCAATAGGAACTAACAATATCTGGTGAAATGGTCTACCATAACACACAGATGTTTGTTGCCCTGGAGGGAACATTGGAAATTAGTTAACAGATCAAGCGCAACTCTTTCCCACGGTTCGCTAGTAGTTGGATACACTTAAATTGGATTAGGACCATTAGCATTACATTTATGTTGCATGCAGATACTACATTTCTTAACATACTTAGAAATATCAGTTGCCATACGAGGCCAAAAGTATTTCAATCTGGCTTGTTTTACTGAACGATCCATACCAGGGTGCACAACACCTGGTACATCGTGAACTAGCTGTAAGGCTACATTCACTAGTGACTGTGGAATTACTAACAGGTATACTCTTCTGCTAGCTAGGAGTACCCAACTCTGCTGTTCGATACAGTAATTCTTGGTTCATGACAAAGTCACTGATGGGTGCTGGTGGCTTCACAGTCAGAATTTTTGTCCCCTCGTCTGGGAGAAGTGATCTCCCATCTAGGAGAAGTGACCTCTTACTTGGCTTCACTGACCTCACACGGGGTAACTGGCCTCACACGGGGTCACTGATCTCTCATACTGGAGCACTGACCTCTCACACGGGGTTACTAGCCTCTCACACAGGTTACTGGCTTCTCACACGGGGTTACTGGCCTCTCACACAGGTTACTGGCTTCTCACATGGGGTTACTGGCCTCTCAAACGGGTTACTGACTTCTCACACGGGGTTACTGGCCTCTCACACAGGTTACTGGCTTCTCACACGGGGTTACTGGCCTCTCAAACGGGTTACTGGCTTCTCACATGGGGTTACTGGCCTCTCAAACGGGGTTACCGGCCTCTCACACGGGTTACTGGCCTCTCACACGGGGTTACTGGCCTCTCACACGGTTTACTGGCATCTCACATGGGGTTACTGGCCTCTCACACGGGTTACTGGCCTCTCACACGGGGTTACTGGCCTCTCACACGGGTTACTGGCTTCTCACATCGGGTTACTGGCCTCTCACACGGGGTTACTGGCCTCTCACACGGGGTTACTGGCCTCACACGGGGTCACTAACCTCTCACACTGAATCATTGACCTCTCACACGGGGTTACTGGCCTCTCACACGGGTTACTGACCTCTCACACGAGGTTAGTGACCTCTCACACGGGGTTACTGGCTTCTCACACGGGGTTACTGGCCTCACACGGGGTTACTGGCTTCTCACACGGGGTTACTGGCTTCTCACACGGGGTTACTGGCTTCTCACACGGGTTACTGGCTTCTCACACGGGGTTACTGGCTTCTCACACGGGGTTACTGGCTTCTCGCACGGGGTTACTGGCTTCTCACACGGGGTTACTGGCTTCTCACACGGGGTTACTGGCCTCTCACACGTGGTTACTGGCTTCTCACACGGGGTTACAGGCTTCTCACACGGGGTTACAGGCGTCTCACACGGGGTTACTGGCTTCTCACACTGGGTTACTGGCTTCTCACACGGGGTTACTGGCTTCTCACACGGGGTTACAGGCCTCTCACACGGGGTTACTGGCTTCTCACACGGGGTTACAGGCTTCTCACACGGGGTTACTGGCTTCTCACACGGGGTTACAGGCTTCTCACACGGGGTTACTGGCCTCTCACACGGGGTTACTGGCCTCTCACACTGGGTTACTGGCCTCTTCACACGGGGTTACAGGCTTCTCACATAGGGTTACAGGCTTCTCACATAGGGTTACAGGCTTCTCACATGGAGTTACAGGCTTCTCACACGGAGTTACAGGCTTCTCACACGGGGTTACAGGCTTCTCACATAGGGTTACAGGCTTCTCACATAGGGTTACAGGCTTCTCACATGGAGTTACAGGCTTCTCACACGGAATTACAGGCTTCTCACACGGGGTTACAGGCTTCTCACATAGGGTTACAGGCTTCTCACATAGGGTTACAGGCTTCTCACATAGGGTTACAGGCTTCTCACATAGGGTTACAGGCTTCTCACATAGGGTTACAGGCTTCTCACATAGGGTTACAGGCTTCTCACATGGAGTTACAGGCTTCTCACACGGAGTTACAGGCTTCTCACACGGGGTTACAGGCTTCTCACATAGGGTTACAGGCTTCTCACATAGGGTTACAGGCTTCTCACATAGGGTTACAGGCTTCTCGCATGGGGTTACAGGCTTCTCACACGGGGTTACAGGCTTCTCACACGGGGTTACTGACCTCTCTTGGAATTACTAATATAAGCATTTGCTTCTTACATGGTTTTAGAGGAGCAACTGAGAGATCATTACCGCAATAGCAAAATATAGATGGAATACAATGAGAATGGTGTTAGTGGGCAAGAGAGAAAAGTGAATGAATTAAGGAAGTAAGCAATCAATAAGAAATATTAACAAGTTTTAGTGGAAAGATGGACTAGAGAGAGTACGAATGAGGAGGTAAAAGGGACGTGGGGCAGATTTAAGAATGCAGTTTAGAGTGAGTTTATGGTTACCTGAAAGCCGGTGCGGGTTTTCTTTTAGGCTTCCCAACACAATTTGAAAATTTCACAATGGTTTAATATAATAAATATAGTTAAATATAGTAAAATCAATGTGACTTATTTCCAGTGGGGTTCATATGTGTTCTACCTTGACATAAATGCATTCTGTCTTATCCTCTACTCTTACTGATGTTACTGAAAGTTAATCAACTCAAACATTAACATTAGATCAAAAACCCAATTATAAATACTTTAAAAATACAAGAAATTACTATCCTCCTCTTTCTGCAGCCTCATTCTTTAGGTAATATATATCTCTATCTTTAATTGTTTTACATAAAGACTGGCCTTGACATGATTAGGTGGCCCTTTGCATTCCTTGATCAGGTGACCCTTTGCATTCCTTGATCAGGTGACCCTTTGCATTCCTTGATCAGGTGACCCTTTGCATTCCTTGATCAGGTGGCCCTTTGCATTCCTTGATCAGGTGACCCTTTGCATTCCTTGATCAGGTGGCCCTTTGCATTCCTTGATCAGGTGGCCCTTTGCATTCCTTGATCAGGTGACCCTTTGCATTCCTTGATCAGGTGGCCCTTTTCATTCCTTGATCAGGTGACCCTTTGCATTCCTTGATCAGGTGACCCTTTGCATTCCTTGATCAGGTGACCCTTTGCATTCCTTGATCAGGTGGCCCTTTGCATTCCTTGATCAGATGACCCTTTCCATTCCTTGATCAGGTGACCCTTTCCATTCCTTGATCAGGTGACCTTTTCCATTCCTTGATCAGGTGACCCTTTGCATTCCTTGATCAGGTGACCCTTTGCATTCCTTGATCAGGCGACCCTTTGCATTCCTTGATCAGGTGACCCTTTGCATTCCTTGATCAGGTGACCCTTTGCATTCCTTGATCAGGCGACCCTTTGCATTCCTTGATCAGGCGACCCTTTCCATTCCTTGATCAGATGACCCTTTCCATTCCTTGATCAGGTGACCCTTTGCATTCCTTGATCAGGTGACCCTTTGCATTCCTTGATCAGGTGGCCCTTTGCATTCCTTGATCGGGTGACCCTTTGCATTCCTTGATCAGGTGACCCTTTGCATTCCTTGATCAGGTGGCCCTTTGCATTCCTTGATCAGGTGGCTCTTTGCATTCCTTGATCAGGTGACCCTTTGCATTCCTTGATCAGGTGGCCCTTTGCATTCCTTGATCAGGTGGCCCTTTGCATTCCTTGATCAGGTGACTCTTTGCATTCCTTGATCAGGTGACCCTTTGCATTCCTTGATCAGGTGGCCCTTTGCATTCCTTGATCAGGTGGCTCTTTGCATTCCTTGATCAGGTGACCCTTTGCATTCCTTGATGAGGTGGCCCTTTCCATTCCTTGACTAGGTGACCCTTTCCATTCCTTGATCAGGTGACCCTTTGCATTCCTTGATGAGGTGGCCCTTTCCATTCCTTGACTAGGTGACCCTTTCCATTCCTTGATCAGGTGACCCTTTCCATTCCTTGATCAGGTGACCCTTTCCATTCCTTGATCAGGTGGCCCTTTCCATTCCTTGATCAGGTGACCCTTTCCATTCCTTGATCAGGTGGCCCTTTCCATTCCTTGATCAGGTGACCCTTTCCATTCCTTGATCAGGTGGCCCTTTCCATTCCTTGATCACTGTGTAATAGGTGTTTGGAACCTGGCCACCTGCTGTGGACACTAAAAAATTGTGTTCATCTCCCGTAGTACCATACCGGCTTTGGTTCCTAGCATTTACGGAATTTGCAACAAGGTATTTTGGAAACAGTTTGCTATCAGTTTTGTATACATGACTGAGTTTCAGTTCCTTTACTTTATCTATAAGCCAATTAAACGTTTCCAATATGTGTAATTCATCCTGGCCTTGTCATATCACGGGCGAGAAGAGTTACCCTTCTTACTCTCTATAGAATAATAGGTTGGGACTTACTTGATTCCACTGAACTAGGTACTTGCCGCTCATTCTTATGCAGATAACAAATTTATGAAAATGTGTATAATAACTGCCTTCTTGTGCGAAGCTCTGTTGATACCGTCCCCCAAGACTCCTGTCGTCTCAGTCTCAAGTGGCTTGTACGACACTTTCAGGAGTAAAAAGTATACTGTAGTAAATATAAATTACAAATTACCTGATAGTTGGTCATGGGCACTATTATTTACCGTAAGTTAACTATCCCTGATTTCCCCACCCAGTATTTAGACGTGACTAAGGGTTAAATACAGTAAATAGTTATCACCAACGGATCTGGCGCAGAGACTAAGTTTCCACAATTCATTGTAAGACCTCTGAAGCATGTTGTTAGTCCAAGTAACGTTGGGAAACCGTATGGGACTCCAGAGATAGAAACTTGTAAGAAAATGCCCTTAGCACGGTCCTTGTTCGTAGATGGCTACCAGGGTCCCTCTCCTCTAGTTTATTGAAGGACCGCTAGATGTCTCTATGTATCTAATTTTCCCTACTCATTTCAACCTAATGTAAACATATTAAAGACTAAAACTACATATTTTAATTCTATTATTAGTTCTAGTACTTTAATTCTATCTAAAACCTGTAATCTATCAAATTAGTGTAAACATATCAATAACAAGGTGCTGACTCATGATTTCCGCTACCTACCATACCACGGACGGGGATAGAACCCGTTTGTTTGCAATTGTGTCATTACGATTTCGTGAGTCATGTTCCGCTACCTGTTTGTAGGCATGGATTCTAAAGGTCTCTACTGTTTGTTATGGCCCTGTGGAATTTCTTGAAACGTAAAATTCCCACAAAATTAAAGATGAAGAAAGTGAATACACTCTTTCACACTATAACAATTTAATTACTTATTAATTACTTATTACAATAATATGTTTGGTTAATGAAAAAGGGATCTGATACTAAGATATCGTGGAAGTTATAACAAGGCTAGATACTGGGAATGGGGAATATAATTAGCTGACAAAACTGACTTACTTTCTTACGCCAGCTATTATAGAGCTACCTTCAACAGGGAGTAAAATCTCGAGTGCAGCTCCCACAGGAAAGTTCCACCTCTCAAACACAGGGAAACATGGCTCCTTCCCTGAGCAAAAGCTAGCCAGAGTCTCAGGCCTCCCGTCAGAGTCTGGCCACCAAATCTTTTCCTAGATACTTTCCTTGAAGTTATTAAGTCGTCCACACCCACCATATTTCTGGCAAGAGGTCAGCTCCACAGCTGATATGTTCTCTTGGATCTAAGTCCAAGATGAATCTAACCATTTTGTTTTTGGTAATTTATAATCTGTTTTTCAATTTTTTTGTTGTTGTTAAAGCAGGGTACCATGAAAAACAGTCTACATGGAGTTACCGTATTTCGCGGCTTGTAAGACTTTGTTTTGGTTTCAATGGCTCAGCATCGGACGTAACTGAGAGAGCTACAGCCCACCCCACACCCCAAACTTATAGCTCCCGTCACTGACCTTAAGTTTATAGGACGCAGGGTGGTTTTTTGGAGACATTTTATGGAAAAAAAATGCGTCTAATAAGCCTCGAATACGGTATATACAAGCTAAAAATAGAGTATTGCGAGTCTGAGCAAACAGACACTGTGCCTCTATAGAGGAACTTTAAACTTGCTAATTTTTCCCTACACTGTTCGCTGTCAATTCGCCTGACATGCATAGGTCAAATGATATCCCTAAATAATTCACTTAATTTACTATTAAGATGGGTTCTTCGTTACACACTGCATCAAAATTATTACCCTTTTACAGTTAAGTTTTTGAGCCTAACAGTGTGACTTATTTCTCTCGAGTGCAGTGATAGCATTATCAGTTAACTATTTACTGTAAGACTTTCGTTCTAGTGATAGTACTTTAGCTATATCCTATGGGTGTCTTCCTGCTACTAAGAGATTATTATCGTCTGCATACAATAGTAGTTTTCATTTAACACTAATGGACATATTTACATAGCACAGAAATAGTAGGGGACTCGAGTACTTTCTTGCAGAACTCCATATCTTACCGACAAGGGTTCCGAATCTATTGACCTTGACCATTTGTTTCCTGTTGGTCAAGTAAGATTTAAACCAGTTTACAGAAGCTATGCTTATGCTTGAAGCTTCTTACATAACATAATGTGGTTGACTGTGGCAAATGCCTTTTATACGTGGAAAGTCACCACGCTTGTGAACTTCCCTTTCGATATATTGTTTCTTATATAAATCAAATTATTTAAAGAAGTATTCGTTAAATGAGATCCCCTTAAACGTGATTGGTAACTATGGAGAATGTTATTGTTACATTTCTTGTGGGCAGTTTGTGGAATATGCGTATAGGCAGTGTGGGTGTGGGCAGTTTGTGGAATATGTGTGGCAATGTGAGTGTGGGTGTGGGCAGTGTGGGTGTGGGCAGTGTGGGTGTGGGCAGTGTGGCTGTGGGTGTGCGCATTGGACATCCCGTGGAGTCAGCTCAGTAGCTTCGTCATTTTCCTCAAGATAAACACTTCCTGTGCTGGCCAAGTCAACGCCTTGCCCACAGCATTATTATACTTATGGGACAGCGCTAAACCCGTTGGAGTCATACAACCATCTTGGGAGCTTCAGCTCCTGGTTCCACCCTGAGTATTGTCTCCCATATTAGTAAGCTTATTAAAGTACAGGTACACATAAATACAATTATCATATATAGTAACATAAATGTAAATTACGTAGGATAACCTCAAGTGCTGTACGCGTGTAAAACCTTTGTTAATGTTGTATCTTTTGGTAGAATAGGTAGCTTAGAAGGTTACTATAAGTGGCCAGACTAGCGTGATTTTATTCTTCGAAAGGTTCCACAAGCAGGACGTGTAGGGGGGGGGGGGTCGCCAGGAGCCAGTCCAGAGAGGGTAGGTGTCGCCGGGGGGTTAGGAAGGTGCAGAGTGAGAGATGGTAGGCAGCGTAGGTCTACCTTGGTGCCTGACATTTGGTGGCAGCTGTAGGAACTAGACCTCGGCCAGTAACTGTCACTAGTGGGAAGTATGTGAACAGGTGGGTAGACCTACTGTCTATACGTACGACTCCTACGGGTTTAGCTTTTCCCGTATTTGTTGGAATGAATCTATGGAGGCTTCCGTAGCTGCTGGACTCAATGAGGAATTGAATCTGGAATCACGTCGGAAATTGAACGTAGTCAAACTCAGAATGAGTTGCAACAGCTGGGTAGCAGTACACTACCGATTTATACAATTGGGTTTACTAATAAAAATATAGAAAGTAATCAGCAGATAGCCTTAGCTACTCAGGTAGCAAACCACTTACCTATTTATTTACTTACAGTACTTATTTACCTACTTACTGAAGTCAATGCACATAGACGGGGCACAGGAACAGACGTCTACTGAATGCTCATAACAGAAACCTACCTTTGATGAGTTTCGAGAGTCTACTACTCTCGGAACCTAGCTAGTCTGGTGCTAGCCTAGTCAACAAGGCTGTTGCTGCTGGAGGCCCGCTGCCCCACATATCCATCACAGCCTGGTTGCTCTGGCAGCTGGTGAAGATACTTGTCCAGCTTCCTCTTGAAGACTTCTACACTTGTTCTAGAAGTGTTTTTGATATCTTCTGGTAAGATATTGAATAGTCTGGAGACAGTAATGTTGATACAGTGTTCCATTAGATACCCACCGCACCCCTGCTTTTCACTGGGTTTATTTTACACTTCCTCCCATATCTCTCACTCCAGTATATTTTTGGCAGTTGAGATTTGGGACAGGCACTATGAGAACTTTCCAGGTATATATTATGTAACTCTCCGTCGCTGAAGTCAGTCAAGGCTTAATCATTCCGAGTAATTAAATTTTATGTCTGTGTGATGCCGAAACGATACTTGTAATTTGTTTAAATCGTATTTCCCTACTTGAGGTGGGTCGTCAACATCTGAGGCATTATTCCATATATTCATTTTTTTCTTGTCTATGGATGCGAATTTTTTTTTCTTCGTGTAGTTGCATGAGACATGTAAGGGTGTAGTCGACAGTCATGTTAATAGACATGTGTATGGTGTAGTGAGACATGTGTAGGCGTAATTGAGACATGTAAAGTGTAGTGGACATTGAGCAGGGTGTAATGAGAAATCACATTATAGGTGTGTAGACTGTGCTAGGGTGTAAGGAATTGTGTAGTTTAGTTAGACATGTGTAGGCGTAATGAGACATGTATAGGGTGTAGTGAGACATGTGCAGGGTGTAATGAGACATGTGTAGGGTGTAGTGAGACATGTGTAGGGCGTAATGAGACATGTATAGAGTGTAGTGAGACATGTGCAGGGTGTAATGAGACATGTATAGAGTGTAGTGAGACATGTGCAGGGTGTAATGAGACATGTATAAAGTGTAGTGAGACATGTGCAGGGTGTAATGAGACATGTATAGAGTGTAGTGAGACATGTGCAGGGTGTAATGAGACATGTATAGGGTGTAGTGAGACATGTGCAGGGTGTAATGAGACATGTATAGGGTGTAATGAGACATAGAGTGTAATGAGATATATATATACCTGGAGGTTATTCCGGGGATCAACGCCCCCGCGGCCCGGTTCATGACCAGGCCTTCCGATGGATCAGGGCCTGATCAACCAGGCTGTTACTGCTGACCGCACGCAGTCCAACGTACGAGCCACAGCCCAGCTGATCCGGCACTGACCCTTAGGTATCTGTCCAGCTCTCTCTTGAAGGCAGCCAGGGGTTTATTGGTAATTCCCCTAATGCATGGTGGGAGGCTGTTGAACAGTCTTGGGCCCCGGACACTTATGGTGTTTTCCCTTAGTGTACCAATGATGCCCCTACTTTTAACTGGGGGCATTTTGCATCGCTGCCCAGTCTTTTATAGGGTGTAATGAGACATGTATAGGGTGTAGTGAGACATATATAGGGTGTAGTGAGAAATATATAGGGTGTAGTGAGACATATATAGGGTGTAATGAGACATGTATAGGGTGTAGTGAGACATATATAGGGTGTAGTGAGACATATATAGGGTGTAGTGAGACATATAGGGTGAAGTGAGACATATATAGGGTGTAGTCACGTATTAGAGTGAGACATAATATAGGCTGTATATACTACTTCTGTTACCATTATTCTCTCCCCTCCCCCTCGCAGTGTCATCTTTACTTCTCTCCCCTCCCCCTCGCAGTGTCATCTTTACTTCTCTCCCCTCCCCCTTCGAGTGTCATCTTTACTTCTCCCCTCCCCTCGCAGTGTCATTCTTTACTTCTCTCTCCCCTCCCCCTCGCAGTGTCATCTTTCTTCTCTCCCCTCCCCCTCGTAGTGTCATCTGTACTTCTCTCCCCTCCCCCTCGTAGTGTCATCTTTACTTCTCTCCCCTCCCCCTCGTAGTGTCATCTGTACTTCTCTCCCCTCCCCCTCGTAGTGTCATCTTTACTTCTCTCCCCTCCCCTCGCAGTGTCATCTTTACTTCTCTCCCCTCCCCTCGCAGTGTCATCTTTTACTTCTCTCCCCTCCCCCTCGCAGTGTCATCTTTACTTTCTCTCCCCTCCCCCTCGCAGTGTCATCTTTACTTCTCTCCCCCCCCTCGTAGTGTCATCTTACTTCTCTCCCCTCCCCCTCGCAGTGTCATCTTTACCCTTTTCTCCCCTCCCCCTCGAGTGTCATCTTTACTTCCTCCCTCCCCCCTCGTAGTGTCATCTTTCTTCTCCCCCCCCCCCTCGTAGTGTCATCTTACTTCTCTCCCTCCCCCTCGGG
>NC_069423.1:8806635-8914744 GCF_026875155.1 Cherax quadricarinatus | reverse complement strand
TCACCTAGCAGACGGCTGTCACCTAGCAGACGGCTGCCCCAGTACCACTAGTGCCTTGAAATTCAAATGTTTATTTCCTTGTTAAAGCATACAATGTGTGGTTTACATATTATAAAATATTAATTACAAAGAAGGCCACTAGCATGCCTAGGCATTTCGGGCGGATTAATACTAATTCTTACACTGTACGTCCTTTGTACCCACAGTGGGTTCTTCCTCCTCTCCCCCTCCAGATACCTCCTCCTCCTCATAGGGGAAAACAACCCCTTCTTTATTATCACTAGCTAGCGTCTTATCTCTTCTTCTCTTATCCAATTTTATCTACTCTTATCCATTCTCTTTTATAAATCAACTGCCTTCTTGTATAAATAAACTCTTCTCTTAACACTGCGCTTTTGCCTCTTTCTTGCCGCAATTAACAAATTTCTCTACCAATGGAATTTTTATGAATGTGTGTGTTTGTGTGTGTGTGAGTGTGAGTGTGAGTGTGAGTGTGGGTGTGAGTGTGAGCGTGTGTGTGTGTGTGTGTGTGTGTGTGTGTGTGTGTGTGTGTACTCGCCTAATTGTGGTTGCAGGGGTCGAGACTCAGCCCTCTGTGTGTGTGTGTGTGTGTGTGTATTCACCTATTTGCAGTTGCAGGGATCGATTCACAACTCCTGGCCCCGACTCTCTGCTGGTCATTACAAAAGCCTTGTTGTATCTCTTCTTAAAGCTATGTATGGATCTCGTCTCTACCACTTTACTCTCCATATTGTTTGCTAACATCGGTCTGACTCGTCTGAGTTTTTAACTTCCAGTTGTGTCCTCGTGTTACTATATCCCAACTGAAACATTCTGTTCCTGTTCACCTTGTCAATTCCTCTCTATTTTGTACGCAGCTGAGTATACCTGGTAAAGCATATGGTAGAGTTATTACTGAAAGAATTAAGAGTAAGAGAGCAGGATCACAGATGAACAAAGAGGCTTTTAGCTGGGGATTTTTTACCTTTTCTCAAAAAAAAAATCGTGTTTAAGGATATCTTGAGGTTATCATCATCTTTGGGGTACCTGTTTCCTGACGAACAAAACACCACCACCACCCCTGCTTGTATATGTTGCTTGTGTACTCTCCTTTTAATAAAGAAGCAATTTTATTTCTTTGTGTAGTATACAAAGTGTAGTTTACATGTAATAAAATATTATTAAGTACATAGAAAGCCACTAGCATGCATGTGCATTTCGGACAGATATTGTATTGGCGGGGTTAAGTGTTGTTCCAGGTTATCACCGGAGTCACCGACTCATTGGCTCGTGGGTGTTGTCGTACGTATACGGGAAGTATGGAGTCTGTCTTTATTATCACTTCATCTAGGTCATTCCACGTTGTATGTGAGAAAGAAGTGGAAAGAAGGGGTATTATTGGGAGATGGAGGGGAACGAGAGGAGAGAGGGAGAGGAGCGAGAGAGGGGAGAGGGAGGTGAGCAAGAGAGGGAAGAGGAGCCAGTAGCAGGAACAACAAGCTGTCTGCATGGTTGTAACCTCTCCATATATGGCCAGAAACTTGGGCCACCCTCACTCCTCACTCAAGCCCACTGACTAGGTATCTGTCCAGTTCCCTTTTGAAGACAGCTAGGGAGTTTGTTGGTAATCCTTCCTTATGCATGAAAGGGAGGGCGTTGAAGAGTTGTGGTCCCTTAACACTTACAGGGTTCTCTGTACTCATCGTTTCCCTGTTTTGTATTGGAGGTATCATTCACTGTCTGCCAAGACTCTTGTGTTCGTAAGTAGTAATTCCGGTGTGCAGGTTTGAGAGGAATCCCTCCAGTATATTCCAGGTGTTGATTATGACTTATCTTTCTCGTCTACGTTCTGAGAAGTACAGTTCTAGGGACTTAAAAGCGCTCCTAGTAATTTAGGCGCTTGACTGAGTTGATACGAGCTGTGAAGGTTGGCTTGGCATTTCTTATTTTGAAGGTTCAAGAAACAAAAAAATATGTACTCCTTGAACGTAAGATTTTTTAGAATTATCACTTCCAGAATTCTCGCATTTGACTTAATTTCTAAGGAGTTGTTTTGTTTTGTACTGATGTTATTTCTTCTATTCTTCTATGATATAATAACTGAAATTTGTCCTTATTGAACATCATATTGTTGTCAGTGGCGCACTGGAAGATTTTGTTTATATGAAGTGCAGGCTCACTGTATCTTCTGTGGATACCACGATCATACAGACTGATACTGTCTGCAAGGGATTATACAGTGCTATGAGTGATGTCCCTGTCTGCTGTCATCGTTTACCTAGCAGTAAGTAGGTACCTAGGTGTGAGCCATATAAATAACATCTTGGGAAAAAAAATCAAAAGATCACAGTATATATACACAGAAATATATACACCTTAAGGAGTACCGCAAGGTATCCCATCACAGGTATCTTTCACATAGAAGTCTCCTTCAAGATATTCCTTACAGCCTAGGAATACAGAGCTCTCGTTGTATATACACATAAGAACATATGAAAGAAGGAACACTGCTAGCTGGGGTTCTAGGATGAAGTGTTGGTTGTTTTAAACACCGAAAACTGTTATGGAGGTGTTCTGTTACGAATAATTGATGAGGACCCAGGCCTGCGTATCTACTGTCTGCTATGCCTGGTCGGGAAGCAAGGCAGAGGCCTACAGGCCTTTGGGCTGATTCGCTGATTCACAGGAGAATGTGATGTCAAGGCTAGCGAGGGAGCCTCACTATAGTGTAGCTGGGAAATCTATCTATAAGTGCTGTATAAGTATCATTGTTGATAGCTGGGCGATGCTAATGTATGTCGACCCCCAACATACAGCTAAACTAATACAAGGGATAGACGGCAGACATTTCAGGCTCTGGGCTGATTTTATACACTGCTAGGAAGTATACACAACATAAGACATAGAACGTAATACATTACATATCATATTGGGTCATAAAATAATTGAAGAGGACTCAGGACTGCCTATCTTCCGTCTGCTATGCCTAAAAACATGACGGTCTGGAGTTTTGAGACTGACCGCGGGTTCAAATCTCACCCATGGTATGGTTTGCTATGCCTAGTCCGGAAGTGAGGCAGAGGCCACTGGGCTGACTTGCTGGTTCATGGGAGAACTTGACGTCATATATAACGGGCTTGTTTGGTAGGTGCTGCAAGCGGGTGGTTAATGATACGTCTTCGGAGGCTTCGTACTTTATTGATAATGTCGTGGTGGGTACACAGGCTTGTGTGTTTGTGCCCATGGCCCGGGCAGGGCCATCCCATGAGAGAGAGCTGGGAGTACTTGTGTCTTGCTGCTAGGCCGCTGTGTGAGTGAGGGTGAGGCAAGTCTGGGCATACTGAAGTGGCAAGGCCTATAGGTGGCAGCACCAGCATGGTGCAAAATATGAACTAAGCTGGCAGACAGCATGGGCTGTCTGTGCAGACAGTACAGGCTGTCTACACATAGCCTGGTTATAATGTAGCTGGGAAATCTGTCTATAAGTGTTATACAAGTATCACTGTTGACAGCACTGCAGCAAGACTACTGACCCATGATAGGCAGGTCCAGGTCACCTACTGACCAAAGTTGTTAAGGTCAAAGTCACATCCACTTAAGAAGGACGGAGCACTGTATTGGACCTACTGGCCCAAGTCAGTCAGGTCCGACTCACACCCACTCGTGTATTTGTAACTTATGTATTTGTCTATCCTGCCTTGTATGGGCCTACTGGCCCATACAAGGCAGATCCTTAACTTCAATGATACTATTCGGGAGTTTGTTCAACTCATCCACAACTCTGTTACCAAACCAGTGCTTTCCTATATCCTTTCTAAATCTAAATCTAGGCGCTGGGCAGGCACCTAAAGCCAGTACCTGACCAGCCTGGCTGTGGTTTGTATGTCAGTCTACGTGCGGCCAGCGGTAATAGCCTGGTTGATCAGGTCATGATCCACCGCGAGGCCTGGTCACAGACCTGGCCACGGGGGCGTTTACCCCCGAAACCCTCTCCAGGTATACTCCAAGTATCTGTGTCGTATATGTATATTGTGAAAAACAAAAGACCCAACATGGACCCCTGTGGAACACCGCTGGTGACGTGTCTCTACTCTGATTTCTTCCCGTTTATGTAAACACTTTGTTGCTTATCTGTCAGCCATTATCTAGGAAAAAAAATTCTCCTATTCCGTGAGCTTCTACTTTCCTCAATAATCTTCAGGGATGAACAACTTTTGTTGTGTATACACAGAGCTACACACCTCGGTGTATATACGCCGAGAGGATACTCATCTCAGTATATATACATAGATATACATCTGATATACACTATATAAACTTCTCATCCACTGTAGCAGAGATCGTACCATATATGGCAGTAGTGATGAGGTCAGAGTATAGCAGGTGGGTGGGTGTTGCTTGTGGGTGGTGGGAGGAGCTGGTGGGGGTGGGAGTGGGGTTGTAGGGGATGAATGGAGGGATTGTGTGTGGGAGGGAGGGAAGTGTAAGTAAGTAAATTTATTCAGGTATACACAAATACAGTTACATAGAATTATCATACATAGCAGCATATGTGTAGAGAACCTAGGATAACCCAAAAAAGTCAGACAGAGTGACTTATTTCCATTGGGGTCCTTTTACCTTATTATTATAATATAAAGGTTATAATATTTTCTTATTATTCTACAATGAAGATAACATCTTATTATCATACTAAAAAGACTATCTACAATACGAGGGTCATTACTAGGGATAAGGTAAAATTTACACGTATTTTAGCTAAAAAATAGAAAATCATTCCCCTCCCTTTCTGTAGCTTCATTCATCAGACACTTTTTGGCAGTCTTCTTGAACTGGTTCATGCTATGACTGGCTTTGACATGTGCGGGTAGTCTGTTCCACTCCTTTATTGCTGTACAATAAAAGGTGTTTGACGCCTGGCCACTGACTGTGGGTACTACAAAGTTGTGCTCTCCCCCTAGTACTATGATTGCTTTGGTTCCCAACCTTGACAAAATTGACAGCAAGATATTCTGGACACTGTTCGTGAGCAATTTTATAAACATGATTTAGCTTCAGTTGTTTTACTCTGTCTTCAACATTCAGCATATCCAACTGCTGTAATTCATCCTGGCCTACATGTTCTCTTGGTCCCAGCCCCAGGATGAATCTTACGATTTTGTTCTGGGTGATTTGCAGTCTATCTTTCAGTTTTTTTGTCAAGGCAGAGTACCATGAAGAGCAAGCGTAATCCATATGGCATTGTATAAGGGCTAGACATAGGGTCCTGCGAGCCTCAGTAGGTAGACTCTGTGCTTGTCTATACAGGAACTTCAGTCTAGCATTCACTTTCTTTACTACACTGTTCCCTATCAATTCTCCTGACATGCATGGGTCAAAGGGGATTCCCAGATATTTTACTGATGAAACCAAAGTGATGGACTCCCCATTACACTGAACATTAAAATTATTTACCCTTCTCAGTTTATGTTTCGTTCCAAAGAGAATGGCTTCAGTTTTCCCTAGGTGTAATGATAGTTTGTTGTCTACTAACCATTTGCTGCAGGAGGGGCAGGGGGGCGAGTCCGAGTGGAGTGGGGATATAGGATCACCTCTGCATGTATATTCCGCCGAAAATATATAAATTAGGAATTGGTATGTATATTGATATGCAAATTTTGACTTGAACGCTGGACATTGGCAAATGTAGGTGACGCTTGTGGACCTATGTGACGGACGACAAACAAACAACAGTAACAACACTTCATTATTAAGCAACCTTACAAAAGTGTTATAAGTTTTGTGAAAGCCGATACACCTGTGACCTGTTATATACCCTCTCAGCCAGCCTGGGACCACCATTTAACATCTATCCTCATGCACAAGTGTCCTTGTTCGCAGATGATGTGAAGTTATGAGAAGAATTAAATCAGATGAGGATCAGGTAGGACTACAAAGAGACCTGGACAGGCTGGACACGTCGTCCAGTAAATGGCTTCTCGAATTCAACCCTGCCAAATACAAAGCCGTGAAGATCGGGGAAGGGCAGAGAAGACCGCAGACAGAGTACAGGCTAGGTGGACAAAGAATGCAAACCTCACTTTAGGAGAAAGATCTTGGGGTGAGTATAATACCGAGCACGTCTCCGGAAGCACACATCAACCAGATAACTGCTGCAGCATATGGGCGCCTGGCAACCTGGAGGTTACCTGGAGGTTATTCCGGGGATCAACGCCCCCGCGGCCCGGTCCATGACCAGGCCTCCCGATGGATCAGGGCCTGATCAACTAGGCTGTTACTGCTGGCCGCACGCAGTCCAACGTACGAGCCGCAGCCCGGCTGATCCGGCACTGACTTTAGGTATCTGTCCAGCTCTCTCTTGAAGGCAGCCAGAGGCTTATTGGCAATTCCCCTAATGCTTGATGGGAGGCTGTTGAACAGTTTTGGGCCCCGGACACTTATGGTGTTTTCCCTTAGTGTACCAATGGCGCCCCTACTTTTTATTGGGGGCATTTTGCATCGCCTGCCCAATCTTTTACTTTCGTAGGGAGTGATTTCTGTGTGCAGATTTGGGACCATTCCTTTCAAGATTTTCCAAGTGTAGATTATGATATATCTCTCCCTCCTGCGTTCCAACGAGTACAAGTCAAGTGCTTCCTAGCGTTCCCAGTAGTTAAGGTGCTTGACAGAACTTATACGTGCAGTAAAGGATCTCTGTACACTCTCTAGATCTGCGATTTCACCTGCTTTGAATGGAGATGTTAATGTACAGCAGTATTCTAGCCTAGAGAGAACAAGTAATTTGAAAAGGATCATCATTGGCTTGGCATCTCTCGTTTTGAAAGTTCTCATTATCCATCCTATCATTTTCTTTGCACGTGCGATCGTGGCACTGTTGTGATCCTTGAAAGTGAGATCCTCAGACATTACTACTCCCAGGTCCCTTACATTATTTTTCCGCTCTATTGTATGGCCGGAGTCAGTAGTATACTCTGTTCTAGTTATTATCTCCTCCAGTTTTCCATAACGGAGTAGTTGGAATTTGTCCTCATTGAACATCATATTGTTTACCGTTTCCCATTGGAAAACTTTGTTTATATCTTCTTGGAGGTTAACTGCGTCCTCAGCAGATGACAGCCTCATCCACGAGTCTGGGCCCGGGGCTGAGTGCATAGGCATGTTGTCAATGGCTTTTTCGAAATCTTTCGGAGTTAGGGTAATGTCGGAAATCTGGCATACTTTTATGGAGTTTTGAGGCTCATGAAGAAATCATTTGGGTCGTCGATCCTCAGACTGATTAGTGGTTCACTAAACACAGAGTCGTACTGGGATTTCAATATTTCACTCATTTCCTTGTTGTCATCTGTGTAAGTCCCATCCTGTCTGAGTAAGGGCCCGATACTAGATGTGGTATTTGCCTTGTTTTTGGCATATGAAAAGAAATATTTTGAATTTCTTTCAATTTCACTAATAGCTTTAAGCTCCTCCTGCCTCTCCTGGTTCCTGTAAGAGTCATTTAACTTAAGTTCGATAGTTTCCACTTCCCTGGTCAGCGCCTCCTTTCGTGTATCAGATATTCTAGCACTCCTGAGGAGCTCAGTGACTCTTCGTCGTCTTCTGTAAAGGGAGCGTCTTTCTCTCTCCAGTTTACTCCTGCTCTTCTTCTTTCTTAGGGGAATATGCCTAGAACATGCTTCGGCTGCCAGGAAGTTGATCCTTTCAAGGCACTGGTTTGGCAAACCTGAGAATAGCGTTCCGACACCTCAGTAAGGAATCGTTCAAGACACTGTACAACGTGTACGTCAGGCCCATACTGAGTATGCAGCACCAGTTTGGAACCCACACCTGGTCAAGCACGTCAAGAAATTAGAGAAAGTACAAAGGTTTGCAACAAGGCTAGTTCCGGAGCTCAGGGAAATGTCCTGCGATGAAAGGTTAAGGGAAATCGGACTGACGACACTGAGAGACAGGAGAGTCAGGGGAGACATGATAACGACATACAAAATACTGCATTGAATAGATAAGATGGACAGAGACAAGATGTTCCAGAGAGGGGACACAGAAACAAGGGGTCACAATTGGAAGTTGAAGACTCGGACGAGTCACAGGGATGTTAGGAAGTATTTCTTCAGAGTCGTCAGGAAGTGGAATAGTCTAGCAAGTGATGTAGTGGAGGCAGGAGTCATACATAGCTTTAAGACGAGGTATGACAAAGCTCAGGAAGCAGAGAGAGAGAGAGAGAGAGAACCTAGTAGCGATCAGTGAAGAGGCGGGGCCAGGAGCTGAGTCTCGACCCCTGCAACAACAATTAGGTGAGTGCAAGGGGAATTACCAACACTCCTACAGCTGTCTTCAAGAGGGAACTCGACAGATTCCTCAAAGCAGTTCCTGATCAGCCGGGTTGTGGTGCACACGTTGGACTGCTGCAGGTGAACACAGATAGCTTGATATACCAGGCCAGTAACCAGGAGGCCTGATTGGGGAACGGACCGTTTGGGATGTGACCTCCAGAAGTGACTTCAGGTAAACTCCAGGAATGCCTGATCAGCCAAGGTATTATTGTTAGCGGACCGTTAGCCCACACAGCCATCACAGTTTGCTTGCTCCTGCACTTGGAGTAGGTAATGATCCAGTTTTCTCTTGAAAACTTTTATATTTGTTCCAGCAATATTTGATATCTGCCGAGCTGTGGTTCGTAGGTTGGATTGCGTAGGGCCAGTAGTAACAGCCTGGTGGATCAGGCCCTGATTCACCGCGAGGCCTGGTCATAGAGCGGGCCGCGGGGGCGTTGACCTCCAAGAACATCCTCCAGGTAGACTCCAGGTAGCTGTTAATTACCTGTCACTCAGTTGTTACCTGGTACTCAGATGTCTGTCATTCTCAGCTGTTACTCAACTGTCACTCTCAGCTGTTACTCAACTGTCACTCTCAGCTGTTACTCAACTGTCACTCTCAGCTGTTACTCAACTGTCACTCTCAGCTGTTACTCAACTGTCACTCTCAGCTGTTACATGTAACTAAGCTGTCATTCTCAGCTGTTACTCTCGCCTGTCTATTATTATTATTATTATTATTATTATTATTATTTATTTATTATTATTATTATTATTATTATTATTATTATTATTATTATTTTTATTATAAAAAGTTACATTATATTAACGACAATATTAAGAGATGTCTATCGTCTCCCCTTCCTCTCCCCCTTTTCCCTCCCCTCCCCTTCTCCTTCCCTCTCATTCTCCCTTACCCTCCCCTTCTCCCTCCCCTCTTGCTTGACTCCCCCTTCCCCTCCGTCTCCATCATCCTCTCCTCATCTACCACTCCCTTCATTTCCCCCTTCTTTCCAACAGTTCTCCTCCCTGCATCACCCTCTCATCACCATGTTTGACTCAGACGGTCGATGTGTCCCTTTGGCTCACCGATAACTCACTATATCTAAATGAATATGAGTACCATCTGTCTCACCCTGTGAGTGAATATGAGTACCATCTGTTTCACCCTGAGTTAATATGAGTACCATCTGTTTCACCCTGTGAGTTAATATGAGTACCATCTGTCTCCCTGTGAGTTAATGAGTACCTGCCTCTCATACCCACTGGATCACTATGACATAAGAACATAAGAACGAAGGAACACTGCAGCAGGCCTACTGGCCCATGCGAGGCAGGTCCAAGTCTTCTACCAGCTTAAGCCAATGCACCCAACCTTCAGGTCAGGTCACATTGACTTAAGACATGGTCGTGGATGCGCTGGAGGACAGAGTACAAATGTAGTACACACAGACTTTGCGAAAACATTCGACAAGTGTGATGATGGTGTAACAGCGCACAAAATGCGTGATAAAGGAATAACAGGAAAAGTAGGCAGATGAATCTTTATTTTTCTAACCAGTAGAACTCAAAGAGTAATAGTAAACAGAGTTAGGTCAGAGGCGGCCACAAGGTGTGTTCCACGAGGTACAGTACTTGCTCCCATCATTTCCTCATCTTCATATCTGACATACACTGATATGGTTTGTATATTTGTCTATCTTCCTTTTCTGACGATACTAGAATTTACATGAGTGTCAACTATTCAGGACACTACAAATCTCGAGCGGGTATAAACTAAGTCTTCCAATGAGCCACAGAAAACAATACAAATTTCAATGAGGACAAATTTCAGTTACTCCGCTATGGAAAACTTAAGGAAATGAAAGCTAGATCGGAGTATAAAACAAATTCTAACCATACAGTAGAACGGAAGATTAATGTGAAGAACCTAGGAGTGATAATGCCAGAGGATCTCACTCTCAAAGATCATAACAATGTCATTATCACATCTGCTAGGAAATGATAGAATGGATAATGAGAACCTTCAAAATAAAGGATGCCAAGGCAATGATGGTCTTCTTTAAGTCACTTGTTCTTTCTAGGCTGAAATACTGCTTCACACTTAGGACCTCTTTTAAGGCAGGCGAAACTGCAGATCTGAAGAATATAGAGAACCTTCACTGCACGTATAAGTAGGGAAGTATCTTAAATAATGGGGCAGTTTGAAGTTTCTTGATCTTTTCTCATTGGAATGCAGGCGAGAAAGATGCATCATAATTTACATCTTGTACATCCTAAAGGAATTAGTCCCAAATCTGGACACAGAAATCGCTCCCTACTAGAGCAAAACACTCGGCAGGCGATGCAAAATACCCCCCATAAAAAGCAGGAGTGCTGAGATAACGTAGTAAGTTTCACCTGCCTCCCCTGGCTTTCTTCAAGAAGGAATTAGCTTGGGTCAGGAGGTGACTTGGACTTGCTTAGCATGGACCAGTGGGCCTGCTGCAGTGCTCTTCCTTATGTTTAGTGCCCGATCAGCCGGGCTATGGTTCATACATTGTATTGCGTGCGGCCGGCATTATCAGCCTGTTTGGCCAGGGGCTGTTACACCGTGAGTCTTGGTCATAGACCGGGTAGGTAGACCTCAGGTAGGTCGTCCTATGCGTAAATGTGAGTATATTGTGAATAAAAGGGATAACTTATACAGGGAAGGTATGATTCATATCTGAGTGACTCTACCTCTAACTTATTTATTAGGGGGGGGGGTGAGTGTGAGGAGGGGGAAGTGAGTGTGGCGGGTGAGAGGGAAACATGACTCACTCTTCCTTTCACTCTACCTACTGCTGACTCAACTTTGTCCTTCACCCTCTCAAACAGAGAGAGAGAGAGACAGACAGACAGAGACAGATAGACAGATAGAGAAAGAGAGAGAGAGAGAGAGAGAGAGAGAGAGAGAGAGAGAGAGAGAGAGAGAGAGAGAGAGAGAGAGAGAGAGAGAGAGAGAGAGAGAGAGAGAGAGAGAGAGAGAGAGAGAGAGAGAGAGAGAGAGAGTGAGTCACACGTCCCTATCCTCCTTCACCACAATTGAGTATTTTATAGAGCCCATAAACTAGTCCTTAAAAACCTTGATCTTCTCGCCTCTCCATCCACTCAACTCTACCCTCACCAGTCCTTCTATCTCATACACTGGTATAAACCTTGCTAATGGCTACCCTCACCAGTCCTTCTATCTCATACACTGGTATAAACCTTGCTAATGGCTACCCTCACCAGTCCTTCTATCTCATACACTGGTATAAACCTTGCTAATGGCTACCCTTACCAGTCCTTCTATCTCATACACTGGTATAAACCTTGCTAATGGCTACCCTCACCAGTCCTTCTATCTCATACACTGGTATAAACCTTGCTAATGGCTACCCTCACCAGTCCTTCTATCTCATACACTGGTACAAAACCTTGCTAATGGCTACCCTCACCAGTCCTTCTATCTCATACACTGGTATAAACCTTGCTAATGGCTACCCTCACCAGTCCTTCTATCTCATACACTGGTACAAACCTTGCTAATGGCTACCCTCACCAGTCCTTCTATCTCATACACTGGTATAAACCTTGCTAATGGCTACCCTCACCAGTCCTTCTATCTCATACACTGGTACAAACCTTGCTAATGGCTACCCTCACCAGTCCTTCTATCTCATACACTGGTACAAACCTTGCTAATGGCTACCCTCACCAGTCCTTCTATCTCATACACTGGTATAAACCTTGCTAATGGCTACCCTCACCAGTCCTTCTATCTCATACACTGGTACAAACCTTGCTAATGGCTACCCTCACCAGTCCTTCTATCTCATACACTGGTATAAACCTTGCTAATGGCTACCCTCACCAGTCCTTCTATCTCATACACTGTACAAACCTTGCTAATGGCTACCCTCACCAGTCCTTCTATCTCATACACTGGTATAAACCTTGCTAATGGCTACCCTCACCAGTCCTTCTATCTCATACACTGGTATAAACCTTGCTAATGGCTACCGACAAATAGGAGACACGTGAGAAAACTCTAGGACATATTTATTAGAGATCATTTCAGTCCTGGAACCTTGATCTCTTCTAACACAAGTCTACCTACATGGAGTCTACCTGGAGAGTATTCCTGGGGTCATAGCCCCCGCTGCCCGGTCCGTGACCAGGCAGGATGGATCAGGTGGATCAGGGTCTGATTAACCAGGCTGTTACTGCTGGCCACACGTAGTCCAACGGACGAATCACAGCCCGACTGATCCAGTAGTGACTATAGGAATCTGTCCAGCTCCCTCTTGAAGGTAGCTAAGGGTCTATTAGTAACTCCCCTTATGCCTGGTAGGAGGCTGTTGAACGGTCTTGGGTCCCGGGCACTTATTGTGTTTAATAATAATAATAATAATAATAATAATAATAATAATAATAATAACAATAATAATAATAATAATAATAATAATAATAATAATAATAATAATAATATATTTTTAATGTACTAATGGTCCCGCTACTTTTCACTGGGGGTGTGTTGCGCCGCCTGCCCAGTTTTTTTTCTTTCATATGGAGTTTCCATCTTTCTTCATCCAGGATTGCAGACTCGAGTCAGAAGGTATCCTCAACAAATCCCCCACAGAACAGACCTCTTAAGCAGTTCATAGTGCTCCCATGTGGTGATGTTGCCACGAATACTCACCAAGTATCTGCTAAGAGCAACATAAATGTTTCCACCATAAACACATCATCTGTCAAAGACCATACTATGAAACGTAGCCCGACACCTCTAACTTTCACAGCGGGCGTCTACACCATCCCCTGTGGATACTGTCCTTAAGAAATATGTAGGGGAAACGCAGATATCTTTCGGTCCGCCTGAACGAACATCGAAACGCTAGCAACAGAGACTACTTAACTTAAGGTACGCCTGTGTCCTCCACAGGAATTCCGTGGGACATTTGATGAATTCGGATGAGACACAGCTTGTTCTCACCGAACAAGGACCCCAGTGGAATTAAGTCACTCTGACTTTTTTGGGTTATCCTAGGTTCTTTACACATATGCTGCTATGTATGATAATCTATGTAACTGTATTTGTGTTACCCTGAATAAACTTACTAGACGCCGACGGTGTCTTGAAGCCTCACTAATCGCCGTCACCGACACCGTAGAACACAATACTGGAAACTACAAAGTTTCAAAAGTATTAGCATACATGATACTCAGCCTGGGACCTTTTTAGCCTCTATATTAAAGTAATCAAGGTCCCAGGCTCGAAACGGTTTCTAATAAATATGTGTTAGTGTTTGGTGACGTGTCTTGCTAAACCATCCCTCACTCTCATCACCCTCCAGTGTGCTCACTCACAATATACCACAAGGTGCTCATTTAACATATACCATACACAAGATGCTTATTTAATAAATACCATACACAAGGGTGTTCAATTTCTACTTGTTTAGCTATCAAACCTTTGCGATCCAGTCCCTGGACCCTGCACCTTTGTAATCTTTTGACTACCATCCCCAGGATGGATATACTTACTTGGAGTTACCTGGAGGGTATTCTGGGGATCAACGCCCCCGCGGCCCGGTCCACGACCAGGCCTCCCGGTGGATCAGGCTGCATGCTGGCCGCATGCAGTCCAACGTACGAACCACAGCCCGGCTGATCCGGCACCGGCTTCAAGTATCTGTCCAGCTCCATAATAAACATATAAAACTAACCAACTCCAGCTCCCTCTTGAAGACTACCAGGGGTCTACTGGTAATGCCCCTTATGGCTGGTGGGAAGCTCTTGAACATCTTGGGGGTACATAAAAATATTAAACCAATTCTGCTCCTGGATATGAATTTCTCTTTTGTCTTTCAACGCTTTCCAGCTACATACTCCATCGATTTATTTGCTGCTTGCACTTCCAGTTCCTTTCCCCACTGCACTATATTCAGGAATAGTCTCAGGAGCTGTGACTCGACACCTGCAACCCCAGATAATACGTGTATAATCTCCTCTTTTGAAGTCTGGTTTCTCCATTCCCATGGTGTGTGTCCAAGTTTACTACCACAATGTATTCCAAACTCAGGACTGTGGTCGCTAGCACCAAGGGGCCTCTCATTTTCTATTTCACCTACGTCAGGTTTATTTAGGCTGAATTCTAGATTCAGCCGTGAGTGTACTCACCTATATGTGGTTACAAGGGTCGATTCATAGCTCTTGGCCCCACCTAGTGTGTGTGTGTACTCACCTATTTGTGGTTGCAGGGGTCGAGTCTTAGCTCCTGTGTGTGTGTGTGTGTGTGTGTGTGTGTGTGTGTGTGTGTGTGTGTGTGTGTGTGTGTGTGTGTGTGTGACATGGGCTGCTGAGGTGTTGCGGTCTTGGTTGGTAGACTCCATTCCTTCTCTCCATTCCCCCCAATCCGACCCTCCCTCCCTAAGGCCCACCTTTCCCTCCCTCCTCCAACAAGACCAAACCCTCCCACCTTCATCTCTCCCTCCGACAATCGATGCCTGCCCTTCCCTTCCCACCCTTCCCCATGCAGTAGTTGAGTGTCAGCTCCCGGGCCGAGCCTCTCAGCCTTGGATCGACTGGTGTATATAATTCAGCGTTGAGAAATAGTCACAGGAAGTCAGCGTTGAGAAATAAAGTCACAGGAAGTCAACCCCAATGGAAATAAGTCACTCTGTCTGACTTTTTTGGGTTATCCTAGGTTCTCTACACATATGCTGCTATGTATGATAATTCTATGTAACTGTATTTGTGTATACCTAAATAAACTTACTTACTTACTTACTTAACGTTGAGAAATAAAGTCACAGGAAGTCAGCGTTGAGATATAGTCACAGGAAGTCAGCGTTGAGATATAGTCACAGGAATTCAGCGTTGAGAAATAAAGTCACAGGAAATCAGCGTTGAGAAATAAAGTCACAGGAAGTCAGCGTTGAGAAATAAAGTCACAGGAAGTCAGCGTTGAGATATAAAGTTACAGGAAGTCAGCGTTGAGATATAAAGTCACAGAAAGTCAGCGTTGAGATATAAAGTCACAGGAAGTCAGCGTTGAGATATAAAGTCACAGGAAGTCAGCGTTGAGATATAAAGTCACAGGAAGTCAGCGTTGAGATATAAAGTCACAGGAAGTCAGCGGTGAGATATAAAGTCACAGGAAGTCAGCGTTGAGATATAAAGTCACAGGAAGTCAGCGTTGAGATATAAAGTCACAGGAAGTCAGCGTTGAGATATAAAGTCACAGGAAATCAGCGTTGAGATATAAAGTCACAAAGTCAGCGTTGAGATATAAAGTCACAGGAAGTCAGCGTTGAGATATAAAGTCACAGGAAGTCAGCGTTGAGATATAAAGTCACAGGAAGTCAGCGTTGAGATATAAGTCACAAAGTCAGCGTTGAGATATAAAGTTACAGGAAGTCAGCGTTGAGATATAAAGTCACAGGAAGTCAGCGTTGAGATATAAAGTCACAGGAAGTCACTGTTAAGAAATAGTCATAGGAACGTTACATTATGTAGACTTAGATTAACTCTACATAATGTTCCCATAACTTGTGTGTACCGTCATCAACACTAAACAATTTTTATTACCAGAAGCCTAAACAAAAATAAACTTGCAGACGTTACGTTAGTAGAGCGTCCACTATAATTTATATATTATACGCTTTTTATTTCAGGTTAGATTGTCGCCTATTAACAAAATTTAATTTTAACATACAATAACACATACAAATGAAATATCACTTAAATCGATGAAATGTTTTGAAGATCAGAAAACGGAGACCCACAGTGCGAACCTTATAATACACTATGATGATAATAATAATAATGATAATAATAATAATAATAATAATAATAATAATAATAATAATAATAATAATAATAATAATAATATTAATGTCTTTATTCCTACAAGTACATGCACAAGGTATACAGGCCTAGCTGACATCAATGACATACTAATATATATATAGAAAGCCCCTTGTTATGCTGAGCATTTCGGGCAAATTAGGTCAGTTTTGTCCCAGGATGCGACCCACACCAGTCCACTAACACCCAGGTACCCAGTTTTACTGATAAGTGAATATAGACAACCGGTGTAAAAAAAAAACACGCCTGAATCTGCACACAAAAATCACTCCCTACGAAAGTAAAAGACTGGGCAGGCGATGCAAAATGCCCCCAATTAAAAGTAGGGGCGCCATTGGTACACTAAGAGAAAACACCATAAGTGTCCGGGGCCCAAGACTGTTCAACAGCCTCCCACCAAGCATTAGGGGAATTACCAATAAACCCCTGGCTGCCTTCAAGAGAGAGCTGGACAGATACCTAAAGTCAGTGCCGGATTAGCCGGGCTGTGGTTCGTACGTTGGACTCCGTGCGGCCAGCAGTAACAGCCTGGTTGATCAGGCCCTGGTCCACGGGGAGGCCTGGTCGTGGACCGGGCCGCGGGGGCGTTGATCCCCGGAATAACCTCCAGGTAGACTCCAGGTAATATTTACACCCTTGCCGGGAATCCAACCCGGACCCTCAGCGTGTGTAGCGAGAACTTTACCACCAGGCCACGGGCCACCATTTTTTCACTCTGTGTGCCCATAACACCCGTGTGCAATTAATACCATTACAAAAAAATATTGCATGACGTGTATGCAACACACCTCTCAACATGTTCAACTGAAGTAACTATAAAAACATATCTTCAGCGTAAGATTCCTATTTAGGTGTCGCATACATGTCATGCAATAGTTTTTGCAATGATATTAATTGCACGCGGGTGTTATGGGAACACAGAGTGAAAAAAAAAATATGTTGATTTCAGAAAACGCAATCTTCAGCGCCTGTCACTCTTCTGGTTAACCCCCAGTTAAAATGTGTCAGTAGCTAAAACGGGGTTGTAACTGTCTCATTTACGTGGGCAGGGGGCTTCACGGTGGTTTTAGACTCAGTTTACTGTGTCCCGTGGTTTCACGGTTTGGTTTTAGGACGGGCTCGTTTTTCTGTGTCAAATGGCTACAACCCGGGGGGTAGACTCTTTTTCTGTTTTCGTGGCTAAAACGGGGGTGTAAATCATTTACTGTGTCAGGGCTACCCGGTGGGTGTTTGACTGTCTCGGTTTACTGTGTCAGGTTTTGGGTACCCGGTTGTCAGCTTTTTTTACAAGTGGGGGAGTTCTGACCCCTTTTAAAACCCGGGGAAAATTTTTGTAATATAAAGTTTTTAGAAACACTTGGGGGTTTTTTTGGGAAAGATTTTTCCCTCCGAGTGAGGCTTCCGGTTTTTGGGCCCGTTTCACTCCTCTAATGGGGCATTTTTTAACCCTTTCACTTCCCCCCATTGGGAACCTTTTTTCCCTGCTTCATAATCCCACTGATCCAAACCTCGTTTATTTTAGGTTTTTTAAATGCTTTAAAAAGGGGGTTTTTTAAAATTTTTATTTTTGTGAGTAAAACTGAGTTCTTTAAAGTCATTGTCATTTTTCCCTCAGCCTTCTCTTTTTCCAGTTTTAATTTTTATTTTTAAATTTTTATTTAGTTTTCTTTTCCCCCTTTGTTTAAAAAAATTTCCCGCTCAAGAACTTGAATTTTTAAAATTTTGAATGTTGAAAAGATAGAGGGAGGAGGGGAGGCTTAAAGCTTGGGGCTGGGTACTCGAGAGGGTTTAGGCTTTCCCCCCAAACCCTGAAAATGGTCACGTATTTTTCTACCTTCACAATAAGGGTGGGGTGAATTTTATTGCATTTTCTGTAGTCCAAAAAATGGGAAAGATAAAGCAAGAGCAGTGTTAAACTTTGTGCCCATGGGGTTTTTTATTGTGATAACAGGGTTTTTCTTGTGTTTCAGGAGCCTGACAAAACGCTCTTCTGCATTGTACTTCCCTTAAAGCACGTTAACTTTGTAAGAATTCTCGATTTAAAACATTTTTCACATAACAATCTCCATAACCCTTATCCTTTTAAAAAGGAACCCCACCATTTAAAGTTTTTCCTACAAAGGAAACCCTTTTATTACACCTGACCCCAACCTGGGGCCTCAACAACCCAACAAAATTAAATTTTACGTATACCCGGGCCTCAGCTAATTGAAAAAAAAGAAAAATACGATTGTTTTTTCAAACTTTTGGGAATCATTAAAAAAATGGGCCTTTAAAAAAAACCCAAAAAAAAAATAAAAAAAAAAAAAAAATAAGAATAAGTTAGGAATGAAGAAGGTTTTCCGCGGGTTTTACAGGCTTTTCCCGCCGCATAAAAAATTTTACAAAAGGACGATACAAAGGCCCGGCTGTCAAGGGGTTTCCTTTAAATAAAAGTTAAAGAACTAAAAGTGTCTGAAAACTTCAGGTTATTTACCTTCGTGATAAAATTTTTAAAACTAATTTTTGTTGCCCGCGTTTTAAGAATAACACCAGTAGGTTTTTTTTAAGAGTTGTGGGTTTCTTTTTGTTCTGCGTGAAGACTAACACCATTTGTGTTTTTAAGGGGCTTGTAGGTATACTCCCTTTTTTGCGTGTTTTAAAACTAACACCCCGGTAGTGTTTGTAAGAGCTTGTAGGTCCCACTCTTGTTTCTGTGTTTTAAAAAACTAAACACCAAAATATGTTGTAAGGCTTGTAGGGACACTCTTTTGTTGTTGTTTAAAAACTAACACCAAATTTGTGTTTTTAAGAGCTTTTAAAGGTTTTACTTTGTTGCGTGTTTAAAAAACAAAAACCAGTAGGTTGTAAGAGCTTGTAGGTTTACTCTTGTTGCTGGTTTTTGAAGGGCTAACACCAGCTAGTGTTGTAAGAGCTTTTTTTAGTATACTCTTGTTGCTGTGTTTTAAGACTAACAAACCCCTAGTGTTGTAAGACTTGTAGGTCCCACTCTTGTTCTGTGGTTTAAGAAATAACCCCCAGCTTTGTGTTTTTAAGAGCTTTTAGGCTACTCTTGTTGCTGTTTGAAGACTAAAAACCAAGCTAGTGTTGTAAGAAACTTGTTGGGCTTTTCCCTTTTTGCCGGGGTTGAAGACTAACCCAGCTAGTGTTTTTAAGAGCTTGTAGGTCTACTCTTTTTGCTGTGTTGAAGACTAAAAACCCGTAGTGTTTTTAAAGAAACTTGTAGGTCTACCTTGTTGCTGTTTTTGGGAAAACTAACACCAGCTAGGGTTTTAAGAAACTTGTAGGTCTACTCTTGTTTCTGTGTTTTTAAGACTTAAAACCAAACTAGGGTTTGTAAGGGCTTGTAGGTTTTTAAATCATTTTTTCTGTGTTGAAGACTAACACCAGCAAATGTTGTAAAGCCTTTTAGGTAAACTCTTGTTGCTTTTGGAAAGAAACACCAGCTAGGTTGTTAGAGCTTGTAAAGGGCTACCTTGTTGGTTGTGTTTAAGACTAACACCAAACTTTTTTGTTTGAAGAGCTTTTTAGGTACACTTTTGTTGTTGTGTTGAAAAACTAACACCAGCAAAAGGGTTTTAAGAGCTTGTAGGGCACTTTGTTGCCCGTTGTTTGAAACTAACACCAGTAGTGTTTTAAAGCTTGTAAATTTACTCCCGGGCTGTGTTTTTAAGACTAACAAACCCGCTAGTGTTGGAAAAAGCTTTTAGGTCTACTTGTTGCCCGTGTTGAAAAACTAACACCAGCTAAGGGTTGTAAGGCTTGTTTTTTATACTCTTGTTGCTGGTTGAAGACTAAAAAACCACTAGTGTTGTAAGCTTTTAGGTTTTATCTTGTTGCTGTGTTGAAGAAATAACAAAGCTAGTGTTTTTAAGAGCTTGTAGGTTTCTCCCTTTTTGCTGTGTTTAAGACTAACACCAGCTAGGGTTGTAAAAAAGGGTTGTAGGGGCTACCTTGTTGCTGGTTGAAGACTAACACCAAACTAGTGTGGTTAAAAAGCTTGTAGGAAAACTCTTGTTTTCTGTGTTTTAAGACTAAAACCAGTAGTGTTTTTTAAGAGTTGTTGGAAAACTCTTGTTTCTGTGTTGAAGACAAAAACCAGTTTGTGTTTTTAAAAAGCTTGGAGGGGACCTTTTGTTGGGTTTTGGTTTTAAGACTAACACCAAACTAGTGTTGTAAGAGTTGTAGGGACACTCTTTTTGCTGCGTTGGAAAACTTTTTTTAACCCCCGCTAGTGTTGTAAGAGCTTTTTAGGGTTTCTCTTGTTGGGTGTGTTGAAGAATAACACCACTTTGTGTTGTAAGGCTTGTAGGTATACCTTTTTGCGTGTTTAAGGAAATAAAAACCCCCGCTAGTGTTGTAAGAGCTTGTAGGTTTCACTCTTTTTGCCGTGTTTAAAACTAACACCGGGTAGTTTTTTGTAAAAGCTTTGGAAAGGGTTTTCCTTGTTGCTGTGTTGAAGGAAATAAAAACCCTAGTGTTGTAAAAAAACTTGTAGGTTTTACTCTTGTTGCTGTGTTGAAGCTTCAACCGCTAGTGTTGTAAAGCTTTTTGGTTACTCTTGTTGCTGTGTTTTTAAGACTAACACCGCTGTGTTGTAAACTTGTAGGTACAAATCTTGTTGCTGTGTTTTTAAGACCCAACCCCCAGCTAGTGTTGGAAGGCTTGTTAGTACACCTTGTTGCTGTGTTTTAAGACTAACACCCCTAGTGTTTTAAGAGCTTGTTTTGTAAACTCTTTTGCTGTGTTGAAGGGCTTTAAAAACCAAACTAGTTTTTGTAAAACCCTTTTAGGTACACTCTTTTTTTGCTGTGTTTAAGAAATAACACCAGCCCATGTTGTAAGAGCTTTTAGGTAATTTCTTTGTTGCGTGTTGAAGACTAACACCAGTAGTGTTTTAAAAGCTTTTTAAAGGGACACTTTTTGTTGCTGTGTTGAAAAAACTTAAAAACCACTTGTGTTGTAAAAGCTTGGGTAACCCCTCTTGTTGCTGTGTTGAAGGGCTAACACCCCTATTTTTTGTAAAAGCTTGAAGGGAAAACCCCCTTGTTTTCCCGTGTTGAAGAACCTACTCCAAAAAAAAAAGGTTATAATACTAAAAACCCTTTTTTTTTAAAAGGTGGATGATAAAGCCAGCTGAAGGCCTCGGTTTAAAAACCAAAAAAAATCTAAATGCCGGGTTTTATCATATAACAAGACCCAGTCAAAGGGAAATTTCTTTTCCTGTTTCCCTAACAAACCCCTTTCCTAGCAAAACCCCAATTGTTTTCCTACAAAGCACGAAGGTAATGAGCTGGTTTAAGGGGTTCCGGGTGATGACTAAGTGATGGTAGTGGTTGGTTTTGGTGGGGGCTGCGACGGCGTACAGAAGGGGCAGGTGTGACACCTGGCAGAAAGGGAAAAGGGGGTGGTAGGGGGGTGGGGAAGAAAATGTTTTGGGACTTCATCTGACTGTGAGACCGGGGTGCGTGCTCTCCCGGGAGGGTAGTGGTATTTTCTGCAGCTATTTATTTTTACTGCAGCCCGTGGTTTTTAATGCAACTGTGGTTAGAGACCTGGACAAGGACCCTGGCCGCAAATGGCTTTCGAATTTAATCCCCCAAAAGCAAAAGTCATGAAGTGGGGAAGGGCACAGAACCCCCAAGCAGAGATGGGCTGGTGGCCAAAGACGGCAAACCTCATCAAGGAGAAAGATCTTGGGGTGGTATAACCCCGAGCATGTCCCCGGGAAAGCACACATCAATCAGATAATGCTGCAGCTATGGGCGCCTGGCAAACTTTGAGTAACAGCATTCCGATACCTTAGAAGGAACATTCAAGACACGTAAAACCGTGTATGTCGCCCATACTGGAGTATGCAGCACTGTTTTGGAACCCGCACTGATAAAGCCCCTCAAGAAACTAGAGAAATTTAAAAAAGGTTTGCGACAGGTTAGTTCCAGACCCAAAGGGAATGTCTATGAAGAAAGTTTAGGGAATGGGGGCCGACGACACTGGAGGACAAGGAGGTCAGGGGAACATGAAACGACATATAAAATACTGTGTGGAATAGACAAGGGACAAAGACAGGATGTTCCGGGGAGGGACACAGAAACAAGAGGCCACAATTGGAATTGAAGAACACAAATGTGTCAGAGAAAATATAGGAAGTATTTCTTCAGTCATAGAGTTGAAAGGCAGTGGAATCCCTAGAAAAAATGACGTATGGAGGCTAGGAACCATACACATTTTTAAGACGAGGTTTGATAAAGCTCATGGAGCGGGGAGAGAGAGGGCCTAGTAGCAACCGGTGAAGAGGCGGGGCCAGGAGCTAGGACTCGACCCCTGCAACCACAAATAGGTGAGTAAACACCACGTGAAGCAGTATCGTAAATATGCTCCCAGGGATTAGCGTTCTAGTGGCTGTCCTAAGATATTATTATGCGGTCATCGTACGTAGTGAATCAGTTGAACATACCTACAAGAGTGTAATAGCTTTCAAGAGTGCGAATGAATGTGAGAGGACCAAGAATTTTAACATTAAATTTGAATGAAATTTGAGTGAGGGAGGGTAGCAGTCAGCTGATCCAAGCGCTACTGGCCGCAGTGTTGACACAAAATATCCAAACAGTTAATTGGGTTAACGGTGTGATCTGAAATATTAACAAATACATATGTTGGTTGATTATAGCAGCAGTGTAGTGATAAGTCATAAAAGAGTGATTAAGTAAATACTGAAAGTAAGAAAAATTAGTCAATCCCAGCTGTTGGTGTTGATGAAGGTTAGCTAGCATGCGTGCCGCATAACTCAAAAAATCCAGACATTAGTTAATGACCGATAATAGATACTGGAAGAATAAAAAAAATGAGGAATGACACCAAGGCTAAAGGTAAAAAGATAAAGTAAAATACTTGAAATGCTATAAAAAAGTTAGTCCGCTGTAAGGATGTAGCAAATAAGGAGATGCATAGCAGCGACCAGAGGAGCTCCATGTTAGTAGATAATATAGCAACCTATTGTGGTTAATTCCTGAAGAGTTCTAAATGTGCGTATATGCCCTGCTTAGCGCTCTTTTTGATAACATAATGTAATATAAGTAATAGTGTCTAAAGTCTACAGTGTCGCCCTCTGGTTGTATGCTATACATCTCTTCTCCCTATTTCAGTACCAGAGAAGATAGTGGTAGTAAATTATTCATAAATATTCGCCAGGTAAACTCCAGAAGAGTTGTTGCAGCCAGTGAAACCCCCCCCCCCCCCCGTTTTTCTGAGGACAAAGCTAGTAAACAAATACTCACAAGCAAACACACTGTGCACACTAATTATGTATAATAAACATTATATATATTAATAAGGAATTGAGTTAGAAAAATATAATCCTATAATCTTCAAAAAGTAAGTAGCCTAGTGTGCGAGATCTGGCCGGGAGAGTACGGTGAAACAACAACAAAACAATAGTTCTAACGTAACCACCCCCCCCCTTTTTTCAAAGAACGACAGCTAGTAACCACACACACAAACACAAGTGTACGCAATTATATTATATAGTATATATTAGTGCATATAAAAGGAATTGATTGTGAAAATTTTTTATAATCTTCAAAAGAGTAGCGTAGCCTAGTTGTGCGCACGCCACACCCAACACACCACAACCACACACCACAACACCACACCAACCCCACAACACCCCACACCACCACAACCCACCCAACACACCACACCACACACCCACCCACATCACCCACACCCACCCACACACCCACCCACACCCACACACCCACACAACCACCCACACACCCACACCACACACACACACCCACACACCCACACATACCCACCCACACCCACAACACCCACCCACACACCCACCCACACACCCACCCACCCACACCACCCACCCACACACCCCACACACACCCACCCACACACCCACGCCACACAACCCACCCACACACCCACACCATACAACACCCACACACCCACCCACACACCCACCCACACACCCACCACACACCCACCCACACACACCCCCAACACACCCCCACACACACCCACACACACACACCACACACACCCACCCACACACACACCCACCCACACCCCACCCACACACCCACCCACACACCCACCCACACACACCCACACACAACCCACCACACACCCACACACACACACCCACACACAACCACACACCCACACACACCCACCCACCCCCACACACACACCCCCACACCACACACCCCACACACACACACCACACCACACACAACACCACACAACACACACACATATTGCAGACTCACACATACACTCCCCCCCCCCCCTCCCCCACCACATCTCACTCCTTCACCTGATCCCTCCCCCTCCCTCTTCACCCTAAAACCCTCCCCACCTCTCCCTCTCCCACTAACCCACTTACCACGCCAACTTCCTCCCATTCCCCTTCCCCACTACTCTCCCCATATAGCCACAGTTCCTCCTCTACCTCCCCCCCACACTCTGACATATACAATACTAACCTAACATCAGAATTACATAGTTTCCACACTCTGAGGCAATCAGGATAAACAAAAATGGTGTTGCCAGAAGCACAAGAAACAACCCAAGGGACAGGAGGAGGAAACTGCAAAGGAAGATTGGGCAGCAGAGCTCAAAAAAAGGGAACAAGAATGGGAAAAGAAACTAGAAGAACTTAGCATGAGAATGGAAGAGAGGATAGACATGAAAGCAGGAAGTGGGAGGTGAAAGTCAAAGCAGCAGAGGCCAGGATACAGAGTTAGAAGAGGAACTGGAAAATACTGAAACAGCCTAAAGAACTAAAGAACATTTTGGGATTGACAACAGGACTGCTAACCTCAGCCACAAATAAGGGACTGTAGGAAAGAAGGAGCAAAACTGCATGTAGAGCTCTATCAGTGGAGACTGTAGAAATGAAAGAGCTAAGCTATATGTGGAGGCCCTAAAAGACCACAACAGAGCCCAGGAAAGCCGAGAAGGGAAAATGACAGGCCACTGAAACCCATGTACAGTAGCTAGTGAAACTGAAAGAAGGAAAGCTGCAATGGAGGAAATCAAATTGAATGGGGATACACGGATATGGCAGTGGGAGAATGAAAGGGTGAGTCAGTCTTTGTGTATGGGCTACAGGAAGTTGAAGGGGAAACATATGAAGCAAGAAAACAAGGGAAAAAAAGCAATTGAAAGCATCATGAAAGTAATCGGAGAAACGACATGACCCAGCTGGAAAATTTTCGAGAATAGGGGGTTGTAAAAAAAAAAGAACCCGGCCAGTGAAAGTGACCTTCAAGGCAGAATCCACTCGGAACAGGATACTGCAGGAGAAAGCACGATTAAGGGACATGCCGGCATACAGGAAGGTGTATCTGACCGCGACAGAACACAAACAAAGGCGGAAACTGAGAGAGATGGTACAAAGCGAAAGGAGGAAAGAGAGGGGATGGAGAAGACAGACAGGAGATCCCAGACACAGGAAGAAGATCAAATACAACCTCCCCACAGCTTCCTATAGAAGCCTCCCAACCAGTCAACCCCAGTGCCAGCCAACACACTCTAAACCAAAACACCCATGCCATATCCAATGCCCCCACCCACTACATTACAAACTCCACCCCCACAGCAACCACCCATAGTTCCTTACCAGGTCTCCCACTTCCCCAACCCCAATACACCTCCCAGACCACAGTCTTAGAAAAGAAGTTGAAGGTATGGTATACAAATGCAGATGGAATAACAAATAAGTATGAAGAGTGGCAGAAAGAATCAAGGAGACATCCCCAGACATAATAAGCACTCACAGAAACAAAACTCACCAGAATAATAACAGATTCAATCTTTCCACCCGGATATCAAATCCTCAGGAAAGACAGAGGGAGGAGAGGGGGAGGAGGAGTTGCACTGCTCATTAAAAGCCAGTGGGGTTTTGAGAAAATGGAAGGAATGGATGCCACGGGTGAAAGGGACTACTTAGTAGGAACAATCCAGTCTGAGGGACATAAGGTGATAATTGCAGTAATGTACAACCCACCACAGAACTGCAGGAGACCAAGAGAAGATACGATGAGAGCAACAGAGCCATGGTCGACACACTAGCCGAGGTGGCCAGGAGAGCACACGTGGGGGAGCAAAGTTACTAGTTATGGGTGATTTCAATCACAAGGAGATTGACTGGGAAAACCTGGAGCCCCATGGGGGTTCCGAAACATGGAGAGCCAAGATGATGGATGTAGTACTGGAAAACCTCATGCATCAACATGTTAGACACACTACCAGAGAGAGAGGAGAAGATGAACCAGCAAGACTTGACCTTGTATTCACCTTGAGAGTTCAGACATCGAGGATATCTTGTATGAAAGGCCCCGGGAGCTAGTGATCATGTGGTTCTGTGCTTCGACTACATAGTTGAGCTCCAAGTGGAGAGAGTAGCAGGAATAGGGTGGGAAAAACCAAACTACAAAAGGGGGAACTACTCAGGCATGAGGAACTTCCTTCAAAACATTCAGTGGGAGAGGGAACTGACAGGAAAACCAGTATAAGAAATTAATGGACTATGTGGCAACAAAATGGCAAGGAGGCAGAGGAGAGTTTGTTCCCAAGGGAAACAGAAATAACGGGAAGAACAGAACGAGTCCTTGGTTCACCCAAAGGTGTAGGGAGGCAAAAGCTAGGTGTACTAGAGAATGGAAAAGGTACAGAAGACAGAGAACTCAGGAAAATAAAGAGATTAGCTGAAGAGCCAGAAATGAATATGCACAGATAAGAAGGGAGGCTCAGCGACAATATGAAAATGACATAGCATCGAAAGTCAAGACTGACCCGAAGCTGTTGTACAGCCACATCAGGAGGAAAACAACGGTCGAGGACCAGGTAATCAGACTGAGGAAGGGTGATGGGGAATTCACAAGCAACGACCGAGAGGTATGTCAGGAGCTCAACACGAGATTTAAAGAAGTATTTACAGTGGAAACCAGTAGGACTCCAGGAATCAGAACAGGGGGGACACCACAAGTGCTGGATGGGTACATATAACCAAGGAGGAAGTGAAGAAGCTGCTATGCGAACTTGACACCTCAAAGGCGGTGGACCAGACAACATCTACCGTGGGTCCTTAAAGAGGGAGCAGAGATATTGTGTGTGCCATTAACAAAGATCTTCAACACAATCATTTGAAACTGGGCAACTCCCGAGGTATGGAAGATGGCAAATGTAGTCCCAATTATTAAAAAGGAGACAGACATGAGGCACTAAACTACAGACCTGTATCACTAACGTGTATAGTATGCAAGGTCATGAGAAGATCATCAGGAGGAGAGTGGTGACAACTGGAAAGAAACAAGTGTATAATGACAACCAGCATGGTTTTTCAGGGAAGGAAAATCCTGTGTCACAAACCTACTAGAGTTTTATGACAAGGAGACAGAAGTAAGACAAGAGAGAGAGGGGTGGATCGACTGCATTTTTTTGGACTGCAAAAAGGCCTTCGACACAGTTCCTCACAAGAGGTTACTGAAAAAGCTAAGATCAGGCACACATAACAGGAAAGGCACTGCAATGGATCAGAGAATACCTGACAGGAGGGGCAACAAACGAGTCTGGTACGTGACGAGGGTCAAAGTGGGCGCCTGTGACAAGCGGGTTCCACAGGGGTCAGTCTAGGACCTGTGCTGTTCTTGGTATATGTGAAGTGACATAACGGAAGGGATAGACTCAGAAGTGTCCTTGTTTGCGGACGATGTGAAGTTAATGAGAAGAATCAAATCAGATAGGACAGGCAGGACTACAAAGAGACCTGGACAGGCACAAGCCTGGTCCAGCAAAATGGCTCTTGAGTTTAACCCCGCCAAATGCAAAGTCATGAAGATTGGGGAAAGGGCAAAAAAGACCGCAGACACAATATAGTTTGATGGCAAATCTGCAAACCTCACTCAAGGGAAAAAGATCTGGGGGGAGTTACACCGAGCATACTCTGAGGCGCACATCAATCAGATTACGCTGCAGCATACGGGGCCGAAACCACAAGCTTTTCCAACTCAAGGGGGTTTAGAATTAAACCCGCAAAGGCCCCAAAAGTTCAAATTTTGGGGGAACCCAAACCACAACACTAAGAAAATTGAGAAAGGCAAAGTTTTGCAAAAACCCCAAAAAACCCGGGGGTTTTTACGAAAATGAGGGAAATCGGTACGCCGGGCCAGGGGGGAACGAAAGAAAAAACGCCGGGAAAAACGGGGGGCAAAAAGGGGCCAATGGCGACCAAAAAACCCTTTGGGTTAAATCTAGAACAAGGTTTAAATTTTTTTCACAAGAGTAAAAGGCCATTTGAATCCAAAAAATTAGTAGCCCAAAAAAAAAGGCAGGGTTGAAAAACCCAGGGAGCAGGGAGAGAGAGGACCTATAGAAATAAAGGAAGAGGCGGGCCAAGCTATAAATCGACCCCGAAAACACAAATAGGTTATAAAAAAGGGGTGAGAAACAACAACACACGCACACGCATGCACTCAACACCTAGTGTCTAATCGACATGTACCAAGGAAAAAATTGTAACTAACACACTCACACCGGGGACGGGTGTTAAGGGCAGCATGGGGGTCAACCCACACCGTGAGGGGACAGTGTGGCCTCGACCTTTTCTCCCAGCAACTTATGGTCGGGGGCGTGCTGCAGGGGGTCAGGGTGCTCCTCTCTCTCTCCCTCTCTCTTTTCTCTCTTTCTCTTTCTCTCCCCTTTTTTTTCTTTTTTTTTGGAAGGAACCAAAGTTTTAGAACTGAACTATTTAAATCAAAAAAATATGAATGGAGAGGGCGGTGGGGGAATAATAACCCACCACATTAAAGAAAAAAAAGCACAACAGCATGTAGGGCCCCAAAATAATTATTAAAAATTTATATATATAAAATATATATATAAAATATATATATATATATATATTATTGACAAGTTGGCCGTCCCCCACCGGGGCGGGGTTAAACTGGAGGTTTTCCCGGGGGATCAACCCCCCCCGGGGCCCCGTCCACGACCAGCCCCCCGATGGATCGGGGCCTGACAACGGCTGTTACTGCTGGCCGCACGCAGTCCGACGTACGACCCACCCCGGGCGCCCGGGCCCCGACTTTAGGTATCTTCCAGCTTCCTTGAGGCAGCCAGGGTTTATGGCAATTTCCCCCAAATGTTTGATGGGGGCTGTTGAACATTTTGGGGCCCCCGGGGACCTTAGGTGTTTTCTTTAGTGTCCCAAAAGGGCCCCTACTTTTTATTGGGCGGCATTTGCTCGCCTGCCCATCTTTTACTTTCGTGGGAGTGATTTCTGTTGCAGATTTGGGACCATTCTTCCCTTTTTTCCAAGTGTGTTTATAATATTCCCCCCCCTCGTTCCAACGAGTACAAGTCAATGCCCCAACTTTCCCCTTTTATTTAAAGGTCTTGACAAACTTATACGTGCGTAAGGACTCGACACTCTCTAGATCGCGATTTCCCCTGCTTTGTATGGAGATTTTAAAAGTCAGCAGTTTTCCACCCTAGAGAGAAAAAGTGTTTTGAAAAGGTTTCATCATGGGCTTGGCATCTTCGTTTGAAAGTTCTCTTTATCCATCCTATCTTTTTTCTTTGCACGTGCGATCGGGGCACGTTGGACCCTTTGAAATTTGGATCCTCAACATTACTCCCCCCAGGTCCCTTAATTTTTTTTTCCGCTCTATTGTTTGGCCCGGATCATAGTATACTCTGTTCTGTTATTACTCTCCAGTTTTCCCAAAACGGAGTTTTTGGTTTTTGCCCTCATTAACATCATATTTTTTTACCGTTGCCCAGGGGAAAACTTTTTTATATCTTCTTGGGGGTTTTAACCGCGTCCTACAGATACACCTCATGCAGATCCATATCATCCGCCAAGGATGATACGGTCGGGGGTATATCCTGTTTATTCTGATTGGGGGATAAGGGAAAAAGATGGGGGGGAGTACCTGTGCCTTGTGGAACAGGCTCTTCCTTGCACCCGATTTAACTCTGTTTTACCACTCTCTTTGGGGTTTGTTTTTTGGGAATTGAAGCCACCCCACTTTCCCGTTATTCCTTTGCACGTATTTTAGGCTAAATTTCCCATGATCGCTTTTTCAAATTTTTTCAAAGTTTTATTTCATCTGCATTTTTTTTTTCCCCCGGGTGCCCAGAAAAAAAAAACCTCAAAAAGAAAAACTTTCCATTAAAAAACTTTCCCACATCACCCAAAACACTTTTTTTGCGAGGTGCCCCGAATCAAAGTCGAAGTATATCGTAAAAAGATAACAACAATCCCCCAAAAATGCCAATACCAAAAACCCCCTCCTTTTTAAAATGCAGGCATTGTACTTCCCTTTCCGGACTCAAGTCCGGGTATATAAAAATAACCGGGTTTCCCGATCCCTTCAGTAATATTTCCCGCCACACTCCAAAGCTGTCAGGTCCCAAAAACATTCTCCCATTTTACTCCCGTCTAACACGCTCACGCTGCTTCTGGAAGTCTAAGCCCTCCCCCAAAACCCCCTTACCCCCTCCCTCCATCCTTTCGAGGACACTCCTACCCCGCCTTCCTTTCCCCAAAAATTTATACGCTTCCATTCATTTTTTTGATCCATTTTTTCTAAAGACCAAACCCCCCAACAACCCCTCTTAGCCCCCCTTTCAATATTTTATTAAAATCCACACCTTTTCCTAATTTCCACACTTAGAATTCTCTGCATAGTATTTACACTACACATTGCCCTTAGACAGGACATCACCGCTTCCACCTCCTCGCTGCAGCATTTACAACCCAAGCTTCACACCCATATAAGAGTGTTGGTACCACTATACTTTCATACTTCCCTCTTGCCTACCAGGATAATATTTTTGTCTCCACAGATAACCTCAAACGCACCACTCGCCTTTTTTCCTCATAAATTTTGTGGTTAACCTCATCCTTCATAAATCCATCCACTGACAAGTCAACTCCCAAATATCTGAAAACATTCACTTTTCCATACTCCTCCTCCCCAATTTGATATCCATTTTTTCTTTAAATCATTTAAATACCCTCATCACCTTACTCTTTTCTATGTCACTTTCAACTTTCTACTTTTATACACACTCCAAAACTCGCCCACTAACCTTTGCAACTTTTCTTTAGAATCCCCATTAGCACAGTATCATCAGCAAAAAGTAACTGTGTAAAACTCTCATTTGTATTGATTCCCCATAATTTAATCCCACCCCTCTCCCTAACACCCTAGCATTTACTTCTTTACAACCCCATCTATAAATATATTAAACAACCATGGTGACATTACACATCCCTGTCTAAGACCTACTTTTACCGGGAAGTATCTCCTCTCTTCTAACACACCCTAACCTGAGCCTCACTATCCTCATAAAAACTCTGTACAGCATTTTATAACTTATCACCCTTTTTCCAATACTTGCAACATCTGCCACATTGCTGGCCTATCCACTCTATTATATGCCTTTTCAAAAATCCATAAATGCAATGAAACTTCTCTAACCTTTATCTAAATACTGTTCACATATATGCTTCATTGTAAACACTTGATCTACACATCCCCTACCCACTCTGAAGCCTCCCTCCTCATCCGCAATCCTACATTCTGTCTTACCTCTAATTCTTTCAATAATAACCCTACCGTACACTTTTCCGGGATACTCAGTAAAACTATTCCTCTATAATTTTTACAATCTCTTTTGTCCCCCTTCCTTTTATATAAAGGAACTGTACATGCTGTCTGCCAATCCCTAGGTACCTTCCCCTCTTTCATACATTTATTAAACAAAAATACCAACCACTCCAACACTATATCCTCCCCTACTTTTAAACATTTCTGTCATGATCCCATCGTTCCAGCTGCTTTAAAACCCCCTTTCATTCTACGTAATTGCCTCACGCACCTTCCCCACACTCACATCCTGTTCTTCTTCACTCCTAAAATTGCTATACCTCCCTGGCCAGTGCATGAAATTTATCGCCTCCCTTTCTTCCCCAACTTTTTAAAAGTTCCTCAAATATTCTCGGCATCTACCCAAAAGCTCCATTTTCCCCATCTACAAATCCCCTACTCTGTTTTTAATGATAAATCCATTTGTTCCCTAGGCTTTCTTAACTTGTTTATCTCCAAATTTTTTTCTTTTTTTCATCAAAAATTTCTTGACAGTCCCTTCTCCCCACTCTACATCTGCTCTCCTTTTGCACTCTCTCACCACTCTCTTCACGTTTCTTTTACTCTCCATATACTCTACTCTTCTTATAACACTTTTGCTTTGTAAAAACCTCTCATAAGCTAACTTTTTCCTCTTTTATCACATCCTTTACTTCATTTTTTCCCAAACCAATCACCCTCTTTCCTCCTGCACCCACCTCCTATAACCACAAACTTCTGCCCCACATTCTAATACTGCATTTTTAAAACTATTTCAACCCTTTTCAACCCCCCCCTACTCATACTTGCACCAGCCCACCTTTCTGCCAATAGTTGCTTATATCTCACCCGAACTTCTCCTCCCTTAGTTTATACAGTTTTACCTCCCTTTTAAACTTGTTGCCCATTTTCCCTTTTTGTCATATATATATATATATATAATATATATAAAATATATATATAATATATAAAATAATATATATATAAAATATATATATATCGTGCCTAATAGGTAAAACTTGTCAGTTAGCAAGAACTCATTTAAAATTAAGTCATTTCTATAATTTTCTCTTATACGTTTAAAGACTTTTTTTTCATTAATGTTAATGTAAAAATTTATAATTTTGCAGCAAAAGAATCTTAGAAAAGTTACCTAACCTTATTATAACAAGCGCAATTTATTTTAGCCTAACCCAGCTAAATATATTTTAGATACGTTTACAGTAATTTAATACTGTACTAAACAAACAGTGAAATATATTTTTTTTCGTTAGGTTCAGAATGATTTTTGCGAAATTATTGCATACACAAATTTTCGCTCTTCTTATATGGCAAGATGAGCGTTGCTATTTAAGCCAAGATTGCAAGTTTTACATATTCGGCACGATATATATATTAGGTTTATGGTGGCCCAACATGCATGTTATGCAGAGAAGGTTCTCTGACCAGCTAGTGGAGAATACAAGGTTCAGCATCGCTGGATTATCTTAATCACTCAGAGGTTCACGTGTGTTTTCCCTAAGAATTTCTGCACTGATGAGTTAATAAGAATAAATCTCTGTGTCTGGGCCCCTTTGCGGTCCCAGTCCTACTTGCTTATGTCCTTGTCACTGAAATTCCCAGGATTAGCAGCTTTGTGTGCTTGAGTTAGGCGAGTACAGTTCAATATTATGTCTAGCGAACTTTTGAGGCAACTCTCAACCACTGTCAGCACTCAGTAACCGCCATAGGTTTACCTAATGTGCACTCTGTGAGTTATGTAGTGCCGAGTGATGGAAGTTGCCCTCACAGTTTCGCTGAACATAAAAATTGAACTGTACTCGGCCTACCTCAAGCACACAAAGCTACTAATCCTGGGAATTTCAGTGACAAGGACATAAGAAAAGTAGGACTGGACCGCAAAGGGCCAGACACACAGATTAACCTTTTAACCCCACAGTGCAGAAATTCCCTTAGAAAACACACGTGAACCTCTGAGTGATTAAGATAATCCAGCGATGCTGAACCTTGTATTCTCCACTAGCTGGTCAGAGAACCTTCACTGCGTGTTTCACTTCAGTTACCTTTAATTACTTTGAGGCATTGAAGTCTCTAACCTGTTAGTCCCTGGAAAGCAGGCGAGGAAAATGTATTATAATTTACAGTTGGAAAATTCTAGAGGAGCTGGTTCCAAATTTACATATATAAATTACTTCCTGCGAAAGCAAAAGTCTCAGCAGACAGGACAGTGAAACATTTTCCCAAGGAAAACCAGGGGCGCTGTGAGTACACTGAGAGACACGTGTCATTAGCCCAACACCATTTTTCTTAAAGATTGAGACACTTATGCAGCATATGGGAATCTTTATTCAGGAAACGTTTCGCCACACAGTGGCTTCATCAGTCCAATACAAAGAGGAAGGCGAAAGGAGAGGAGGAGTATGAGGTAATCAGTCCCTCAGCCTGGAGTCGATGTGTTCAGTCCATCAATCTTGTAGAATGTACAGCATAGGGCCGTAGACGTGGCTTATATACTGTAGTGAGGTGAGGTGAAGCAGCCGGAGGCGGGGTCATAGTGGTACCATCCACTAGTCGAAGTAGGTTTTCGTCCAAAGGTTGAACAAGTGTTGAAGAATCTTTGTAACAAAATCCCATGATGCTGTCAGTGTCTGACAGTTGTGATGAATGGTTTGAAAACCGACAAGTTGAAGATTTAGACACTTTTGCAGCATATGGGAATCTTTATTCAGGAAACGTTTCGCCACCATTTGGGTTCATCAGGTCCAATACAAAGAGGAAGGCGAAAGGAGAGGAGTATGAGGTAATCAGTCCCTCAGCCTAGAGTCGATGTGTTCAGTCCATCAATCTTTTAGAATGTACAGCATAGGGCCGTAGACGTGGCTTATATACTGTAGTGAGGTGAGGTGAAGCAGGCGGAGGGGCGGGGTCATAGTGGTACCATCCACTGTCGAAATAGGTCTTCGTCCAAAGGTTGAACAAGTGGTTGAAGAATTCATTTTTAACAAGATCCCATGATGCTGCAGTGTCTGATAGTTGTGATTTAATGGTTTTGAAAAAACCGACAAGTTTTAAGATTGAGACACTTATGCAGCATATGGGAATCTTATTCAGGAAACGTTTCGCCACACAATGGCTTCATCAATGGATCATGGGATGTTTTACAAAGAATCTTCAACACTTTTTCAACCTTTGGACGTAGACCTACTTCGACTAAATGGATGTACCACTATGACCCCGCCCCGCCTGCTCACCTCACCTCACTACAGTATATAAGCCACGTCTACGGCCCTATGCTGTACATTCTACAAGATTGAGGACTGAACACATCGACTCCAGGCTGAGGGACTGATTACCTCATCTCCTCCTCTCCTTTCGCCTTCCTCTTTGTATTGGACTGATGAAGCCACTGTGTGGCGAAACGTTTTCTGAATAAAGATTCCCATATGCTGCTTAAGTGTCTTTAATCTTCAAACCATTCATCGCAACTGTCCGACACTGCAAACATCATGGGATCTTGTTAAAAAAGAATCTTCAACATTATTCAACTTGGACGAAGACATAACTTCGACTAGTGGATGGTAAACCCCTATACCCCGCCTCCGCCTGCTTCACCTCGCCTCACTACAGTATATAAGCACGTTACGGCCCTATGTGACATTTTACAAGACTGATGGACTGAACCCAAAACGGAAATCTAGGCTGAGGGACTGATTACCCATATCCTCCTTCCTTTCGCCTTCCTTTTGTATTTGGAGATGAAGACTGTGTGGGGAACGTTCCTGATAAAGTTCCTATGCGGCAAGTGTCCAACTCAACTTGTCGGTTTTCAAACCAATTTATATCCCATTTTTTTTCCTCCCCCTCTTCAAATGGGAAACCCGCAGTACCTTATTTTTTCGGGACTGGAAAATTTATAAATTCAGAGACCTCCTGGTTGTTCGATGTAATTTACGTTATTGGCAGTACAACCCGTGGTTGATTCACGTGAAACTGAGCCGTGCCCTAAATAACGTGTTGTCGATTGTCTGGAACACCCCCTTAGGTAAAAAGGTCGAACGACTCACTTTAATGTAAATGAGAGAATAACTTGTAAGGAGGATGGTAGGAGACTGTAAGACCTGATAAATTACCTTGAGTAATCGAGCAAGCAGCTGTCAACTCAGGAGGTTATTAATCAAGGATAAACCAAGAAGCCAATCAAGGGTCTTATTTCTTGGGCCTTGTTAGGTCCCTCCCGGATGCTAGAGCATCAATCAGCAAGATAAATAATTTAAAAATGGGAGATGGAAAAAATCAACTAGAAACAATATCAAAAACCGAGAGGGAAAAACTCCGAACTGATCTGGAAGAAATATCTACGAGATCATTAGAAGAGATATATTCCCCGATGCACGTAAACTAGCCCCCGACTGAATAACCATAATAATTAAATAGGGAATTTTCTTAAAACATTGTTACAATTGAAATTCCGACTTTGAAAAACCTGAGAGAATCTCTTTTTTAGACGAGACTGAGTATGCATCGCCTGTTGGAAACCCTTACCCTGTAAATGTAATGAAAAACAAGTAAAAAACATCAAGACTGGTGCTATAGGAAAGTATTTCGAGGACTGTTGACCTGGAGACTCGGAGTTTAAGAGAGATAACAAATAAAGACATTACGAAACACCTTGATGAAGGTGAACCGCCTTTTTGAAAACCACCGACAAAACCTCTAGAAAATTTTTTATACGGAAATCAGATGCAATATACCGCAAGAGAGGCTCGAGTCTCTCTATAAATAATCCTTATATACGTGACTGTGTCAGCCGTCAAAAGCCAGGGCTGGTGACGTACTTGTGTACAAGGGCCCTGACACCCACATTATGAGAGTGTCCAACACCAGCAGACACAAGGTATGTAAGCTGAGACACGCCTAGCCTCTTACCCCCCATGTCAATGTTTTTAGAATGTTAGAGAGGGTAAAAGTGTTGCCAACACCCAGCAGGTGGCAATAATGAGGCCGAGGGGGTGGGAGAGGGAAGTGGGGATGGAGATGGGGAGAGAAGTGAGGATTTATTTTTTATTTTTCAACACAACTGAATACATCAGCAGTGTGCTGCTGTACTATTCTATATGACAATTACACAGTGGCAACAAAAGTTAGTTATGTTTCCCTGTCATATTCCATCACAGGATGGGTTACATGGGAGGGAGATTTCAGTAAGGCAATGAGTATATCGTCAATTATTCTTTTATAAGTTAATCAGCTACGGCGGCTTCAAAGGTTTCTTTTCCAACAGAGATGGAGTTACTGTTTCTTGGAAATTGTGATCTCTTATGATGGTCACTGCACCATACACACCAGAAATGGAAGTTTTATGAAGCTAACTCCATCACAGCAGAGCAACAGATGTGATAATATAGGAGAGACAATTATTATAATCAAAATCAAGCGCTAAACCCACTAGGGTCATACAGCGCTGTTAGGAGAGAAAAGAAAAAGAGGGAAGGGGAAAACATGAATTACATTATATATCTTAAAATACGTGTATACATAAATATGGAAACAATGCAGACTCATTGTTGCAGTAGCCTCTTGGTGTATTAAAGTTCCATTATATATATAATTCATACATACTTGCTAGAGTATTCTAGTGACGACCAACCTGACATCATAATTAAACTTGCACTAAGTAACATCCACTAAATGTTTACTGACCCAAGATAAGTTGGTCAGGGTTGACTTGTTCTACTGAACATTAATTGATCTAAAGGACCAAGTAGCTACGATAGTTTGGTCAAGAGAACACTGCACACCATGGTAGTTCATATTGTTGTATGTAAAGCGTGACAGCCGGCATACACACATATATACAGATAAACGCAAACATACATATACATAGTACTGTCTACACTCATGTAACGGAGCAGTTGCTGATAACAATGATTTTTTTTTTAGCAAAATTTGATACATTTGCAATGTGCTGATACTCTATTCAACGTGATAGTTACATAATGGTGGACTGAGGTGGGAAAGAAAGGGCATGTGTAGTAGAATTTTCCTCTCACCCCCTTTGTCCCCTGCTTACTACGTCCCTTTCTTCCCTTCCTCCTATTCCTCCTTCCCCGGTGCCAGGCAGCTGACACCTTCCCACGCCCAGGCAGCAGCTTTCAAAATATTACTATACTATATTAAGACGAGTTGTGGTGGTGAGGAAAATGTTTAGGGTGCCTTTTTCCCTTTCCAGTTCTCGCTCCCCCTCTTCTCATAATAATAAATAATATAATAATTAATATAATAATAATAATAATAATAATTTATTTTTAAAAGTACATATACAAGGTATACAGGCCTAGCTGACGTCAGTGACTTACTACTGAGCATTTTGGGCAAATTAGGTCAATTTTGTCCCCAGGCCTGGTCTCAGACCGGGCCGCGGGGGCGTTGACCCCCGAAACCCTTTCCAGGTAAACTCCAGGATTGCGATCCACACCAGTTGGCTAACACCCAGGTACCTGTTTCACTGATAGTTGAGCAAGGACAGCAGGTGTCTTAAGGAAACACGTTCTAATGTTTCCACCCGTACCAGGGATCGAACCACGTACCTCAGTGTGACAGCCGAGTGCGCTAGCAATCTCACTCTTTTACTCTTATTCGCAGGCTCACTCACACTCTGTCTCACTCCTGGGGGAGGACACAAGGACTCCAGTGGCAGTAAGCCACACTGATTGGCTTTTTTTTTGGTTGGTTGGTGGGGTCTGGATTGCTAACTCTCCGCGTTATCAGAATAAATTGTTCCTCAAGAAAAAGACGGGACGCACTGTGTTACAAGGTAGTAACACTGTGTTGCAAGGCACTATCACTGTTATAAGGCAGTATCACTGTGTTACAAGGTAGTAACACTGTGTTGCAAGGCACTATCACTGTTATAAGGCAGTATCACTGTGTTACAAGGTAGTATCACTGTGTTGCAAGGCACTATCACTGTTATAAGGCAGTATCACTGTGTTACAAGGTAGTAACACTGTGTTGCAAGGCACTATCACTGTTATAAGGCAGTATCACTGTGTTACAAGGTAGTATCACTGTGTTGCAAGGCACTATCACTGTTATAAGGCAGTATCACTGTGTTACAAGGTAGTATCACTGTGTTGCAAGGCACTTTCACTGTTATAAGGCAGTGTTACAAGGTAGTATCACTGTTACAAGGTAGTATCACTGTGCTACAAGGTAGTATCACTGTTACAAGGCATCACTGTGTTACAAGGTTGTATCATTGTTACAAGGTAGTATCACTGTTACAAGGTAGTATCACTACTACAAGGTAGTATCAATGTGTTACAAGGCAGTATCACTGTGTTACAAGGCTGTATCACTGTTACAAGGTAGTATCACTGTGTTGCAAGGCATTATCATTTTTACAAGGTTTTATCACTGTTACAAGGTAGTATCACTGTTACAATGTAGTATCACTGTTTTACAAGGTGGTATCACTGTTTTACAAGGTATTATTACTGTGTTACAGCATAGTAGCACTGTGTTACAAGTCAGTATCACTGTGTTACAAGGTAGTATCACTGAATTACAAGGCAGTATCACTGTGTTACAAGGTGGTATCACTGTTACAAGGTAGTATCGCTGTTACACGGTAGTGTCATTATATTACAAGGTGTTATCACTGTGTTACAAGGTAGTATCATTAAATTACAAAGTGGTATCACTGCGTTACTAGGTAGTATCACTCTGGTTCAAGGTAGTATCACTGGGTTACAAGGCAGCATCACTTTGTTACAAGGTTGTATCACTGTTACAAGGTTGTATCACTGTTACAAGGTTGTATCACTGTTACAAGGTAGTTTCACTTTGTTACACGGTAATATCACTGTTACAAGGTAGTACTGCTGTGTTACAAGTTGGTATCACTGTTTTACAAGGTAGTATCTGTGTTACAAGGTAGTATCCATGTGTTACAAGGCAATATCACTGTTACAAAGCTGTATCACTGTTACAAGGTAGTATCACTGTGTTACAAGGCAGCATCACTTTGTTACAAGGTTGTATCACTGTTACAAGGTAGTGTCACGGTTACAAGGCAGTATCTCTGTCACAAGGTTTTATCATTGATACAAGGTAGTATCACTGTTACAAGATAGTATCACTGTGTTACAAGGTAGTATTACTGTGTTACAAGGCAGTGTTGCTGTGTTACAAGGCAGTGCTGCTGTGTTACAAGGTGGTATCACTTTTACAAGGTAGTATCACTGTGTCACAAGGTAGTATCACTGTGTTACAAGGAAGTATCACGGTGTTACAAGGCAGTATCACTGTGTTACAAGGTAGTATCACTGGGTTACAAGGCAGTATCACTGTGTTACAGGGTAGTATAACTGTTACAATGTTGTATCACTGTTACAATGTGGTATCACTGTGTTACAAGGTGGTATCTGCGTTACAAGGTGGTATCACTGTCTTGGAAGGTGGTATCACTGTTACAAGGTAGTGTCGCTGTTACAAGGTAGTGTCATTATATTACAAGGTGCTATCAATGTTACAAGGTAGTATCGCTGTTACAAGGTAGTATCATTATATTACAAGGTGCTATCACTGTGTTACTAGGTGGTTTCACTGTTACAAGGTAGTATCACTGTTATAAGGTAGTATCATTAAGTTACAATGTGGTATCACTGTAGTACAAGGTAGTATCACTGGGTTACAAGGCAGCGTCACTGTGTTACAAGGTTGTATCACTGTTACAAGGTAGTATCACTTTGTTACAAGATAGTATCACTGTGTTACTAGGCAGTGTTGCTGTGTTACAAGGTGGTTTCTCTGTTTTACAAGGTAGTATCTGTGTTACAAGGTAGTATCCCTGTGTTACAAGGCAGTATCACTGTGTTAGAAGGTAGTGTCACTGGGTTACCAGGCAGTATCGTTGTGTTACAAGGTGGCATCACTGTTACCAGGTGGTATCACTATGTTACAAGGTAGTGTCAGTGTTATATTACAAGGTGGTTTCACTGTTACAAGGTAGTATCACTGTTACAAGGTAGTATCACTGTTACAATGTATATCATTAAGTTACAATGTGGTATCACTGTGTTACTAGGTAGTATCACTGTGGTACAAGGTAGTATCACTGTGTTACAAGGTAGTACCACTGTGTTACAAGCTGTTATCACTGTTACAAGTTGGTATCACTGTGCTGGAAGCTAGTATCACTGAGTTGCAAGCTGGTATCACTACGGTAACAGAGGATAATCTGCAGAATGGTGCAACACCTGCAGAGAATTGATTTCATAAACAGCAAGCAACATAGTGTTAGAGAAAGCAAGGGAGGAGGGAAAGGTCATCTGATATTGACTAAAGACTCTTGGTCCAAGGGACTGGAGCTACTCTTCTTTGGATCATACTTTCAACTCCTCAAATGCTGCATGATCTCTGTGGTTTCAGTTTTTCCCCGCGAACATAATATAATAATAATAATAGTAATAATCATAATAATAATAATAATAATAATAGGTAGTAGGTTGGTAGACAGCAACCGCCCAGGGAGGTACTACCGTCCTGCCAAGTGAGTGTAAAACGAAAGCCTGTAATTGTTTTACATGATGGTAGGATTGCTGGTGTCCTTTTTTCTGTCTCATGAACATGCAAGATTTCAGGTACGTCTTGCTACTTCTACTTACACTTAGGTCACACTACACATACATGTACAAGCACATATATACACACCCCTCTGGGTTTTCTTCTATTTTCTTTCTAGTTCTTATTCTTGTTTATTTCCTCTTATCTCCATGGGGAAGTGGAACAGAATTCTTCCTCCGTAAGCCATGCGTGTTGTAAGAGGCGACTAAAATGCCGGGAGCAAGGGGCTAGTAACCTCTTCTCCTGTATATATTACTAAATGTAAAAGAAGAAACTTTCGTTTTTCCTTTTGGGCCACCCCGCCTCGGTGGGATACGGCCGGTGTGTTGAAAGAATAATAATAATAATAATAATAATAATAATAATAATAATAATGGTTTTGTCTCACCAACCTACCGGAGTTTTGCTTATTAAAAAGATGAGTCAAGGAGATAGTCGGGTAGATTTCATATTTCTGGAGAGTAGGGAGGCACTTGACACGGTCATGTGAGGGAGTTATCCATAAACTACAACGTTGGTTGTGAACATAACATTCATTAGATCAACGAATATGTAAGATCAAGTGAAAATCTGAGAGATGTTGAGATGCTCATGTATGTCATCTACAGTTTGTATATTACACAAAGAAATACAAATTTTGATTTTGACTTTGAGATGGATGAGTGTGATGAGTGCATATAATTCCCCAAGATACTCCTTCATTCTAAAGAAAGTTAGAAAGTGGAACGAAATACATGAAGAATTACGTAGTTGAGACAGATTTCTTGTGTAGTTTTAATAACAGGGTTTGAAAGGGGCTAGAACGTAGCTTCACAAGTGTTAAATAATTAAGAAGAGGCACCAGGAGCTGAGACTCGTTCCCCTCTCTGTAAAACTATCTAAACTACTTGTAAAATATCTTTAAAACTAAGCTACCTATAAAACCATGTAAACTACATGTAAATCTAAACTACTTTTAAAACTATCTAAATCACCTGTTTAACTATCTAAACTCTCAGTACAGCTATCTAAACGTCCTGTAAAACTATGTAAACTACCTGTAAACTAAACTCCCGGTAAAACAATATATTCCCTGGGGAATATTGGCACTCACACTCAGACATGTTCAGTCAATATCTTGTGGCTACAACCTGACTACTAGTCTGCACCCTAGTCTGCACCCACACCCCTGCCCCCCAGGTGCCACCACACCCCTGCCCCCCAGGTGCCACCACACCCCTGCCCCCCAGGTGCCACCACACCCCTGCCCCCAGGTGCCACCACACCCCTGCCCCCCAGGTGCCACCACACCCCTGCCCCCAGGTGCCACCACACCCCGCCCCCCATGTGCCACCACACCCCTGCCCCCCAGGTGCCACCACACCCCTGCCCCCCAGGTGCCACCACAACCCCTGCCCCCCAGGATGCCACCACACCCCTGCCCCCCAGGTGCCACCACACCCCTGCACCCCAGGTGCCACCACAACCCCTGCCCCCCAGTGCCACCACACCCCTGCACCCCAGGTGCCACCACACCCCTGCCCCCAGGTGCCACCACACCCCTGCCCCCAGGTGCCACCACACCCCTGCCCCCCAGGTGCCACCACACCCCTGCCCCCCAGGTGCCACCACACCCCTGCCCCCAGTGCCACCACACCCCTGCCCCCCAGGTGGCACTCACACCCCTGCCCCCCAGGTGGCACTCACACCCCTGCCCCAGGTGCCACCACAACCCCTGCCCCCAGGTGCCACCACACCCCTGCCCCCCAGGTGCCACCACACCCCTGCCCCCCAGGTGCCACCACAACCCCTGCTCCCCAGGTGCCACCACAACCCCTGCCCCCAGGTGCCACCACACCCCTGCCCCCCAGGTGGCACTCACACCCCTGCCCCCAGGTGGCACTCACACCCCTGCCCCCAGGTGCCACCACACCCCTGCCCCCCAGGTGCCACCACACCCCTGCCCTCAGGTGCCACCACACCCCTGCCCCCCAGTGCCACCACACCCCTGCCCCCAGGTGCCACCACACCCCTGCCCCCCAGTGCCACCACACCCCTGCCCCCAGGTGCCACCCATACCCCTGCCCCCCAGTGCCACCCACAACCCCTGCCCCCAGGTGGCACTCACACCCCTGCCCCCCAGGTGGCAACTCACACTCCTGCCCCCCAGGTGGGCACTCACACCCCTGCCCCCAGGTGGCACTCACACCCCTGCCCCCAGGTGGCACTCACACCCCTGCCCCCAGGTGCCACCACACCCCTGCCCCCCCAGGTGCCACCACACCCCCTGCCCTCAGGTGCCACTCACAAACCCCTGCCCCCCAGTGCCACCACACCCCGCCCCCAGGTGCCACCACACCCCGCCCCCCAGGTGCCACCACACACCCCTGCCCCCAGGTTGCCACCCATACCCCTGCCCCCCAGGTGCCACCACACCCCTGCCCCAGGAGGCACTCACACCCCTGCCCCCCCAGGTGGCACTCACACTCCTGCCCCCCAGGTGGCACTCACTACCCCTGCCCCCAGGTGGCACTCACAACCCCTGCCCCCAGGTGGCACTCACACACCCCTGCCCCCAGGTGCCACCACAACCCCAGCCCCCAAGGTTGCACTCACACCCCTGCCCCCCAGGTGCCCACCACACCCCTGCCCCCAAGGTGGCACTCACACCCCTGCCCCTCAGGTGGCACTCACACCCCTGCCCCCCAGTTGCCACCACAACCCCTGCCCCCAGGTGCCACCACACCCCTGCCACCCAGGTGCCACCACACACCCTGCCCCCAGGTGGCACCAAACCCCTGCCCCTCAGGTGCCACCACACCCCTGCCCCCCAGGTGCCACCACACCCCTGCCCCCCAGGGCCACACCCCTCACCACCCCTGCCCCCCAGGTGCCACCACCCCCGTGCCCCCGGTGCCACCACACCCCGCCCACCAGATGGCACTCACCCCTGCCCCCCAGTGCCACCACACCCTGCCCCCAGGTGCCACTCACACCCCTGCCCCCAGGTGCCCACCCACGACCCCTGCCCCCAGGTGCCACCCCACCCCTGCCCCCAGGTGCCACCACAACCCCTGCCCCCCAGGTGGCACTCACACACTCCTGCCCCCCAGGTGGCACCCACATCCCTGCCTCCCAGGTGCCACCCACACCCCTGCCTCCCAGGTGCCACCCACACTCCTGCCCCCCAGGTGGCACCACACTCCTGCCCCCCAGGTGGCACCACACTCCTGCCCCCCAGGTGGCGCCACACTCCTGCCCCCCAGGCGGCACCACACTCCTGCCCCCCAGGTGGCGCCACACTCCTGCCCCCCAGGCGGCACCACACTCCTGCCCCCCAGGCGGCACCCAAACACCTACCCTCCAGTCTGTCTGCACCCACACGTCTTCCCTCCAGTCTGTCTGCACCCACACGTCTACCCTCCAGTCTGTCTTCACCCACACGTCTACCCTCCAGTCTGTCTGCACCCACACCCCTACTCTCCAGTCTGTCTGCACTCTCACCCCTACCCTCCAGTCTGTCTGCACTCTCACTCCTTCCCTCCACTCTGTCTAAACCCACACCCCTATCCCCAAGTCTGTCTGCACCCACTCTCCCACCCTCGTGTCTGCACCCACACCCCCACCCTCGTGTCTGCACCCACACCTCTACCCTCGTGTCTGCACCCACACCCCTTCCCTCGTGTCTGCACCCACACCCCTACCCTCGTGTCTGCACCCACACCCCTACCCTCGTGTCTGCAGCCACACCTCTACGCTGGTGTCTGCACCTACACCCCCACCCTCGTGTCTGCACCCACACCTCTACCCTCGTGTCTACACCCACACCCCTTCTCTCGTGTCTGCACCCACACCCCTACCCTCGTGTCTGCACCCACACCCCTTCCCTCGTGTCTGCACCCACACCCCTACCCTAGTGTCTGCACCCACACCCCTACCCTCGTGTCTGCACCCACACCCCTACCCTCGAAGTCTGTCTGCACTTTAATCCCTACCCCACTCATCCTGACCCCATGACCCAGTCTGATCCTTGACACGCTCACCCTGACCCCATGACACACTCACCCTGACCCCATGACACACTCACCCTGACCCCATGACACACTCACCCTGACCTCATGACACACTCACCCTGACCCCATGACACACTCACCCTGACCCCATGACATACTCACCTGACCTCATGACACACTCATCCTAACCCATGACCCACTTACCCTGACCCCATGACCCACTCACCCTGACCCCATGACCCACTCACCCTAACCCCATGACACACTCACCCTGACCCCATGACACACTCACCCTGACCCCATGACACACCCTGACCCCATGACACTCACCCTGATCTCATGACACACTCACCCTGACCCCATGACACACTCACCCTGACCCCATGACACACTCACCCTAACCCATGACCCACTTACCCTGACCCCATGAACCACTCACCTTGACCCCATGACACACTCACCCTGACCCCATGACACACTCACCCTGACCCCATGACACACTCACCCTGACCCCATGACACACTCACCCTGATCCCATGACACACTCACCCTGACCCCATGACACACTCACCCTGACCCCATGACACACTCACCCTGACCCCATGACACACTCATCCTAACCCATGACCCACTTACCCTGACCCCATGACCCACTCACCCTGACCCCATGATCCACTCACCCTGACCCCATGACACACTCACCCTGACCCATGACACACTCACCCTGACCCCATGACACACTCACCCTGACCCCATGACACACCCTGACCCCATGACACACTCACCCTGACCCCATGACACACTCATCCTAACCCATGACCCACTTACCCTGACCCCATGACCCACTCACCCTGACCCCATGACACACCCTGACCCCATGACACACTCACCCTGACCCCATGACACACTCACCCTGACCCCATGACACACTCACCCTGACCCCATGACACTCACCGTGACCCCATGACACACTCACCCTGAACCCATGACACACCCTGACCCCATGACACACTCACCCTGACTCCATGACACACTCACCCTGACCCCATGACACACACACCCTGAACCCATGACACACTCACCCTGACCCATGATACACTCACCCTGACCCCATGACACACTCACCCTGACCCCATGACACACTCACCCTGACCCCATGACACACTCACCCTGACCCCATGACACACTCACCCTGACCCCATGACACACTCATCCTGACCCCATGACACATACTCCCTGAACCCATGACACACTCACCCTGACTCCATGACACACTCACCATGACCCCATGACACTCACCCCGACCCCATGACACACACACCCTGAACCCATGACACACTCACCCTGACCCATGACACACTCACCCTGACCCCATGACACACTCACCCTGACCCCATGACACACTCACCCTGACCCCATGACACACTCACCCTGACCCCATGACACACTCACCCTTAACCCATGACACACTCACCCTGACCCCATGACACACTCACCCTGACCCCATGACACACTCACCCTGACCCCATGACACACTCACCCTGACCCATGACACACTCACCCTTAACCCATGACACACTCACCCTGACCCCATGACACACTCACCCTGACCCCATGACACACTCACCCTGACCCCATGACACACTCACCCTGACCCCATGACACACTCTCCCTGACCCCATGACACACTCACCCTGACCCCATGACACACTCACCCTGACCCATCTTCTTCAATAAGACAGATGTTGCTACGTCAGACAGTCCATCACACAACAGCTGCACCGAGCACCTTACAAATGTTGCTGTTTCCGGTTTAATGATGCTTCTGTTTGTTGTGGCATCTGTTGTTTGTTGTGGCATCTGTTGTTTGTTGTGGCATCTGTTGTTTGTCGTTGTGGCATCTGTTTGTTGTGGCATCTGTTGTTTGTTGTGGCATCTGTTGTTTGTTGTGGCATCTGTTGTTTGTTTGTTGTGGCATCTGTTGTTTATTGTGGCATCTGTTGTTTGTTTGTTGTGGCATCTGTTGTTTGTTTGTGGCATCTGTTGTTTGTTGTGGCATCTGTTGTTTGTTTCTTGTGGCATCTGTTGTTTGTTTCTTGTGGCATCTGTTGTTTGTGTCATCTGTTGTTTGTTGTGGCATCTGTTGTTTGTTTCTTGTGGCATCTGTTGTTTGTTTGTTGTGGCATCTGTTGTTTGTTGTGGCATCTGTTGTTTGTTGTGGCATCTGTTGTTTGTTGTGGCATCTGTTGTTTGTTTCTTGTGGCATCTGTTGTTTGTTTCTTGTGGCATCTGTTGTTTGTTTCTTGTGGCATCAGTTGTTTGTGTGTTGGGGATCTGTTGTTTGTTGTGGCATCTGTTGTTTTTGTTTGTTGTGGCATCTGTTTGTTTGTTTGTTGTGGCATCTGTTGTTTGTTTGTTGTGGCATCTGTTGTTTTTGTTTGTTGTGGCATCTGTTGTTTGTTTGTTGTGGCATCTGTTGTTTTTGTTTGTTGTGGCATCTGTTGTTTGTTTGTTGTGGCATCTGTTGTTTGTTTGTTGTGGCATCTGTTGTTTTTGTTTCTTGTGGCATCTGTTGTTTGTGTGTTGGGGATCTGTTGTTTATATTTGTTGTGGCATCTTGTTTGTTGTGGCATCTGTTGTTTGTTTGTTGTGGCATCTTGTTTGTTTGTTGTGGCATCTGTTGTTTATGTTTGTTGTGGCATCTTGTTTGTTGTGGCATCTGTTGTTTGTTTGTTGTGGCATCTTGTTTGTTTGTTGTGGCATCTGTTGTTTATGTTTGTTGTGGCATCTTGTTTGTTGTGGCATCTGTTGTTTGTTTGTTGTGGCATCTGTTGTTTGTTTGTTTGTGGCATCTGTTGTTTGTTTGTTGTGGCATCTGTTGTTTGTTTGTTGTGGCTTCTTGTATGTTTGTTGTGGCATCTTGTTTGTTTGTTGTGGCATCTGTTGTTTGTTTGTTGTGGCATCTTGTTTGTTTGTTGTGGCATCTGTTGTTTGTTTGTTTGTTGTGGCAACTGTTGTTTGTTTGTTGTGGCATCTGTTGTTTATGTTTGTTGTGGCATCTGTTGTTTATGTTTGTTGTGGCATCTGTTGTTTATGTTTGTTGTGGCATCTTGTTTGTTGTGGCATCTGTTGTTTGTTTGTTGTGGCATCTGTTGTTTATGTTTGTTGTGGCATCTGTTGTTTGTTTGTTGTGGCATCTGTTGTTTGTTTGTTGTAGCATCTGTTGTTTGTTTTTGTGGCATCTGTTGTTTTTGTTTGTTGTGGCATCTGTTGTTTTTGTTTGTTGTGGCATCTGTTGTTTGTTTGTTGTGGCATCTGTTGTTTGTTTGTTGTGGCATCTGTTGTTTGTTTGTTGTGGCATCTGTTGTTTGTTTGTTGTGGCATCTGTTGTTTGTTTGTTGTGCATCTGTTGTTTATGTTTGTTGTGGCATCTGTTGTTTGTTTGTTGTTGCATCTGTTGTTTGTTTGTTGTGACAGCTGTTATTTATGTTGTGACAGCTGTTGTTTGTGTTGTGACATCTGTTGTTTATGTTGTGGCAGCTGTTGTTTATGTTGTGACAGCTGTTGTTTGTGTTGTGACATCTGTTGTTTATGTTGTGGCAGCTGTTGTTTATGTTTGTTGTGGCATCTTGTTTGTTGTGGCATCTGTTGTTTGTTTGTTGTGGCATCTGTTGTTTATGTTTGTTGTGGCATCTTGTTTGTTGTGGCATCTGTTGTTTGTTTGTTGTGGCATCTGTTGTTTGTTTGTTGTAGCATCTGTTGTTTGTTTGTGTTGGCATCTCTTGTTTTTGTTTGTTGTGGCATCTGTTGTTTTTGTTTGTTGTGGCATCTGTTGTTTGTTTGTTGTGGCATCTGTTGTTTGTTTGTTGTGACAGCTGTTGTTTATGTTGTGACAGCTGTTGTTTGTGTTGTGACATCTGTTGTTTATGTTGTGGCAGCTGTTGTTTATGTTGTGACAGCTGTTGTTTGTGTTGTGACATCTGTTGTTTATGTTGTGACATCTGTTGTTTATTTTGTGGCATCTGTTGTTTATGTTGCGGCATCTTTTGTTTATATTTGTTGTGGCATCTGTTGTTTGTTTGTTGTGCCATCTGTTGTTTATCTTGCGGTGTCTGTTGTTTATGTTTGTTGTGCCATCTGTTGTTTATGTTACGGCATCTCTTGTTTATGTTGCAGCATCTGTTGCGTGGGTAATTTGTGTTTGTTGCAGCTTGTTTGTGATGTTTGTTGCGGCTGCGTATGTTTGCTTAATGTGGCTTCTGTTTGTGGTAGGTGTGGGTGGGTGAGCGTGTGTGTGTGTGTGTGTGTGTGTGTGTGTGTGTGTGTGTGTGTGTACTCATATGAGATATAAAAAATTTCGTTCGGATTTTTGACCCCGGAGGGTTAGCCACCCAGGGTAACCCAAGAAAGGCAGTGCGTCATTGAGGTACTGTCTTATTTCCACTGGGATCCTCAATCTTGTCCCCCAGGATGTGACCCACACCAGTCAACTAACACCCAGGTACCTACTTGCTAGGTGAACAGAGACAACAGGTGTGAGGAAACACGTCGAATGTTTCCACCCCGCCGGGAATCGAACCCAGACACTCAACATGTAAAGCGAGAGCTTTGTCAGCTAGGCCACGGGCCCCTGTGGTTGCAGGGGTCAGTAGAAAACCTTTGAAAGAGTACTAAGAAACAAGATTACAAACCTCTTGGATTCCCAAAAATTGCACAATTCAGGGCAACATGGGTTCAGAGCAGGTCGCTCCTGCCTCTTGCAACTACTGGACGAATATGACATGGCCTTGGATGCACTGGAAGACAAACAGAATGCAGATGTAGTGTACACAAACTTTGCAAAAGCCTTTGACAAGCACGATCGTGGTGTAATAGCGCACAAAATGCGTGCTAAGGGAATAACTGGCAAAGTGGGCAGATGGATCTTCAACTTTCTAACGAACGGAATACAGAGTAGTGGTAAACAGAGTTAAATCAGAAGCTGCCGTAGTACAAAGCTCTGTTCCACAAGGCACAGTACTTGTCCCTATCCTGTTCTTCATCCTCATATCAGACAGACAGAGATGTAAACCATAGCACTGTATCATCCTTTGCAGACGATACTAGGATCTGCATGAGTGTCATCTATTGAGAACACGGCAAAGCTCCAAGAAGATATAAACCAAGTTTTCCAATGGGCAACAGATAACAATATGATGTTCAATGAAAACAAATTCCAATTACTCCGTTACGAAAACTGGAGGACATAACTAGAACTGAGTATATTACAAACTTTAATCACACAGTAGAGCGGAAAAGTAATGTGAAGGACCTGGGTGTGGTAATGTGCGAAGACCTCACCTTCAAGGACCACAACAATGCCACTATCACATCTGCGAGGAAACTGATATGATGGATAATGATAACGTTCAAGACAAGAGATGCTAAGCCAATGATGATCCTTTTTAAATAATTTGTTCTCTCTAGGCTGGAATACTGCTGTTCATTAACATCTTCATTCAAGGCAGGTGAAATTGCAGATCTAGAGAATGTACAGAGAACCTTTACCGCACGTATAAGTTCCATCAAACACCTTAACTACTGGGAACGTTTGGAAGCTCTTGATTTGTACTCGCTGGAACGCAGGCGAGAGATATACATCATAATCTACACTTGGAAAATCCTAGAGGAATTGATCTCTGATCTGCACACAAAAATCACTCCCTACAAAAGCAAAATACTGGGCAAATGGTGCAAAATACCTCAAATGAAAAGTAGGGGCGCCATTGGTACACTGAGAAAACACAGTAAGTGTTTAGGGCCCAAGACTGTTCAACAGCCTCCCATTAGGCATAAGTCAGTGCCGGATCAGCCATGCTGTGCTTCGTATGTTGGACTGTGTGTGGCCAGCAGTAACAGCCTATTTGATCAGGTCCTGATCCACCGGGAGGCCTAGTCATGGATCGGGCTGCGGGATCCCCAGAATAACCTCCAGGTAGACTCCAGGTAGATAGTTGGGTGTGGATGGCTGGTTGTCAAGTAGTAGGTTTGGGTGGAAGGGTGAGAGTGGATGTGCGGGAGGGTGGGTGAGTGGGTGGATGTGCGGGAGGGTGGGTGAGTGGGTAGATATGCGGAAGGGTGGGTGAGTGGGTGGGTATGTGGGAGGGTGGGTGAGTGGGTGGATGTGCGGGAGGGTGGGTGAGTGGGTAGATGTGCGGGAGGGTGGGTGAGTGGGTGGATGTGCAGGAGGGTGGGTGAGTGGGTGGATGTGCTGGAGGGTGGGTTGAGTGGATGTGCGGGAGGGTGGGTGAGTGGGTGGATGTGCGGGAGGATGGGTGAGTGGGTGGGTGTGCGGGAGGGTGGGTGAGTGGGTGGATGTGCTGGAGGGTAGGTGAGTGGGTGGATGTGCGGGAGGGTGGGTGAGTGGGTGGATGTGCGGGAGGGTGGGTGAGTGGGTGGATGTGCTGGAGTGTGGGTGAGTGGGTGGATGTGCGGGAGGGTGGGTGAGTGGGTGGATGTGCGGGAGGGTGGGTGAGTGGATAGATGTGCGGGAGGGTGGGTGAGTGGGTGGATGTGCTGGAGTGTGGGTGAGTGGGTGGATGTGCGGGAGGGTGGGTGAGTGGGTGGATGTGCGGGAGGGTGGGTGAGTGGGTAGATGTGCGGGAGGGTGGGTGAGTGGGTGGATGTGCTGGAGGGTGGGTGAGTGGGTGGATGTGCGGGAGGGTGAGTGGGTGGATGTGCGGGAGGGTGGATGAGTGGGTGGATGTGCGGGAGGGTGGGTGAGTGGGTGGGTGTGCGGGAGGGTGAGTGGGTGGATGTGCGGGAGGGTGGGTGAGTGGGTGGATGTGCGGGAGGGTGGATGAGTGGGTGGATGTGCGGGAGGGTGGGTGAGTGGGTGGGTGTGCGGGAGGGTGGGTGGGTGGGTGTAGTTGGGTGTTGATGCAAGTCTTGGAGTTCCTTGGCTATATTTGTTTAACATCAAGGTCACCGTACCTGTACCTCTGTTGTGTGTGTGTGTGTGTGTACATTCACCTGTTTGTACTATTTGTGGTTGCAAGGGTCGAGTCTCAGCTCCTGGCTCCTACCTATGAACTTTCCACTTACTGGGACTTAGTCTCTCTCTTAGCTTCACGGGCCTTGTCATACCTGTTCTTGAAACTATATACAAAGCCTGCACCCACTACTTCGTCCAGGTTATTTTACATCCAAATATGCTGAAGAAAAACTTCCTGACATCCTTGTGATTCGTGTCTTTAACTTCCGTGCCCTAGTGTACCTGTTTATTGCCCCTCGAACAGTATCCATAGTAAGTCTCCCAAGTATTTTGTATGTCGTTATTATGTCTCCTCTGGTTCTTCTATGCTAGACTCCAGACGAGGGCAAACTGCGGCTTTTGAGCCGCATGCGGCTGTTTCACCTACATAAATCTTGTCACAGCCTCCACAGGGTATAGTGTAAACCCCTGCATTGACTGGTTCCAATAACCTCGACAACCGCCTCAATGAACACATTTACGCATGTAGGAACGATAACTTGAACAACGCCTGTGTACAACACCGAAATTCCACCAATCATCTCACGTAATTCGGAGACGCCCAATTAGTGGTTAAAGAAACTAATTTCCGCAGACGCAAGTGCCTCGAATCAGCACTGATCGCTGTTTCGAATACTATTAAACAAAACAACGGCAGCTTCACCATCTCTGAAGTCTTAGCAAGAATCCTCCTGAAAACAGTAAACCCTGCCATCACATAGTCTCTCCTGTTATACTACACAAAGCACATTACAGAGAGTGAACACTGAAACAAGCTGCCTCTTTCCAGTCTATATTTGTCCAACCTATTTTTATGTTACCCAAGTAATAGCTTTTATATCCTTTTACTCATGTACGAATTAATTGCTCTACCATATTGTCTTACTATTACTACTACAACTTTTGTCACTACTACTACTACCACCTGTGAACATCGATATGGTACCTCACTAGTATTGCACCTCACTCTGAGCCTTTATATACCCTCTGTGTCCATATACTGTTTATATCGGCTTGACAAAGCTCCTGGAGAGCGAAACGTTGCCACAATAAAATGTCACATTAGTTGCACTTGTGTCCTTTTACTTTACATATTGTCGGTAATTCTACCAACATTATTACAGTATTTCTAAGGAAAATCTGCAAAACTCAATGAGAAGAAAAGTGCAATGTGTACATGTGTACAACGACAAGAATGTTCATGTAGTTTCATGCTGAGTTAGTCATCATAAAGCAAGAACAGTTTAAGAATAAGAATATTTTATTTCAGCATGATACAGTAGTTGTACAAAAGAGAAAGAATAACATTAAGTGTACATGCTGAAAGCCCCTGTATATACAAAGCATTTCTGTGAAACTTATGATTAAGTGGGCAGTAAAACTAAATTGTAAATTTAGGAGATTACAGTGACTACAGATAATTGAATATATTAGTTCATCTGTATGGTTTTAATAAGTGTAATGGAGAGAACTACAGGTTTGGGAGAGTTACAGAGTAAGTTAATGCTTTAAGTTAGGAGGTTTATCAGGAAACAGGACAAGTGTTTCCTGACGCTGGTCTTGGTCATACCATGACCTGCAGCTGGAGGTTTTGCTCATCTGACCGAGGTCCTTCAGCTGGCTTACCCCTCCACCCTTTTAAAAATTATATAATTAAATTAAGTTAATACTGTCACAAAAAAATGTGGAATCTATGTGTATCACTTTCTGATAATAAAAGTCAATATATTCTTAAAACACATCAAGAATATGTTGTCTTTTATGAAGCAGAACTAACAAGAAGAGTAAAACTGAGTGATGTAGGTTCCTCGCTACAAACTGAGTGATGTAGGTTCCTCGCTACAAACTGAGTGATGTAGGTTCCTCGCTACAAACTGAGTGATGTAGGTTCTTCGCTACAAACTAAGTGATGTAGGTTCCTCGCTACAAACTGAGTGACGTGTACTTAGCTCTGTGAAGACCTGTTTGTGTGCTCTCTGTGAATCTGAACCAGGATGCCCTCTCTTGAGCAACTTTACCAGCAGCTGAGGGAAGAGCTCAGAGTTGCTAAGATGGAGATACGGCGATTAACGGAGGAGAACAAGAGGATTCGTAGTAATCCTCCTGTTGTGAGTCCCCAGGTTAAGAGGGGAGCTTGGTCAGTGGCCCGGCAACATGGAACCAAGCTGAAGATCAAGAAAACGGTTGGAGAGGCAGAAACAACGAGAAACCAGAAGACTACCGTGGAAACTTCCAACCCATTCTCGGTGCTACCTGACGAATGTGAGTGTTCTACTGGGAATGCCACAACGAGCACCAAAGAAGCATTGGCAGACGTGAGTGAGACATCCCTAGAAACCCCAACGAAGACCATCGAGAACGTCTTGACGAATTCTACAAGTGGTGTAATGCTACCTGGCGAATGTGAGTCGACTACTCGGAGCATCACGACGGACGACGCCAAGGAAGGTAAAAACATTGTTGTCGTTGGGGATAGCCAGATTAGGTACATGGATAGGGCATTCTGCTTGAAGGATAGGAGTAGGAGGCAGAGAGTGTGTTTTCCTGGGGCCAGACTTACCTGGAGTTCATTACCTTTGTAAATTGTGAGTTCATTACCTTTGTAAATTGTGAGTTCATTACCTCTGTAACTTGCTCAGCTATCAAAACTTTGGAGTCCAGTCCCTGGACCAATTATGTACCTCTGTAATGTTTTGACTACCGCCCACGGGATGGGTATGGGGTGCATAATAAACATATTAAACTAAACTAACTGGGATGAAGGATATTGTTAGCCATCTGGATGACATCATGAGAGGTAATGGGAGCAATCCTATTATCTGTCTCAGTGCTGGAGGCAACGATGTTGGCAGACGTAGGAGTGAGGACCTGATTAGCAGGTATAGGTCAGCAATAGAGATAATTAGGAGGAAGGGTGGGAAACCTGTCATATGTGGCATTTTGCCAAGGAGAGGAGTTGGAAATGAATGGTTGTCCAGAGCAATTGGTGTCAATTGCTGGCTGGACAAATACTGTAAGGAAAATGCAGTAACATTCATTGACAACTGGGACCTCTTCTATGGCAGAAATGACATGTATGCCAGGGATGGGGTTCACTTATCTAGGTGTGGGGTGGGAGCACTGGCCAACGCAGTGGAGGGAGCTGTTAGGTCTTTAAACTAGGAATAGTTAGTGGTATGGGTTTTGCGGGAAAACTGTGAAGTCTCAGGGTAGTAATATGAGTACTAGGAGAACTAGTAATAGGCAAAATAAGGTGGATATTGGAAAGCCAGTGGCACTAATTGACAAGGACAGTAATAGGTTTAGTGGAATAACGGAAAGGAGCAGGAAGGGTAAAGAGAGAGGAGGGTCTTTAAGTATTTATTACACAAATAGTCGCAGTGCTAGGAATAAGATGGACGAGTTGAGACTAGTTGTTAGTGCAGGTAACATAGATGTATTTGCCATTACTGAGACGTGGTTTAATTCAAAAAGTCGGGACATGCCTGCAGAATGTCACATTCAGGGTTTTAAATTGTTCCAAGTAGATAGAAGTATCGGGAAGGGGGGTGGGGTGGCACTGTATGTCCGAGATCGCTTGAACTGTTGCATAAAAACGGGTATTAAGTCTGAAGTAACACATACAGAGTCTGTTTAGATAGAATTTTCAGAGGGGCATGAAAAGTTAATTTTAGGTGTGATATACCGTCCCCCAAATTTAGATAGGGACCAGGGGAGACTACTATGGGAGGAAATTGTTAGGGCCACAAGGCACGATAATGTAGTAATTCTAGGAGACTTTAACTTTAGTCATATTGATTGGAATTTCTTGACTGGGAATTTAAAATCATACGACTTCTTAGAAGTAGTTCGGGATTGTTTTTTGAAGCAGTTTGTGACAGAACCTACAAGGGGTAATAACCTGCTTGACTTAGTTCTGGCAAACAATGAATCCCTTGTTAATAATTTAGAAGTTTCAGAGGAACTGGGTGCTAGCGACCACAAATCAATTACATTTAGAATTGAATGGAAGTATGATAGTAGGGATAACTCAGTAACAGTCCCAGATTTTCGCTTAGCAGATTACGATGGGCTTAGAGAACACTTATCATCTGTTGACTGGGGTAACGAAGAGAGCTATCAATATGACAGTTTTCTGAACACAATACATGCTGCTCAAAGAACGTTTATCCCTTATAATGAAATTAGATCAAATAGAAATGACCCAAAATGGATGAATAATAGGCTGAAATATCTACTAGGGCATAAGAAAGGAATTTATAGGCGTATCAAAAGAGGCGAGGGTCATCTTATGAATCAGTATATTGACATTAAGAGGGACATTAAAAAGGGGATAAGAAAAGCTAAAAGGGACTATGAAATTAAAGTTGCTAGGGATTCTAAAACTAACCCAAAAAGTTTTTTCCAGGTATATAGAACAAAAGTCAGAGATAAGATAGGTCCCCTTAAAAATAACTATGGGCATCTTACTGACAAAGAGAATGAAATGTGCTCGATTTTAAATAATTATTTTCTCTCGGTTTTTACACAGGAAGACACTAATAATATTCCGGTAATTAATTTTTATAGTGGGCCAGAAGATAAATTATGTAACATCACAGTCACTAGTGAAATGGTTGTGAAGCAAATAGACCGACTGAAGCAAAATAAGTCACCGGGTCCTGATGAGGTTTTTTCAAGGGTTCTAAAGGAATGCAAAATGGAAGTCTGTGAACCATTAACTAATATTTTTAATTTATCTCTTCAAACAGGTGTAGTGTCTGATATGTGGAAGATTGCTAATGTAATTCCTATTTTTAAAACAGGGGACAAGCCGTTACCGTCAAATTTCCGCCCATTAAGCCTGACCTCAATTGTAGGCAAATTACTAGAGTCAATTATAGCTGAGATTATAAGAAGCCATCTCGATAAGCATAGCTTGATTAATGATACTCAGCATGGATTCACAAGAGGCCGGTCTTGTCTAACTAATTTATTAACTTTCTTCAGTAAAGCTTTTGAGGCTGTTGACCTGGAGTTTACCTGGAGAGAGTTTCGGGGGTCAACGCCCCCGCGGCCCGGTCTGTGACCAGGCCTCCTGGTGGATCAGCGCCTGATCAACCAGGCTGTTGCTGCTGGCTGCACGCAAACCAACGTACGAGCCACAGCCCGGCTGATCAGGAACTGACTTTAGGTGCTTGTCCAGTGCCAGCTTGAAGACTGCCAGGGGTCTGTTGGTAATCCCCCTTATGTGTGCTGGGAGGCAGTTGAACAGTCTCGGGCCCCTGACACTTATTGTATGGTCTCTTAACGTGCTAGTGACACCGCGATAAAGAATTTGATATTGTCTACTTAGATTTTAGTAAGGCATTTGATAGAGTTCCGCACCAAAGACTGTTGAAGAAAGTAGCAGCTCATGGCATTGGGGGAAGGGTGCTCTCGTGGATCGAGTCATGGCTCACAGACAGGAAGCAGAGAGTGTCCATAAATGGGGTTAAATCCGAGTGGGGATCAGTAACAAGTGGCGTTCCACAGGGATCAGTCTTGGGCCCGTTGTTGTTTATAATATATATCAATGATCTTGATGAAGGAATTACTAGTGATATGAGCAAATTCGCCGATGACACGAAGATAGGTAGGATAATTGATTCAAACGTAGATGTTAGGGAACTTCAGGAGGATTTAGAAAAGTGGCAGATGCAGTTCAATGTAGATAAATGCAAGGTTCTGAAGCTCGGGAGTGTCCATAACCCTAGCACTTATAAGTTAAATAATGCAGAACTTAGCCATAGAGATTGCGAAAAGGACTTGGGGGTTATGGTAAGCAGCAACCTTAAACCAAGACAGCAATACCTAAGCGTACGTAATAAGGCAAATAGATTACTGGGATTTATATCAAGAAGTGTAAGCAACAGAAGTCCAGAGGTCATACTGCAGCTTTATACATCATTAGTAAGGCCTCACCTAGATTACGCAGCTCAATTCTGGTCTCCATATTACAGAATGGACATAAATTCGTTAGAAAACATTCAGCGTAGGATGACTAAATTAATACATAGCATTAGAAATCTTCCTTATGAAGAAAGATTGAAGACTCTTAAGTTACATTCACTTGTTAGACGAAGAATGAGGGGAGACCTGATCGAAGTGTATAAGTGGAAGATAGGCATTAATAAAGGGGATATTAACAAGGTCTTGAGGATATCTCTCCAAGAGAGAACCCGCAGTAATGGATTTAAATTAGATAAGTTTAGATTTAGAAAGGACATAGGAAAGTATTGGTTTGGAAATAGGGTAGTTGATGAGTGGAACAGTCTACCTAGTTGGGTTATTGAGGCTAGGACTTTGGGTAGTTTCAAATTTAGGTTGGATAAGTACATGAGTGTGAGGGGTTGGATTTGAGAGGGACTTGCACATCGGAGCTTGTTTCTTGGGTGGCATTGAAAATTGGGTTGGTCAAATGTTTGTTAGTGGGATGAATTGTAAAGGATCTGCCTAGTATGGGCCAACAGGCCTGCTGCAGTGTTCCTCCTTTCTTATGTTCTTATGTAGGTTCCTCGCTACAGAGTGATGTAGGTTCCTCGCTACAAACTGAGTGATGTAGGTTCCTCGCTACAAACAGTGATGTAGGTTCCTCGCTACAAACTGAGTGATGTAGGTTCCTCGCTATAAACTGAGTGATGTAGGTTCCTCACTACAAACTGAGTGATGTAGGTTCCTCGCTACAAACTGAGTGATGTAGGTTCATTGCTACAAACTGAGTGATGTAGGTTCCTCGCTATAAACTGAGTGATGTAGGTTCCTCGCTACAAACTGAGTGATGTAGGTTACTCGTTACAAACTAAGTGATGTAGGTTCCTCGCTACAAACTGAGTGATGTAGGTTCCTCGCTATAAACTGAGTGATGTAGGTTCCTCACTACAAACTGAGTGATGTAGGTTCCTCGCTACAAACAATGAATGAATTCATCAAGGTAACTTTGGTAACGTTACTTGTGTTTGTGCGGTATATATATATATATATATGATATATATATATATATATATATATTTATATATATATATATATATATATATATATATATATATTATATATATTATATTTATATTATATATATTATTATATATATTATATATATATATATATATATATATATATATATATATATATATATGGTATAAACCTTGGTAATAAATACCGACAAGTTGGTTTAGAAAGACACGTAAGCAAACACTATAACATATTTATTAGAAAACGTTTCGGTCCTGGGACCTTGATCACTTCTAACATACAGAGGTAGAAAGACATTATATATATAGGCGGGGAGTGAGATGTGACGCACGTGACCTGAGGAATGTCATAAGAACATAAGAATGGAGGAACACTGTAGAAGGCCTACTGGCCCATGCGAGGCAGGTCCTTATCAAAACAACCTCTACCTATGATGAGGACGGGTAGACGATGAAATCATGTGACTCCTGTGTTGTTGGGTTGGTGCTGCTTAAGTATCATGTATGCCAATGTTTTTGAAATTTTTTAGTTTCCAGTGTTGCGTTCTATAGTGTCGGTGACGGCGATTAGTGAGGCTTCTAGGCACCGTCGGCGTCTGAGGTCTGGTTCGGTGAGAACGAGTTGTGCCTCGTTCCAGTTCATCAAATTCCCCGTGGAGTCTCTGTGGAGGACACAGGCGTACCTTACATCGTCTCTGTTAGAGGCATTTCGATGCTCATTCAGGCGGACTGCAAGATGTCTGCCTGTCTCACCTACATATTTCTTGGGACAGAACCCACGAGGGATAGTGTAGACGCCTGCTGTAGAAGTTAGAGGTGTGGGGCTGCGTTTTGTAGTGAGGTCTTTGATAGATGATGTGTTTATGGTGGAAACGTTAATGTTACTCATAGCAAGTGCCCGGCGAGTATTCGTGGCAACATCGCCACATGGGAGTACTATGAACTGTTTAGGGGGCTGTTCCATGGGCGGTTTGTTGAGGATAGCTTGTGCCTTGAGTCTGCAATTTCGGATGAAGAAAGATGGGAACTGAAGACGTGTAAAGGCTTGTGTTATGTAAGTGCATTCTTCTTCTAGAAAACAAGGGCTGGAGATGCGAAGAGCTCTCAAGAAGAAGCCAGTGAGGACTCCTCTCTTATTGCGGGTGTCTTGGTGTGAATAGAAGTGTATAAGATCGTCCTTGTTGGTAGGTTTTCTATACACTTTGAAGAGAAGTTTGTCATTGTCGGGAGATCTGCACAGTAGAACGTCGAGGAAAGGAAGTTTGCCATCATTTTCGAGTTCAAGTGTAAACTTTATTGATGGTTCAACTGCATTGATCTTGTTGAGAAGGGCCTGGATATTGAGAAGTCACAGCCCTCTTTACCAACGTTCCTACTGACGCTGCAATCAACATTCTGAGACAGAGGCTCACTGAAAACCACGACCTCCCTTTACCTCTTCTAGATTTCATCAATCTAGTGGAACTTTGTGTTAATTTCAACTTCTTCAAGTATCAGGACAACTGTTACAAACAATGCTTTGGGATGGCAATGGGCAGCCCGCTCAGTGCTGTGCTTGCCAACCTCTTCATGGAAAACCTGGAGACAGAGAAATTCAGCACCCTCATTCCCAACACCGTTACCTGGCTAAGATACGTTGATGATATATTGGTTTTCTATCCGAGACGTCTCAATATCCAGGCCCTTCTCAACAAGATCAATGCAATAAAGTTGGTAGAATTACCGACAATATGTAAAGTAAAAGGACACAAGTGCAACTAATGTGACATTTATTGTCACATTAGTAAGTCACAATAAATGTCACATTAGTTGCACTTGTGTCCTTTTACTTTACATACAAGATCAATGCAGTTGAACCATCAATAAAGTTTACACTTGAACTCGAAAATGATGGCAAACTTCCTTTCCTCGACGTTCTACTGTGCAGATCTCCCGACAGTGACAAACTTCTCTTCAAAGTGTATAGAAAACCTACCAACAAGGACGATCTTATACACTTCTATTCACACCAAGACACCCGCACTAAGAGAGGAGTCCTCACTGGCTTCTTCTTGAGAGCTCTTCGCATCTCCAGCCCTTGTTTTCTAGAAGAAGAATGCACTTACATAACACAAGCCTTTACACGTCTTCAGTTCCCATCTTTCTTCATCCGAAATATCAGACTCAAGGCACAAGCTATCCTCAACAAACCGCCCATGGAACAGCCCCCTAAACAGTTTCATAGTACTCCATGTGGCGATGTTGCCACGAATACTCGCGGGCACTTGCTATGAGTAACATTAACGTTTCCACCATAAACACATCATCTATCAAAGACCTCACTACAAAACGCAGCCCCACACCTCTAACTTCTACAGCAGGCGTCTACACTATCCCTCGTGGGTTCTGTCCCAAGAAATATGTAGGTGAGACAGGCAGAGATCTTGCAGTCCGCCTGAATGAGCATCGAAATGCCTCTAACAGAGACGATGTAAGGTACGCTTGTGTCCTCCACAGAGACTCCACGGGGCATTTGATGAACTGGAACGAGGCACAACTCGTTCTCACCGAACCAGACCTCAGACGCCGACGGTGCCTAGAAGCCTCACTAATCGCCGTCACCGACACTATAGAACGCAACACTGGAAACTACAAAATTTCAAAAACATTGGCATGCATGATACTTAAGCAGCACCGACCCAACAACACAGGAGTCACATGATTTCATCGTCTACCCGTCCTCATCATAGGTAGAGGTTGTTTTGATAAGGACCTGCCTCGCATGGGCCAGTAGGCCTTCTACAGTGTTCCTCCATTCTTATGTTCTTATGACATTCCTCAGGTCACGTGCGTCACATCTCACTCTCCGCCTATATATATAATGTCTTTCTACCTCTGTATGTTAGAAGTGATCAAGGTCCCAGGACCGAAACGTTTTCTAATAAATATGTTATAGTGTTTGCTTACGTGTCTTTCTAAACCAACTTGTAGGTATTTATTACCAAGGTTTATACCATATATATATATATATATATATATATATATATATATATATATATATATATATATATATATATATATATATATATATATATATATATATATATATATATATATGAGACTTCTGTTGAAGAAGACATTCTTATTTTGCACACTGTCTTCCTACATGAATCAGAGGTGAAGAAATATTCCATTTGAGGTGATCATTCGCGAAGAAAACATGGTAGGATAATTGTCAAGTGCTGTGGTAGGATAATTGTCAAGTGCTGTGGTAGGATAATTGTCAAGTACTGTGGTAGGATAATTGTCAAGTACTGTGGTAGGATAATTGTCAAGTGCTGTGGTAGGATAATTGTCAAGTACTGTGGTAGGATAATTGTCAAGTGCTGTGGTAGGATAATTGTCAAGTGCTGTGGTAGGATAATTGTCAAGTACTGTGGTAGGATAATTGTCAAGTACTGTGGTAGGATAATTGTCAAGTGCTGTGGTAGGATAATTGTCAAGTACTGTGGTAGGATAATTGTCAAGTACTGTGGTAGGATAATTGTCAAGTGCTGTGGTAGGATAATTGTCAAGTACTGTGGTAGGATAATTGTCAAGTACTGTGGTAGGATAATTGTCAAGTGCTGTGGTAGGATAATTGTCAAGTACTGTGGTAGGATAATTGTCAAGTACTGTGGTAGGATAATTGTCAAGTACTGTGGTAGGATAATTGTCAAGTGCTGTGGTAGGATAATTGTCAAGTACTGTGGTAGGATAATTGTCAAGTACTGTGGTAGGATAATTGTCAAGTGCTGTGGTAGGATAATTGTCAAGTACTGTGGTAGGATAATTGTCAAGTACTGTGGTAGGATAATTGTCAAGTGCTGTGGTAGGATAATTGAGTGGAGAAATTGTCAAGTGCTGTGGTAGGATAATTGTCAAGTACTGTGGTAGGATAATTGTCAAGTACTGTGGTAGGATAATTGTCAAGTACTGTGGTAGGATAATTGTCAAGTACTGTGGTAGGATAATTGTCAAGTACTCTGGTAGGATAATTGTCAAGTACTCTGGTAGGATAATTGTCAAGTACTGTGGTAGGATAATTGTCAAGTACTGTGGTAGGATAATTGTCAAGTACTGTGGTAGGATAATTGTCATACTGTGTAGAGGATAATTGTCAAGTACTGTGGTAGGATAATTGTCAAGTGCTGTGGTAGGATAATTGTCAAGTACTGTGGTAGGATAATTGTCAAGTACTGTGGTAGGATAATTGTCAAATACTGTGGTAGGATAATTGTCAAGTGCTGTGGTAGGATAATTGTCAAGTACTGTGGTAGGATAATTGTCAAGTACTGTGGTAGGATAATTGTCAAATACTGTGGTAGGATAATTGTCAAGTGCTGTGGTAGGATAATTGTCAAGTACTGTGGTAGGATAATTGTCAAGTACTGTGGTAGGATAATTGTCAAGTGCTGTGGTAGGATAATTGTCAAGTACTGTGGTAGGATAATTGTCAAGTACTGTGGTAGGATAATTGTCAAATACTGTGGTAGGATAATTGTCAAGTACTGTGGTAGGATAATTGTCAAGTGCTGTGGTAGGATAATTGTCAAATACTGTGGTAGGATAATTGTCAAGTACTGTGGTAGGATAATTGTCAAGTACTGTGGTAGGATAATTGTCAAGTACTGTGGTAGGATAATTGTCAAGTACTGTGGTAGGATAATTGTCAAGTACTGTGGTAGGATAATTGTCAAGTACTGTGGTAGGATAATTGTCAAGTGCTATGGTAGGATAATTGTCAAGTACTGTGGTAGTCATGACAATATACCTCCATATATTGAGCATGACCACTCATAGCCTGTGTATTGGAAATTAAATGAACGTCATATGAAATAAAAGATGTACTTAATGCGGTAATTAAAAGCTGACCTAGAAAATGTACAGAGAACCTTCACGGCGCGCATAACGGAGATAAAACACCTCAATTACTGGGAGCGCTTGAAGTTCTTGAACCTGTATTCCCTGGAACGCAGGCGGGAGAAATACATGATTATATACACCTGGAAAATCCTAGAGGGACTAGTACCGAACTTGCACACGAAAATCACTCACTACGAAAGCAAAAGACTTGGCAGACGATGCACCATCCCCCCAATGAAAAGCAGGGGTGTCACTAGCACGTTAAGAGACCATACAATAAGTGTCAGGGGCCCGAGACTGTTCAAGTGCCTCCCAGCACACATAAGGGGGATTACCAACAGACCCCTGGCAGTCTTCAAGCTGGCACTGGACAAGCACCTAAAGTCAGTTCCTGATCAGCCGGGCTGTGGCTCGTACGTTGGTTTGCGCGCAGCCAGCAGTAACAGCCTGGTTGATCAGGCTCTAATCCACTAGGAGGCCTGGTCACAGACCGGGCCGCGGGGGCGTTGACCCCCGGAACTCTCTCCAGGTAAACTCCAGGTTACTCAGTTGTAGAATATTTACTACACTACCAAGAAATGGGAAGTTTACAATGGCTCTCAGGCGGAAATGTGTTGGATCGGTTTTACAGATTGCAAGAAGAGTAAATACTTTTTATCGGATTTTTTTTTTTAAATTATTTAAGTAGTACACAAATTAAGTAACAAATATTGGACACAAGGTGGTGGTGTAATTTACAAGTATATTCACACATATTAATCTCTCAAAGTAAGGTATTAGTGAAACTAATTTCAAAGTTCGGTGTAAAATGGATACAGTTCAATTTTTCAACTACAACTACAGATCTTTATTTTAAAATAACTATACCAGACGTACAACAATCTCAAGTCTCATAGAATACATTACATTTCAGGAAAATTCGTGGCGACTGCATTTCTATGAAAAATCTTGAGTGTTTTCCAAATCTTAGTGATTGTTTTTATTACCAAATGAAATTTTCCTCAGTTAAAATGTCAAGGTTTAGTAATGCAATATCTTTCTGATCTGTGTACATTCCACAATTAAGGAATATCTTGCTCTTCTAACAGAAACAGAACGGTTTCAAAATCCTTTCCTTGTTTCTGTTACTCTGAATTATCATTTAAAAATAGAATAAACAGTTTAGAGATATTTTGACTTATGTCACTTTAAAGAAGAAATTTCATGTTGAATTTATTAGTTTGAGACGTCAGAAGAATATGCAGAAGCTGCCACATGAGCCTTGAATATTTTGCTCGTTTTGCAACATATCTCTGCCAGGGAATCTTCTTTATATACATTGCTCCAAATATTGGACTTTTAGCCAAGGAAAAACAATCATTTTCATTCCGCACTCCTGAAGAATGTTATCTGTCTCAAGATCCTGTTCTGAGCAGTATACTTATGTATCTGTCGACAGAGTTTTCTCGAGTCTGTAGATCATCAGTGACATCGCTCTCTCTCACAGTGCTTTTCACTGATGATTGTCCTGTTTATTGTTGCTAGTTTCCTTACTGTTTTTCATTACTTCTTGTGCTTCTTGGTCTCCTAAGAGTATCTTAGGACTCCTCTTCTGCTTTTTTTTTTCATTGTTACTGTTTTTTTTTTATCTTCTTATTTTCTCCGTAGTTTCTTGTAACTTTTTCATTTCTTTTTTCTGGTTTTGAGCTCTTTAGTCAACTGTCATTTTCTCCTGTTCCAAGATATCTTTCCCTCTACTTTTAACACATTTCTGCAGTGTCTTTCTAGAGTATTTAACATTTTTTTTTTCCACTTCTTAGTCATTTTCCTCCTAGACCAGCTATTATCATATCTCGGCATTGCTATCCACCTTTTTCTCTTCCTTCTTCTCATCTGTTATTGCTTCTTTTATCTGCTATTTCCTTCTCTAGGATACATACAGTTATATGTAAATGTTCCACACGAAATTTCAGTATAATCAGTCAAGTGTATAGTCTCTTCCTGTGATTTCGGCGTCGCTAGGTGGCAGTCACTCCTCTCAGTCGATATTTCCCCTACCATTAAGACTGTAATAGGCTAGGATATAATACCAGTTTGTGTGTGGCACAGTTCCCAGTGAGTACTCACAGGTTTGTGTGTCCGAGGTAGAAACTCAATTGGTGTGTGTGTGTGTGTGGGGAGGGAGAGAGGGGAGAAGGACCGCTGCAACCCTTCACAAACATAGGCTATGCTTCCCATACTTTCTGTTGTAGAGGTACATACGGTCCTATGGTCGTCCCAACATTTAAATCAAAGGAGTTTAGCTGTACCGCCGGAGTGGCTATTGTATTGTGCACTGTTCTGTTCTCATGCTGTCAGCAGTTTTTCTGTGTTGTCTATGCACTTTCCACATTTGCAGGCACATAATCCTTTTTGCTTGCAACAGTAAATATACTAAGGTTAATATCTTGTAGTGTTTATCATGTGTATCACCTAATTTCGCCTAACAACACAGCTTTTATCTTCACGTAAGACCGAGTTCACCTTCCCAGTATGTCTCACGAAAGAGATGGTAGTCCACTTCCTGCTTTACTGTCTACGTTTCTATTAACTTCATAGGTATCATCTTTATAATTTGTGCATTTTATGGCTACGAGTCTTAAATATTCTTCTCAAACTTGATGGCGCAGGTTGATATGGAATCTGTCAGGCTTTTCTTAATCATATTTTCTTTACATAATCTGTTGGGTGGAGCTTTACAGCTTCGTTAAGCAACCGACACCAATATGGAAAAACCTTATAAATGACAGCATTTCACTTAGGCTACTTTCTTTTTAAAAAGCTTGCATAAAAAACGAAAGATTTTCATTTATAAAGTTTTCCCACTTTAAATTGTTCGAACTTGCTGGCATTAACATGCCATTGTGGTTACAATCCGACACCGGTGTTACCGGTCTACGCTGCGGCTCCTCCAACTCTCACTGCTTTTAACCCCAACAACAACAACTATACATACAAAAAAGTGCCACTTCAACAAAGTGACACGAGTACAGCAGTTAGAAGAGGAAATTTCGAAATTAATAATTTTGCGAAACTTAGAGATAGACGACGAGGAAGGTGAAGACATTACCAGACATCTAGATATAGATAGATATTTATTCAAATAAATTTATTGTGTATGAACAGCAGGTAATCATTTTTAACTGAAAATCGAGTACATATGTATGTTACTGTCGTTTCCAATACATGTTCTTCATCTCTGTTCTTAAGACATTTTGCTTATCTTTGATGTTTTTAAGTATTCAACATGCACTGGCCACAGTTGGGACTCTTCATTACCTGGAGTTTACCCGGAGAGGGTTTCGGGGGTCAACGCCCCCGCGGCCCGGTCTGAGACCAGGCCTCATGGTGGATCAGGGTCTGATCAACCAGGCTGTTACTGCTGGCCGCACGCAAGCTGACGTATGAACCACATCCATTTGGTCAGGTGCTGACTTTAGGTGCTTGTCCAGTGCCTTCTTGAAGACAGCCAGGGGTCTATTGGTAATCCCCCTTATGTATGTTGGGAGGCAATTGAACGATCTTGGGCCCCAGACACTTATTGTGTTGTCTCTCAGTGTACTCATGGCGCCCCTGCTTTTCGTCGGGGGAATGTTGCATCTGCCGAGTCTTTTGCTTTCATATGGAGTGATTTTTGCGTGCAGGTTTGGTGCCAATCCCTCCAGGAGCTTTCAAGTGTATATTATCATGTATCTCTCTCACCTGCTTTCGAGGGAATACAGATCAAGGACCTTCAACCATTCACAGTAGTTTAGGGACCTTACCGTACTTATGTGTGCCGTGAAAGTTCTTTGTACACTCTCCAGGTCTGCAATGTCGTCAGCCTTGAAGGGGACTGTTAGAGTACAGCAGTATTCCAGCCTAGAGAGCACAAGCGATTTGAAGAGAATCATGATGGGCTTGGCATCCCTAGTTTTGAAGGTTCTCATTATCCATCCTATCATTTTCCTAGCAGATGAGGTAGATACATTGTTGTGGTCTTTAAAGGTGAGATCCTCTGACATTATCACTCCCAGAAAAAACACATTACCTCTCCGCTCTGTTGTATGGTTAGAATTTGTGGTATACCCTGACACATTTTTAATTTCTTCAAGTTTTCCATATCTGAGTAGCTGAAATTTCTCCACGTTGAACTTCATATTATTTTTAGTGGCCCATTCGAAGATTTGGTTGATGTCCCCTTGGAGTCTCGCGGTGTCTTCGATGGAGGTCACTGCCATGGTGATCTGGGTGTCATCCACAAAGGAAGACACGGAACTATGGCTTACATCTCTGTCAGAAATGAGGATGAGGAATAGAATGGGAGCGAGTACTGTACTTTGTGGAACAGAGCTTTTTACCGTGGCTGTCTGGGACTTTACTCTGTTTACTATTACTCTTTGTGTTCTATTTGTCAGGAAATTGTAGATCCATCTACCAACTTTTCCTGTTATTCCTTTATCACGCATTTTGTGTGCTATTACACCATGGTCTCACTTGTCGAAAGCTTTTGCAAAGTCTGTGTATACTACATCTGTATTTTGTTTATCCTCTACAGCATCCAGGACCTTGTCATAGTGATCCAGGAGCTGGGACAGGCAGGAGCTACCTGCTCTAAACCCGTGTTGTCCAGTGTTGTGTAACTGATGGGTATCTAGGTGGTTGGCTATCTTGCTTCTTAGAACCCTCTCAAAGATCGGTCTGTAGTTCTTTGCAATTGCTTTACTGCCACCTTTGTGGAGTGGGGCTATGTCTGCTGTTTTCAGTGTGTGTGGGATGACCCGTGTCCATGCTCCCTCTCCATTAAATGCTGAAGGCACGCGATAGGGACTTCTTGCAGTTCTTGATGAACACAGAGTTCCATGAGTCTGGGCCTGGGGCAGAGTGCATGGGCATGTCATTAATTGCCTCTTCAAAATCTTGCGGAGTTATAATAATATCCAAGAGTTTTGGGATGACCAGATTTTGGGTTTCGTTCATAAAGAATTCATTTGGATTGTCATCTCTAAGAGTGGGCATTGGATCGCTGAACACTGAGTCATATTGGGACTTTAGTATCTCACTCATTTCCTGGCAATCATCTGTGTATGTCCCATCCCGCCTTAGCAGGGGCCGAATACTGGATGTTGCTTTTCCCCTTAGATTTGGCATAAGAGAAGAAGTATTTTTTTTTTTTCAATTTCCTTTATGGCTTTTAGTTCTTCCTGTGATTCTTGTCCTCTATAAGATTCCTTCAGCTTAAGTTTGTTATTTGCAATTTCATTGACTAATGCTTTCCTTCGTATTTCAGATATATTGACCCCACTCAGCAGCTCGGTGACTCTTCACCTTCGTCTGTATAGGGAGCATCTCTCTCTTTCTAGTTTACATCTTCTCTTTCTTTTTCTTAATGGAATGTGTCTTGAGCAGATCTCAAGAACCACAGAATTAATTTTTTCAAAGCAGATGTTCGGGTCCGTGTTGTTTAGGATATCTTCCCAGCTTGTTTTATTTAGGACATGGTTTACTTGGTCCCATTGTATGTTTTTGTTATTGAAATTGAATTTCATGAAGAGACCTTCATGACTGTGATGCTGGTCCGGAGACCTGTGCATACATGTCTGTACTTCTATTATGTTGTGACCTGAGTGAATTGTCTTTGATACAGTTATACAGTGGACCCCCGGTATTCGATATTAATCCGTTCCTGAGAGCTCATCGAATACTGATAATATCGAAAACTGAATCAATTTTCCGCATAAAAAATAATGGAAATCAAATTAATCCGTGCAAGACACCCAAAAGTATGAAAAAAAAAAAATTTACTACATGAAATATTAAGTTTAATGCAATAGAATAATTACAATAACAATAAAATAATTGACACTTACCTTTAATGAAGATCTGGTGATGGTTGATGGGATGGGAGGAGGGGAGAGGTGTTAGTGTTTAGAAGGGGAATCCCCTTCCATTAGGACTTGAGGTAGCAAGTCCTTTTCTGGGGTTACTTCCCTTCTTCTTTTAATGCCACTAGGACCAGCTTGAGAGTCACTGGACCTCTGTCGCACAACAAATCTGTCCACAGAGCTCTGTACCTCCCGTTCCTTTACGATTTGTCTAAAATGGGCCACAACATTGTCATTGTAATAGTCACCAGCATGGCTTGCAATAGCTGTGTTAGGGTGATTTTCATCCATAAAGGTTTGCACTTCAACCCACTGTGCACACATTTCCTTAATTTTTGAAGTAGGTACAATGGATTCCACAACTGGCATAGGCTTCTCAGGGTTAGCCCCAAACCCTTCAAAATCTTTCTTAATTTCCATACTAATTCTCACCCTTTTTACCACAGGGTTGGCACTAGAAGCTTTCTTGGGGCCCATGGTGACTTATTTTGCAGAAACAAGCACCAAACACAGTGATAATATGGAATGTACCGAATGTATCCTTAGATGCGCGCACACTGGCTGGCTTGTAAACACTGGCACACACGGGGCAGTTCAGGCCACACGTGGACAGGTCTCGTACGAATCGTATCGAATACCGGGTTTTCAATACCGAGGAAATTTTTTTGCGATATAATGCATCGAATACCGGATTTATCGAATACCGATGCCATTGAATACCGGGGGTCCACTGTATTACGTATCAGATCATCATTGTTAGTGAAGATGAGGTCCAGCATATTTTCTAGTCTTGTAGGCTCTACTATTTGCTGGTTTAAGGTGAATTTGTTACAGAGATTAGTAGTTCGTGTGTGTGTGTGAATTTTCATCTGAGTTGCCTCCCAGGGTGATCTATGCTAAAACATTCCATAGCGTCACAAAATGAATAGATATGTGGAACGTTATCCTAGGTAATCTACACTTATACTGCTATGTATGGTAATCTGTGTAACTGAATTTATGTGTACAAGAACTTGAATAAAAATACTTAACACCTACTGCCCTTGGTACTTCACCATGTCAAAAATAAATAAATAAATAAAGGGTATAAATTACACAAAATGAGATAGTGAGGCTTTTTCTGGACTTGGGTCCAGGCTGGCAAAGCTCTCGCTTCACACACGGAGGGCCCGGGTTCAATTCCCGGCGGGGTGGAAACATTTTGACACATTTCCTTACACCTGTTGTCCTGTTCATTTAGCAGCAAATAGGTACATGGGTGTTAGTCGACTGGTGTGGGTTGCATCCTGGGGGACAAGATTGAGGACCCCAATGGAAATAAAACAGACAGTCCTCGATGAGGCACTGCCTTACTTGGGTTATTGTGAGTAGCTAACCCTCCGGGGATAAAAATCCGAACGAAATCTTATCAGTCCAAGAGAACATGTATGCCAGGATGAATTAAAAAATGGAAGTGCTTAATTTTTTTTAATCAGTTTTTTGAGATTGTGTTCCTTACTGTATTGTGTACAACTCAATGAAGAAATTGTAAACAAAAAAAATTAATTGATAATAAGATATAATGTTTTTGAAATTATATTCCTTACTGTACTATGTAGAGTAACTATATGAAGTATGTAGTTGTAAAATATGAAATGACTAATGTTTATTTCTAGTGATGCAACAATGCTTAACGGAGTCTGACAAAGACCCATTATGGCCTATAATCCTGTTTTTTGGGGCTACAGTTCTCAGGATGAGCATGGGGTGCATTATAAACTAGCCTCTCAGGCAGCACAACTAACTGGCAGATAGTGTAAAGTACATTTAAACCCCTCATTAACCACTTTACCAGCTGGTTGAGTGGTTAACACACACACTTGTGAGTTTAAAACTTACTTGCCATGGGTTCAAGCCTCACCCCTTCTGTGACTAGGTTGGGGAGACCCAGATGTTGTGTTGAGGTCAAAAGTATTTGGCAGGTGGCATATTTAAAGGCACAAAAGATTATGGGCACTAGTATGTCTAGTATATCAGACACATTCTTGTCACCTGTGCACTAGTATATTGGTCACAATTAAGGGGTTAAGATGAGGGTTTGTAGTTAGTAAGTTTAAATTTAGGTACAGGTACATATAAATACAGTTACATAAATTTTCATACATATCAACATATGTAGATTATCTAGGATAACCCAAAAAACGTCAGACAGAGTGACTTATTTCCATTCGAGTCCTTGCAATATCTTACTGTTTAAACCTTAAAAGTTAAAACATGTATGCGTTAATCCAAACATTTAAGGAAACATTTTGCCACAATTATCTTCTTCAGCCCTCGGATTGATCTTACCAGTCCTAGGACTGAGGAAGTCACTTGTGGTGAAATGTTTCCTGAATAAATGTCTTGATTAGTGCATACATGTCTTCACCTGCAACTTGTTGGTATCACCATACCAGTTTAATCAAAATGAGGGTTTACTGTTTATGATGTTATGAAGGATACACATTTGACTTTGTTGTAGAGACCCTTATGAATTTTAGGGGTATTGTATTCTAGATGATTGTTGCAGTGCAGAAGGACCCATTTGATGACTGTCGGGTAGCGTAAACACTTTCACCGGACTGTTTTCTCTGTTAGAGAATACAATGAATTCACTTTCAATATCGTCATTACTGTGACTTTAACTTTAACTGCCCCTCTTTGCTGAAAATCCCTCCTTTGACATAGCCTCCTCCAATGACTATTTTTAACAGAAACTACCCTGTTGCACCAGCTATGATGTTACTGTAATTTTACATCATCACTAACTTGCTTTCTTTGGATTATAAACCCCAGAGTGCTATTTAACCCAGGATAATCCAAGAAAGCCATGCATTGTGGTTTATTTCTGTTGAGGCCTTTTTGGTTTTCTTCCCCAAGCTGTGACTCATAACAGTTGACTAACACTTGAGTACCTATTTTTTGCATGGTGAACAGGGGATGCAGGTTTTAGGAGACATGCTCTTTTGTTATGTTGTTTTTCCTGGATAGAACCCAGGTTCTTTTAGTTTCAAACCAAATTCTCTACCACTGGGATGTGTGAGGGTAGTTCCTGTATTTCATAAAAAAAAAAACAATATTTGTTGTATAAAGAATGCTTGTGTACAGTTTTATTTTTTTTCAGAAGGGAAATGTCGGAAAGTTCTTTATTCGTGGATCTGGTGAACTCTTGGTTTGGGAGTCTAACACTCAATCTCTTGTGTTACTCTACAGTATTCATTCCTGGCTACATCCTTATTCAGTATTTCAAAAAATCAAAATACATAGAAAGAGCAGGTAAGAGAATTTGTTTTTCATTTTTAGGTTATATGTAATGTAATATACTGTAGATACTTTCTTTTTTCATATGCTAGTGATTAGCTTAATTTTGCTTTTATATTCTTATTATTCAGGCATAAAAAATTTAAAAGAATTGCTAACCTCTGGCTATTACTGTGAAGATAATAGATAAGATTTTGTTCAGATTTTTAACCCCAGATAACCCATGAAAAGCAGTGCATCATTGAGGGACTGTCTGTCTTATTTCCATTGGGGTTCTCAATCTTGTCCCGCAGGATACAACCCACACCAGTCTACTAACACCCAGGTACATACTTGCTTGCTAGGTGAACGAGGACAGTAGGTGTAAGGAAACATGCTCAAGTGTCTTCACCCTTGCTGGGGATCGAACCACAGACACTGTGTGTACTGTATTTATGTGATTCACAGTAAGCAGGGGTGGATAGTATTATTTTTATTTATTTTATTATCACACTGGCCGATTCCCACCAAGGCAGGGTGGCCCGAAAAAGAAAAACTTTCACCATCATTCACTCCATCACTGTCTTGCCAGAAGGGTGCTTTACACTACAGTTTTTAAACTGCAGCATTAACACCCCTCCTTCAGAGTGCAGGCACTGTACTTCCCATCTCCAGGACTCAAGTCCGGCCTGCCGGTTTCCCTGAACCCCTTCATAAATGTTACTTTGCTCACACTCCAACAGCACGTCAAGTATTAACCCTTTCAGGGTCCGTCCCGTAGATCTACGGCTTTACGTTCAGGGTCCAAACCGTAGATCTACGCCATGAGCTCAGCTCACTCTGATAAACTGTGAGTGGTACATTTGGGCCTAGATATGAGAGAATACATCTATGTGGTATGTGTGCACCACATAAAACAGATCCTGCAGCACACTGTGTATAATGAGAGAAAAAAAATGAAATCATGATTTTTCGATTAAAACAGCAACTTTGCAGTGTTTTTTCGTATGTTTTTTATAGTTGTATTTGCGATTTCTTGGTCTCATTTGATAGAATGGAAGACATATTACAGAAATAGAGATGATTTTGATTGGTTTTAGCATTGGAAATGGCTTGAAACTGAGCTCAAAGTAGCGGAAATGTTAAATTTTTTGCCGATATTCAAGAGTAAACAAACGACCTCACACGTCTAATACACATCAGCTGGTGGGTCTAATATACATTCACAAATATGGTGATGATATTTATACAATTATTACAGTATTGCATAACAGTAAATCTTCTATTTTTTGGTGTGAATAAAAATTCATTATGTGAATAAAAAATCAAAATGGAATTTATTTGTAAAGCCTCAAAACATAACTAATGAACAGAGGAAATGTTAGTTTAGTGCCAGAATGCCTACATTGTTCATTCTGGACCCTAGTTTGAAATTGGAATATTTTGAACTTTGTGTTAAATTGGCCAAATTAACAATTTCCGATCACATTATTTTGTAGTTTAAACAGATGACTTGGCGATTTCTTGTGCTCAGTCGATAGAATAGAAGTAATACTAGTGAAATAGCTAAGAATTTGGTTGATTGAATAATGTAATTGGCCTAAAATGGGAGTCAAAGTCGGCAAAATCGCCGATTCGTAAATATCGCTGACACATCAAAATTCGCGAGAGCATAATTTCGTCAATTTTCCACCAATTTTCGTACTTTTTGTTTTATTACCTTCACAAAAATATTCTCTACGATTTCATAAGAAAAAATAACAAATTTTTTTTTTGAAATATCTTGGACACTGGTGCGTGACTCCAGATTTGGGCCTTGGACCCTGAAAGGGTTAAAAACCATTTGTCTCCATTCACTCCTATCAAACACGCTCACGCATGCCTGCTGGAAGTATTAACTATTATAGTATTAAGACTGAATTATTGTAAACAGGTGGACATAAACTATTGAGTGTTTGGTGTTTGTATTCGTTTATGAAAGAAAGAGAGATATCTTAATATTAACAGAGTGCTAGTAGCCACCTGCTCATTGATGAGCACCTGGAAGGATTAGGGTATCAGTGACAGCTAGAACATGAGTGGGAATGTCACATAAAATGATTGAGGAAGCTTTTATTCAAAGGCTTTTTTCCATGTAATTCAAAAAAGCAGAAGTTGTATAAGCAGAGCTCTATTACTGATTTTGACTCATTCATTATTATTTTTTTTTTTTTTTCAACAAGTCGGCCGTCTCCCACCGAGGCAGGGTGACCCAAAAAAGAAAGATAATCCCCAAAAAGAAAATACTTTCATCATCATTCAACACTTTCACCACACTCACACATTATCACTGTTTTTGCAGAGGTGCTCAGAATACAACAGTTTAGAAGACTTAATTAAGACTTAATTAAGCTAAAACTTGTTATGCCTAATAATCCATGTAGTGATAAAATTAGGCTTATAAACATTTTGTTAATTTATCCATGTTTTGAATGACATCCAATGGCTTGTTTTTAGTTAACGAGTCTTGTATCAAGTCAAAACAGAATGGGCTCACAGCCAAAGTTAGTTGGTGCCAAAGCAAAGTTACAATTAAGGGTGGAGGAAAGGAGAAAAAAGAAATAGGGAGATATATACTTTATTATCAGTTTCATAACATGTGCACATCAACTCAGACAGGCTCTTGGTTGGTAGTGGAGGGAGAAGGAAGAGTAAAAACAGGCAGATTATGATTGAATTTTGGTTTTGTTTTTATCATTTTTTGACCAAATTCATTTCCTTATGGTATATAACTATGTGATATGCCCATAACTTTTTGATAAAAATAAGATGAGCAATATGAAATATTTTTTCTTCTGGCACTAGGTTTAAATATAGGGAGTACATTTGCATTTAGGATTTTTCTCATTATTTTTGCTGTTTTTTTTTTTTTTTGTATATGATTATTTGGTGCATGTACTTTCATGGTAAAAGACACCAATAATGGATGATGTATATCAGGAAGATGTACAACTAAGTAAGCACAGAATGAGATGCATTATAATGTTTCAACTTATGAGTCTTTCATAACACAGAACCTTTTCTCCTATAGAAATTAATACTACAAAGAATGATTATGTGTCACACATTTGTAACTACAGAGAGACTCGTAAAGTAATGATTTTTCACTGTCCTTTGAACCTTGTTTGTCAGTGCACAACATTGTAACTTGGATGTTCATAAGTCAAGAACTCCTGTACTGGTCATCATTTGTAGACTTGACTAGTTGAGTCAAAGGTAGCTTGGCTGGTCAACGTGTGTGAAGGTTTTAGACAATATAATTTTTTTTTTTTTTGGGGGGGGGGATTTAGAAAAGGCATATGATAGAGTGGATAGGGGAGTAATGTGGCAGATGTTGCAAGTAGTATATGGAATAGGTAGTAAGTTACTAAATGCTGTAAAGAGGATAGTGAGGCTCAGGTTAGGGTGTGTAGAAGAGAGGGAGATTACTTCCTGGTAAAAGTAGGTCTTAAACAGGGATGTGTAATGTCACCATTGTTGTTTAATATATTTATAGATGGGGTTGTAAAAGAAGTAAATGCTAGGGTGTTGGGGAGAGGGGTGGGATTAAATTATGGGGAATTAAATACAAAATGGAAGTTGATATAGTTACTTTTTGCTGATGATACTGTGCTTATGGGAGATTCTAAAGAAAAGTTAAAAAGGTTAATGGACGAGTTTGGGAGAGTGTGTCAAGGTAGAAAGTTGAAAGTGAACATAGAGAAGAGTAAGGTGATGAGGGTATCAAATGATTTAGATAGAGAAAAATTGGATATCAATTTGGAGAGAAGGAGTATAGAAGTGAATGTTTTCAGATATTTGCGAGTTGAGGAGTCAGCAGATGAGTTTATGAAGGATAAGGTAGTAGGTTGGTAGACAGCAACCACCCAGGGAGGTACTACCGTCCTGCCAAGTGAGTGTAAAACGAAAGCCTGTGATTGTTTTACATGCTGGTAGGATTGCTGATGTCTTTTGTCTGTCTCATAAATATGCAAGATTACAGGCATGTCTTGCTACTTCTACTTACACTTAGGTCACACTACACATACATATACACATTTATTCATACACACTCATCTGAGTTTTCTTTGATTTTATCTTAATAGTTCTTGGTCTTATTAATTTTCCTTTTATATCCATGGGGAAGTGGAATAAGAATCTTTCCTCCGTAAGCCATGCGTGTTGTAAAAGTCAACTAAAATGCCGGGAACAATGGGCTAGTAACCCCTTTTCCTGTAAAGATTACTAAAAAGAATAAGAAGAAGAAAATTGTCAAAGTGGGAAGTCTGAATGTGCGTGGATGTTGTGCAGATGATAAGAAAGAGATGATTGTGGATGTTATGAATGAGAAGAAGCTGGATGTCCTGGCTTTAAGTGAAACAAAGCTAAAGGGGGTGGGAGAGTTTCAGTGGAGAGGAATAAATGGGATTAGGTCAGGGTTTCAAATAGAGTTAGAGCTAAAGAAGGAGTTGCAATAATGTTGAAGGATAAGCTATGGCAGGAAAAGAGGACTATAAATGTATTAATTCAAGGATTATGTGGAGTAAAATAAAGATTGGATGTGAAAAGTGGGTTATAATAAGCGTGTATGCACCTGGAGAAGAAGAAGTGTAGAGGAGAGAGAGAGATTTTGGGAAATGTTGATGAATGCGTGGGGAGTTTTGAATCAAGTGTGAGAGTAATGGTGGTTGGGGATTTCAATGCTAAAGTGGGTAAAAATGTTATGGAGGGAGTAGTAGGTAAATTTGGGGTGCCAGGGGTAAATGTAAATGGGAGCCTTTAATTGAGCTATGTGTAGAAAGAAATTTGGTAATAAGTAATACATATTTTATGAAAAAGAGGATAAATAAATATACAAGTATGATGTAGCACGTAATGAAAGTAGTTTATTAGATTATGTATTGGTGGATAAAAGGTTGATGGGTAGGCTCCAGGATGTACATGTTTATAAGGGGCAACTGATATATCGGATCATTATTTAGTTGTAGCTACAGTTAGAGTAAGAGGTAGATGGGAAAAGAGAAGGTGGCAACAACAAGTAAGAGGGAGGTGAAAGTGTATAAAACTAAGGGAGGAGGAAGTTCGGGTGAGATATAAGCGACTATTGGCAGAAAGGTGGGATAGTGCAAAGATGAGTAATGGGGGGGTTGAAGAGGGTTGGAATAGTTTTAAAAATGCAGTATTAGAATGTGGGGCAGAAGTTTGTGGTTATAGGAGGGTGGGTGCAGGAGGAAAGAGGAGTGATTGGTGGAATGATGAAGTAAAGGGTGTGATAAAAGAGAAAAAGGTAGCTTATGAGAGGTTTTTACAAAGCAGAAGTGTTATAAGAAGAGCAAATATATGGAGAGTAAAAGAAAGGTAAAGAGAGTGGTGAGAGAGTGCAAAAGGAGAGCAGATGATAGAGTGGGAGAGGCACTGTCAAGAAATTTTAATGAAAATAAGAAAAAATTTTGGAGTGAGTTAAACAAGTTAAGAAAGCCAAGGGAAAATATGGATTTGTCAGTTAAAAACAGAGTAGGGGATTAGTAGATGGGGAGATGGAGTATTAGGTAGATGGCGAGAATATTTTGAGGAACTTTTAAATGTTAAGGAAGAAACAGAGGCAGTAATTTCATGCACTGGTCAGGGAGGTATACTATCTTTTAGGAGTGAAGAAGAGCAGAATGTAAGTGTGGGGAGGTACGTGAGGCATTACGTAAAATGAAAGGGGGTAAAGCAGCTGGTACTGATGGGATCATGACAGAAATGTTAAAAGCAGGGGGATATAGTGTTGGAGTGGTTGGTACTTTGTTCAATAAATGTATGAAAGAGGGGAAGGTACCTAGGGATTGGCGGAGAGCATGTATAGTCCCTTTATATAAAGGGAAAGGGGACAAAAGAGATTGTAAAAATTATAGAGGAATAAGCTTACTGAGTATACCAGGAAAAGTGTACGGTAGGGTTATAATTGAAAGAATTAGAGGTAAGACAGAATGTAGGATTGCGGATGAGCAAGGAGGTTTCAGAGTGGGTAGGGGATGTGTAGATCAAGTGTTTACATTGAAGCATATATGTGAACAGTATTTAGATAAAGGTAGGGAAGTTTTTATTGCATTTATGATTTAGAAAAGGCATATGATAGAGTGGATAGAGGAGCAATGTGGCAGATGTTGCAAGTATATGGAATAGGTGGTAAGTTATTAAATGCTGTAAAGAGTTTTTATGAAGATAGTGAGGCTCAGGTTAGGGTGTGTAGAAGAGAGGGAGACTATTTCCCGGTAAAAGTAGGTCTTAGACAGGGATGTGTAATGTCACCATGGTTGTTTAATATATTTATAGATGGGGTTGTTAAGGAAGTAAATGCTAGGGTGTTTGGGAGAGGGGTGGGATTAAATTATGGGGAATCAAATTCAAAATGGGAATTGACAAAAGTTACTTTTTGCTGATGATACTGTGCTTATGGGAGATTCTAAAGAAAAATTGCAAAGGTTAGTGGATGAGTTTGGGAGTGTGTGTAAAGGTAGAAAGTTGAAAGTGAACATAGAAAAGAGTAAGGTGATGAGGGTGTCAAATGATTTAGATAAAGAAAAATTGGATATCAAATTGGGGAGGAGGAGTATGGAAGAAGTGAATGTTTTCAGATACTTGGGAGTTGACGTGTCGGCGGATGGATTTATGAAGGATGAGGTTAATCATAGAATTGATGAGGGAAAAAAGGTGAGTGGTGCGTTGAGGTATATGTGGAGTCAAAAAATGTTATCTATGGAGGCAAAGAAGGGAATGTATGAAAGTATAGTAGTACCAACACTCTTATATGGGTGTGAAGCTTGGTGGTAAATGCAGCAGCGAGGGAACGGTTGGAGGCAGTGGAGATGTCCTGTTTAAGGGCAATGTGTGGTGTAAATATTATGCAGAAAATTCGGAGTGTGGAAATTAGGAGAAGGTGTGGAGTTAATAAAAGTATTAGTCAGAGGGCAGAAGAGGGGTTGTTGAGGTGGTTTGGTCATTTAGAGAGAATGGATCAAAGTAGAATGACATGGAAAGCATAAAAATCTATAGGGGAAGGAAGGCGGGTAGGGGTCTCCTCGAAAGGTTGGAGAGAGGGGGTAAAGGAGGTTTTGTGGGTAAGGGGCTTTGGGCTTCCAGCAAGCGTGCGTGAGCGTGTTAGATAGGAGTGAATGGAGACGAATGGTACTTGGGACCTGACGATCTGTTGGAGTGTGAGCAGGGTAATATTTAGTGAAGGGATTCAGGAAACCGGTTATTTTCATATAGTCGGACTTGAGTCCTGGAAATGGGAAGTACAATGCCTGCACTTTAAAGGAGGGGTTTTGGGATATTGGCAGTTTGGAGGGATATGTTTGTGTATCTTTATATGTGTATGCTTCTAGACTGTTGTATTCTGAGCACCTCTGCAAAAACAGTGATAATGTGCGAGTGTGGTGAAAGTGTTGAATGATGATGAAAGTATTTTCTTTTTGGGGATTTTCTTTCTTTTTTTGGGTCACCCTGCCTCGGTGGGAGACGGCCGACTTGTTGAAAAAAAAAAAAAAAAAAAAAAAAAAAAAAAGGTTAACCATAGCATTGATGAAGGAAAAAAGGCGAGTGGTGCATTGAGGTATCTGTGGAGACAAAAAAACATTATTTATGGAGGCAAAGAAGGGAATGTATGAAAGTATAGTGGTACCAACACTCTTATGTAGGTGTGTGAAGCTTGGGGTTTTAAATGCTGCAGTTAGGAGGTGGTTGGAGGCAGTGATGTCCTGTCTAAGGGCAATGTGTGGTGTAAATATTATGTAGAGAACTCAGAGTGTGGAAATTAGGAGAAGGTGTGGAGTTAATAAAAGTATAAGTCAGAGGGCTGAAGAGGGGTTGTTGAGGTGGTTTGGTCATTTAGAGAGAATAGATCAAAGTAGAATGACATGGAGAACGTATAAATCTGTAGGGGAAGGAAGGTGGGGTAGGGTTCGTCCTCGAAAAGGTTGGAGGGAGGGGGTAAAGGAGGTTTTGTGGCGAGGGGCTTGGACTTCTAGCAAGCGTGCGTGAGTGTATTAGATAGGAATGAATGGAAACAAATGATTTTTGGGACCTGACGAGCTGTTGGAGTGTGAGCAGGGTAATATTTAGTGAAGGGATTCAGGAAAACCGGTTATTTTTTATATAGCCAGACTTGAGTACTGTACTGGAAATGGGAAGTACAATGCCTGCACTTTAAAGGAGGGGTTTTGGGATATTGGCAGTTTGGAGGGATATGTTATATATCTTTATGTATATTTCTAAACTGTTGTATCTGGGCACCTCTGCAAAAACAGTGATTATGTGTGAGTGAAGTGAAAATGTTGAATGATGACGAAAGTATTTTCTTTGTGGGGGATTTTCTTTCTTTTTTGGGTCACCCTGCCTCGGTGGGAGATGGCCGACTTGTTGAATAAAAAAAAATTGTTGTTTTGTTTTTGTCTCTTTGTCTAATTATCTGACTTGACAAGGATCAATGTTAAATGAAATAAAAGTTGGGGAAGGGAGAAGATAGGCTTGACTTGTAAGGGCAGTACTACAGAAGATGATAATCCATTAATCCTCTGTTGAAAAAATTTCTTATTAAAGGTGTTTGAATAATGCAATACAATGTGTATTACAAGAAGTTCTTACGTATGTATTCTTGTTTCTCAGAAATTAGTGTTTTTTTATTTTAAGTTCTTAACCCTTTGAGGGTTTCGGCCGTACTAGTACAGCTTACGACCCAGGGTTTTTGACGTACTACTAGTACGCCTAAATTCTAGCGCCCTCAAATCTAGTGGGAGAAAGCTGGTAGGCCTACATATGAAAGAATGGGTCTATGTGGTCAGTGTGCACAGTATAAAAAAAATCCTGCAGCACACAGTGCATAATGAGAAAAAAAAAACTTTGACTGTTTTTTTGGAATAAAACAGCGACTTTGCACTGTATTTTTGTATGGTATTTATTGTTGTATTCTAGTTTTGTTGGTCTCATTTTATAGAATGGAAGACTTATTACAGAAATTGAGATGATTTTGACTGGTTTTACAATGAAAAGTACCTTGAAATTGAGCTCAAAGTAGCAGAAATGTTCGATTTTTACCAAAGTTCAAAAGTAAACAAATCATGCCAAGCGTCCAACACGTCAACTGGCAAGTCTAATATTCTTTTGCAAGTGCACCAATATTATTTATACCATTTTTTACACTAATGCAGTAGTCTGCATAACAGTAAATCTTCTATTTTTTTGTGAGAATAAAAATTCAAAGTGGAAAGCAAAAGAATGTAAGAGGGGCCTTGAGACGTGACTAATGAACAGAGGAAATGTCATTTTAGTGCCAAGAATGTCTTTCTTGTTTATTCTGGACCCTATTTGGAAATTGGCATTTTTTGAAATTTGTGTGAAATTGGCAAAATTGCTAAATTCTGACCACTGTACTGGATAGTTGAAATTGATAAATGAGTGGTTTCTTGCACTCATTCGATAGAAAAAATGAAGTTCTAGCGAAATATTCATGTTTTTTGTCGACTAGTACAGTGGAATTGGCCAAAAATGGGGCTCAAAGTGAGCAAAATCGCCGATGCGTAAACATCGCCAAGACCGCTAACATCGCGAGAGCATAATTCCGTAAGTTTTCCATCAAATTTCAAACTTTGATCGGGAAAAGATTCTCTGTTTTTTCATAAGAGAATTTTTTTTTTTTTAAATTTGGCCGACCTTGAGAATGAGTCTTGGAGAGGGCCTGTCGACCCTCAAAGGGTTAAAGATTTCAGGCAATTGAAATACATTTTTTAATGTACATATACATTGGGAACCTTAGCAGCTCAAGTAATGAGATGATTTGAGTTATTGTGTATAATCTTGTTTGAAGATCCATCATTTACTGCCATAGTTTGTTGATATGACCAACTAAACTATCCTAACTGATGTATCAAATTTTATCTTACAGGTTCTGGCCTCATTTCCAAACTCATTACATCTTGTGTTTATGGTCAAAATTATGAAAAATTAATGACAACAGATTTAGCTTCATCAAAAACACTTCCAGCAGAGAGAAGCACAACTTACAGATGTTTCCAGATAGCCTTCTGCTTTGTGGGTCTTCAGGCATCGTATCTTACGTGGGGTGTTTTGCAAGAAAAAATTATGACAAAGGTAAGATGAGATGTTTCTGTAATGTAATTACATACCTCCGAGTAATTATTTTAATTTGCTCAACATTTTTATAGTTTTTTTAATTACCTGTTTATAATTGCCAACTATATTAGTATGCTATATCAACTCATAGCTCAGTTGCTAGTGCTGTCAGCTCACACATGGAGGTCCATGATTCGATTCCTGGTACGGGTGGAAATATTAGGATGCGTTTCCTTAAGACATCTGCTGTCCCTGTTCACTGACACCTGCTGTCCCTGTTCACCGACACCTGCTGTCCCTGTTCGCCCACACCTGCTGTCCCTGTTTGCCTAGCAGTAGATAGGCACTTGGGTGTTAGCCTTCTGGTGTGGGTTGCATCCTGGGGACAAAATAGCTCTAATTTGAACATTAAAATGGTATAAAATACCGACAGGTTGTTAGGTAAGACACATATGCAACAGTTAGGTATCTTTATTGTGAAACGTTTCGCCTACACAGTAGGCTTCTTCAGTCAAGTACAGAAAAGTTGATAGAAGCAGAAGATACTTGAAGACGATGTAATCAGTCCATCACCCTTAAAGTTTTGAGGTGGTCAGTCCCTCAGTCTGGAGAAGAGCATTGTTCCATAGTATGAAGCAATATGGAGAAGAAGTGACAGGATGGAGCTTTTTATAGCGCCAAGAGGTGAGACGTAGGCCACTAGGAGAGGTAAGAACTCAGATGTTGAGAGGTCAGGTCCCTCTCAAATCCAGCCCCTCTCACTAGTGGAAGTTGTCGAAGTTGATTGCAGGTCTGTACCAAGATACCCTTGTGTTGCAGTGTCTGACAGATTGAACATTAAAATGGTATAAAATACCGACAGGTTGTTAGGTAAGACATATGCAACAGTTAGGTATCTTTATTGTGAAACGTTTCGCCTACACAGTAGGCTTCTTCAGTCAAGTACAGAAAAGTTGATAGAAGCAGAAGATACTTGAAGACGATGTAATCAGTCCATCACCCTTAAAGTTTTGAGGTGGTCAGTCCCTCAGTCTGGAGAAGAGCATTGTTCCATAGTATGAAACAATATGGAGAAGAAGTGACAGGATGGAGCTTTTTATAGCGCCAAAAGGTGAGACGTAGGCCACTAGGAGAGGTAAGAACTCAGATGTTGAGAGGTCAGGTCCCTCTCAAATCCAGCCCCTCTCACTAGTGGAAGTTGTCGAAGTTGATTGCAGGTCTGTACCAAGATACCCTTGTGTTGCAGTGTCTGACAGATTGAACATTAAAATGGTATAAAATACCGACAGGTTGTTAGGTAAGACACATATGCAACAGTTAGGTATCTTTATTGTGAAACGTTTCGCCTACCCAGTAGGCTTCTTCAGTATCTTCAAGTATCTTCTGCTTCTATCAACTTTTCTGTACTTGACTGAAGAAGCCTACTGTGTAGGCGAAACGTTTCACAATAAAGATACCTAACTGTTGCATATGTGTCTTACCTAACAACCTGTCGGTATTTTATACCATTTTAATGTTCAATCTGTCAGACACTGCAACACAAGGGTATCTTGGTACAGACCTGCAATCAACTTCGACAACTTCCACTAGTGAGAGGGGCTGGATTTGAGAGGGACCTGACCTCTCAACATCTGAGTTCTTACCTCTCCTAGTGGCCTACGTCTCACCTCTTGGCGCTATAAAAAGCTCCATCCTGTCACTTCTTCTCCATATTGTTTCATACTATGGAACAATGCTCTTCTCCAGACTGAGGGACTGACCACCTCAAAACTTTAAGGGTGATGGACTGATTACATCGTCTTCAAGTATCTTCTGCTTCTATCAACTTTTCTGTACTTGACTGAAGAAGCCTACTGTGTAGGCGAAACGTTTCACAATAAAGATACCTAACTGTTGCATATGTGTCTTACCTAATAGCTCTAATTTGCCTGAAATGCTCTGCATAATATGGGCTTTCTATATCGTACATGTCATTGCTGTCAGCCAGGTCTGTATAAGTTGAGCATGTACTTGTAGAAGTAGATTATTATTATTATCTTCCTCTCTGGGTACTGAGTGTGGTTATCATCTCTCCTCTCTTCTTCTTTTAGCAACGTCATTTCTAAAGCTTTTAGCTGTTTTTCATAGGTCGATATTCAAGATAAAAAAACGACCTCACCCCGTCAAAAACCACAAACTGGTGGGCCCAAAATTTTCATTCAAAAATTTTGTGATGATATTTAAAACAATTTTTAAACATTTTTTTAAAATAACAAAAAATTTTCCTATTTTTTGGTGGGGAAAAAAAATTCCCTTATGGAATAAAAAACCCAAAATGGAATTTTTTTGTAAAGCCTCAAAACAAAACTAATGAACAGGGGAAAATTGTTATTTAGTGCCAGGAATGCCTACATTTTCTTTCCCTGGACCCTATTTTAAAAAGGGAAATATTTTGAATTTTGTTTTAAAATTTGGCCCAAAATTTAACAATTTCCGATCACATTTTTTTTGTATTTTAAAAAATTGATTTTGGCGATTTTTTTGTGCCAGTCGATAAAAATAAAGTAATACTAGTAAAAATAGCTAAAAATTTGGGTTGTTTGGGAATAAGGGAAATTTGGGCCAAAAAAGGGAGTCAAAGTCGGCAAAATCGCCGATTCGAAAATATCGCTGACACATCAAAATTCGCGAGAGCAAAATTTTTCGTCAATTTTCCCCCAATTTTTCGTATTTTTTGTTTTATTCCCTTTCAAAAAAATATCCCCAAAACGATTTCAAAAGAAAAAAAAAAAATTTTTTTTTTTTTTGAAAAATCTTGACACTGTGCTTGCCCTCCAGTTTTTTGGGCCTTGGACCCTGAAAGGGTTAAAAACCATTTGTCCCCATTCCTCCTATCAAACACGCTCACGCATGCCTGCTGGAAGAAATTAACTATTATAGTATTAAGACGAATTTTTGTAAACAGGGGGACATAAACAAATTGAGTGTTTGGTGTTTGTATTCGTTTTAAAAGAAAGAGAATATCTTAATATTAACAGAGTGCTAGTAGCCACCTGCTCATTAAAGGGGCACCGGGAAGGGATTAGGGTACAGGACAGCTAGAACATGGTGGAAGGGTCACATAAAATAAATTGAGGAAGCTTTTATTCAAAAGGTTTTTTTCCATTTTATTAAAAAAAGAAGAATTTGTATAAAGCAGGGGCTCTATTACGATTTTGCCTCATTCATTATTTTTATTTTTTTTTTTCAAAAAGGGTTGGGGGCCCGTCTCCCACCGGGGCAGGTGCCCCAAAAAAAGAAAGATAACCCCAAAAAGAAAATACTTTCATCATCATTCAACATTTTTCACCAAAACTCAAAAAATTTATCACTTTTTTTGCAGAGGTGTTTCCCAAAATACAACATTTTAAAAGATTTAAATTTTAAGATTTAATTTAAACCCTAAAACTTGTTATGCCTAATAATCCATGGGTGATAAAATTAGGCTTATAAACATTTTTTTAAATTTTTACCATGTTTTAAAATGACACCAAGGGCTTTTTTTTTAGTTAACGTTCTTGTATCAATAAAAAACAGAAGGGGGCTCCGCCAAAGTTAGGGGGCCAAAAGCAAATTAAAAATTTAAGGGGTTGGGGAAAAGGGGAAAAAAAGAAATGGGGAGATTTATACTTTATTATCAGTTTCATAACATGGCACATCAACTCAGACAGGCTTTTGGGTTTTGGTAGTGGAGGGAGAAGGAAGGTAAAAACGGCCCAGATTATGATTGAATTTTGGTTTTGTTTTAATAAATTTTTTGCCCAAAAATCATTTCCTTTTTGGTATATAACTATGTGAATGCCCATAACTTTTGATAAAAATAAAAATGGGCAAAATGAAATATTTTTTCTCTGGCACTAGGTTTAAATTAGGGAGTACTTTTGGGCATTTAGTTTTTTTCTAAATTTTTTTGGGGGGGGGGGGGGGGGGTTTTTTTTTTTTTTTTAATAAATTTTTTGGGTTCCCATGTATTTCCCAGGTAAAAGACACCAAAAAAGGTAAGTATATCAGGAAGATGTACAACTAAGTAAGCACAGAATGAGATGCTTTTTAAGTTTCAATTTGAGTCTTTCATAACACAAAACCCTTTTTCCCTCCTATAAAAAATTAATACAAACAAAAATGTTTATGTGTCAAACATTTGTAACTACAGAAGACTCGCCCAGTAATGATTTTTCACTGTCCTTTAAACCCTTTTTTGTTTGTCAGGCCCAACTTGAAACCCTTGGATTTTTTCATAAGCAAGAACTCCTGACGGTCATCTTTTTAAAACTTAAATATTGGGGTAAAAAGGTAGTTTTTTGGCGGGTTTAAAACGTGTTGAAGGTTTTAAAAACAAAATAATTTTTTTTTTTGGGGTGGGGGGGGTTTTTAGAAAGGGCATATAAGATTTGGTTTTTTTAAAGGGGAAAAAATGGGGGGCAGATTTTTTGAAAATAGATATGGAATAGGTAGTAAGTTACAAAATGCGTAAAGAGGATAGTGAGGCTCGGGTTTAGGGTGTGTAAAAAGAGAGGGGATTTATTTCCTTTGGTAAAAGTGGTTTTAAAAACGGGGATGTGAAATTTGTCACCATTTTTGTTTAATAAAATTTTATAGATGGGGTTAAAAAGAATAAATGCTGGGTTTTGGGGGAAAAGGGGTGGGATTAAATTAGGGGAAAAAAAATACAAAATGGAATTGATATAGTTATTTTTTCTGTGAAACTGTGCTTTGGAGATTCTAAAGAAAATTTAAAAAGGTTAATGGACGATTTGGAGAGTGTGTCAAGGTAAAATTTGAAAGTGAACATAGGGGAAGAGAAAAAGGTGATGGGGGAAATCAAATATTTTTAGATAAAAAAAATTTGGATACTTTTGGGAGAGAAGGAGAAAAATTTAAAATTTTTTTCAGATTTTTGGGCCCAAAAGGGTTGGGGAAAGGGGGGTTTCAGCAATGAGTTTATAAAGGAAAAAAGGTAGGGGTTTGGGTAGACAGCAACCCCCCGGGAGGAACAACCGCCCCTTCCAAGTGAGTGTAAAACAAACCTGTGATTGTTTTACATGCGGTGGGAAATTCCCTGATTTTTTTTTGGTCTGCCCTCATAAATATCCCAAGATTACAGGCATGTCTTGCTACTTCTACTTACATTTTAAGGTCACACTACACATACATATACACTTTTTATTCATACACACCCCTTCAAAAGTTTTTTTTGTTTTTTATCTTAATAGTTCTTGGTCTAATTTTTTTTCCCTTTTATATCCAGGGGGAAGTGGAATAAGAACCCTTTCCTCCGTAAGTTTTTCGTTTTGGAAAAAAAGTCAACTAAAATCCCCGAAAAAGGGGCAGTAACCCCTTTTCCTGTAAAAAAACAAAAAAAAGAATAAGAAGAAGAAAATTTTAAAAGGGGGGAACCAAAATGTGCGGGGATGTTTGCAGATGAAAAGAAAGAAAAGTTTGGGTGGATTTATGAATAGAAGAAGCGGGGATGCCCCTGGTTTTAAAAGTGAAACAAAGCTAAAGGGGGGGGGAAGTTTCAGTGGAGGGGAAAAAATGGGATTGGGTTAAAGGGTTTAAAATAGATTTAAGAGCTAAAAAGGAGTTGCAATAATGTTGAAGGAAAAACTATGGCGGGAAAAGGGGGACTATAAATTTATTAATTCAAGGTTTATTTTGGTTTAAAATAAAGTTTTGGATGTGAAAAGTGGGTTAAAAAAGCGTGTATGAAACCTGGAGAAGAAAAAGTGAGAGGAGAGAGAGAGTTTTTGGGGAAATTTGTTTAAATGAAGGGCGGGGGGGAGTTTTGAATAAAGGGTGTGAGATAATGGGGGTTTGGGGGATTTCAATGCAAAGGGGGTTAAAAATTTTTATGGGGGGGTAAAAGAAAATTTTTGGGGGTGCCAGGGGTAAATGTAAAGGGGGACCTTTAATTGAGCTAGTGTAGAAAAAAAATTTTGGTAATAAGTTACATATTTTTATGAAAAAAGATAAAAAAAATATAAAAAGGTATGATGTACACGTAAAAAAGTATTTTTTATTAGATTATGTTTTGGTGGATAAAAGGTTGAGGGGTAGGCCCCCAAGGATGTCCCCTTTTATAGAGGGGAAAACTGATATATGGGACCCAATTTTTTAGTTGTAGCTACAGTTAAGTAAAAAGGTAGAGGGGAAAAGGGGAAGGGGGCAAAAACAAGAAAAGGGGGAAAGGTAAAAAGGGGTAAAAAAACTAAGGGGGGAGGAAGTTCGGGTGAGATAAAAGCGACTTTTGGGGCAAAAAGGGTGGGATAGTGCAAAGATGAGAATGGGGGGGTTGAAGAGGGTTGGAATGTTTTAAAAATGCAGTATTAGAATGTGGGGCAGAATTTTGGGGTTTTATGGGAGGGTGGTGCGGGAGAAAAAAAGAGGAGTAAATTGGTAATGATGAAGTAAAGGGTGGGGAAAAAAGAAAAAAAGGGGAAAGCTTATGAGGGGTTTTTAAAAAAGGGCAAAAAGTGTTATAAGAAGAGCAGAATTTTGGAGAGAAAAAGAAAGGAAAAAGGGGTGGTGAGAAGTGCAAAAGGAGAGCAAATAAAGAGTGGGAAAAGGAAACTGTCAAAAAATTTTAAAAAAATAAAAAAAAAATTTTGGAGTGATTTTAAACAATTTTTAAAAAAACCAAGGGGAAAAATAGGGATTTTTTCAGTTAAAAACAGAGTAGGGGAGTTAGTAGTTGGGGAGATGGAGGTTTTAAGGTAGATGGCGAAATTTTTTGAGGAATTTTTAAAAAGGGAAAAGGAAGAAACAAGGCAGAAATTTCCCCATGCCCCGGGTCAGGGGGGTATACTATCTTTTAGGAGTGAAGAAGAGCAAAAATGAAAAGTGTGGGGGGGAAAGGGAGGCATTACTTAAAATGAAAGGGGGTAAAGCAGCTGGTTCGAGGGGATCATGACAGAAAGTTAAAAGCGGGGGGGGATATAGTGTTGGAGGGGTTTGTATTTTTTTCCAATAAATGTTTTAAAAGGGGAAGGTAATAGGTTTGGGCCCGGGGGGGAAAGCATGTATAGCCCCCTTTTTTTAAAAGGGGAAAAGGGGGCAAAAGAAAATTGAAAAAAATTTATAGAGGAAAACCCTTAATTTGAGTAAAACCAAAGGAAAAGTGTAGGGTGGGGGTTTAATTGAAAGAATTAGGGGTAAGACAGAATGTAGGATTGCGGATGACAAGGGGGTTTTTCAAGTGGGAAAGGGGATTGTAATCAAGGGGTTTTAAAATTGAAGCATAAAATGTAAACATTTTTTAAAAAAGGTGGGGAAGTTTTTATTCCCAATTTATGATTTAGAAAAGGGCATATGAAGAGTGGAAAGAGGAGCAATGGGCAGATGTTGCAAGTATATGGAATGGGTGGTAATTTTATTAAATGCGTAAAGAGTTTTTATGAAGATAGTGAGGCTCGGGTTTTAGGGTGTGTAAAGAAAAGGGAGAGCTATTTCCCGGTAAAAGAAAGGTCTTAGACGGGATGTGAAATTTGTCACCATGGTTGTTTTAATATATTTATAGAGGGGGTTGTTAAGGAAGAAAATTCAAGGGGGGGTTGGGGGGAGAGGGGTGGGAAAAATTTGGGGAATCAAATTAAAAAAGGGAATTGAAAACCTTTAAATTTTTTGCTGAGATACGTGCTTATGGGAAAATTTAAAAAAAAATTGAAAAGGGTTAGTGGATAAATTTGGGATTTGTGGTAAAGGTAAAAAAGTTGAAAGTGAACATAGAAAAGAGAAAGGGTTGAGGGAAGGGGTGTAAAATGTTTTTAAATAAAGAAAAAATTGGAAATCAAATTGGGGAAAGGATAGGGAAGAATTTGAATTTTTCAGAAACTTGGGATTTGACGTGTGGGCGGTTTGGTTTTAAAGGAAGGATGGGGTTTTAATCAAAAATTTTGATGGGGGAAAAAAGGGAGGGGTTGCTTTTGAGGAAAATATGTGGGGGTAAAAAAAGGGGAAAAATCAATGGAGGAAAAAAGGGAAATTAAAGAAAGTATAGTAGTACCAACACCCCTTTATATGGGTGGGGAAGTTTGGGGTGGTAATGCGACCCGGGGAAAAACGGTTGGAGGCAGTGGAGATTTTCCTTTTTAAAGGGCAATGTTTGGTGAAATTTTAAATGCAAAAAAATTGGGTAGTGTGGAAATTGGGAAAGAAGGTGGGGGATTTAATAAAATTTTTAGTCAGGGGCGGGAGGGGGGTTGTTTTGAGGTGGTTTGGCCCATTTAAAGAGAATGGTCAAATTAAAAATGACAGGAAAGAAAATAAATCTATAGGGGAAGGAAGGCGGGTAGGGGTCGCCCTTTCAAAGGGGGTTTGGAAAAGGGGGGGAAAGGAGGTTTTGGGGGTGGGGGGTTTGGCCCTTCCAGCAAGCGGCGGAGCGTGTTAAAAGGAGTAAAGGGAAAGACGAATGGTATTTGGGGAAACCTGACGATCTGTTTGGAGTGGAGCAGGGTAATATTTAGTAAAGGGGGATTAAAAGGGAAACCCCGGTTTTTTTTCAAAAAGTCGGAAATTTTGATCCGGGAAAAAGGGAAAGTACAATCCCTGCATTTTAAAAAGGGGGGGTTTTGGGATTTTGGCATTTGGAGGGATATTTTTGTGTATTTTTATATGGTTTTGCTTTTTTAGCCCTTTTGTATTCTGAGCACCCCCGGGCAAAAACAGTGAAAATGTGCAGTGTGGTGAAAGGGGTTGAATGATGATAAAAGAAATTTTTTTTTTGGGGATTTTCTTTTTTTTTTTGGGTCACCCTCCCTCGTGGGAGACGGCCGACTTTTTTAAAAAAAAAAAAAAAAAAAAAAAAAAAAAAAAGGTTAACCATAGCATTGATGAAAAAAAAAAAGGGACGAGGGGTCTTGGGGTATCTGTGGAGACAAAAAAACATTATTTATGAGGCAAAAAAAGGGGGAATGGAAAATAGGGGGAAAAAAACACTCTTATTAGGTGTGAAGTTTGGGGTTTTTAAATGCGCAGTAAGGAGGGGGTTGGGGAGGAAAGTGATGTCCTGTCTAAGGGCAATGTGGGGAAAAAAAATTTAATTATGTAGAGAACTCAGAGTGGGGAAAAAAAGGAAAAGGGTGTGGAGTTAAAAAAAGTAAGCCCGAGGGCGAAGGGGGGTTTGTTGAGGTGTTTGGTCATTTAGAGAAATAGATCAAGTAAAATTTCCCAGGGAAAGAACGTATAAATTTTTAGGGGGGGAAAAAGGTGGGTGGGGTTTCTTTCCCGAAAAGGTTGGGGGGAAAGGGGGTTAAAGGGGTTTTGGGGGCGGGGTTTGGGATTTTCTAGCAACCCGGCGTGAGTGTATTGATAGGAAAAAAGGGAAAAAAAAATGATTTTTGGACCTGACGAGCTGTTGGGGAGTTTTAGCAGGGTAATTTTTAAAGGGGAAGGGATTCGGGAAAAAACCGGGTTTTTTTTTTATATACCAAACCCTTGAGTACTGTACTTGGAAAGGGGGGGAAAAGCCCAATGCCTGCACTTTAAAGGGGGGTTTTGGGATTTTGGCATTTTGGAGGGATATGTTAAATATATTTTTATGTAAAATTCTAAACTGTTGAATCGGGGCACCCGGGCCAAAAACATGAATATGTTTGAGGAAGTGAAAATGTTGAAGGGATGACGAAAGAAATTTCTTTTGGGGGATTTTTCTTTCTTTTTTGGGTCACCCGCCTCGGTGGGGGTGGCCGACTTGTTGAAAAAAAAAAAAATTGTTTTTTTTGTTTTTGTCTCTTTTTCTAATTATCTGACTTTACAAGGGTCAAAAGTTAAAAAAAATAAAAGTTTGGGGGGGGAAAAGAAAGGCTTTACCTTGGGAAGGGGGAGTACAAAAGAAGAAGATAATCCATTTAAACCCTTTTAAAAAATTTCCTTTTTTAAAAGGGGTTTTTAATAATGCAATTTCAAATTTTAAATTTCCAAAAAAGTTCTTACGTATGTAACTTGTTTCTCAGAAATTAGTTTTTTTATTTTAAGTTCTTAACCCTTTAGGGTTTTTGGGCCCCCTTTCTAGTACAGCTTACTACCCAGGGTTTTTTACTTTCAAATAGTACGCCTAAAATTCTAGCGCCCCCAAATCTAGTGGAGAAAGCTGGTAGGCCTACATATGAAAAAAAGGGTCTAAAAGTGGCATGTGGGACAGTATAAAAAAAATCCGCAGCACACAAATGCATAATGAAAAAAAAAAACTTTGACTGTTTTTTTTTGGAAAAAAACAGCGACTTTTTCACTGTATTTTTGTAGGTATTTATTGTTGTATTTTAGTTTTGTTTGGGCCCCATTTTTAAAAGAAAAAGGGAAGGGCTTAAATTTCAGAAATTGAGATGATTTTTTACTGGTTTTACAATGAAAATACCTTGAAAATTTAGCCAAAGTAGCAGAAATGTTTTGATTTTTACCCAAAAATTTAAAAATAAACCCAAAACATGCCCAAACGTCCAAAACGCAACTGGCAAGTCCCAAAAATTCTTTTGCAAGTGCAACCCCAAAATTTAATTTTTACCATTTTTTTTTCCCTAATGCAGAACTGCATAACAGTAAATCTTCTATTTTTTTTGAGAATAAAAATTCAAAGTGGAAAGCAAAAGAATTTAAGAGGGGGCCTTTTAGAGGGCTAATTAAAAGAGGAAATTTTATTTTATATTTCCAAGAATTCTTTCTTTTTTTATTCTGGACCCTATTTGGAAATTGGGGATTTTTTTTTAAATTTTTTTGTGAAAAAGTGGGAAAATTGCTAAATTCGACCAAAATGTACTGGATAGTTTTTAAATTGAAAAATGAGTGGTTTCTTGCACTCATTCGATAGAAAAAAGAAATTCTAGCGAAATTTTTCATGTTTTTTGTTCCCAAATAGTTAAAAGTGGAATTTTGGGCCCAAAAAAGGGGCTCAAAGTGAGCAAAATCGCCGATGCGTAAACATCGCCAAAACCGTAACATCCCGAGAGCAAATTTTCCCTAAGTTTTCCATCAATTTAAACTTTTATCGGGAAAAGGGTTCTCTGTTTTTTCAAAAGAAAATTTTTTTTTTTTAAATTTGGGGCCCACCTTGAGAAAAGAGTCTTGGGGGAGGGGCCCGTCCACCCCCAAAGGGGTTTAAAAATTTCAGGCAATTGAAATAAAATTTTTTAATGTACATAAAACATTGGGAACCTTAGCAGCTCAAGTTTAAAGAGATGATTTGATTTATTGTGGGATAAAAACCCTTTTTTGAAAAAACCACATTTAACTGCCATAGTTTTTTTGATATGACCAACTTAAAAAAATCCCCAACTGAAGTAAAAAAAAATTTTTCTTACAGGGTTTTGGGCCCCATTTTCCAAAATCATTAAAACTTTTGTTTATGGTCAAAATTTTGAAAAAATTTTGACCAAAAAGATTTAAGGGTTTTACAAAAACACTTCCAGGGAAAAGAGAAGGGACAACTTACAGATGTTTCCAGATAGCCTTCTTCTTTTTGGGTCTTCAAAGGGATCGTAACTTTCGTGGGGTGTTTTGCAAAAAAAAAATTATGACAAAGGGAAGATGAGGGTGTTTTTTGTTTAAAAAAATTTCATACCTCCGAGTAATTTTTTTAATTTTCTCAACATTTTTATAGTTTTTTTTTTAATTACCGTTTATAATTGCCAACTATTTTTATTTTGCATATCAACCATAGCTCAGTTGCTATGCTGTCAGCTCACAAATGGAAAGGTTCCCGATTCGATTCCTGGTTTCGGGGGGAAATATTAAAGGGTCGTTTCCTTTAAACATCTGCTTCCCCGTTCACTGACCCGCTCCCCGTTCACCGACAAACCCCTGTCCCTGTTCCCCAAACCTGCTGTCCCTGTTTTTCCTAGCAGTAAAATAGGCACTTTGGGGGTTAGCCCCTTTTTTGGGGGTGGGTTTCTCCCGGGGGCAAAATAGCTCTAATTTGAAAAATTAAAAAAGGTATAAAATACCGAAAAGGTTGTTTTGGTAAGAAAACATAATGCAAAAGTTAGGTAACTTTTTTGGAAACGTTTTCGCCTACAAAAGAAAGGGTTCTTCATCAAAACAGAAAAGTTTTAAAGCAGAAGATACTTTTAAAACGATGTAATCATTCCCACACCCTTAAAGTTTTGAAAGGGGGTCAGTCCCTCAACCCGGAAAGAGCATTGTTCCCAATATGAAGCAATATGGGAGAAGAAGGGGACAGGGTGGGGCTTTTTTTTAGCCCAAGAGGGGACGTAGGCCACTAGGAAAGGTAAGAAAATCCCGATTGTTAAGGGGGTCAAAGGCCCTCTCAAATCCACCCCTCCAATAGTGGGAAATTGTCGAAATTTTATTGCAGTCTGTACCAAGATAAACCCCTTTTGTTGCCGTTCCCGACAGTTGAACATTAAAATGGTAAAAATACCCACAGGGTTTTTTAGGTAAAAACATATGCAACCCGTTTTTGGGATCTTTATTGTGAAACGTTTTTGCCTACACAGAAGGGTTCTTTAGTCAAGTACAAAAAAGTTGGGTAAAGCGAAAAATACTTGAAGACGAATTTTAATCAGGGCCTTTACCCTTTAAAATTTTTAGGTGGTCAGACCCCCCAGTCCCGGAGAAGAGCATTTTTCCATAGAAAGAAACAATATGGAGAAGAAGGCCCGGATGGGGCCTTTTTTTTAGCGCCAAAGAGGGGGAACTGGCCACTAAGGGGAGGAAGAACTCGATTTGAGAGGTCAAGGGTCCCTCTCAAAAACCAGCCCCTCTCACAGTGGAAGTTGTCGAAGTTATTGCAGGTCTGTACCAATAACCCTTTTGTTCAGGCTGGGCAGATTGAAAAATTAAAAGGGATAAAAACCCACAGGTTGTTAGGGAAAAACAATAAGCAACAGTTAGGTATTTTTTATTTTAAAAGTTTTGCCTACCCAGTAGGCTTCTTTTAGTAAACTTCCCAAATAAACTTCCCGCTTCTATCAATTTTCTGTACTTGACGAAGAAGCCTAAATGGGGTAGGCCCAAACGTTTCACAATAAAGGGTACCCAACTGTTGCCCTATGTGCTTAAACCCAACAACCTGCGGTATTTTTTAAAACCCCCTTTTTTTGTTCCCAAACTGTCAGACACTGCAACCAAGGGGATCTTGGTACAGACCTGCAATCAACTTCGACAAAATTTTCCCCTAGTGGGGGGGCGGATTTGGAAGGGGCCTGACCCTCTCAAAATCTGAGTTCTTACCCCTCCCTAGGGGGCCTACGTCCCCCCCTCTTGGCGCATAAAAAGCTCCATCCCGTCACTTCTTTCCCCTATTGTTTTTATACTTTTAAAAATGCTCTTTTCCAACTGAGGGACGACCACCTCAAAACTTTAAGGGGGATGGGCGATTACATCGTCTTCAATTTTCTTCTGCTTTTTACAACTTTTTTGTACTTGACTGAAGAAGCCAACTGTGTTGGGGAAACTTTCACAATAAAGATACCTAAATGTTGCATATTTTCCTTACCTAATAGCCCCTAATTTTCCTGAAAAACTCTGCATAATAAGGGGGTTTTTTATATCGAAAAATTCCCCTTTTGTCAGCCAGGGCTGTATAAGTTTAGCAAGTACTTTTAAAAAGAAGGGTTATTATTATTTTCTTTCCCCCTCGGGTTTCTGAGTTGGGTTTTCCCTCCTCCTCCTTCTTCTTTTTAGCCAAAAGCATTTCTAAAGCTTTTAGCTGTTTTTTTTATAGGTCATTTTTTAATTCCTGATTCATTTTGATTCACATTACTTTTAAACTTTTCTTTTTTTTCTTCAGGTACAGAAAACAACAAAAGCCACAAAATTTTGAGTTTGCCCCCCGTGTCTAGGATTTGTTAATTTAAAAATATTGGGGGGGGGGGGGGTTTAGGGGGGGTACATTGGCAAACTTTTAATTCTGTTTATTCATCTATCAATTCTTTACCCCACTTTTTCCAAGTCTTAGCACAGGTATTTTCAGTAACTTTTTTTTAAAATTTTTTCCATTGGACCCTTTCACATCCACGACTGTTTTTATATACACTGTAGTTTTTTTAAATTTCCCTTTTTGGCAAATCATTTATACACTTTTTAAAATTTAAAAAATTATCAGGGGAATACTGATCTTGGGAAAAACCCTGCTGGTGGGACTGCCCTTTTAAATGCACATGGAAAAAAGTGAAGAGTATTTATTTTCCTTTGTTTTTTGCTTTTTACCCCTTATGATGAAGATGAAGATGAAAGAAAAACTTCCCACCATTTTTTAAATTATCCCTTGGTATTTTTTAAAAAAGAAGGGGCAAATTTATGAGTGGGAGGGGCTGGGGTTTAAATTTGGGGTTATGGGGATGGGAAATAAATTTCCCGGGGATTTTTTTGGGGAAAGGGTTTTTTTGGGAAGAAACCCGGCCCTTTTAAATTTTTTTAGTAGGGCCCTTTTGCGGGGTTCCTCCATTATTAGTTCTTTTATTAGGGTAACACATTACTCCTTAAATTTAAAAAGGGAAAAACAAGTGAGACTTAATTTAAGAGTTGCCTTTTGGAACCCTGTCCCAGTCATTTTTTGGCTTTAAAAAACTTGCAAAAAGGCTGGGGAAAATTTTTTCTGGAAAAAGGCATTCTTTACTCTAGGACAAAAAAGGGAAATTTGGGGTTTCCCAAAAAATTAAAAAAATGCATTTGCTAAACTAGGGAAACCCCAAACCCGCCAGGGAAGTTGATTCCCCATGGTTGTTCAATATATTTTTGATTTGGGGGTTTAAGAGAATGAATGCAAGGGGGCTTGGGAAGAGGTTTTGGGGGTTAAAAAATAAAGAAAACAAAAACAAAATGGGAGTTATTACAGTTTTCTCTTTTTCTGATGACACTGTCCCTTTTAGGGGATTTTGAAAAAAGTTTTCAGAGGTTGGTATGAATTTGGAAGGGATATAAAAGAAGAAAATTAAAAGGAATATAGGGAAAAAGTAAGGTTATAGGATAACAAAACGATAGGGTGACGAAAGATTGGATAACAATTTTGGGGGGAGAGAAATAGGAGGAGGGGAAAAGTATTCAAATTTTTTAGGGAATTTTATGGTCAGCAGATGGGTCCAATTTAAAGATGAGGTGAAAACAAAATTGAAAAGGGATAAAAAGGTGAGTGGTGCATGAGGAATCGTAAGACAAAAACTTTGCCATGGAACAAAAGGAGAATAAAAGAAAAATAAAAATAAAACCAAAAAGCTCTTATTAAAGGGTGTGAACTGGTTATGAATTTTTTCACGGGGGAGAAGGGTGGAGGCATTTGGGGAAATTTAAGTGAGGGCAGGTGTTTTTGTGAATTAATGCAGAGAAATTTGTAGTTTTGGAAGTTAGGGGGAGTGTGCGGGATTACCCAAAAATGTTGTCCCCAAAAACTGAGGAAGGGTTGTTGAGGTTTGGGCCCGGGCCCTGTAAAGAATTGGGAAACGAAAAAGAAAGACTTCAAAAGTGTATCATCCCTTTTTTGGAAGGGAAAGGGGGGGAGGGGGCGGCCCCAGGGGGAAATTTTGGAAAAGAGGGGGTAAAGGGGGTTTTTGGTTTTGTGAGGGCTTGGACTTCCGCAGGTAAGCTGAGCGTGTTTGATAGGGGAGAAAGGAGACAAATGGTTTTTTTTTTTAAAACTTTAAAGTGCGTTGAGTTGAGCAAAGTAACTTAAAGGGAAAGGGTTCAGGGGAAAACCCGGGAGGCCGGAAATTGAGGGCCCGGAAAGGAATTTCAGGGCCTCCTCTGAAAGGGGGGGTGGTTTTAAAGGTTTTCAGTTTTAAAAAAAGTAGTGGAAAAAAAACCCTTCTGGAAGACAGGATGGAGTGAAAGAAGGTAAATTTTTTCTTTTTTGGGCCCCCCTGCCCGGTGGGAATCGGGGGCCCGTGGATAATAAAATAAAAAAATAATTTACCCAAAGCTCTTAAAGGGCAAAAAGCTGGGGGGTGAATGTTTTCAACAAAAAGAAGGCAGGAGGCAGTGGGGAAGTTTTTATCTAGGGCTATGTGTGGTGGAAAAAAAATGCAGAAATTTCTAGTTTTAGAAAAAGGAGGGGTTTCAGAATTACCAAAAATACTATCCAGAGGGCTGAGGAGGGAAATTTTTGAGGTGGTGTAGACATGAAAGGTTGGGAAAAATTTTAGAATGACTTCGAGAGTGGGAAAAATCTTAGTGGAAGGGGGGGTGGGGGAGAGCTCGGCCTAGGAAAAAATTTGAGGGGGGGGTTAAAAGAAGGGTTTTTTTGGGGAGGGGGGTTTTGGGCTTCCACAAGTATGCGGGGCGTGTTTTGAAAGGGGTTTAAAGGAAAACAAAAGGTTTTTTTGGACTTGAGTGCTGTTTGGGGTGTGAAACAGGGTTTTAAAAATTTTTGAAGGGGTTTAGGGAAAGGGAGCAGGGGCCCAAATTGGGGCCTGGGATGGGAAGTACGTGCCTGCCCTGTGATGGGGGGGTGTTAATGGGTTTTTAAATTTTTTAACGTGTGTTAGTAGCTCTTTAAAAACAGTGGGTGGGGGTGAAAGAGGGGGAAAGTGTTTCTTTTTTTGGGCCACCCAACCCTTTGGGGGAAACAAACTGATGGGGTTTTAAAAAAAAAAAAAAAATTAAATTACAGAGAAAAGAAATTTTTTTTTTAAAAACATTCTTTTACAAATTTTAATCCCCAAAAACTCCTTTAATTTTTTAATGTAAAAATCTACGTATTCATAAACCACTTGTTTAAAAAAAAAAGGTGCTAAAAAGATACTAAGTAAAAACTGAAAATCAATTCCCGTAATAAAAACCCTTTTTTTTCAATTTTTTCAAGTTTTTTAAAAATTAATCAACGGTGTCTTAGTCATAAGCTAGTTGTAGATTCAATATAAATCTTACTTCATTTTACTCAGAAAATCTAGTTTGCAAAATTACTCTCATCCTATGATTACAGGCATAGATCCTGACGTAAACATTTTGTAAAATGAATTACACGAATCAACCAGTAACTGTAATTACTACACAGCAGACCAAGCAAAGACATTACTCAGTGCAAACAATAACATAACCATCTTTAACTACAATGTCAGATCCTTGAGCAAACATTATGATGACCTCACAGCATTACTCAGCTCCCTTCATTCCAATATATCAATCATCACACTCACAGAAACCTGGCTTAAGCCTGATATTACAGATTTCTATACCATTCCTGGCTACATGGCCATACATAACTGTAGAACAGACCAGTAAGGGGAAGGAACAGCTATTATTATTTTTTTATTATCACACTGGCCGATTCCCACCAAGGCAGGGTGGCCCGAAAAAGAAAAACTTTCACCATCATTCACTCCATCACTGTCTTGCCAGAAGGGTGCTTTACACTTCAGTTTTTAAACTGCAACATTAACACCCCTCCTTCAGAGTGCAGGCACTGTACTTCCCATCTCCAGGACTCAAGTCCGGTCTGCCGATTTCCCTGAACCCCTTCATAAATGTTACTTTGCTCACACTCCAACAGCACGTCAAGTATTAAAAACCATTTGTCTCCATTCACTCCTATCAAACATGCTCACACATGCCTGCTGGAAGTCCAAGCCCCTCGCACACAAAACCTCCTTTACCCCTCCCTCCAACCTTTCCTAGGCCGACCCCTACCCCGCCTTCCTTCCACTACAGACTGATACACTCTTGAAGTCACTCTGTTTCGCTCCATTCTCTCTACATGTCCAAACCACCTCAACAACCCTTCCTCAGCCCTCTGGACAACAGTTTTGGTAATCCCGCACCTCCTCCTAACTTCCAAACTACGAATTCTCTGCATTATATTCACACCACACATTGCCCTCAGACATGACATCTCCACTGCCTCCAGCCTTCTCCTCGCTGCAACATTCATCACCCATGCTTCACACTCATATAAGAGCGTTGGTAAAACTGTACTCTCATACATTCCCCTCTTTGCCTCCAAGGACAAAGTTCTTTGTCTCCACAGACTCCTAAGTGCACCACTCACCCTTTTCCCCTCATCAATTCTATGATTCACCTCATCTTTCATAGACCCATCTGCTGACACGTCCACTCCCAAATATCTGAATACATTCACCTCCTCCATACTCTCTCCCTCCAATCTGATATCCAATCTTTCATCACCTAATCTTTTTGTTATCCTCATAACCTTACTCTTTCCTGTATTCACTTTTAATTTTCTTCTTTTGCACACCCTACCAAATTCATCCACCAATCTCTGCAACTTCTCTTCAGAATCTCCCAAGAGCACAGTGTCATCAGCAAAGAGCAACTGTGACAAATCCCACTTTATGTGATTCTTTATCTTTTAACTCCGCGCCTCTTGCCAAGACCCTCGCATTTACTTCTCTTACAACCCCATCTATAAATATATTAAACAACCACGGTGACATCACACATCCTTGTCTAAGGCCTACTTTTACTGGGAAATAATTTCCCTTTTTCCTACATACTCTAACTTGAGCCTCACTATCCTCGTAAAAACTCTTCACTGCTTTCAGTAACCTACCTCCTACACCATACACCTGCAACATCTGCCACATTGCCCCCCTATCCACCCTGTCATATGCCTTTTCCAAATCCATAAATGCCATAAATTACCAGAAGATATTAAAGTAATCCAATCTGAAAATCAATTTAAGACTCTTCTCAAAAACCACTTAATCACCCTAGACTAAATGCTAAATGCTCAGTACACATTTACTCACCTATGTACTTCCACATCATAACTGAAACAATCACTTTGAACCTTTTATCCATTGTTGACAGGAATATAATTTATTTATTTATTTATTTATTTAGTAATTTAAGCATACAAACAGAGGTACAAAAAATACAGGTAAGAGCAGCATGCTAAAGCCACTTATATGCATAGCATTATGGGCTGGCTTAAAATTAACTTAAGATTAACTAAGCAATGATGAAATCAGTGATAAAACATTATTGTAAACAGATAACTATAAAGCACAAATGAGTATTACAAAGACAGGTCATATGGTTGCATGCATTGCTGTACATTCAGTCGAATGGAGTATTCTGTTAGGTAGTGTATTTAAAAACATAATAAAGTTAGATTGGGTCCTAGGTTTAACATTTGTGTGATATAATTGTGAGTAACATATAGGATATACAATTTATAAGGTTCAGTTATTCAGTATTTATTTGGTATTGAGTGAGTAAGTGATCTTTGAGAAGAGACTTGAATTTATAAACAGGTAGTGTTTCTTTTATATTTACAGGTATTGAATTCCAGATTTTAGGGCCTTTTATGTGCATTGAGTTTTTGCATAGCGTGAGATGGACACGAGGAACATCAAAGAGTGATCTGTGCCTTGTGTTATGGTCATGTGTTCTGTTGAGGTTGGCAAGGAGATGTTTGAGGGGAGGGTTAATATCAGAGTTAAGTGTTCTATGTATGTAATAGGTGCAATAATAAGTATGGATGTTTTGTATGGTGAGTAGGTTGAATGTTTTGAATATTGGTGGAGTGTGCTGCCTGTAGTGAGAATTTGTTATCATTCTAACTTCAGCCTTTTGTTGGGTAATTTTAGTATATAAATATATCTTTGATTTATACAAATTTTGATTCATTTATAATTAATATTCTATTGTACAACTATGAAATAATTACTTTCCTACTGTACAACTATGATATACTACTCCTTAGTATTAAGTAGAATGTAAGCCAGTAATGTTAAGTTGGTCCATAATGCCTAGGCATAATAGAGGTTCTCTTTGCATTGCAACCCACTATTGTATATACACAATCTCAATGTACTGTTTACAAAGATATTAAATAAATAAATAAAAATAAATAAATACTACCACTCCCACCTTGGTAAATTTTAGAATTTTACTGGAACTGTAGAGCTAATCACAAAGGATAATTATTATCAAAATATGCTAGGAGTTACATAAAATTATGGGATCACCACCACCACCAACAGTATAATCAGTATAAGTGAGCATGCAATACCTACAGTGTTATCTTGTCCTGTTTTGTGATGAACCTTATCTAACCTAACCTACAATGCTATCTGTTGCTGCCTACTAAACAATTTTGCAAAAATGCAATCTTGCAGTTTGGCATGACTAAAGGATGTGAGGGGCAAGTACAGTGGTATATCGGTTTTCCACCTGTATAGCATCTGTTCCTCTATACAGTGGACCCTCGGGTAACGATTTTAATCTGTTCCAGAGAGCTTGTCCTTAACCTATTTTATCGTTAGCCGAATTAATTTTCCCCGTAAGAAATAACGGAAATCCAATTAATCCGTTCCAGACACCCAAAAGTATTAACAAAATTTTTTTTTACATGAAATATACAATTTCCTACACAGAAAACAATGATACATGAAGAATAAATGCTACATGAAGAATAAATGACACTTACCTTTATTGAAGCTTTATTGGTGAGTGATGAGATGGGAGGAGAGGAGATGATGGAGGTGTATTATTGTTTGGAAAGGGAATCCCCTTCCATAAGGACATTAGGTACCAAGTCCTTTTCCGGGGTTACTTCCCTTCTTTTTTTAATGCCACTGGGAACAACTTGACAGTCCTTAATCGGGTTTTTCATCATTGGCCGAGCCAGTATTTTTTCGCTAAAACGCATCATTATCCGATTTTATCGCTACCCGATGTCATCGTTACCCGAGGGTCCACTGTACATACTTATACATTACCATACCTTCTATATTCTGATGTTTATTCTGGAGGTAATTATGTATTCCTTTTAGTTTTGTAAAGTTTTAGTTTTATGTTTATGGTGGAATTTTTGTTGTACAGTGGTCCCTCGTTTTTCGTAATTAATCCGTTCCTGGAGCCGTTACTATAAATGAAATTTACGATTTACGAATCAATTTTCCCCATAAGAAATAATGTAAATACAATTAATCCGTTCCTGACACCCAGAAGTATTAAAACAAAAAAATTTTTTACATGAAATATACATGTAGTACATAAACAATACAATGGGAAATGATGAATGAAACATTAACAGCATAACACTTACCTTTATTGGAGATTCTTCTTAGTGTATGGGAGACTGGAGGAGGAGGAGGAGAGAGTGGATTGTTTATAGTTTGGAAGGGGAATCCCCTTCCATCAACACCTCAGGTACCATTTGCTTTTCTGGGGTTGCTTCTCTTCTCTGTTTCTTAATGCCACTAGGACCACCTCGAGAGTCACTGGAGTCCTGTCTCGCAAAATAACGGTGGAGAGAGCTCTGTTTCTGGCGTCTCTTTAACACTTCCCTAAAATGGCCCAAGACTTTGTCACTGTACATGTTGCCAACCTGGCTTGCAACAACCTTGTTAGGGTGATGTTTCTCCATAAAGCTTTCCATCTTACCCCACATAGTAAAAATCTCTTTAATTTCTGAAGAAGGCACCTTCCATCTCTCTTCCTCCTCCTCTGCAGCAAGATTCTGAGCTGCGATGTGTTGCTCTTCCTGCTGAAGCTCTTGCAGCTCCTCAGTGGTGAGCTCTTCATTGTGGTCTTCCACCAATTCTTCCACATCCTCCAAACTCACATCCAACCCCATGGAACTCCCCAGTGCCACAATTGATTTTACAACAGACATAGGCTCATTAGGGTCAGTCCCAAATCCTTCAAAATCCCTCTTGTCGACACAATCTGGCCACAATTTTCTCCAGGCAGAGTTCAAAGTCCTGGTAGTCACTCCCTCCCAAGCCATACCTATGAGGGTTATGCAATGGAGGATGCTGAAGTTTTCTCTCCAAAATTCCCTTAGGGTCAAGTGAGTGTCTGTGGTCACAGTCAAGCACCTGTGAAACATTGCTTTTGTGTAGAGTTTTTTAAAGTTTGCAATAACCTGCTGGTCCATGGGTTGGAGGAGAGGAGTGGTATTCGGGGGCAAGAACTTTACTGTGATGAACCCAAACTCATCGAAAATTAGGTCATCCAAGTTTGGAGGATGAGCAGGTGCATTGTCCATTACTAGCAGGCACTTGAGATCCAATTTCTTTTCCAGGAGATACTCCTTCACACTAGGGCCAAACACTTCATTGAACCACTCGACGAAAATTTCCCTCGTGACCCATGCCTTACTATTAGATTTCCAAAACACACACAATTTACTCTTCATAACATTGTTTTTCCTGAACACTGGGATTTTCAGAATGGTACACTAGTAATGGCTTCACTTTGAAATCCCCACTAGCATTAGCACAGAACATTAGTGTCAGCCTGTCTTTCATAGGCTTGTGTCCTGGCATTGCCTTTTCCTCTTGTGTAATGAAGGTCCTCTTTGGCATTTTCTTCCAAAAGAGGCCTGTTTTGTCACAATTGAACACTTGTTCAGGTTTCAGTCCTTCAGCCTCTATGTACTCCTGGAATTCATGCACATATTTTTCAGCCTCCTTGTGGTCCGAACTGGCAGCCTCACCATGCCTTACCACACTGTGTATGCCAGTACGGTTCTTAAATCTCTCAAACCAGTCTTTGCTGGCCTTAAATTCACTCACATCACCACTATTTGCAGGCAATTTCTTTACTAAATCTTCATGCAACTGCCTAACCTTTTCACAAATAATCGAAGTCATAAGAGTATCTCCTGCTAATTGTTTCTCATTTATTCACACCAACACTTCTCAACCTCTTCCAGTACTGGTGATCTCATTTTTGTCAGCATAGTTGCTCCCTTTGCAACAACAGCATCCTTTATTTCCTTTTTCTTGGCCACTATGGAACATAAGGTTGTGTAGGGTTTCTTATACATCCTGGACAGTTCGGCCACACTTGTACCACTTTCATATTGTTCAATGATGGTTTTCTTAAATTCAATCGTATTTCTCACCTTCTTTACCACAGGCTTGGCACTAGGAGCTTTCTTTGGAGCCATGGTACCTTATTTAGTACTTGCAAGCACTAAAATAAATGGAATATTATGAAATATTTCGCTGGAGCACGTGAGGGGACCTTCGCTCACTGGTAAACAATGCCAGACTGGCTGCCGCCCCGGCTCACGCCATGGATACGCATCCCGGACGAACTACGACTCGTGAGTCAACCTATGAAAAGCGAGTCCATGTTTATACGAAAATACCCCTATGATTGGCGAAATTTACGATTGCCGGGAACTACGAAAAGCGGGGGACCACTGTACTAGTAAAATAAAAAAATCATTGTAAATTTTTTAGTTATTGTAATTTTGCACAAGCTTCTTAATCTCACTGCATGTCAAAAAAATGTTTTATATGAATTTTATTAACTTTAAGGCAAGTTTTACTTTTTGGTATATTCATGGTTAAGAGCTTGCAATGTGCAAATTTTTCAAGATACGAGCAGTTTCTCGGTCAATTTTTTGCTTCCAGATGCGAGCGAAATTTCAAGATGTGAGTGGGCCTCAAGGGAGGTTCCTTGACGCTGGTGAGGTGCTCTTGCTCTTGATCTAGGGAATTGGATCTCGGTTGTTTGTTGGACTATCTTATTGAAACTTAGGCAATGTATGATGGAAAGATGCTTCTTAACGTACACCAAAATTGAAAGAAATCGGATCGTAGATTACGGAGTTCACTTCTCAGCCGTTAGCTGCCCCTTAGCAGTGTATTTTTGTATGGTTTTTATGGTTGTATTCTTGTTTTTTGGGTCTCATTTGATAGAATGGAAGATATATTACAGAAATAGATATGATTTTGATTTGTTTCACAATGAAAAGTACCTTGAAATTGAGGTCAAAGTAGCAGAAATGTTTGATTCTTTGGAGATGTTTAAGAGTAGACAATACATGTCCACCTGGCCAGTCTCATATGCAGTCGCGAATGGGTTGACATTATTTATACGATTATTACATTATTGCAGTAGTCTGCATAAAAGTAAATCATCTGCTTTTTGTGTGAATAAAAATTCCAAATTGTAAGCAAGAGTATTTTTATAAGAATATGTAAGTACTAATTAATAATAATAATGCATTGGAGATAAGTAATGACGCTTATGTAAGTCATTTCCGAAACATTTTGGAAGGGAGGAAGAAACAAAACTCCTTGGACAGTTTTTTATTGAAAGGCCATGCAGATGAAAGTGTGACATGCATGGAGAAAAAGCCAAAAATCAGTGAATAGTGAAGTAACATTAAAATAAAAATTGTAGCAGTTAAGTGTGTTGGAGCTATGTAATGACGCTTGCTGTGCCCAGCATCTCTTCTCCATCTCCAAGGTAAATGCTCTATTACTACATAATTTTTTTTTTTTTCAACAAATTGGCCGTATCCCACCAAGGCAGGGTAGCCCAAAAAGAAAAACAAAAGTCTCTCTTTTTAAATTCAGTAATTTATACAGGAGAAGGGGTTACTAGCCCTTTGCTCCTGGCATTTTAGTTGCCTCTTACAACACGCATAGCTTACGGAGGAAGAATTCTGTTCCACTTCCCCATGGAGATAAGAGGAAATAAACAAGAACAAGAACTAGTTAGAAAATAGAAGGAAACCCAGAGGGGTGTGTATATATGCTTGTACATGTATGTGTAGTGTGACCTAAGTGTAAGTAGAAGTAGCAAGACGTATCTGAAACCTT
>NC_069423.1:8786490-8806135 GCF_026875155.1 Cherax quadricarinatus | reverse complement strand
TGGAAAATAAGTAATAAAGTTACTGTAAATACCTGTGCTAAGACTTGGATAAAGTGAGTAAATGAAGTGATAGATGAATGACAGAATTCAAAGATGACAATGTACACCACATAATAGCAATATATGTACTAACAAATCCTAGACACTGGTGGCAAACTCAGAATATTGTGGCTGTGTGGTTTCTGTACCTGAAGAAACAAAGAAAAGATTAAAAGTCAATGTGAATCAAAATGAATCAGGAATTAAAATAAATGACCTATGAAAAACAGCTAAAAGCTTTAGAAATGACGTTGCTAAAAGAAGAAGAGAGGAGAGATGATAACCACACTCAGTACCCAGAGAGGAAGATAATAATAATAATCTACTTCTACAAGTACATGCTCAACTTATACAGACCTGGCTGACAGCAATGACATGTACGATATAGAAAGCCCCATATTATGCAGAGCATTTCAGGCAAATTAGAGCTATTAGGTAAGACACATATGCAACAGTTAGGTATCTTTATTGTGAAACGTTTCGCCTACACAGTAGGCTTCTTCAGTCAAGTACAGAAAAGTTGATAGAAGCAGAAGATACTTGAAGACGATGTAATCAGTCCATCACCCTTAAAGTTTTGAGGTGGTCAGTCCCTCAGTCTGGAGAAGAGCATTGTTCCATAGTATGAAACAATATGGAGAAGAAGTGACAGGATAGAGCTTTTTATAGCGCCAAGAGGTGAGACGTAGGCCACTAGGAGAGGTAAGAACTCAGATGTTGAGAGGTCAGGTCCCTCTCAAATCCAGCCCCTCTCACTAGTGGAAGTTGTCGAAGTTGATTGCAGGTCTGTACCAAGATACCCTTGTGTTGCAGTGTCTGACAGATTGAACATTAAAATGGTATAAAATACCGACAGGTTGTTAGGTAAGACACATATGCAACAGTTAGGTATCTTTATTATGAAACGTTTCGCCTACACAGTAGGCTTCTTCAGTCAAGTACAGAAAAGTTGATAGAAGCAGAAGATACTTGAAGATACTGAAGAAGCCTACTGGTAGGCGAAACGTTTCACAATAAAGATACCTAACTGTTGCATATGTGTCTTACCTAACAACCTGTCGGTATTTTATACCATTTTAATGTTCAATCTGTCAGACACTGCAACACAAGGGTATCTTGGTACAGACCTGCAAATCAACTTCGACAACTTCCACTAGTGAGAGGGGCTGGATTTGAGAGGGACCTGACCTCTCAACATCTGAGTTCTTACCTCTCCTAGTGGCCTACGTCTCACCTCTTGGCGCTATAAAAAGCTCCATCCTGTCACTTCTTCTCCATATTGTTTCATACTATGGAACAATGCTCTTCTCCAGACTGAGGGACTGACCACCTCAAAACTTTAAGGGTGATGGACTGATTACATCGTCTTCAAGTATCTTCTGCTTCTATCAACTTTTCTGTACTTGACTGAAGAAGCCTACTGTGTAGGCGAAACGTTTCACAATAAAGATACCTAACTGTTGCATATGTCTTACCTAACAACCTGTCGGTATTTTATACCATTTTAATGTTCAATCTGTCAGACACTGCAACACAAGGGTATCTTGGTACAGACCTGCAATCAACTTCGACAACTTCCACTAGTGAGAGGGGCTGGATTTGAGAGGGACCTGACCTCTCAACATCTGAGTTCTTACCTCTCCTAGTGGCCTACGTCTCACCTCTTGGCGCTATAAAAAGCTCCATCCTGTCACTTCTTCTCCATATTGCTTCATACTATGGAACAATGCTCTTCTCCAGACTGAGGGACTGACCACCTCAAAACTTTAAGGGTGATGGACTGATTACATCGTCTTCAAGTATCTTCTGCTTCTATCAACTTTTCTGTACTTGACTGAAGAAGCCTACTGTGTAGGCGAAACGTTTCACAATAAAGATACCTAACTGTTGCATATGTGTCTTACCTAACAACCTGTCGGTATTTTATACCATTTTAATGTTCAAATTAGAGCTATTTTGTCCCCAGGATGCAACCCACACCAGAAGGCTAACACCCAAGTGCCTATCTACTGCTAGGCAAACAGGGACAGCAGGTGTGGGCGAACAGGGACAGCAGGTGTCGGTGAACAGGGACAGCAGGTGTCAGTGAACAGGGACAGCAGATGTCTTAAGGAAACGCATCCTAATATTTCCACCCGTACCAGGAATCGAATCATGGACCTCCATGTGTGAGCTGACAGCACTAGCAACTGAGCTATGAGTTGATATAGCATACTAATATAGTTGGCAATTATAAACAGGTAATTAAAAAAACTATAAAAATGTTGAGCAAATTAAAATAATTACTCGGAGGTATGTAATTACATTACAGAAACATCTCATCTTACCTTTGTCATAATTTTTTCTTGCAAAACACCCCACGTAAGATACGATGCCTGAAGACCCACAAAGCAGAAGGCTATCTGGAAACATCTGTAAGTTGTGCTTCTCTCTGCTGGAAGTGTTTTTGATGAAGCTAAATCTGTTGTCATTAATTTTTCATAATTTTGACCATAAACACAAGATGTAATGAGTTTGGAAATGAGGCCAGAACCTGTAAGATAAAATTTGATACATCAGTTAGGATAGTTTTTGTTGGTCATATCAACAAACTATGGCAGTAAATGATGGAATCTTCAAACAAGATTATACACAATAACTCAAATCATCTCATTACTTGAGCTGCTAAGGTTCCCAATGTATATGTACATTAAAAAATGTATTTCATTTGCCTGAAATCTTTAACCCTTTGAGGGTCGACAGGCCCTCTCCAAGACTCATTCTCAAGGTCGGCCAAATTTAAAAAAAAAAAAAATTCTCTTATGAAAAAACAGAGAATCTTTTCCCGATCAAAGTTTGAAATTTGATGGAAAACTTACGGAATTATGCTCTTCGCGATGTTAGCGTCTTGGCGATGTTTACGCATCGGCGATTTTGCTCACTTTGAGCCCCATTTTTGGCCAATTCCACTGTACTAGTCGACAAAAAACATGAATATTTCGCTAGAACTTCATTTTTTCTATCGAATGAGTGCAAGAAACCACTCATTTATCAATTTCAACTATCCAGTACAGTGGTCAGAATTTAGCAATTTTGCAATTTCACACAAATTTCAAAAAATGCCAATTTCCAAATAGGGTCCAGAATAAACAAGAAAGACATTCTTGGCACTAAAATGACATTTCCTCTGTTCATTAGTCACGTCTCAAGGCCCCTCTTACATTCTTTTGCTTTCCACTTTGAATTTTTATTCTCACAAAAAATAGAAGATTACTGTTATGCAGACTACTGCATTAGTGTAAAAAAATGGTATAAATAATATTGGTGCACTTGCAAAAGAATATTAGACTTGCCAGTTGACGTGTTGGACGCTTGGCATGATTTGTTTACTTTTGAACTTTGGTAAAAATCGAACATTTCTGCTACTTTGAGCTCAATTTCAAGGTACTTTTCATTGTAAAACCAGTCAAAATCATCTCAATTTCTGTAATAAGTCTTCCATTCTATAAAATGAGACCAACAAAACTAGAATACAACAATAAATACCATACAAAAAATACAGTGCAAAGTCGCTGTTTTATTCCAAAAAAAACAGTCAAAGTTTTTTTTTTCTCATTATGCACTGTGTGCTGCAGGATTTTTTTTATACTGTGCACACTGACCACATAGACCCATTCTTTCATATGTAGGCCTACCAGCTTTCTCCCACTAGATTTGAGGGCGCTAGAATTTAGGCGTACTAGTATACGTCAAAAACCCTGGGTCGTAAGCTGTACTAGTACGGCCGAAACCCTCAAAGGGTTAAGAACTTAAAATAAAAAAACACTAATTTCTGAGAAACAAGAATACATACGTAAGAACTTCTTGTAATACACATTGTATTGCATTATTCAAACCCTTTAATAAGAAATTTTTTCAACAGAGGATTAATGGATTATCATCTTCTGTAGTACTGCCCTTACAAGTCAAGCCTATCTTCTCCCTTCCCAACTTTTATTTCATTTAACATTGATCCTTGTCAAGTCAGATAATTAGACAAAGAGACAAAAACAAAACAACAATTTTTTTTTATTCAACAAGTCGGCCATCTCCCACCGAGGCAGGGTGACCCAAAAAAGAAAGAAAATCCCCCACAAAGAAAATACTTTCGTCATCATTCAACATTTTCACTTCACTCCACACATAATCCACTGTTTTTGCAGAGGTGCCCAGATACAACAGTTTAGAAATATACATAAAGATATATAACATATCCCTCCAAACTGCCAATATCCCAAAACCCCTCCTTTAAAGTGCAGGCATTGTACTTCCCATTTCCAGTACAGTACTCAAGTCTGGCTATATAAAAAATAACCGGTTTTCCTGAATCCCTTCACTAAATATTACCCTGCTCACACTCCAACAGCTCGTCAGGTCCCAAAAATCATTTGTTTCCATTCATTCCTATCTAATACACTCACGCACGCTTGCTAGAAGTCCAAGCCCCTCGCCCACAAAACCTCCTTTACCCCCTCCCTCCAACCTTTTCGAGGACGAACCCTACCCCACCTCCTTCCCCTACAGATTTATACGTTCTCCATGTCATTCTACTTTGATCTATTCTCTCTAAATGACCAAACCACCTCAACAACCCCTCTTCAGCCCTCTGACTTATACTTTTATTAACTCCACACCTTCTCCTAATTTCCACACTCTGAGTTCTCTACATAATATTTACACCACACATTGCCCTTAGACAGGACATCACTGCCTCCAACCACCTCCTAACTGCAGCATTTACAACCCAAGCTTCACACCTACATAAGAGTGTTGGTACCACTATACTTTCATACATTCCCTTCTTTGCCTCCATAAATAATGTTTTTTTGTCTCCACAGATACCTCAATGCACCACTCGCCTTTTTTCCTTCATCAATGCTATGGTTAACCTTTTTTTTTTTTTTTTTTTTTTTTTTTTTTTCAACAAGTCGGCCGTCTCCCACCGAGGCAGGGTGACCCAAAAAAAGAAAGAAAATCCCCAAAAAGAAAATACTTTCATCATCATTCAACACTTTCACCACACTCGCACATTATCACTGTTTTTGCAAGAGGTGCTCAGAATACAACAGTCTAGAAGCATACACATATAAAGATTACACAAACATATCCCTCCAACTGCCAATATCCAAAACCCCTCCTTTAAAGTGCAGGCATTGTACTTCCCATTTCCAGGACTCAAGTCCGACTATATGAAAATAACCGGTTTCCCTGAATCCCTTCACTAAATATTACCCTGCTCACACTCCACAGATCGTCAGGTCCCAAGTACCATTCGTCTCCATTCACTCCTATCTAACACGCTCACACGCACGCTTGCTGGAAGTCCAAGCCCTTACCCACAAAACCTCCTTTACCCCTCTCTCCAACCCTTTCGAGGACGACCCCTACCCCGCCTTCCTTCCCCTATAGATTTATATGCTTTCCATGTCATTCTACTTTGATCCATTCTCTCTAAATGACCAAACCACCTCAACAACCCCTCTTCTGCCCTCTGACTAATACTTTTATTAACTCCACACCTTCTCCTAATTTCCACACTCCGAATTTTCTGCATAATATTTACACCACACATTGCCCTTAAACAGGACATCTCCACTGCCTCCAACCGTCTCCTCGCTGCTGCATTTACCACCCAAGCTTCACACCCATATAAGAGTGTTGGTACTACTATACTTTCATACATTCCCTTCTTTGCCTCCATAGATAACATTTTTTTGACTCCACATATACCTCAACGCACCACTCACCTTTTTTCCCTCATCAATTCTATGATTAACCTCATCCTTCATAAATCCATCCGCCGACACGTCAACTCCCAAGTATCTGAAAACATTCACTTCTTCCATACTCTCCTCCCCAATTTGATATCCAATTTTTCTTTATCTAAATCATTTGACAACTCATCACCTTACTCTTTTCTATGTTCACTTTCAACTTTCTACCTTTACACACACTCCCAAACTCATCCACTAACCTTTGCAATTTTTCTTTAGAATCTCCCATAAGCACAGTATCATCAGCAAAAAGTAACTGTGTCAATTTCCCATTTTGAATTTGATTCCCCATAATTTAATCCCACCCCTCTCCCAAACACCCTAGCATTTACTTCCTTAACAACCCCATCTATAAATATATTAAACAACCATGGTGACATTACACATCCCTGTCTAAGACCTACTTTTACCGGAAATAGTCTCCCTCTCTTCTACACAACCCTAACCTGAGCCTCACTATCTTCATAAAAACTCTTTACAGCATTTAATAACTTACCCCTATTCCATATACTTGCAACATCTGCCACATTGCTCCTCTATCCACTCTATCATATGCCTTTTCTAAATCCATAAATGCAATAAAAACTTCCCTACCTTTATCTAAATACTGTTCACATATATGCTTCAATGTAAACACTTGATCTACACATCCCCTACCCACTCTGAAACCTCCTTGCTCATCCGCAATCCTACATTCTGTCTTACCTCTAATTCTTTCAATTATAACCCTACCGTACACTTTTCCTGGTATACTCAGTAAGCTTATTCCTCTATAATTTTTACAATCTCTTTTGTCCCTTTCCCTTTTTTAAAGGGACTATACCATGCTCTACGCCATTCCCTAGGTAACCTCCACTCTTTCATTAACATTTATTGAACAAAAAGTACCAACACTCCACACTATATCCCCCCCTGCTTTTAAAACATTTTGTCATGATCCATAAGTACCAGCTTGCTTTACCCCCTTCATTTTACGTAATGCCTCACGTACCTCCCACACTTACATTTTTGCGCTGCAGTGCCCTTCGATATTCACTCCTGAAAAAGATAGTATACCTCCCTGACCCAGTGCATGAAATTACTGCCTCTGTTTCTTCCTTAACATTTAAAAGTTTCCTCAAAATATTCTCGCCATCTAACTAATACCTCCATCTCCCCATCATACTAACTCCCTACTCTGTTTTTTAACTGACAATCCAAATTTTCCTTGGCTTCTTAACTTTGTTTAACTCACTCCAAATTTTTTTCTTTTTTCATTAAAATTTCTTTGACAGTGCCTCTCCCACTCTATCATCTGCTCTCTTTGCCACTCTCTCACCACTCTCTTTTACCTTTCTTTTACTCTCATATATTCTGCTCTTCTTATAACACTTCTAGCTTTGTAAAAACCTCTCATAAGCTACTTTTTCTCTTTTATCACACCACGTTAACTTTCATCATTCACAATCCTATCTTTCCTCCTGCACCCACCCCCTATAACCACAAAATTCTGCCCCAATTCTAATTACTATGCTTTTTAAAACTATTCCAACACTCTTCACCCCCCATTACTCATCTTTCACTATCCCACTTTCTGCAATAGGTCGCTTATATCTCACCCGAACTTCCTCCTCCTTAGTTTATACACTTTCACCTCCCTTCTTACTTGTTGTTGCCACCTTCCCGCTTTTCCATCTACTCTTACTCGAACTGTAGCTACAACTAAATAATGATCCGAATATATCAGTTGCCCCTCTATAAACATGTACATCCTGGAGCCTACCATCAACCTTGTATCCACCAATACATAAAATCTAAATAAACTACTTTCATTAGTGCTAAATCTACCTGTTATATTTATTACCAATTTTTCATAAATTATGTATACTTATTACCCAAATTTCTTCTACCACATAGCTCTCAATTAAAGGCTCCCATTTACATTTACCCCTGGGCACCCCTAATTTTACCTACTACTCCCTCCATAACATTTTTACCCAATTTAGCTTGTTGAAATCCCCAACCACCATACTCTCACACTTGATTCAAAACTCCCAGGCATTCACTCAACATTTCCCCCAAAATCTCTTCTCTCTCTCCTCTACACTTCTCTTCTTTCAGGTGATACACGCTATTATAACCCACTTTTCACATCCAAACTTTATTTTACTCCACATAATCCTTGAATTAATACATTTTAGTCCCTTTTTCCTGCCATAGCTTATCCTTCACATTATTGCAACTCATTCTTTAGCTCTAACTCTATTTGTAACCCTGACCTAATCCCATTTATTCCTCTCCACATGAAACTACTCCCACCCCTTTAGCTTTGTGTTCACTTAAAGCCAGGACATCCAGCTTCTTACTCATTCTTATAACATCCACAATCATTCTTTCTTATCATCTGCCAACATCCACGCACATTCAGACTTCCCACTTTGGAACAATTTTCTTCTCTTTTCTTTTAGTATCTTTACAGGAAATGGGGTTACTAGCCCATTGTTCCCGGCATTTTGTTGACTTTACAACACGCATGGCTTACGGAGGAGGGGTCAAGATTCTTATTCACTTCCCATGGATTATAAAAGGAAAATTAATAGACCAGAACTATAAAGATATAAATCAAGAAAACTCAGATGAGTTGGTGTATGAATAAATGTGTATATGTATGTGTAGTGTGACCTAAGTGTAAGTAGAAGTAGCATGGACATGCCTGTAATCTTGCATATTTATGAGACAGACATAAGACATCAGCAATCCTACAGCATGTAAAACAATCACAGGCTTCTCGTTTTACACTCACTTGGCAAGGCGGTAGTACCTCCCTGGTGGTTGCTGTCTACCAACCACTACCTTATCCTTCAAAACTCATCTGTGGACTCCTCAACTCGCAAATATCTGAAAACATTCACTTCTTTACTCCTTCTCTCCAAATTGATATCAATTTTCTCTATCCCTAAATCATTTGGATACCCTTCATCACCTTACTCTTCTCTATGTCACTTTCAACTTCTACCTTGACACACTCTCCCAAATCGTCCATTAACGTTTTTTAACTTTTCTTTAGAATCTACAATAAGCACTGTATCATCAGCAAAAAGTAACATATCAACTTCCATTTTGTATTTAATTCCCCCCATAATTTAATCACCCTCTCCCCAACACCTAGCATTTACTTCTTTTACAACCCATCTTATAAATATTTAAACAACAATGGTGACATACACATCCCTGTTTAAGACCTACTTTTACAGGAAGTAATCTCCCTCTCTTCTACACACCCTAACTGCAGGCCTCACTATCCTCTTTTACAGCATTTAGTAAACTTACTACCTATTCATATACTTACTTGGCAACATCTGCCACATTACTCCTATTCCACTTATCATATGCCTTTTCTAAATCCCCCCCCCCCAAATAAAAAAAAATTATATTGACTAAAACTTCACACACGTTGACCAGCCAAGCTACCTTTGACTACTAGTAAGTCTACAAATGATGACCAGTACAGGAGTTCTTGACTTATGATAACATCCAAGGTTACATGTTGTGCATGACAACCAAGGTTCAAAGGACGTGAAAATCATTACCTTTACGAGTCTCTCTGTAGTTACAAAATGGTGTGACACATATCATTCTTTGTAAGTTATTAATTTCTATAGGAAGAAAAGGTTCTGTGTTATGAAAGACTCTAAGTTGAAAAAAAAATTATAATGCATCTCATTCTGTGCTTACTTAGTTGTTACATCTTCCTGTATACATCATCCATTATTGTGTCTTTTACCATGAAAGTACATGACACCAAATAATTCAAATACAAAAAAAAAACAAAAAAAACAGCAAAAATAATGAGGAAAAATCTAAAATGCAATGTACCTCCCTATATTTAACCTAGTGCCAGAAGAAAAAATATTTCATATTGCTCATTCTTATTTTTATCAAAAGTTTTGGCATATCACCATGTTATATACCATAAGGAAATGGAATTTGGTCAAAAATGATAAAAACAAAAACCAAATTCAATCTTAATCTGCCTGTTTTTACTCTTCCTTTCCCCTCCACTACCATCAGAGCCTGTCTGAGTTGATTGTGCACATGTTTTATGAAACTGATAATAAAGTATTATCTCCTATTTCTTTTTCTCCTTCCTCACCCTTAATTGTAACTTTGCTTGCTTTTGCACCAATAACTTTGGCTGTGAAGCCCATTCTGTTTGGACTTGATACAAGACTCGTTAACTAATAAAAAACAAAGACCATTGGATGTCATTCAAAAACATTGGATAAATTACAAAATGTTTATAAGCCTAATTTTATCCTACATGGATTATTAGCATAACAAGTTTAGCCTTAATTAAGTCTTAATAAGTCTCTTTAAACTGTGTATTCTGGAGGCTCCTCTGCAAAAACAGTGATAATGTGTGGTGTGGTGAAAGTGTTGAATGATGATGAATGTATTTTCTTTTTTGGGGATTATCTTTCTTTTTGGGTCACCCTGTGCCTCGGTGGAGACGGCCGACTTGTTGAAAAAAAAAAGAAATTAATAATGAATGAGTCAAAAGTCAGTAATAGAGCTCTGCTTATAAACTTCTGCCTTTTTTGAATTACATGGAAAAAAGCCTTTGAATTAAAAGCTTCCTCAATCATTTTATGTGGACATTCCATCATGTTCTAGCTGTCACTGATACCCTATCCTTCCAGGTGCTCATTCAATGAAGCAGGATGGTACTAGCACTCTGTTAATATTAAGATATTCTCTCTTTCTTTCATAAACGATACAAACACCAAACACTCATGTTTATGTCCACTGTTTACTATAATTCAGTCTTAATACTTTAATAGTTAATACTTCCAGCAAGGCATGCGTGAGCGTGATTTGATAGGAGTGAATGGATGAACAAATGGGTTTTTAACCCTTCGGGGTCCAAGCCCAAATTGAGTCACGCACCAGTGTCAAGAATATTTCAAAAAAAAAAATTTGTTATTTTTTCTTATGAAATGTTATAGAGAATATTTTTGTGAGGTAATAAAAACAAAATAGTACCGAAATTGGTGGAAATTGACGAAATTATGCTCTCGCGAATTTTGATGTGCAGCGATATTTACGAAATCGGCGATTTTGCCGACTTTGTCTCCCATTTTAGGCCAATTACATTTTCCAATCAACATAATTTCGTTAGATATTTCACTATAGTATTACTTCTATTCTATCGACTGGCACAAGAAATCGCCAAGTCAACTGTTTCAACTACCAAAAAATGTGATCGGAAATTGTTTTTTATTTTTTTTTTTAAATTTGGCCAATTTAACACAAAGTTCAAAATATTCCAATTTCAAAATAGGGTCCAGAATGAACAAATGTAGGCATTCCTGGCCACTAAAACTAACATTTCGCTCTGTTCATTAGTATGTTTATGAGGCTTTACAAATAAATTCCATTTTGATTTTTTAGTCACATAATGAAATTTTTATTACACCAAAAAATAGAAGATTTACTGTTATGCAATACTTGTAATAAATTGTATAAATATCATCACCATATTTGTGAATGTATATTAGACCCACAGCTGATGTGTATATAGAGTGTGAGGTGTTCGTTTGTTTACTCTTGAATATCGGGCAAATTACATTTTCCGCTACTTTGAGCTCAGTTTCAAGCCATTTCCAATGCTAAAAACCAATCAAAAGCATCTCTATTTCTGGTATTATGTCTTCCATTCTATCAAATGAGACCAAGAAATCGCAAATACAACTATAAAAAACATACGAAAAACACTGCCAAAGTTGCTGTTTTAATCGAAACAAATCATGATTTCCTTTTTTTTCTTCTCTCATTATTGCACATGTTGTGCTGCAGGATCTGTTTTTATGTGGTGCACACATACCCATAGATGTATTCTCTCATATCTAGGCCCAAATGTACCACTCACAGTTTATCAAGAGTGAGCTGAGCTCAATGGCGTAGATCTACGGTGGACCTGAACGTAAAAGCCGTAGATCTACGGGACGCGACCCTGAAAGGGTTTTATACTTGACGTGCTGTTGGAGTGTGAGCAAAGTAACATTTATGAGGGGTCAGGGAAAACGGCAGGCCGGGACTTGAGTCCTGGAGATGGGAAGTACAGTGCACTGCACTCTGAAGGAGGGGTGTTAATGCTGCTGTTTAAAAAACTGTAGTGTAAAGCACCCTTCTTGGCAAGACAGTGATGGAGTGAATGATGGTGAAGTTTTCTTTTTCGGGGCCACCCTGCCTTGGTGGGAATCGGCCAGTGTGATAATAAAACTACAAATAAATAATACTATCCACCCCTTGCTTACTGTGAATCACATAAATAACAGTACACACAGTGTCTGGTGGTTCGATCCCCAGCAAGGGTGAGACACTTGAGCATGTTTCTTACACCTACTGTCCGCGTTCACCTACAGCAAGTAGGTACCTGGGTGTTAGTAGATGGTGTGGGTTGTATCCTGCGGGACAAGATTGAGGAACCCCAATGGAAATAAGACAGACAGTCCCTCAATGATGCACTGCTTTTCATGGGTTATCTGGGCTAAAAATCTGAACAAAATCTTATCTATTATCTTCACAGTAATAGCCAGAGGTTAGCAATTCTTTTAAATTTTTTATGCCTGAATAATAAGAATATAAAAAGCAAAATTAAGCTAATCACTAGCATATGAAAAAAAGAAAGTATCTACAGTATATTACATTACATAAACCTAAAAATGAAAAACAAATTCTCTTACCTGCTCTTTCTATGTATTTTGATTTTTTGAAATACTGAATAAGGATGTAGCCAGGAATGAATACTGTAGAGTAACACAAGAGATTGAGTGTTAGACTCCCAAACCAAGAGTTCACCAGATCCACGAATAAAGAACTTTCCGACATTTCCCTTCTGAAAAAAAATAAAACTGTACACAAGCATTCTTTATACAACAAATATTGTTTTTTTTTTTATGAAATACAGGAACTACCCTCACACATCCCAGTGGTAGAGAATTTGGTTTGAAACTAAAAGAACCTGGGTTCTATCCAGGAAAAACAACATAACAAAAGAGCATGTCTCCTAAAACCTGCATCCCCTGTTCACCATGCAAAAAATAGGTACTCAAGTGTTAGTCAACTGTTATGAGTCACAGCTTGGGGAAGAAAACCAAAAAGGCCTCAACAGAAATAAACCACAATGCATGGCTTTCTTGGATTATCCTGGGTTAAATAGCACTCTGGGGTTTATAATCCAAAGAAAGCAAGTTAGTGATGATGTAAAATTACAGTAACATCATAGCTGGTGCAACAGGGTAGTTTCTGTTAAAAATAGTCATTGGAGGAGGCTATGTCAAAGGAGGGATTTTCAGCAAAGAGGGGCAGTTAAAGTTAAAGTCACAGTAATGACGATATTGAAAGTGAATTCATTGTATTCTCTAACAGAGAAAACAGTCCGGTGAAAGTGTTTACGCTACCCGACAGTCATCAAATGGGTCCTTCTGCACTGCAACAATCATCTAGAATACAATACCCCTAAAATTCATAAGGGTCTCTACAACAAAGTCAAATGTGTATCCTTCATAACATCATAAACAGTAAACCCTCATTTTGATTAAACTGGTATGGTGATACCAACAAGTTGCAGGTGAAGACATGTATGCACTAATCAAGACATTTATTCAGGAAACATTTCACCACAAGTGACTTCCTCAGTCCTAGGACTGGTAAGATCAATCCGAGGGCTGAAGAAGATAATTGTGGCAAAATGTTTCCTTAAATGTTTGGATTAACGCATACATGTTTTAACTTTTAAGGTTTAAACAGTAAGATATTGCAAGGACTCGAATGGAAATAAGTCACTCTGTCTGACGTTTTTTGGGTTATCCTAGATAATCTACATATGTTGATATGTATGAAAATTTATGTAACTGTATTTATATGTACCTGTACCTGAATAAACTTACTAACCTACAAACCCTCATCTTAACCCCTTAATTGTGACCAATATACTAGTGCACAGGTGACAAGAATGTGTCTGATATACTAGACATACTAGTGCCCATAATCTTTTGTGCCTTTAAATATGCCACCTGCCAAATACTTTTGACCTCAACACAACATCTGGGTCTCCCACAACCTAGTCACAGAATGGGTGAGGCTTGAACCCATGGCAAGTAAGTTTTAAAACTCACAAGTGTGTGTGTTAACCACTCAACCAGCTGGTAAAGTGGTTAATGAGTGGTTAATGTACTTTACACTATCTGCCAGTTAGTTGTGCTGCCTGAGAGGCTAGTTTATAATGCACCCCATGCTCATCCTGAGAACTGTAGCCCCAAAAAACAGGATTATAGGCCATAATGGGTCTTTGTCAGACTCCGTTAAGCATTGTTGCATCACTAGAAATAAACATTAGTCATTTCATATTTTACAACTACATACTTCATATAGTTACTCTACATAGTACAGTAAGGAATATAATTTCAAAAACATTATATCTTATTATCAATTAATTTTTTTGTTTACAATTTCTTCATGAGTTGTACACAATACAGTAAGGAACACAATCTCAAAAAACTGATTAAAAAAAATTAAGCACTTCCATTTTTTAATTCATCCTGGCATACATGTTCTCTTGGACTGATAAGATTTCGTTCGGATTTTTATCCCCGGAGGGTTAGCTACTCACAATAACCCAAGTAAGGCAGTGCCTCATCGAGGACTGTCTGTTTTATTTCCATTGGGGTCCTCAATCTTGTCCCCCAGGATGCAACCCACACCAGTCGACTAACACCCATGTACCTATTTGCTGCTAAATGAACAGGACAACAGTGTAAGGAAATGTGTCAAAATGTTTCCACCCCGCCGGAATTGAACCCGGGCCCTCCGTGTGTGAAGCGAGAGCTTTGCCAGCCTGGACCCAAGTCCAGAAAAAGCCTCACTATCTCATTTTGTGTAATTTATACCCTTTATTTATTATTTATTTTGACATGGTGAAGTAACCAAGGGCAGTAGGTGTTAAGTATTTTTATTCAAGTTCTTGTACCATAAATTCAGTTACACAGATTACCATACATAGCAGTATAAGTGTAGATTACCTAGGATAACGTTCCACATATCTATTCATTTTGTGACGCTATGGAATGTTTTAGCATAGATCACCCTGGGAGGCAACTCAGATGAAAATTCACACACACACACGAACTACTAATCTCTGTAACAAATTCACCTTAAACCAGCAAATAGTAGAGCCTACAAGACTAGAAAATATGCTGGACCTCATCTTCACTAACAATGATGATCTGATACGTAATACAGTGGACCCCCGGTATTCAATGCATCGGTATTCGATAAATCCGGTATTCGATGCATTATATCGCAAAAAAATTTCCTCGTATTGAAAACCCGGTATTCGATACGATTCGTACGAGACCTGTCCACGTGTGGCCTGAACTGCCCCGTGTGTGCCAGTGTTTACAAGCCAGCCAGTGTGCGCGCATCTAAGGATACATTCGGTACATTCCATATTATCACTGTGTTTGGTGCTTGTTTCTGCAAAATAAGTCACCATGGGCCCCAAGAAAGCTTCTAGTGCCAACCCTGTGGAAAAAAAGGGTGAGAATTAGTATGGAAATTAAGAAAGATTTTGAAGGGTTTGGGGCTAACCCTGAGAAGCCTATGCCAGTTGTGGAATCCATTGTACCTACTTCAAAAATTAAGGAAATGTGTGCACAGTGGGTTGAAGTGCAAACCTTTATGGATGAAAATCACCCTAACACAGCTATTGCAAGCCATGCTGGTGACTATTACAATGACAATGTTGTGGCCCATTTTAGACAAATCGTAAAGGAACGGGAGGTACAGAGCTCTGTGGACAGATTTGTTGTGCGACAGAGGTCCAGTGACTCTCAAGCTGGTCCTAGTGGCATTAAAAGAAGAAGGGAAGTAACCCCAGAAAAGGACTTGCTACCTCAAGTCCTAATGAAGGGATTCCCCTTCTAAACACTAACACCTCTCCCCTCCTCCCATCCCATCAACCATCACCAGATCTTCATTAAAGGTAAGTGTCAATTATTTTATTGTTATTGTAATTATTCTATTGCATTAAACTTAATATTTCATGTAGTAAATTTTTTTTTTTTCATACTTTTGGGTGTCTTGCACGGATTAATTTGATTTCCATTATTTTTTATGCGGAAAATTGATTCAGTTTTCGATATTATCAGTATTCGATGAGCTCTCAGGAACGGATTAATATCGAATACCGGGGGTCCACTGTATAACTGTATCAAAGACAATTCACTCAGGTCACAACATAATAGAAGTACAGACATGTATGCACAGGTCTCCGGACCAGCATCACAGTCATGAAGTCTCTTCATGAAAATTCAATTTCAATAACAAAAACATACAATGGGACCAAGTAAACCATGTCCTAAATAAAACAAGCTGGAAGATATCCTAACAACACGGACCCGAACATCTGCTTTGAAAAAATTAATTCTGTGGTTCTTGAGATCTGCTCAAGACACATTCCATTAAGAAAAAGAAAGAGAAGATGTAAACTAGAAAGAGAGAGATGCTCCCTATACAGACGAAGGTGAAGAGTCACCGAGCTGCTGAGTGGGGTCAATATATCTGAAATACGAAGGAAAGCATTAGTCAATGAAATTGCAAATAACAAAACTTAAGCTGAAGGAATCTTATAGAGGACAAGAATCACAGGAAGAACTAAAAGCCATAAAGGAAATTGAAAAAAAAAAAATACTTCTTCTCTTATGCCAAATCTAAGGGGAAAAGCAACATCCAGTATTCGGCCCCTGCTAAGGCGGGATGGGACATACACAGATGATTGCCAGGAAATGAGTGAGATACTAAAGTCCCAATATGACTCAGTGTTCAGCGATCCAATGCCCACTCTTAGAGATGACAATCCAAATGAATTCTTATGAACGAAACCCAAAATCTGGTCATCCCAAAACTCTTGGATATTATTAAAAACTCCGCAAGATTTTGAAGAGGCAATTAATGACATGCCCATGCACTCTGCCCCAGGCCCAGACTCATGGAACTCTGTGTTCATCAAGAACTGCAAGAAGTCCCTATCGCGTGCCTTCAGCATTTAATGGAGAGGGAGCATGGACACGGGTCATCCCACACACACTGAAAACAGCAGACATAGCCCCACTCCACAAAGGTGGCAGTAAAGCAATTGCAAAGAACTACAGACCGATCTTTGAGAGGGTTCTAAGAAGCAAGATAGCCAACCACCTAGATACCCATCAGTTACACAACACTGGACAACACGGGTTTAGAGCAGGTAGCTCCTGCCTGTCCCAGCTCCTGGATCACTATGACAGGTCCTGGATGCTGTAGAGGATAAACAAAATACAGATGTAGTATACACAGACTTGCAAAAGCTTTCGACAAGTGAGACCATGGTGTAATAGCACACAAAATGCGTGATAAAGGAATAACAGGAAAAGTTGGTAGATGGATCTACAATTTCCTGACAAATAGAACACAAAGAGTAATAGTAAACAGAGTAAAGTCCCAGACAGCCACGGTAAAAAGCTCTGTTCCACAAAGTACAGTACTCGCTCCCATTCTATTCCTCATCCTCATTTCTGACAGAGATGTAAGCCATAGTTCCGTGTCTTCCTTTGTGGATGACACCCAGATCACCATGGCAGTTGACCTCCATCGAAGACACCGCGAGACTCCAAGGGGACATCAACCAAATCTTCGAATGGGCCACTAAAAATAATATGAAGTTCAACGTGGAGAAATTTCAGCTACTCAGATATGGAAAACTTGAAGAAATTAAAAATGTGTCAGGGTATACCACAAATTCTAACCATACAACAGAGCGGAGAGGTAATGTGTTTTTTCTGGGAGTGATAATGTCAGAGGATCTCACCTTTAAAGACCACAACAATGTATCTACCTCATCTGCTAGGAAAATGATAGGATGGATAAATGAGAACCTTCAAAACTAGGGATGCCAAGCCCATCATGATTCTCTTCAAATCGCTTGTGCTCTCTAGGCTGGAATACTGCTGTACTCTAACAGTCCCCTTCAAGGCTGACGACATTGCAGACCTGGAGAGTGTACAAAGAACTTTCACGGCACACATAAGTACGGTAAGGTCCCTAAACTACTGTGAATGGTTGAAGGTCCTTGATCTGTATTCCCTCGAAAGCAGGTGAGAGAGATACATGATAATATACACTTGAAAGCTCCTGGAGGGATTGGCACAAACCTGCACGCAAAAATCACTCCATATGAAAGCAAAAGACTCGGCAGATGCAACATTCCCCCGACGAAAAGCAGGGGCGCCATGAGTACACTGAGAGACAACACAATAAGTGTCTGGGGCCCAAGATCGTTCAATTGCCTCCCAACATACATAAGGGGGATTACCAATAGACCCCTGGCTGTCTTCAAGAAGGCACTGGACAAGCACCTAAAGTCAGCACCTGACCAAATGGATGTGGTTCATACGTCAGCTTGCGTGCGGCCAGCAGTAACAGCCTGGTTGATCAGACCCTGATCCACCATGAGGCCTGGTCTCAGACCGGGCCGCGGGGGCGTTGACCCCCGAAACCCTCTCCGGGTAAACTCCAGGTAATGAAGAGTCCCAACTGTGGCCAGTGCATGTTGAATACTTAAAAACATCAAAGATAAGCAAAATGTCTTAAAACAGAGATGAAGAACATGTATTGGAAACGACAGTAACATACATATGTACTCGATTTCAGTTAAAAATGATTACCTGCTGTTCATACACAATAAATTTATTTGAATAAATATCTATCTATATCTAGATGTCTGGTAATGTCTTCACCTTCCTCGTCGTCTATCTCTAAGTTTCGCAAAATTATTAATTTCGAAATTTCCTCTTCTAACTGCTGTACTCGTGTCACTTTGTTGAAGTGGCACTTTTTTGTATGTATAGTTGTTGTTGTTGGGTTAAAAGCAGTGAGAGTTGGAGGAGCCGCAGCGTAGACCGTAACACCGGTGTCGGATTGTAACCACAATGGCATGTTAATGCCAGCAAGTTCGAACAATTTAAAGTGGGAAAACTTTATAAATGAAAATCTTTCGTTTTTTATGCAAGCTTTTTAAAAAGAAAGTAGCCTAAGTGAAATGCTGTCATTTATAGGTTTTCCATATTGGTGTCGGTTGCTTAACGAAGCTGTAAAGCTCCACCCAACAGATTATGTAAAGAAAATATGATTAAAAAAGCCTGACAGATTCCATATCAACCTGCGCCATCAAGTTTGAGAAGAATATTTAAGACTCGTAGCCATAAAATGCACAAATTATAAAGATGATACCTATGAAGTTAATAGAAACGTAGACAGTAAAGCAGGAAGTGGACTACCATCTCTTTCGTGAGACATACTGGGAAGGTGAACTCGGTCTTACGTGAAGATAAAAGCTGTGTTGTTAGGCGAAATTAGGTGATACACATGATAAACACTACAAGATATTAACCTTAGTATATTTACTGTTGCAAGCAAAAAGGATTATGTGCCTGCAATGTGGAAAGTGCATAGACAACACAGAAAAACTGCTGACAGCATGAGAACAGAACAGTGCACAATACAATAGCCACTCCGGCGGTACAGCTAAAACTCCTTTGATTTAAATGTTGGGACGACCATAGGACCGTATGTACCTCTACAACAGAAAGTATGGGAAGCATAGCCTATGTTTGTGAAGGGTTTCAGCGGTCCTTCTCCCCTCTCTCCTCCCCACACACACACCACACAACCAATTGAGTTTCTACCTCGGACACACAAACCTGTGAGTACTCCCCTGGAACTGTGCCACACACAAAAAC
>NC_069423.1:8761468-8785990 GCF_026875155.1 Cherax quadricarinatus | reverse complement strand
CTAAATGTTACCAAACTAATGCTTTACTACATCCTTATTAAATCTCAATTTTCCCAATTCAAACCCATTGCTGAAGACACTTCTCTCCTATGCTATTCATCTGTCCCCACTTTCCTACTCTCTCCTTACCTAAGAGTACGAGTGTATGTTTCGGATTCATCAAGTCTACGGTGGTGATCATCATCTAGGACTGATTACTTCACCTACTGTTTCCAGAAAACTGACAAGTTGAAGAATGAGATATTTGTGCAACATTTGAGTATCTTTATTGTGGAAACATTTTGCCATCCAATGACTATCAGTCCAACACAGGGAACAGTGGAAGATGGAGAGTCTGAGGTACTCAGTCCTTCAGCCTGGTGATGTGTTTAGTCCATCAATCGTTATGAAAGTCCACCAAGATTGATGGACTGAGCACCATGTTCAAAGCGAGAGACTGATTACCTCAAACTACTTCATTGTACGGGACTGATGAAGCCACTGGCTGGCAAAACATTTTCACAATAAAGCCAGCCACTGCAAGGAACTTGCAATACCATTCATTGACAACTGGGACAACTTTTATGGCAAACATGATATGTATGCAAGGGATGGGGTACATCTCTGGGGCAGGGGTGGTAGCACATGCAAACTCAATCGAGAGGGCCATTGCTGAAATGCCTAGGATTTTAAACTGATAGAAGATAGAGGTATAGGTGTGTGTGGGAAACAGTCAGGTTGCAACACTAGGGTTGAAAACAGTAAAAGTATAAAAGACATTCATCATGAAGTTATAAAGACAATAGATCATGTCAGCAAACAAAGGGAGACAGCAGAGGGCAGCAAGGGACTAGCTCCCTTAAGGTCTACTATACTAATAGCAGGAGTGTAAGAAATAAGATAGATGAGCTAAGATTAATTGCAAGTGCAGGTAACAGATATCATTACTATAACAGAGACCTGGCTCAATCTGAAAGATAGAGAGATGCCTTCTGAATGTCACATACAAGGCTATAAATTATTCCACACTGACAGGGTCAACAGGAAGGGTGGTGGAGTAGCGATGTATGTCAGACAATTTAAATTGTGCTAGACAAGATAGGGCCGTGAAAAACTAATTTTGGGTGTGATTTACAGGGCCCCAAATCTTGATAGGGAGTGCAGTAAACTTCTATGGGATCAAATTCGTAAGGCATCTACATACGAAAATGTTGTGATAATGGGAGATTTCAACTATAGACAGATTGACGAACAATTTGACAGGAAATTTAGAGTCAAGTGACTTTCTTGATATGATTCAGGATTGTTTTTTAAAACAGTTTGTGACAGAACCAACTAGAGGAAATAACCTGCTTGACTTGGTTCTTGCCAGCAGGGAAATGCTAAATAATCATCTTGAGGTTAATGATGAGCTTGGGGAAAGTGATCACAAATCACTCAGTTTTAATGTATCATGGAATTCCCCTAATAATGGCAATCAAGTCTCTGTCCCTGACTTTTGCTTGGCTGATTTCATAGGACTGACAAATTACTTGGGTGGGCTGAACTGGAATGACCTGACTATGGGTCAGGTAGGTGGTGATGATTGCCGATATGACGTTTTCCAGGGCACAGTTCTAGCTGCTCACACAACTTATGTTCCAAACAGGGAAATCAGATCAAACAAAAATGATCCTAATGGATGAACAATAGATTAAAACATCTCATTGGTCAAAAGAGAGGCATATATAGGCAAATCAAAAGAGGAGAGGGGCAATTAAGAAATCAATATATTCAGTTGAAGAGAGAAATAAAAAGGGAATATGAAAAGCAAAAAAAGATTATGAGGTTAAAGTTGCAAGAGAACCGAAGACTAACCCAAAAGGATTCTTTCAGAATCTTACTTCTTACAGAAGTAAGATCAGGGACAAGATAGGCCCACTCAAAAGTTACTCGGGTCAGCTCACGGACAGTGATAAGGAAATGTGTAGAATTTTTAACACATACTTCCTCTCAGTTTTTACACAGGAAGATACTAGCGATATTCCAGAAATAATAAATTATGTAGAACAGGACGATAATAAACTATGTACAATTAGGGTCACAAGTGACATGGTCCTTAAGCAAACAGATAAACTAAAACCTAACAAATCCCCAGGCCCTGATGAACTGTATGCAAGGGTTCTAAAGGAATGTAAAGAGGAGCTTAGCAAACCTTTGGCTAATCTTTTCAACATATCACTACAAACTGGCATGGTGCCAGATAAGTGGAAAATGGCAAATGTGATACCTATTTTCAAAACAGGCGACAGGTCCTTAATTCAATTCAAATTCAAAGTTTATTCTCTATAAGGATTACAATGCTGAGTTTACAGAATTTGGTTAATGTGTAGTTCACATGTAGTAAAATAATAATTACAGTGTACCACTAGAACACCTAGCATGGCTAGGCATTTCGGGCAGACTTAGATTAATTCTTAAGTTTAAAATATTACAAATTATGAGGTAAGTTGGTATTATGGCTAAGTGACTAAATACTAGTTTGTGAGTTTAGCAATGTGAATGCTTTTGTTTTGGCACAATACATAGTTTCAGTATTGGAGTATCACAGGCCAACTTATGACTAGTTAGGATTCATTATTTTAAGATTGAGATTGATATTTCTGTTTATGGTCAAATGGGTGAGTGAGTGTAAGTGTGAACCACAAGGTGGTATTCGTGTAATTAGTTGACGGGGTGTATCAGGGAGATGAGATGTTTTCTAATGGTAGTTTTGAAGGTGATGAATGTGTCTGCAGTGCTCGAGTTTTCAGGTAGGGTGTTCCAGACTTTAGGGCCTTTGACAAACATTGAATTTTTGTAAAGGTTTAGTCGGACATGGGGAATGTCAGAGATGTTTGTGTCTGGTGTTATGCCTGTGGGTTCTGTCACAACTATCAAGAAAACATTTTAAGTCAAGGTTAATATTGGAATTTAAGGTCCTGTAGATGTAGATTGCACAGTAGTAAGTGTGGATGTACTGAACACGGAGCAAGTTTAGATCTATGAAGAGTGGGGGGGGTGTTGCCAGGGATGGGATTTAATGATTATTCTTACTGCGGCTTTTTGTTGGGTTATTATTGGCTTTAGGTGTGTTGCTGCAGTTGATCCCCAAGCACAAATAGCATAGGTGAGGTAAGGATAAATGAGTGGTATAGTGTGAGAAGGGCATTTTGCGGCACGTAGTATCGTATCTTGGAACAATAAGCCTAACCTCCATAGTGGGAGGTTTGTAGCCACCTTGAAAAGCATAAATTAATCAACTAATCTCAGCATGGTTTTACAAAGGTGTGTTCCTGCCTTACGAATTTATTATTTTTTTTTCACCAAGGTATTTGAGGAGGTAGATCATGGTAATGAATATATTATGTATATGGACTTAAGAACATAAGAACGAAGGAACACTGCAGAAGGCCTACTAGCCCATGCGAGGCAGGTCCAAGTCTCCTACCAGCTTAAGCCAATGCACCCAACCCAGTCAGGTCAGGTCACATTGACTTAAGGGAGGAACACGGCAACCGACCTGGTAGCTCAAGCTATCAGGTCCAACTCACACCCACCCACATCCACTCATGTATTTATCCAACCTATTTTTAAAGCTACACAACGTTCTGGCCTCTATAACTGTACTCGGGAGTTTGTTCCACTCATCCACAACTCTATTACCAAACCAGTACTTTCCTATATCCTTCCTGAATCTGAATTTTTCCAGCTTAAAACCATTGCTGCGAGTCCTGTCTAGGCTAGATATTTTCAGCACACTATTTACATCCCCTTTATTTATTTGTCTTTCATTTATACACCTCAATCATATCACCCCTAATTCTACGTCTTTCTAGAGAGTACAGATTCAGGGCCCTTAGTCTATCCTCATAGGGAAGGTTTCTGATACATGGTATCAACTTTGTCATCCTCCTTTGTACATTTTCCAGAGAATTTATATCCATTCTGTAATACAGTGACCAAAACTGTGCAGCATAATCTAAATGAGGCCTAACCAAGGATGTATAGAGTTGAAGAACAACCTGAGGACTCCTATTATTTATGCTTCTTGATATGAAGCCAAGGATTCTATTAGCTTTATTGCGAACACTTATGCACTGTTGTCTTGGTTTCAGATTACTGCTAACCAGAACTCCTAAATCTTTTTGGGCAATCCGTAAATATTAAGATCTACATTATTTAGTTTATATGTGGCATGGTTTTATTGTCCTGTCCAACATTTAGAACTTTGCATTTGTCTATATTAAACTGCATCTGCCACTTCTCCGACCACTGCATCAGTCTATTCAAATCTTCCTGGAGTGCTCGAATGTCCTCGTCAGAATGAATTCGACGGCCTATTTTGGTGTCATCGGGAAACTTGCCGATGTCGCTCTTTATGCCCTCATCTATGTCGTTTATGTAGATTGTGAACAGCAGGGGGCCCAACACTGACCCTGTGGAACACCGCTCGTGACGCTTCCCCACTCTGATTTCTCCCCATTTATGCAAACTCTCTGCTGCCTTTCTCCCCATTTATGCAAACTCTCTGCTGCCTATTTGTCAACCATGCCTCTATCCAGGAAAAAATTTCTCCTCCTATTCCATGGGCCTTAATTTTCCTCAATAGTCTCTGATGTGGGGACCCTGTCAAAAGCCTTACTGAAGTCCATATACACAATATCATATTCATTACCATGATCTACCTCCTCAAATACCTTAGTGAAAAAAGTTAATAAATTCGTAAGGCAGGAACGCCCCTTTGTAAAACCATGCTGAGATTTGTTGATTAATTTATGCTTTCAAGGTGGCTACGAACTGCCTCGGCAATTATTGATTCCATAAATTTTCCCACTATGGAGGTTAGGCTTATTGGTCTATAGTTCGAAGCTAAGGACCTGTCACCTGTTTTGAAAATAATATCACATTGCCATTTTCCACTTATCTGGCACCATGCCAGTTTGTAGTGATATGTTGAAAAGATTAGCCAAAGGTGTGCTAAGCTCCTCTTTACATTCCTTTAGAACCCTTGCATACAGTTCATCAGGGCCTGGGGATTTGTTAGGTTTTTAAATTTATCAATTTGCTTAAGGACCATGTCACTTGTGACCCTAACGTGCACAGTTTATTATCGTCCGTTCTACATAATTTTAATCATTACTGGAATATCGCTGGTATCCTCCTGTGTAAAAACAGAGGAAGTATGTGTTAAAAATTCTACACATTTCCTTATCACTGTCAGTGAGCTGACCCGAGGAACTTTTGAGTGGGCCTACTTGTCCTGATCTTACTTCTGTATACCGAAAGAATCCTTTTGGGTTTGTCCCTTTGATTCTCTTGCAACTTTAACCTCATAATCTCTTTTTGCTTTTCTAATTCCCCTTTTTTTTTTTTTCTCTTTAACTGAAATTAATCGATTTCTTAATTGCCCCTCTCCTCTTTTGATTTGCTATACTATATGCCTCTCTTTTGACCAATCAGATATTTTAATCTATTGTTCATCCATTTAAAGGATCATTTTTGTTTTGATCTGATTTCCCTATTTGGAACATAATTTGACTGAGCAGCTGAACTATGCCCTGGAAAGCATCATATCGGGAACCATCACCACCTAACCTGACCCCTTTGTCAGGTCATTCCAGTTCAGCCCACCTAAGTAATTTTTTTAGTCCTATGAAATCAGCCAAGCGAAAGTCAGGGACGGAGACTTGATTGCCATTATTAGGGGAATTCCCATGATATATTAAAACTGAGTGATTTGTGATCACTTTCCCAAGCTCATCATTAACCTCAAGATTATTAATTAGTGTTTCCCTACTGGCAAGAACCAAGTCAAGGAGGTTTTTCCCCTAGTTGGCTCTGTCACAAACTGTTTTAAAAAAACAATCCTGGATCGAATCAAGAAAGTCACCTGACTCTGAATTTCCTGTCAAATTGCTCCAGTCTATCTGTCTATAGTTGAAATCTCCCATTAGCACAACATTTTCGTATGTAGATGCCTTACGAATTTCGTCCCATAGAAGTTTTACTGCACTCCCAAATCAAGATTTGGGGCCCTGTAAATCACACCCAAAATTAGTTTTTCTCGGCCCTCGAGAAGCTGTAACCAAACGATTCAGTGGCTGACGCTCTAATTTAATATCTTGTCTAACACAAACAATTTAAATTTGGGTCTCTGACATACATCGCTACCCACCCCTTTCCTGTTGACCCTGTCAGTGTGGAAAAATTTTTATAGCCTTGTATGTGACATTCAGAGGGCATCTCTCTATCTTTCAGATTGACCCAGGTCTCTGTTTAGCAATATCTATTTTTTCCTGCACTTGAAATTAATCTTAGCTCTTTCTATCTTATTTCTTACACTCCTGCTATTAGTATAGTAAACCTTAAGGGAGCTAGTCCCTTTCTGCCCTCTGCTGTCCCCCTTTGTTTGCTGACCTGATCTATTGTCTTTATTTATAACTTCTGCTGAATGCCTTTTATACATTTACTGTTTCCAACCCTAGTGTTGCAAACCTGCTTGTTTCCCACACACACCCATACCTCTATCTTCCATCAGTTTAAAATATAGGCATTTCACCAAATGGCCTTCTCAATCGAGTCTGCAAGTGCTACCACCCTGCCCCCGAGAGATGTACCCCATCCCTTGCATACATATCATGTTTGCCATAAAGTTGTTCCAGTTGTCAATGAATGGGATTGCAAGTTCCTTGCAGTATCTGTCTAGCCAGCAATTTACACCAATTGCCCTAGACAACCATTCATTTTCCCACTCCCCTTCTAGCGGCAAGATGCTACACATGATTGGGATCCCTCCCTTAGGGCTTAATGAAATCTATAGCTGACCTGTACTTATCTAGCAGCTCTTCTCTCCTACCCTTCCCAATATCATTTCCACCAGCACTGAGATAATGGGCTTGTTCTCATTACCTGACATGATATTATCCAGCCTGTTGACAATGTCCCCAACACCAGCTCCAGGGAAGCACACTCTATCTCTCATCTTCTTATTCCTATTACAAAAAGCACGGTCAATATATCTTACCTGAGAGTCACCAACCACAAGAATGAGCTTACGTCCATTAGCAGGGACAGTAGTACCCTTACCTTCACTGGCCACTGAAGTACATTCATCCTGAAGAACAGAGAAGCGATTTCCTACCTTCAGATCTTCACTCTTATTTTCCCTTACTCTGATGTCCTCCCATTCTGTGAACCCTCGCCACTTTAGCAGGTGCTGGCTGCACCTCACTGGGGGTAGCCTTTTGCTACCTCCCCAACTAAAAACCCTCCTCACAGTGAGAGAGACTGCACCTCACTGCTAGAAGCCTCATTTCCCACAACTCCAGCCACCTCACACTCTCTCCCAGACCCATTGAGGTGGACATTCAGCCTCCTAATCTCCTCCTGGAGAAGCAAGACCTCCTCCTTCAACTCTCCAACCTCAATTTTTAAAACACTGCAGAAGCAAGCGCGCTTTGTAACCGTCCACGCTAATCCCCAAAGCAGCTCAGGGTCTGTGACCTCACGTGACGACTGACCACTGACCACTTCAGTAAGGCTTTTGACAGGGTCCCACATCAAGACTATTGAGGAAAATTAAGGCACATGGAATAGGAGAAATTTTTTCCTGGATACAGGCATGGTTGACAAATAGGCAGCAGAGGGTTTGCATAAATGGGGAGAAATCAGAGTGGGGAAGCATCACGAGCGGTGTTCCACAGGGGTCAGTGTTGGGCCCCCTGTTGTTCACAATCTACATAAACGACATTGACGAGGGCATAAAGAGCGACATAAGCAAGTTTGCCGATGACACCAAAATAGGCCGTCGAATTCATTCTGACGAGGACATTAGAGCACTCCAGTAAGATTTGAATAGACTGATGCAGTGGTCGGAGAAGTAGCAGATGCAGTTTAATATGGACAAATGCAAAGTTCTAAATGTTGGACAGGACAATAACCATGCCACATATAAACTAAATAATGTAGATCTTAATATTACGGACTGCGAATAAGATTTAGGAGTTCTGGTTAGCAGTAATCTGAAACCAGGACAACAGTGCATAAGTGTTCGCAATAAAGCTAACAGAATTCTTGGCTTCATATCACGAAGCATAAATAATAGGAGTCCTCAGGTTGTTCAACTATATAAGAACATAAGAAAGGAGGAACACTGCAGCAGGCCTGTTGGCCCATACTAGGCAGGTCCTTTACAATTCATCCCACTAACAAACATTAGACCAACCCAATTTTCAATGCCACCCAAGAAACAAGCTCCGATGTGCAAGTCCCACTCAAGTCCAACCCCTCCCACTCATGTACTTATCCAACCTAAATTTGAAACTACCCAAAGTCCTAGCCTCAATAACCCAACTAGGTAGACTGTTCCACTCATCAACTACCCTATTTCCAAACCAATACTTTCCCATGTCCTTTCTAAATCTAAACTTATCTAATTTAAATCCATTACGCGGGTTCTCTCTTGGGGAGATATCCTCAAGACCTTGTTAATATCCCCTTTATTAATACCTGTCTTCCACTTATCACTTCGATCAGGTCTCCCCTCATTCTTCGTCTAACAAGTGAATGTAAAATTAAGAGTCTTCAATCTTTCTTCAAAGGAAGAATTTCTAATGGGTATGTATTAATTTAGTCATCCTACGCTGAATGTTTTCTAAAGAATTTATGTCCATTCTGTAATATGGAGACCAGAATTGAGCTGCATAATCAGGGGAGGCCTTACTAATGATGTAAAAGCTGCAGTATGACCTCTGGACTTCTGTTGCTTACACTTCTTGATACAAAAACCCAGTAATCTATTTGCCTTATTACGTACGCTTAGGCATTGCTGTCTTGGTTTAAGGTTGCTGCTTACCATAACCCCCAAGTCCTTTTTGCAATCTGTATGGCTAAGTTCTACATTATTTAACTTATAAGTGCTAGGGTTATGGACACTCCCGAGCTTCAGAACCTAGCATTTATCTACATTGAACTGCATCTGCCACTTTTCTGACCAAAAGTAGAGTTTGTCTAAATCCTCCTGAAGTTCCCTAACATCTACGTTTGAATCAATTATCCTACCTATCTTCGTGTCATCGGCGAATTTGCTCATATCACTAGCAATTCCTTCATCAAGATCATTGATATATATTAAAACAACAACGGGCCCAAGACTGATCCCGGGGAACGCCACTGTTACTGACCCCCCACTGGGATTTAACCCCATTTATGGACTCTGCTTCCTGTCTGTGAGCCATGATTCGATCCACGAGAGCACCCTTCCCCAAATTTGCCATGAGCTGCTACTTTCTTCAACAGTCTTTGGTGCGGAACTCTATCAAATGCCTTACTAAAATCTAAGTAAACAATATCAAATCTTTATCGTGGTCAACAGCCTCAAAAGCTTTACTGAAGAAAGTTAATAAATTAGTTAGACAAGACCGGCCTCTTGTGAATCCATGCTGAGTATCATTAATCAAGCTATGCTTATCGAGATGGCTTCTTATAATCTCAGCTAAAAATGACTCTAGCAACTTGCCTACAATTTGAGGTCGGCTTATTGGGCGGTAATTTGACGGTAACGACTTGTCCCTGTTTAAAAATAGGAATTACATTAGCCATCTTCCACATATCAGACACTACACCTGTTTGAAGAGATAAATTAAAAATATTAGTAAAATGGTTCACAGAGTTCCATTTTGCATTCTTTAAGAACCCTTGAAAAAACCTCATCAGGCCCAGGTGACTTATTTTGCTTCAGTCGGTCTATCTGCTTCACAACCATTTCACTATGCCCTGTGATGTTACATAATTTATCTTCTTCTGGCCCACTATAAAAATTAAATTACCGGAATATATTAGTGTCTTCCTGTGTAAAAACAGAGAAAATAATTATTTAAAAATCGAGCACATTTCATTCTCTTTGTCAGTAAGATGCCCATAGTTATTTTTAAGGGACCTATCTTATCTCTGACTTTTGTTCTATATACCTGGAAAAAACTTTTTGGGTTAGTTTTTAGAATCCCTAGCAATTTTTAATTTCATAGTCCCTTTTAGCTTTTCTTATCCCCTTTTTAATGTCCCTTTTAAATGTCAATATACTGATTCATAAGATGACCCTCGCCTCTTTTGATACGCCTATAAATTCCTTTCTTATGCCCTAGTAGATTTTTCAGCCTATTATTCATCCATTTTGGGTCTTTCTATTTGATCTAATTTCCTTATAAGGGAATAAACGTTCTTTGAGCAGCATGTATTGTTTCAGAAAACTGTCATATTGATAGCTCTCTTCTTTTTACCCCAGTAAAACAGATGATAAGTGTTCTCTAAGCCCATCGTAATCTGCTAAGCGAAAATCTGGGACTGTTACTGAGTTATCCCTACTATCATACTTCCATTCAATTCTAAATGTAATTGATTTGTGGTCGCTAGCACCCAGTTCCTCTGAAACTTCTAATTTATTAACAAGGGATTCATTGTTTGCCAGAACTAAGTCAAGCAGGTTATTTCCCCTTGTAGGTTCTGTCACAAACTGCTTCAAAAAACAATCCTGAACTACTAAGAAATCGTATGATTCTAAATTCCCAGTCAAGAAATTCCAATCAACATGACTAAAGTTAAAGTCTCCTAGAATTACTACATTATCGTGCCTTGTGGCCCTAACATTTCCTCCCATAGTAGTCTCCCTTGGTCCCTATCTAAATTTGGGGGACGGTATATCACACCTAAAATTAATTTTTCATGCCCCTCTGAAAATTCTATCCAAACAGACTCTGTATGTGTTACTTCAGACTTAATACCCTTTTTTATGCAACAGTTCAAGCGATCTCTGACATACAATGCCACCCCACCCCCCTTTCCGACACTTCTATCTACTTGGAACAATTTAAAACCCTGGATGTGACATTCTGCAGGCATGTCCCGACTTTTTGAATTAAACCACGTCTCAGTAATGGCAAATACATCTATGTTACCTGCACTAGCAACTAGTCTCAACTCGTCCACCTTATTCCTAGCACTGCGACTATTTGTGTAATAAATATTTAAAGACCCTCCTCTCTCTTTACCCTTCCTGCTCCTTTCTGTTATTCCACTAAACCTATTACTGTCCTTGTCAATTAGTGCCACTGGCTTTCCAATATCCACCTCATTTTGCCTATTTCTAGGTCTCCTAGTACTCATATTACTACCCTGCGACTTCACAGTTTTCCCGCAAAAACCCATACCACTAACTACTCCTAGTTTAAAGACCTAACAGCTCCCTCCACTGCGTTGGCCAGTGCTCCCACCCCAGACCTAGATAAGTGAACCCCGTCCCTGGCATACATGTCATTTCTGCCATAGAAGAGGTCCCAGTTGTCAATGAATGTTAGTAAGTAAGTAAGTAAATTTATTCAGGTATACACAATACAGTTACATAGAATTATCATACATAGCAGCATATGTGTAGAGAACCTAGGATAACCCAAAAAAGTCAGACAGAGTGACTTATTTCCATTGTTACCGCATTTTCCTTACAGTATTTGTCCAGCCAGCAATTGACACCAATTGCTCTGGACAACCATTCATTTCCAACTCCTCTCCTTGGCAAAATGCCACATATGACAGGTTTCCCACCCTTCCTCCTAATTATCTCTATTGCTGACCTATACCTGCTAATCAGGTCCTCACTTCTACGTCTGCCAACATCGTGGTTAGGCCTCATTTAGATTATGCTGCACAGTTTTGGTCACCGTATTACAGAATGGATATAAATGCTCTGGAAAACGTACAAAGGAGGATGACAAAGTTGATCCCATGTATCAGAAACCTTCCCTATGAGGATAGACTGAGGGTCCCGAATCTGCACTCTCTAGAAAGGCGTATAATTAGGGGGGATATGATTGAGGTGTACAAATGGAAAACAGGAATAAATAAGGGGGATGTAAATGGCGTGCTGAAAATATCTAGCCTAGACAGGACTCGCAGCAATGATTTAAAGTTGGAAAGTTCAGATTCAAGGATATAGGAAAGCACTGGTTTGTAATAGAACTGTGGGTGAGTGGAACAAACTCCCGAGTACAGCTATAGAGGCTAAAACGTTGTGAAGTTTTAAAAATAGGTTAGATAAATACACGAGTGGGTGTGGGTGTGAGAGAGTTGGACCTGATTAGCTTGTGCTACTAGGTCAGTTGCCGTGTTCCTTCCTTAAGTGAATGTGACCTGACCTGACTAGGTTGGGGCATTGGCTTAAGCCGGTAGGAGACTTGGACCTGCCTCGCATGGGCCAGTAGGCCTGTTGCCGTGTTCCTTCTGTCTTATATTCTTATAAAAAAATGTCAAAAATGTAAGTTTAATCAGGCATAGATTACCTGGAGTTTACCTGGAGAGAGTTCCGGGGGTCAACGCCCCCGCGGCCCGGTCTGTGACCAGGCCTCCTGGTGGATCAGAGCCTGATCAACCAGGCTGTTGCTGCTGGCTGCACGCAAACCAACGTACATACATTGCCGATATTGCAAAATCATCGGGTGAAGCATTCTCTCGTAATAACTTATTAAAATTATTGGCAGGCACTATCCTCTCACCTGCATATGACAAGATTTTGTTCAGATTTTTAACCCAGAGGGTTAGCAGGTGTAAGGAAATGTGCTCAACATTTCCACCTGTGCCGGGGATCAAACCACGGACACTGAGGCGAGTACTCACCTGATACCATTCAAATATAACCTAACCCTAAATTATGCTGTTTGATAATTCGTGATTTACCTGCTACCTGGACAGCTCGCTGACTGCCAGATGCTGCCACACTCTTAACAGCAGTCTTCAACTGCATCTAATTGGTTTCAAGTTACTTCCTTAAAGAACATAAGAATGGAGACCTGTATTAAAATATACAAATATATGTTCACATTCGTGCGTAGAACCTGTCGGTTATCTGAACCATACATCTACAGATTATTAAAATCATGGGGAGCGCTAAACCCGTAGGATTATACAGCGCATGTAAGGAGGGGGGATGGAAGGTATTCAGACTCAATTCAGGGAACCGGAGCACAGATCCAATTCCCTAGATCAAGAGCCCCTCACCAGCATCAAGGAATCTCCCTTGAGGATATTCATCTGGAAATATAAACACAAATGCAGTATAATGTGATCCTTTATTGACTACGTTTCGCCCACACAGTGGGCATCTTACTGACCAAGAGAATGAAATGTGCTCTGTTTGTGACTTGAAAAAGCCCACTGTGTGGGCGAAACGTAGTCAATAAAGGATCACATTATACTGCATTTGTGTTTATATTTCCATTGTGTCGGTATTTTATACCATTTATTTCCAGGGTATTCATCTACTGAAATGTGTATAATTTTGTTGAAAACAATTATGAAGACTGACGGATTTCACCGGGTTTTGGGGTAATTATACGAGTTATGTTAGGGAAGCATAGTTTCTTCTCTAACCTACCTAGTTATATAGATACAGATTATATTGATCAGAGTAGACGCAGAAATTAACCCAATAACGCGAGACATTTTCTTCGGAGCCCTTATGCAATTATATAATTATGCTAGGTAAAAGGACACGAGTGCAACTATAATTATGCATATATACAGATGCTATTTTATCCTTTACCGTTTTAGTAAAAATAAAAATACATACACTGGATAGGTACACGAGTGGTTGTGAGATCGACCTGCCAAGCATGGGCCAGTAGCCTCCTGCGGTGCTGTTCATGTTCTTAAAACCCAACGGGAGACTTACCTTAAGTAGTAATCCTGTATAGTGAAGGTAGAGTGTATCCAGCAGTAGGTATTGATGACATTCTTCTGTGCTAGGCCTGTGATACAGTCAATGGGAGCCCCGAAGAACTCTGCTGCTGTCAGAAGAACGGAAGAGCCTATTAAAAGCACTACTGTGAACTGGTAATGAAGTCTGAAGATGGAACTTTCGTTTACACATTCTCCTCGGGCCAGGTATTCCTTAAGCCCTCCAATATACTTAATGGCAGACATGGCGAAAACAGCTTATGATAACACTCCAGTCATTAAAAAAAAAAAAAATAATCCAAGAGAGCGTCACAGAAGAATCGTCAAGACCTCCCACAGGATCAACACTGAAGCAGTGGAGTGTAGCAGCAGCAGCAGCAGTATCCTGCTCAACTACCACCAGAGACTCTTACCGTCTCTTCCCTGTGTCTTTTTACCACACAACAGTCCGAGACTCTGCAGGGGGAGGAGCTTACCTACCCCACCATGGCTGCCAACAATTGATGCGTTGAAATCTTCCACAAAAAAATTCCAAAGTAGATATTTCGGGATTAAGTGAACGCTCTTTTGAGAATTAATCAAGCGAATGTGTGACAAAGAATCACATACGCTCTTATAATTCACTTTTAAATCTAAGAAGTATTCAACCGCATTGTTACTTCTGACAATTTCGTCCATTAAGGACCTACTCTCGCTCCAGGTCTCAAGAATTATATGCCTGTATATACTGATAAAATAATACATTCTATATTGCATAAAAGGCGAATGAAACTCAAAATCAACTCCATATAATCGCCTATGTACTTTCCATGGCTACAGAGGCTATATAAAGGCTCATAGAAGAGAATAATTGTGTGATTTTCAGGTACAGGTCCTACTTGAGGGAAGTGACCCAGGGATGGCGGGGAGGAGAGGGAATTTACCCCGGGGATGGCGGGGAGGAGAGGGACGTTACCCCGGGGTTGGCGGGGAGGAGAGGGACGTTACCCCAGGGATGGCGGGGGAGGACAGGACCGGGAAAGCTTTCATCATCTCCCCACTAGCACTAGTGGGCGGGGCACTCAAATAAAAGTATCCCGAAGGAACCTTACCTGGAAGACTAATTCCCAGACGCATCCTATAGTTCCGCACATCTGTAGTGCGAAATATAGGAAAGTTTTGATGGCGGTGGTGGGGAAGCTTTTGTAGGTTTAATGGTCATCTTGTGCTAGTAGGTCTGAGGCCGTGCTCCTTCCTTAAGTGGATGTAACCTGGACCTGAATAGGTTGGGTCATTGGCTTAAGCCGGTGGGAGATTTGGACCTGCCTCGCATGGGCCAGTAGGCCTGCTTCAGTGTTCCGTCTTACGTTCTTTCTACAAGTTTCTTTAACACCTGTTCCTGCAGTTTTCATAGGCTGTCCTGTATTGAAACTCATCACAATACTACGACGTTTCGGTCCAACTCGGACCGAAACGTAGTCGTAATCTCTCTCCTATGTGCGGGTTATATGTGTTGTTCCAGTCATGATATTGTGCCTTTTTTGTTCATAATACGTTCAAGGAAGATAATTATAATGCTCGTGAGGGCTCTTTATCCAAGAAACTGGATCAAAACGGATTACCTGCTATCTCCCCAGGACGCTGTATGATCCCTATGAAGATTAAGACATGTGTAACGGTCTTTATTGGATGATACGTTTCGCCCACACAGTAGACTTCAGTCTACAAAGGAGCAGTAGTAATGAAATAAAGATAAGCAATCAGTCCATCAACCTTGGAGAAAAAGTATTTGAGGTGATCAGTCCCTCAGCCTGGAGAAGAATTTATCTCCATGGTCAGGAACGATGTGAAGCTGAAGTATGAGAACGGAGTCTTAATTAAATACATAAGAGCATAGGAAGGAAGGAGCACTGCAGCAGGCCTACTGGCCCATGCTAGGCAGGTCGAAATCACCTACCGGCCAAAGCCAGTCAGCTGCAAGTCACATCCACTTAAGAAAGATGGACTACTGCATCAGACCCACTAGCGAAAGTCAGTCAGGTCCAACTCGCTCCCACACCCAAGTTGTATGTCACTCATTCTCTTCTAGAATGTAATATTTATTGTATACTAACAGTCCCTTCGAGGCAGGCGGAATTGCTGAGCTGGAAAATGTACCGAGAGTGCTTGAAAGTCCCAAGTACCGTGCTCCTTAGCACGTAGGCAAGATACATAGGAATCTACACATGGAAGATACTAGAGGGATTGATCCCAAATTTACACATCGAAATTGCTACCTTTAAAACACAAAGACTTGCAGACGGTACCAACAAACCCCTAGCTGTCTTAGTGAGAGAACTCGAAAGATTCTTCAAAACAGCTCCTGATCAGTCGGGTTGTGGTGCATACATTGGACTGTGGGCGGCGAGCTCTAACAGCTTGATCGATCAGGCCAGGAGGCCTGGTCTGGGACCGAGCCGCTGGGAAGGGGTGATCTCCGGAAGCGACTCCAGGTAAAAAATTGTTTTTGGATAATTACAGTTGTCTTGCATAGTATAATGTAAATTACCTAGGATTCCCCCCCCCCACAAAAAAAAAAGTCAGTGATTTATTTCCACTGGATCCTTAAAACAGCCTACTATAGCAGCCTAAATTTTACATACAGTAAAAAATGATTCGTGATTAACAACAGTGAATTACACTAAGAACTATTGTGACTGATTTAATAATTATTATATAGTGACTTAGGAAAGCAGGAATTGTGGGGTGAGGAGGTGGCTTAATGGTGGGTTTGGGAGGAATTTGTGGGTGGTGGCTTCACGGTTAGGGGTAAGAGAATCCTTGAGAGGTTGGGGGTATCTAGGGAGGGCATCGGAGGGTAAGGGTGACCGTCTGAGTTGAGGTAGGGCGTCTGGAGTACTGCGAGGAGCTTAGCTACTCTCCTTACCTGGTACCACCAACCCTTCTAAATAACACAAGGAAACAAGAGAACATTGCAGTAGGTCGACTGGCCCAGGACAGGCAGGTCAAATCACCCAACCATTCTCACTCATGTATCTGCCTATCTAACCTACTATAAAGTTAAACAAGGGAACTTTAACAACACTATTTGGCAGTTCCACTCATCTGCATATAATGCCACACTAGTACTCGCCTTTATTTAAATAAATTTATTCACATTTAATTAATTTACGCCTATTTAAAAATTTATTGTAGATTGTTCATAAAGATTTGGCAGGTTAAAGCATTTTTCCATTTTATTAAAATCAGTTCATATCACTAATTCACTAAATTACTGAAATATTAGATCCTCACCGGGCAGGTCTCATCAGACAACGCTTCTCTCAAGGTAGGTTCCTAGGTGCGGTGAGGGTTCTTGATGCTGAGAATTGGACATTTCCTTTCCTTTCTTGGCTGGAGTCTGATTGCCTTCCATTTCCCCAAGCGCTGTATGGCCCCTACAGGTTAAGCGCTTCCGCCTAAATAATAATAATTAGCTAATGTTCATTCAACACCCGCTTAAGATAAGATAAGATAAGATTTCGTTCGGATTTTTAACCCCGGAGGGTTAGCCACCCAGGATAACCCAAGAAAGTCAGTGCGTCATCGAGGACTGTCTAACTTATTTCCATTGGGGTCCTCAATCTTGTCCCCCAGGATGCGACCCACACCAGTCGACTAACACTCAGGTACCTATTTGCTGCTAGGTGAACAGGACAATAGGTGTAAGGAAACGTGTCAAAATGTTTCCACCCGCCGGGAATCGAACCCGGGCCCTCCGTGTGTGAAGCGGGAGCTTTAGCCACCAGGCCACCGAATGGTGGCCTGGATGCATTTCACTTGAGATACCCTTCATGAAATGTTGGTAAAGAGAATATCTTGATGTACTTACAGCACACAGCCATCGCATCGTATCCCAAAGATGTGGTAAAAGACACTTATGTACAGTTCAGGACTAAAGGAAATCTCTTTTTCGGCATCATGTAGGTATCACCATATCATTTCTACATGATTGACTATTACTGCTGTTGCTGAACACTTAATGAAATACTGTGTTTCAAGATTACTCATTAACCTCATTGAAATCTCCCAGATAAATGTGATGAATGGTTTTGAAAACCGACAAGTTGAAGAACTGAGACACTTATGCAACACATGGGAATCTTTATTGAAGAAACGTTTCGCCACACAGTGGCTTCATCAGTCCAATACAAAGTAGAAATTGGCAAGGAGAGTAGAAGTTTGAGGTAATCAGTCCCTCAACCTGGAATCGATGTGTTCAGTCCATCACTCTTGTAGGAAGTGCAGCATAGGTATGTATGTATAATGTTCGCCAGGACCAGGGTCCTGGCACGGGTCTTAAGCTTGAGATGACCCGTCTCTGGCTCCTGAAGGAGAATTGATTCTTCACTGTTGCAGCATATGCTGCTCAAGCACTGTTCCGGACAGTTCAGCTAGTGTGCCTCATAAGCGACTGAGGTTACTCCACCTGAGCTGGGGACTGGGCTCTGTCCGCTCTGATAATCTGCAGATTCATGGCATCCACTGTTTCCTGCTCTGTCAGTAAGCACACCCTCAGGAGTGTGCTGACCATCTGCCGGACATGCTCTGTTTGTAGATGAATGGTTCAGAGAACCGACATGTTGATAAATTAGACACATGTGCAACTCTTGGGTATCTTTATTGAGGAAACGTTTCGCCACACAGTGGCTTCATCAGTCCATACAAAGGAGAATCTTGAAGAACAGGAGGAGAATGAGGTAATCAGTCCCTCAACCTTGAGTCGATGTGGTCAGTCCATCAATCTTGAATAGAATACGGCATACGTGCTGAGAAGGAGCTTATAAACCGTTGGCAGGAGAGGTGCAGAAGTCATAGGTCGTGTAACATTTGTTCAATGTTGAAGTAGGTCGTGCCCAAGAATTAGGCAAGCGAAGAATTCCCAAGTATTAAGATCCCAAGAAGTTGCAGTGTCTGACAGGTTTGTAGATGAATGGTTCAGAGAACCGACATGTTGAAGTGATTGTGTTGCAGATAATATCTGTGAATGCCTTGATGAGTGTTAAGAGATCCTCTCTGTTGGGAGCCTGCGTTGTCGGTGGGTTCGAAACAGTGGATATTATCTGGGCTGTTGTAATCTGTGGGGACTGCTGAGGGTTGTATTTCTTCACTGTGCACACCGTGGGCTGTTGCTGTATGCCAAGTTGTGTAACCGGCATCTGCTGGTGAGGTGCAGCCACAGCCTGCATAGCGGCTGTGCCTGGCAAGGAGGCCGGTGGGGGCTCGTGTAGTGCCGTCTGCTGATTGCGTTGCCCAGATGTTTCCTCTTGGCGCCGCCTATTCCTCATGTTTTTGTTTCTTCGTTGCGGTAGTGGGGGAAGATGCTCCTGTTCATGACGCCTGGTTGAGTCTTCAAGGGTCGGAAATTCCTGGGCATTGAGTTGGGTTGCCTGATGGAGTTCTGCAGTATCAAAGGATTCTCTGCACCCATCGTCTGCTGAGGGTGATGCTCTGCCCTAGCCTGCTGTCTCGTCGTTGGTGTCTTCCAGGCCTCACGAATTCTAGTGAGCCTCTCAGGGCATCGGGGGTTTCCCAGGCATGGTGTTTCTGCTGCAATTCGGGCATCGTGGAGTGGGTGGCGATGCATTCTTCAGCTTGGTGATGCATTCCTCGGTAGGGTGGGGTGGCTGAGACACGCAGATTACTCTGTTTGGACAGAGTGCACCCAGGTGTCCGTAAAGCTGGCACTTAAAAACAGCGAACTGGTTCTGCCGTGAAGGTCTGACATCGTACCTGCCCCAAGAACCGAGGTTTAGCTGGGGATGGGAGCGGTCCTACATGCTGAATGAGGGACCTGCCGGGTTGGTGCGTTGCCTGCCGATTTTGCCTTGAGACGCTGAGCTGACACGACACTGGGATGAGCTGCTACTGCCTCGATGGGCATCCCTCAGCGGGTATCGCATCACTACACCCTTGGTGACCTTCTGCCGAGAATCCAGTTCCTCCAGGGTGAAGGAAACGGTCTGTCTCCATGACTTTCTCCAAGGTGATATGCATTTCCCTGTTGATAGGAGTCAGTATTGGTTCTCCCCTCAGGTTGAACCATATCTTGAACCTCAGTTTGTGCCCGTGTTTCCAGGTGTGTAACCACACCATAGTGGGTTTTGTGTTCCCATAAGCTTTTACCTTGAATTGGAAGGTGATTTGAGCTGGTTTAACTGCTCCTTGGAGGGACGCATGTCTTACTGTTCACATTGATCCATCCTTCCGTATTCTCTGGCTGCATGGTTAGGCTTGTCAGAACTGGAGACTTTTTCCTCCGATGGATGACACGGAGTGGCTCGCAACTTCTTCGCTAGGATTGCGCCCCAATTTCTAAATCCGAGTCGTCCATTTCCAATCCGAGTCATCCGTCGTGTCCTGGAACCATTGTGACCTCTTCCTTTCGGCAGAAGCCATGTGTCTGTCAAAGTGGTGCTGGACTGTGATGCTTGCTGATCACGTTGCAGCATAGGCAAGCAAGCAAGCAAACAAGTTTAGGTAAGATCCCAATGGGATGAGCGGGGAAGACGGGACAGATGAGAATAGCTCTGGAGAGGGGTGTCTTAGTCAGAGAAATAGAGCCAGGGGTTAACCCAGCAGCTAAGGCGATCGTGGGGCAGACTTGAGAACAGGAAAAGCAGGACTGTTGCATTGAACTTGTGGTATTGAAGTCTTGAATCTTGAGTACGGGCAGCAGCTAGGTCACATCAGAGGTAGAACACATATGGGAGTTATAGGAGTAACTGAGGAGGCAGGTTAGCAATGGAGCCATTTTCAAATTTTTTGAAGCGCTTCTAGATAGGTGGTATAATTACCTTGTTGCTGAAGGTGAAACGTAAGGCTTGATGAACTCAAGAACTTGGGTGAGTGTGAATTGAAGCGGTGATTCACATGCAACTTGACTGTTCCAGCAACCGAGGCTTTTGTAGAGTTCAGTACAGGGCATGGTGTCAGTATTTGAAGGAGAAGTGTAAAAGGTAAGGTTTTCCCATGAGGGTTTACTGGAGTCGTCCCTTATCTTCCTCTTCTGGAGTGGATTCACTGGGAGAATCTACAATGGTGGTTAGCAGGTGACTGAGTTCGACAGGAGCACTGTGAGGTGTAATGGTTGTGTAACAGCAGGCGGGAGAGGTGGGAGGCGGTGGTTGAGGCAACTTGATCAACGTTGTCACGGTGGAAGTGGTTATAGAAGTTACAGGAGCAGTTTCTTGGGCAGGAACAGGTCTGTAGGTGCAGTAAAGTTCAGGACGTTGGAAGGATCTTGAGGATGTCTTCTGAAGTGTGGATTCCGGAAAATTGAAGGGAGGCATTTGTTCCGACGGAATAGTTCGTTAATATGGTGTTGAAAGTGCCGGGGCTTGCTGCGTTTGCAAGGTGTGCATACACCAAGCAGTACAGCAAACCTGGAAGGAGCACCGTCGGGGAGTGGAGAGAGGGAGTTGCTGGGGATGGTGCCTGTAGATTAGCGTGTAGAGTCTTTATGGCGTCGGTTTGTGTTTGGTTTATTGCAGCATATGTCGTGAATTGGAGTTTTCTTCAGAACTTTAGTTTTCTTCAATATGATTTTTTTTCCTGAGTTGGCACTTAAACGCAAGGGTGTGATGATTACCCTTGCAGTTAAGACATGTTGGTGTTGTAGTAAAGGTGCAGGATCTGAAATCGTGTCCATCATTCCCACATTTTTGAACAAAACTCTTATTCTTGATGGGGCAGTCCTTGGGGGTGTGATTATAGGAGTAGCAGGTCCAGCAGTGGGGAGATGTATGTGAAACGTTTCTTTTTTCTATATGACTTGGTAAAATGGGGTAATATGAGATGGCCAGACCGTCAGAGAGAGCTTGGGCAGCCATGGAGATGTCTGAGAATGTAATCTTTAGCATTGATGTGGCGTTGGGGATCTTTGAGATGCGTCTACCGAGGCCCCGTGTTTTGTTCCTCAATAGATGTCTTCAGTGCTTCAGTGAAGAGAGAGGTGACGATATTGTCAAGTCTTTTCACAAAGACCGAACGTTTTCGACTTCAAGAATGGAGACGGGGATAGAGTGAATTGTCGTGTTTGTAGGGTCCTGATTGAAGAGTCGCCATTAGTTTTAGTGCTTCCGTGTCATCTGTGCAGACGACAATGAAGGAGTCTTTCAGAGAGTGGATTGCCGTAAATTTGACCTGCAGGCAGGTCCTAACGACGGTAGCTAAAGCTAACTTCGAGGAGTCATTTATTGCACCATTCACAGGCTTGATTTTCACACGATTCGACAGCATTGTGAAAAGGATATCACGTTTGTAGAATATAAATTCTACACCCCGACGGGGTCGAAGAGAGGCTTCTTGCGGTGTAGAGCAACTGTATGATCGGACTGTGCAAAAAACATGACATGCAGCATAGGGCCAGAGAGGTGGCTTATATACTGCGGTGAGATGAGTTGAAGCAGGAGGAGGCGGGATCACAGTGGGACCTGCCACTAGTGTAAGTAGGTCGTCGTCCAAATTCTACTTTGTATTGGACTGATGAAGCCACTGTGTGGCGAAACGTTTCTTCAATAAAGATTCCCATGTGTTGCATAAGTGTCTCAATTTTCCTCCCAGATAAAGCTGAAAGATTTTAGTACTATGGTATCCACCTTTCGTGATAAAACATATTTAGCTTTTATTCCCAATATGTAACTATCTCCATCCAATCCCGTACCTCACACAGGTCAGCTGAGGGAAGGTTATGTACCTCAACTCGGGTCAACTTTCAATCATAGACCCTCGAGAGATTGTCTTATATTATTTAGCAAAGTTGGATACATCAGTAATGTGCTACTTCCCCAATCTATATGATCCTTACGCGTGGGAGCAACAGTTACTTACTGTCTTATTCCACCATGTTGAGTGGATGGAGTGTGGGAGCCAACTCACGCTTGACCATTCAGACGTATGTGTCCAGACTTCACCCATGCAGTACTTCTTACATAAGAACGTAAGAAAGAAGGAACACTGCAGCAGGCCTACTGGCCCATGCGAGGCAGGTCCAAGTCTCCTACCGGCTTAAGCCAATGCTCCAACCTAGTCAGGGCAGGTCACATTCACTTAAGGAAGGAACACGACAACTGACCCAGTAGCACAAGCTAATCAGGTCCAACTCACACCCACATTCAATGACCACCCTACTTGGCTATTTACTAGTCATCAGCGCTCTATTACCAAATCATTAACGGCAGAATAATGATGAGTTCGAGAGTTTTTCTACTCCCAGTCTCGCCTGGTGCTTGCCTGGACAGTCAGGCTGTTCCTGCTGGTGGCCGGCTGTCCCACATATCCATCATATCCAGTTTCCTGAGTACGGGAATATTTGTGATAAGCTGTACACGATTGCCCCTAAGCACTTTTACTGACATATGTGGTATAAAAAGATTGCTTATAAAATAAGACGAATTTCTTTCTCGACATCTTGTGCAATAAAAAAAAAGGTTGGTGCTCTCCTTATTTTACAGATAATAAAAGATTAAAAGAACTCGACGTGTATTACGTTGCCAGATAAAATATTTTTTATTTGTCTTTGGTAACCTGAGACCATAAAAACAAGTTTATTGGAATCCTGAGGCGAGGCTGGAGGTGGCGAGAGGGACGAGACCTGAGGCGAGGCTGGAGGTGGCGAGAGGGACGAGACCTGAGGCGAGGCTGGAGGTGGCGAGAGGGACGAGACCTGAGGCGAGGCTGGAGGTGGCGAGAGGGACGAGACCTGAGGCGAGGCTGGAGGTGGCGAGAGGGACGAGACCTGAGGCGAGGCTGGAGGTGGCGAGAGGGACGAGACCTGAGGCGAGGCTGGAGGTGGCGAGAGGGACGAGACCTGAGGCGAGGCTGGAGGTGGCGAGAGGGACGAGACCTGAGGCGAGGCTGGAGGTGGCGAGAGGGACGAGGCCTGAGACAAGATGGAGGATTCTTGTTTTATCTCGTCGTTCCTTTCACAGCTAAATAATGATAAGAGTGGAGGGCAGATTATTAATGAAGTTAGTGAGTAGTGATGGAGGCAAATGCTGTAATAAAAAAAAGAGCAGTTCTGAATGAAGGAGCACTGCAGCAGACCTACTGGCCCGTACTAGGCATGTCTTTCTCAAATCCAACTTCTCCCACCTAACGTTTAACATTAAAGAATGTAGGAATATTAGGTGGAATTCTAGGTCTTGGACGTCAGGCAGTGGACCAATAAACGCCGCTGTTATATGAATTTCAGTGCAGTTTTTGATAGTCACATACATGAACTTAAAAAAAAACTTATAGATCAAGGCACGGCTGACTAGTAGGCAGAAGAGTTTGAATAAATACAGTGAAGTGAGAATGAAAACCTGTGACAAGTAGTATTTCGTAAATATCAGTTTTAAGCTCCTCGCTGGAAAAATAGGTAAAAATGCAATATAATGTGATTTATTGTCTACGTTCTGCCCACACAAGTCAAGTCACAAACAGATCTACCTGGGGCAAACAGGTACAGGTAGGTTTGCCAGGACGGGTCCTGGCCCAGGTCTTCTCCATGTGGTGACCCGGCAGTGGCTCCCGAGGGAGTGTCGGAGTTTATGTAAGTGATGTACCGTTTACAGCCCTATGGCGGGGGCAGACCTATGACAGGGGAACGGCGAGTCTTCTAGAATCAGGTCAGATGGAGTACCGTTTACAGCCCTATGGCGGGGCACGGCGAGCCTTCTTCCGAGCCTTCTTCGTGTCCAGTGGAGTACCGTTTATAGCCCTATGACAAGGACACGAACCCGTATGTATAATGTTCGCCAAGACCGTAGTCCTGGCACGGGTCCTCAATCATTGCGA
>NC_069423.1:8741706-8760968 GCF_026875155.1 Cherax quadricarinatus | reverse complement strand
CGTATTACAAATAAAATTTAAATGCTCGGAAAACGTACAAAGGAGGATAAAAAGTTGATCCCATGTATCAAAAACCTTTCCCTATGGGGATGACTGAGGGTCCCGAATCTGCACTCTCTAGAAAGGCGTATAATTAGGGGGGATATGATTGAGGTGTACAAATGGAAAACAGGAATAAATAAGGGGGAGTAAATGGCGTGCTGAAAAATATCTAGCCTAGACAGGACTCGCAGCAATGATTTAAAGTTGGAAAGTTCAGATTCAAGGATATAGGAAAGCACTGGTTTGGTAATAGAACTGTGGGTGAGTGGAACAAACTCCCGAGTACAGCTATAGAGGCTAAAACGTTGTGAAGTTTTTAAAAATAGGTTAGATAAATACACGAGTGGGTGTGGGTGTGAGAGAGTTGGACCTGATTAGCTTGTGCTACTAGGTCAGTTGCCGTGTTCCTTCCTTAAGTGAATGTGACCTGACCTGACTAGGTTGGGGCATTGGCTTAAGCCGGTAGGAGACTTGGACCTGCCTCGCATGGGCCAGTAGGCCTGTTGCCGTGTTCCTTCTGTCTTATATTCTTATAAAAAAATGTCAAAAATGTAAGTTTAATCAGGCATAGATTACCTGGAGTTTACCTGGAGAGAGTTCCGGGGGTCAACGCCCCCGCGGCCCGGTCTGTGACCAGGCCTCCTGGTGGATCAGAGCCTGATCAACCAGGCTGTTGCTGCTGGCTGCACGCAAACCAACGTACATACATTGCCGATATTGCAAAATCATCGGGTGAAGCATTCTCTCGTAATAACTTATTAAAATTATTGGCAGGCACTATCCTCTCACCTGCATATGACAAGATTTTGTTCAGATTTTTAACCCAGAGGGTTAGCAGGTGTAAGGAAATGTGCTCAACATTTCCACCTGTGCCGGGGATCAAACCACGGACACTGAGGCGAGTACTCACCTGATACCATTCAAATATAACCTAACCCTAAATTATGCTGTTTGATAATTCGTGATTTACCTGCTACCTGGACAGCTCGCTGACTGCCAGATGCTGCCACACTCTTAACAGCAGTCTTCAACTGCATCTAATTGGTTTCAAGTTACTTCCTTAAAGAACATAAGAATGGAGACCTGTATTAAAATATACAAATATATGTTCACATTCGTGCGTAGAACCTGTCGGTTATCTGAACCATACATCTACAGATTATTAAAATCATGGGGAGCGCTAAACCCGTAGGATTATACAGCGCATGTAAGGAGGGGGGATGGAAGGTATTCAGACTCAATTCAGGGAACCGGAGCACAGATCCAATTCCCTAGATCAAGAGCCCCTCACCAGCATCAAGGAATCTCCCTTGAGGATATTCATCTGGAAATATAAACACAAATGCAGTATAATGTGATCCTTTATTGACTACGTTTCGCCCACACAGTGGGCATCTTACTGACCAAGAGAATGAAATTGCTCTGTTTGTGACTTGAAAAAGCCCACTGTGTGGCGAAACGTAGTCAATAAAGGATCACATTATACTGCATTTGTGTTTATATTTCCATTGTGTCGGTATTTTATACCATTTATTTCCAGGGTATTCATCTACTGAAATGTGTATAATTTTGTTGAAAACAATTATGAAGACTGACGGATTTCACCGGGTTTTGGGGTAATTATACGAGTTATGTTAGGGAAGCATAGTTTCTTCTCTAACCTACCTAGTTATATAGATACAGATTATATTGATCAGAGTAGACGCAGAAATTAACCCAATAACGCGAGACATTTTCTTCGGAGCCCTTATGCAATTATATAATTATGCTAGGTAAAAGGACACGAGTGCAACTATAATTATGCATATATACAGATGCTATTTTATCCTTTACCGTTTTAGTAAAAATAAAAATACATACACTGGATAGGTACACGAGTGGTTGTGAGATCGACCTGCCAAGCATGGGCCAGTAGACCTCCTGCGGTGCTGTTCATGTTCTTAAAACCCAACGGGAGACTTACCTTAAGTAGTAATCCTGTATAGTGAAGGTAGAGTGTATCCAGCAGTAGGTATTGATGACATTCTTCTGTGCTAGGCCTGTGATACAGTCAATGGGAGCCCCGAAGAACTCTGCTGCTGTCAGAAGAACGGAAGAGCCTATTAAAAGCACTACTGTGAACTGGTAATGAAGTCTGAAGATGGAACTTTCGTTTACACATTCTCCTCGGGCCAGGTATTCCTTAAGCCCTCCAATATACTTAATGGCAGACATGGCGAAAACAGCTTATGATAACACTCCAGTCATTAAAAAAAAAAAAAATAATCCAAGAGAGCGTCACAGAAGAATCGTCAAGACCTCCCACAGGATCAACACTGAAGCAGTGGAGTGTAGCAGCAGCAGCAGCAGTATCCTGCTCAACTACCACCAGAGACTCTTACCGTCTCTTCCCTGTGTCTTTTTACCACACAACAGTCCGAGACTCTGCAGGGGAGGAGCTTACCTACCCACCATGGCTGCCAACAATTGATGCGTTGAAATCTTCCACAAAAAAATCCAAAGTAGATATTTCGGGATTAAGTGAACGCTCTTTTGAGAATTAATCAAGCGAATGTGTGACAAAGAATCACATACGCTCTTATAATTCACTTTTAAATCTAAGAAGTATTCAACCGCATTGTTACTTCTGACAATTTCGTCCATTAAGGACCTACTCTCGCTCCAGGTCTCAGGAATTATATGCCTGTATATACTGATAAAATAATACATTCTATATTGCATAAAAGGCGAATGAAACTCAAAATCAACTCCATATAATCGCCTATGTACTTTCCATGGCTACAGAGGCTATATAAAGGCTCATAGAAGAGAATAATTGTGTGATTTTCAGGTACAGGTCCTACTTGAGGGAAGTGACCCAGGGATGGCGGGGAGGAGAGGGAATTTACCCCGGGGATGGCGGGGAGGAGAGGGACGTTACCCCGGGGTTGGCGGGGAGGAGAGGGACGTTACCCCAGGGATGGCGGGGGAGGACAGGACCGGGAAAGCTTTCATCATCTCCCCACTAGCACTAGTGGGCGGGGCGCTCAAATAAAAGTATCCCGAAGGAACCTTACCTGGAAGACTAATTCCCAGACGCATCCTATAGTTCCGCACATCTGTAGTGCGAAATATAGGAAAGTTTTGATGGCGGTGGGGGGGAAGCTTTTGTAGGTTTAATGGTCATCTTGTGCTAGTAGGTCTGAGGCCGTGCTCCTTCCTTAAGTGGATGTAACCTGGACCTGAATAGGTTGGGTCATTGGCTTAAGCCGGTGGAGATTTGGACCTGCCTCGCATGGGCCAGTAGGCCTGCTTCAGTGTTCCGTCTTACGTTCTTTCTACAAGTTTCTTTAACACCTGTTCCTGCAGTTTTCATAGGCTGTCCTGTATTGAAACTCATCACAATACTACGACGTTTCGGTCCAACTCGGACCGAAACGTAGTCGTAATCTCTCTCCTATGTGCGGGTTATATGTGTTGTTCCAGTCATGATATTGTGCCTTTTTTGTTCATAATACGTTCAAGGAAGATAATTATAATGCTCGTGAGGGCTCTTTATCCAAGAAACTGGATCAAAACGGATTACCTGCTATCTCCCCAGGACGCTGTATGATCCCTATGAAGATTAAGACATGTGTAACGGTCTTTATTGATGATACGTTTCGCCCACACAGTAGACTTCAGTCCTACAAAGGGAGCAGTAGTAATGAAATAAAGATAAGCAATCAGTCCATCAACCTTGGAGAAAAAGTATTTGAGGTGATCAGTCCCTCAGCCTGGAGAAGAATTTATCTCCATGGTCAGGAACGATGTGAAGCTGAAGTATGAGAACGGAGTCTTAATTAAATACATAAGAGCATAGGAAGGAAGGAGCACTGCAGCAGGCCTACTGGCCCATGCTAGGCAGGTCGAAATCACCTACCGGCCAAAGCCAGTCAGCTGCAAGTCACATCCACTTAAGAAAGATGGACTACTGCATCAGACCCACTAGCGAAAGTCAGTCAGGTCCAACTCGCTCCCACACCCAAGTTGTATGTCACTCATTCTCTTCTAGAATGTAATATTTATTGTATACTAACAGTCCCCTTCGAGGCAGGCGGAATTGCTGAGCTGGAAAATGTACCGAGAGTGCTTGAAAGTCCCAAGTACCGTGCTCCTTAGCACGTAGGCAAGATACATAGGAATCTACACATGGAAGATACTAGAGGGATTGATCCCAAATTTACACATCGAAATTGCTACCTTTGAACACAAGACTTGCAGACGGTACCAACAAACCCCTAGCTGTCTTAGTGAGAGAACTCGAAAGATTCTTCAAAACAGCTCCTGATCAGTCGGGTTGTGGTGCATACATTGGACTGTGGGCGGCGAGCTCTAACAGCTTGATCGATCAGGCCAGGAGGCCTGGTCTGGGACCGAGCCGCTGGGAAGGGGTGATCTCCGGAAGCGACTCCAGGTAAAAAATTGTTTTTGGATAATTACAGTTGTCTTGCATAGTATAATGTAAATTACCTAGGATTCCCCCCCCCCCACAAAAAAAAAGTCAGTGATTTATTTCCACTGGATCCTTAAAACAGCCTACTATTAGCAGCCTAAATTTTACATACAGTAAAAATGATTCGTGATTAACAACAGTGAATTACACTAAGAAGCTATTGTGACTGAATTAATAATTATTATATAGTGACTTAGGAAAGCAGGAATTGTGGGGTGAGGAGGTGGCTTAATGGTGGGTTGGGAGGAATTTGTGGGTGGTGGCTTCACGGTTAGGGGTAAGAGAATCCTTGAGAGGTTGGGGGTATCTAGGGAGGGCATCGGAGGGTAAGGGTGACCGTCTGAGTTGAGGTAGGGCGTCTGGGAGTACCTGCGAGGAGCTTAGCTACTCTCCTTACCTGGTACCACCAACCCTTCTAAATAACACAAGGAAACAAGAGAACATTGCAGTAGGTCGACTGGCCCAGGACAGGCAGGTCAAATTCACCCAACCATTCTCACTCATGTATCTGCCTATCTAACCTACTATAAAGTTAAACAAGGGAACTTTAACAACACTATTTGGCAGTTCCACTCATCTGCATATAATGCCACACTAGTACTCGCCTTTATTTAAATAAATTTATTCACATTTAATTAATTTACGCCTATTTAAAAATTTATTGTAGATTGTTCATAAAGATTTGGCAGGTTAAAGCATTTTTCCATTTTATTAAAATCAGTTCATATCACTAATTCACTAAATTACTGAAATATTAGATCCTCACCGGGCAGGTCTCATCAGACAACGCTTCTCTCAAGGTAGGTTCCTAGGTGCCGGTGAGGGGTTCTTGATGCTGAGAATTGGACATTTCCTTTCCTTTCTTGGCTGGAGTCTGATTGCCTTCCATTTCCCCAAGCGCTGTATGGCCCCTACAGGTTAAGCGCTTCCGCCTAAATAATAATAATTAGCTAATGTTCATTCAACACCCGCTTAAGATAAGATAAGATAAGATTTCGTTCGGATTTTTAACCCCGGAGGGTTAGCCACCCAGGATAACCCAAGAAAGTCAGTGCGTCATCGAGGACTGTCTAACTTATTTCCATTGGGGTCCTCAATCTTGTCCCCCAGGATGCGACCCACACCAGTCGACTAACACTCAGGTACCTATTTGCTGCTAGGTGAACAGGACAATAGGTGTAAGGAAACGTGTCAAATGTTTCCACCCGCCGGGAATCGAACCCGGGCCCTCCGTGTGTGAAGCGGGAGCTTTAGCCACCAGGCCACCGAATGGTGGCCTGGATGCATTTCACTTGAGATACCCTTCATGAAATGTTGGTAAAGAGAATATCTTGATGTACTTACAGCACACAGCCATCGCATCGTATCCCAAAGATGTGGTAAAAGACACTTATGTACAGTTCAGGACTAAAGGAAATCTCTTTTTCGGCATCATGTAGGTATCACCATATCATTTCTACATGATTGACTATTACTGCTGTTGCTGAACACTTAATGAAATACTGTGTTTCAAGATTACTCATTAACCTCATTGAAATCTCCCAGATAAATGTGATGAATGGTTTTGAAAACCGACAAGTTGAAGAACTGAGACACTTATGCAACACATGGGAATCTTTATTGAAGAAACGTTTCGCCACACAGTGGCTTCATCAGTCCAATACAAAGTAGAAATTGGCAAGGAGAGTAGAAGTTTGAGGTAATCAGTCCCTCAACCTGGAATCGATGTGTTCAGTCCATCACTCTTGTAGGAAGTGCAGCATAGGTATGTATGTATAATGTTCGCCAGGACCAGGGTCCTGGCACGGGTCTTAAGCTTGAGATGACCCGTCTCTGGCTCCTGAAGGAGAATTGATTCTTCACTGTTGCAGCATATGCTGCTCAAGCACTGTTCCGGACAGTTCAGCTAGTGTGCCTCATAAGCGACTGAGGTTACTCCACCTGAGCTGGGGACTGGGCTCTGTCCGCTCTGATAATCTGCAGATTCATGGCATCCACTGTTTCCTGCTCTGTCAGTAAGCACACCCTCAGGAGTGTGCTGACCATCTGCCGGAACATGCTCTGTTTGTAGATGAATGGTTCAGAGAACCGACATGTTGATAAATTAGACACATGTGCAACTCTTGGGTATCTTTATTGAGGAAACGTTTCGCCACACAGTGGCTTCATCAGTCCATACAAAGGAGAATCTTGAAGAACAGGAGGAGAATGAGGTAATCAGTCCCTCAACCTTGAGTCGATGTGGTCAGTCCATCAATCTTGAATAGAATACGGCATACGTGCTGAGAAGGAGCTTATAAACCGTTGGCAGGAGAGGTGCAGAAGTCATAGGTCGTGTAACATTTGTTCAATGTTGAAGTAGGTCGTGCCCAAGAATTAGGCAAGCGAAGAATTCCCAAGTATTAAGATCCCAAGAAGTTGCAGTGTCTGACAGGTTTGTAGATGAATGGTTCAGAGAACCGACATGTTGAAGTGATTGTGTTGCAGATAATATCTGTGAATGCCTTGATGAGTGTTAAGAGATCCTCTCTGTTGGGAGCCTGCGTTGTCGGTGGGTTCGAAACAGTGGATATTATCTGGGCTGTTGTAATCTGTGGGGACTGCTGAGGGTTGTATTTCTTCACTGTGCACACCGTGGGCTGTTGCTGTATGCCAAGTTGTGTAACCGGCATCTGCTGGTGAGGTGCAGCCACAGCCTGCATAGCGGCTGTGCCTGGCAAGGAGGCCGGTGGGGGCTCGTGTAGTGCCGTCTGCTGATTGCGTTGCCCAGATGTTTCCTCATTGGCGCCGCCTATTCCTCATGTTTTTGTTTCTTTCGTTGCGGTAGTGGGGGAAGATGCTCCTGTTCATGACGCCTGGTTGAGTCTTCAAGGGTCGGAAATTCCTGGGCATTGAGTTGGGTTGCCTGATGAGAGTTCTGCAGTATCGAAGGATTCTCTGCACCCATCGTCTGCTGAGGGTGATGCTCTGCCCTAGCCTGCTGTCTCGTCGTTGGTGTCTTCCAGGCCTCACGAATTCTAGTGAGCCTCTCAGGGCATCGAGGGTTCCAGGCATGGTGTTTCTGCCTGCAATTCGGGCATCGTGGAGTGGGTGGCGATGCATTCTTCAGCTTGGTGATGCATTCCTCGGTAGGGTGGGGCTGGCTGCAGACACCGCAGATTACTCTGTTTGGACAGAGTGCACCCAGGTGTCCGTAACGCTGGCACTTAAAACAGCGAACTGGTTCTGCCGTGAAGGTCCTGACATCGTACCTGCCCCAAGAACCGAGGTCCAGCTGGGATGGCAGCGGTCCTACATGCTGAATGAGGACCTGCCGTGGTTGGTGCGTTGCCTGCCGATTTTGCCTTGAGACGCTGAGCTGACACGACACTGGATGAGCTGCTACTGCCTCGATGGGCATCAATCAGCGGGTATCGCATCACTACACCCTTGGTGACCTTCTGCCGAGAATCCAGTTCCTCCAGGGTGAAGGAGCGGTCTGTCTCCATGACTTTCTCCAAGGTGATATGCATTTCCCTGTTGATAGGAGTCAGTATTGGTTCTCCCCTCAGGTTGAACCATATCTTGAACCTCAGTTTGTGCAGTGTTTCCAGGTGTGTAACCACACCATAGTGGGTTTTGTGTTCCCCATAAGCTTTTACCTTGAATCTGGAAGGTGATTTGAGCTGGTTTACCTGCTCCTTGGAGGGACGGCATGTCTTACTGTTCACATTGATCCATCCTTCCGTATTCTCTGGCTGCATGGTTAGGCTTGTCAGAACTGGAGACTTTTCCTCCGATGGATGACACGGAGTGGTCTCGCAACTTCTTCGCTAGGATTGCGCCCCACATTTCTAAATCCGAGTCGTCCATTTCCAAATCCGAGTCATCCGTCGTGTCCCTGGAACATTGTGACCTCTTCCTTTCGGCAGAAGCCATGTGTCTGTCAAAGTGGTGCTGGACTGTGATGCTTGCTGATCACGTTGCAGCATAGGCAAGCAAGCAAGCAAACAAGTTTAGGTAAGATCCCAATGGGATGAGCGGGGAAGACGGGACAGATGAAGAATAGCTCTGGAGAGGAGTGTTCTTAGTCAGAGAAATAGAGCCAGGGCTTAACCCAGCAGCTAAGGCGATCGTGGGGCAGACTTGAGAACAGGAATAGCAGGGACTGTTGCATTGAACTTGTGGTAGTTGAAGTCTTGATCTTGAGTAGCTGGCAGCAGGCTAGGTCACATCAGAGGGTAGAACACATATGGGAGTTATAGGAGTAACTGAGGAGGCAGGTTAGCAATGGAGCCATTTTCAAAACTTTTTGAAGCTGCTTCTAGATAGGTGGTATAATTTAGCCTTGTTGCTGAAGGTGAAACGTAGAGGCTTGATGAACTCAAGAACTTGGGTGAGTGTGAATGTGAAGCGGTGATTCACATGCATACTTGACTGTTCCAGCACCGAGGCTTTTGTAGAGTTCAGTACAGGTCATGTGTTCATATTTGAAGGAGAAGTGTAAAAGGTAAGGTTTTCCCATGAGGGTTTACTGGAGTCGTCGTTATCTTCCTCTTCTGGAGTGGATTCACTGGGGAGAATCTACAATGGTGGTATGCAAGGTGACTGAGGTTCGACAGGAGCAGCTGTGAGGTGTAATGGTTGTGTAACAGCAGGCTGGGAGAGGTGGGAGGCGGTGGTTGAGGCAACTTGATCAACGTTGCAGCGGTGGAAGTGGTTATAGAAGTTACAGGAGCAGTTGCTTGGCAGGAGACAGGTCTGTAGGGTGCAGTAAAGTTCAGGACGTTGGAAGGATCTTGAGGATGTCTTCTGAAGGTGTGGATTCCGGAAAATTGAAGGCAGGCATGTTGTTCAGACGGAATAGTTCGTTAATAGTGGTGTTGAAAGTGCGGGGCTTGCTGCGTTTGCAAGGTGTGCATACACCATGCAGTACAGCACCTTGGAAGGAGCACCGTCGGGGAGTGGAGAGAGGGAGTTGCTGGGCGATGGTGCCCTGTAGATTAGCGTGTAGAGTCTTGATGGCGTCGGTTTGTGGTTTGGTTATTGCAGCATATGTCGGTGAATTGGAGGTCTTCTTCAGAACTTTAGTTTTCTTCAATATGATTTTTTTCCCTGAGTGGGCACTTAGCTGCAGGGTGTGATGTTACCCTTGCGTTAAGACATGTTGGTGTTGTATATGGTGCAGGATCTGAAGCGTGGTCCATCATTCCCACATTTGGAACAAAACTCTTATTCTTGATGGGGCAGTCCTTGGTGTTGTGATTATAGGAGTAGCAGGTCAGCAGTGGGAGATGTATGTGAAACGTTCTTGTTCTATATGACTTGGTGAATGTGTAATATGAGATGGCCAGACCGTCAGAGGAGCTTGGGCAGCCATGGAGATGTCTGAGAATGTAATCTTTAGCATGATGTGGCGTTGTGGGATCTTTGAGATGCTGTCTACCGAGGCCCACGTGTTTTGTTCCTCAATAGATGTCTTCAGTGCTTCAGTAGAGAGAGAGGTGACGATATTGTCAAGTCTTTTCACAAGACCGAACGTTTCGACTTCAAGAATGGAGACGGGGATAGAGTGAATTGTCGTGTTGTGGGTCCTGATTGAAGAGTCGTCCATTAGTTTTAGTGCTTCCGTGTCATCTGTGCAACGACAATGAGGAGGTCTTTCAGAGAGTGGATTGCCCGTAAATTTGACCTGCAGGCAGGTCCTAACGACGGTAGCTAAAGCTAACTTCGAGGAGTCATTTATTGACCATTTCACAGGCTATGATTTTCACGACGATTCGACAGCATTGTGAAAAGGATATCACGTTTGTAGGAATATAAATTCTACACTCCCGACGGGGTCGAAGAGAGGCTTCTTGCGGTGTAGAGCAACTGTATGATCGGACTGTGCAAAAAAACATGATCATGCAGCATAGGGCCAGAGAGGTGGCTATATACTGCGGTGAGATGAGTTGAAGCAGGAGGAGGCGGGATCACAGTGGGACCTGCCACTAGTGTAAGTAGGTCGTCGTCCAAATTCTACTTTGTATTGGACTGATGAAGCCACTGTGTGGCGAAACGTTTCTTCAATAAAGATTCCCATGTGTTGCATAAGTGTCTCAATTTTCCTCCCAGATAAAGCTGAAAGATTTTAGTACTATGGTATCCACCTTTCGTGATAAAACATATTTAGCTTTTATTCCCAATATGTAACTATCTCCATCCAATCCCGTACCTCACACAGGTCAGCTGAGGGAAGGTTATGTACCTCAACTCGGGTCAACTTTCAATCATAGACCCTCGAGAGATTGTCTTATATTATTTAGCAAAGTTGGATACATCAGTAATGTGCTACTTCCCAATCTATATGATCCTTACGCGTGGGAGCAACAGTTACTTACTGTCTTATTCCACATGTTGAGTGGATGGAGTGTGGGAGCCAACTCACGCTTGACCATTCAGACGTATGTGTCCAGAACTTCACCCATGCAGTACTTCTTACATAAGAACGTAAGAAAGAAGGAACACTGCAGCAGGCCTACTGGCCATGCGAGGCAGGTCCAAGTCTCCTACCGGCTTAAGCCAATGCTCCAACCTAGTCAGGGCAGGTCACATTCACTTAAGGAAGGAACACGACAACTGACCCAGTAGCACAAGCTAATCAGGTCCAACTCACACCCACATTCAATGACCACCCTACTTGGCTATTTACTAGTCATCAGCGCTCTATTACCAAATCATTAACGGCAGAATAATGATGAGTTCGAGAGTTTTTCTACTCCCAGTCTCGCCTGGTGCTTGCCTGGACAGTCAGGCTGTTCCTGCTGGTGGCCGGCTGTCCCACATATCCATCATATCCAGTTTCCTGAGTACGGGAATATTTGTGATAAGCTGTACACGATTGCCCCTAAGCACTTTTACTGACATATGTGGTATAAAAAGATTGCTTATAAAATAAGACGAATTTCTTTCTCGACATCTTGTGCAATAAAAAAAAAGGTTGGTGCTCTCCTTATTTTACAGATAATAAAGATTTAAAAGAACTCGACGTGTATTACGTTGCCAGATAAAATATTTTTTATTTGTCTTTGGTAACCTGAGACCATAAAAACAAGTTTATTGGAATCCTGAGGCGAGGCTGGAGGTGGCGAGAGGGACGAGACCTGAGGCGAGGCTGGAGGTGGCGAGAGGGACGAGACCTGGGGCGAGGCTGGAGGTGGCGAGAGGGACGAGACCTGAGGCGAGGCTGGAGGGGCGAGAGGGACGAGCCTGAGGCGAGGCTGGAGGTGGCGAGAGGGACGAGACCTGAGGCGAGGCTGGAGGTGGCGAGAGGGACGAGCCCTGAGGCGAGGCTGGAGGTGGCGAAGAGGGACGAGACCTGAGGCGAGGCTGGAGGTGGCGAGAGGGCCCGAGACCTGAGGCGAGGCTGGAGGTGGCGAGAGGGACGAGGCCTGAGACAAGATGAGGATTTTTGTTTTATCTCGTCTTTCCTTTCACAGCTAAATAATGATAAGAGTGGGGGCAGATTATTAATGAAGTTAGTGAGTAGTGATGGAGGCAAAATGCGTAATAAAAAAAAGAGCAGTTCTGAATGAAAGGAGCACTGCCCGCAGACCTACTGGCCCGTACTAGGCATGTCTTTCTCAAATCCAACTTCTCCCACCTAACGTTTAAAAATTAAAGAATGTAGGGAATATTAGGTGGAATTCTAGGTCTTGGACGTCAGGGAGTGGACCAATAAACGCCGCTGTTATATGAATTTCAGTGCAGTTTTTGATAGTCACATACATGAAACTTAAAAAAAAACTTTTTAGATCAAGGCACGGTGACTAGTAGGCAGAAGAGTTTGAATAAATACAGTGAAGTGAGAATGAAAACCTGTGACAAGTAGTATTTCGTAAATATCAGTTTTAAAGCTCCTCGCTGGAAAAATAGGTAAAAATGCATATAATGTGATTTATTGTCTACGTTCTGCCCACACAAATCAAGTCCCCAAACAGATCTACCTGGGGCAAACAGGTACAGGTAGGTTTGCCAGGAGGGTCCTGGCCCAGGTCTTCTCCATGTGGTGACCCGGCAGTGGCTCCCGAGGGAGTGTCGGAGTTTATGTAAGTGATGTACCGTTTACAGCCCTATGGCGGGGGCAGACCTATGACAGGGGAACGGCGAGTCTTCTAGAATCAGGTCAGATGGAGTACCGTTTACAGCCCTATGGCGGGGCACGGCGAGCCTTCTTCCGAGCCTTCTTCGTGTCCAGTGGAGTACCGTTTATAGCCCTATGACAAGGACACGAACCCGTATGTATAATGTTCGCCAAGACCGTAGTCCTGGCACGGGTCTCAATCTTGCGATGACCCGTCTCTGGCTCCCGAGGGAGAAAGGTTTCTACAATGATGCGACATATGCTGTTCAAGCACTCTTCTGGTCAGTTCAACTGGTGCATCTCATAAGCGACAACACCGTATGTACTCCTAACTATGGACACTAGCGAGGAGGAGGATATGTCGTTATCACAGGTAACAGCTTGTCTGGTTCGTTGACTCCATGGTACACTAGTGTGGCCGCAGTCATCTCTGGTTCCTTTTTCGGGAGGAATATCACTCCTAGTTGCCTGCGGAGTGTCTCAGTAACTTCGCACTCCAGAAGATAGTGTGTTAGGGGCCGCTGGACAACGTGCTGACAGTATGGCACATCTCCTCAGCCTTGTCTACCTCATCTTGGCTGTGGGAAAGCCCAAACGAAGCCGATGGATGGCGGTACACTGCGCTCTGGACCAGCTTCTATCATATGGGGGGGGTTCTCCTGAGTCGCTGCTCGGTACCACTGTTGAGATGGGGTATCACCTAAGACCTCCCCATAAGTTTCATGGCTCTGGCAGCCACCAGTTTGGTCTGTCGTAGGCTGATTGGGACAGTAATCCCAACATGTGGATAGTCTGTTGCTCCCTTTGGCTGCATATCTGCCGCCTCATTTCCCCGGATGCCAGCATGGCTGGGGATCCAGTTAAATGTCGATCTGTTCCTGAATTTTCTAGAGGCTGTCATTATGCTCAGGATCGATGTGATGGGGTTTGAACATTGTCTGTGGTTGAGGAGGGGAGAGGGCATTGATTGCAGACGTGGAATCAACATGTATGACAGGTCGGAGTCGATGTCGTAGGGCATGTGACAATGCCTGCTGAATCGCCACCAGCTCAGCTTAAAGGATCGTGCAGTGGTCAGGGAGTCGCCACCCTTGTGTGTGACCATTGTGGTACGTCCAGCTGCTGCTCTCTTCCTGTCAGGGTCGACAGAACCATCTGTGAAATACACTGCACATGTGCCCCCCTTGCCAGTGCCATGCTTGTCTCAGCATGATTGCTGAGAGTGTCTGACTGCAGAGACGCTTAGGATGGGTAGCTGCATAAATGCAAAACTGGCTGGATCTGGGCGCCAGGGAGGTGTTGGATGGTACCCCAGCAACAGGAAGGTCACAACTCTTCTCAAGGAGTAGTTGTATAGGCACAGCTTCCGCCCAGCAGCACAAAACGAATGAACCCAGGAGTAGTCCGTGAAAAAGGTGTGGGATCTTGTGCCATGGTTGTCATATCCGTCTCCTTAGTGGGGTACCTTGCTGCCTGTGCAGAATCGTGGCCCTTTGCAGGCGTTTATGTATCTTACTCTGTCAGCCAGGGAAGGAAGCCGGGCCTCAGATCTGAGACATACTGTGTTGGTCCAGATGGGGCCCCCAAGCATAGTTCTTATCGCCTGATTTTGTACGACCTCCACCCTTTGCCTGCTCTGCGGAAGAGATGAGCTAATGCGGTGCGCCGTAGTCAATGAGCGAGCGTATAGCTTGTATATAGTACAAGCGAAGTACATCTTTGCTTGCCCCCTGCAGGGTGCCTCTTTCATGGCTCTCATGGCGTTGAGTCTGAGTGGGAGCACGGACCTGACATACTCGGCCTGTTTCTGAAAGGTCAGCTTTTTATCAATGTAGATTCCCAAGTACAGGTAGGAGCCTTGCCCACTCAAGTTCTATATCCTGATACGAAAATCTATTCACAGGATCTGGTCCTTGAACATCATTGCAAGAGATTTCTCGGCCGAGATCTTGAGGCCTATTTTCCTTGCAAGACTGCATAATTGGGTCAAAGCTCTCTGAGCCTGTCGTTCTAAATTGCCTTTCCATTCACTACGAGTGCAAGATCATCAGCATAGCTGAGGAGCTGTGAAACCCACTATGAAAGGGAAGGCTCACAAGTTCCTGCATAAGGATGTTAAACAGGGTAGGAACTGAGCACACCTCCTTGTGGCGTACCATTTTCCAGGGATTTAAAGGAAGAGTAGTGTCCCTGAAAGCTGACACAGCCTGCCTGCCCCTAAGGTAGGACTCTATCCGGGCCCATGAGGCGTCCTTTGATTCCCTTCCGAGCTAGTATTGCCAGAATTGCTGTGGGGCTGGCTAGCTCAAATGCCTTTTCAAGGTCGAGGTAGACGACAATACTAGGTTTTTTGTTCGGGCAGCAATCTGGCTTAGTAGAGTGGTTATGAAACTCTGCTGTACCACTCCTTTGGGGGAAGCCAAATATGTGATGATGGAGGGTCCAAGTTTCCATAGGAGGCGGTTTAACACCATCCTCTCAGCAGTCTTGGCAAAGCAGCTGGTCAGCGATATGGGTCTCATACTGCCTGGGTCCTTGGGCTTTGGAATTGGTACGATGGTAGTTTTCTTCCAAGCTGCTGGGAGTGTCCTGGCCCTCCACGACTTGTTAATGAGTCTAGTATGGCCTCCCATCCACTCTGCCCAGCCGTGCAATCATGGAGTATGAAAACACCATCGATGCCCGGGGAAAGTGTCACCTGTGTTCTTAATGGCACGTCGGATTTTCCAAGTCCGTGAGGTCTCTCCGTCACATCTTCCGACTCACATGCAGTTGTATCGTTAGCTGGCGCTGTGGAAAGAAAAATCTGTCTGTATATTCCGGATGTCCTGTGGGAGCTGAGTGGATGCTCCCCGGGAAAGTGAAAAGCCCACTAGTTTCTCAGCTTCCTGGGATGGGTTCGGGTGTGCTGGTGGCCTCGGCTTGCTCTTGCCATTTGCTATGTTGAGCTTGCCCCATATTCAGATAAGGTGGTGTGATGCCCGAATGTTGAGCACCCCTCCAGCCCTTTCTCAGTTTTTTTCTCTGAGAGAGACTCTGCGGCATGCCTGCACAATGGCTCTCAGAGTATTCCTGTTCTCTGCGTAGGGGTTACGCCTGTATAGCTTCCTAAAAGAGTGATGCGGTGGTTCTGCTCCCGCACCTCGTTGTTGTAGAACCACCAGTCCTTTTGTGAGTGCGTCCTGCGGACTTCTTTGGAACTGCGCACTCTGCTCCTGGATGAGAACAGTGATTAGCTCCCGTTCAGCCGTATCACCCGTCTTCAGATAGAGAGTATGTGGACCACCAGTCATTTAAGATAATCCTGGGAAAACCTTCCAGTTGGCCCTCTTTACGTCCCATCTAGGAGGCAGCACAACTGTGGGAGGCCTGTTGATGTTGAAGGTGGTGATCACTGCAAAGTGGTCACTGACAAGGTGAGGATGAGTTTCCCATGTCGCTCCTGCTGCGAGTTGTCTTGACCCGAGGTAAGGTCGAGGCAGCCACCCCAAAAGGTGTGTGGGGTCTCCATTGTTTAGCAACTTTACCTCTGGAATATCGTTGTAGGAGCATTGCTATGTGTCTGCCAGCAGCAATTTGGTTGCTGAGTGAGAGTGCAGCATTTGGGGGATGTGCGTTGAAATCTCCACCCACAATAAAACACTCAGTGGTGTGCTAGTGCGAGGACCTCTGCCCAATTTTCAAGGGTGTGTCTTGGGTTCTTGTAGATGTTATAGATGGTAATGGGCGCCCCAGGTATGTGCACAAGGGTGGCCTGTACCTCGACATCCTCCCCACAGTCCACAGGGTTGGCTATAACCTCGTGAGGTATTGTATTGGATACAAATACAGCTGTGCCTCTGCAGTGAAAGCCCGGGTCCGTGTGCCCAAAAATACCCAGCAAAACTAGGTAGTCTTAGGCACATAGTCGGGACAGTCAGAGTTTCTTGTAAACAAGACGATATCAACCCGATCCCCAATTATGCCTCAGCAAGAGGTGCTGTTTTTCCCCTCAGGCCCTGAATGTTCCACTGTAGGACCTTAAGGGTGTGATTTGGTACCGAGGTTATTCCATCGATGTTGTTTCTGAGCTGGAGACTGAGTCCTGCCCGTCTGAGAACCTGCAAATTCATGGATCCACTGTCTCCTCTTCGTCAGAAAGCACACTCTCAGGAGCGTACTGACCATCTGCCGGAATGCGCTCTGTTGTTCGTGGAGTTGATTGTGTTGCAAATAAGATCTGTGAACACCTTGAAAGAGTGCTACGAGATCCTCCCTGGTGAGGGCTGCTTTGAGTTGGGTTTGAAAAGAGTGGATATTATCTGGGTTGTTGTGGTCTGTAGGGACTGCTGAGGGTTGGATTTCTTTATTGTATGCACCCCTGGTCTGTTGCTGTAAAACCAGGTTGGGTAGCCCGGGATCTGCTGGTGAGGTAAGAGTGCCTGGGTTGTCGTTGCTATGGCCGGTGGGGGCTTGTTTAGTGCGCCTGTGATTGCATTGACCCGATGCACACTGTTGACGCCTCCTGTTCCCCTTGTTTCTGTTTCTTCGTTGAGGTTAGGGGTGCAGGAGGTTCTTGACCTTGACGCCTGGTTGAGGCTTCTAGGGTTGGAATTCCCGGGCAATGACTTGGGTTGGCTGCTGAGAGATCTGCAGTATGGCAGGGTTCTCTGCACCCATTGTTTGCTGAGAGTGAGATCCGTCGTAGCCTGTTGCCGAGTTTTTTGGCGTCTTCCAGACTCCTTGAATTCTGGCGAGCCTCTCGGGGGATCGAGGATTCCAGGGATGGTGTTTTCTGCCTGCAGTTCGGGCATTGTGGAGGTGGGTGGCGATGCATTTTTCAGCTTGGTGTGCATTCCTCGGTAGGGTGGTGCTGGCTGCAGACACCGCAGATTATCTGTTCGGACAGAGTGCACCCAGGTGTCCATAACGCTGACACTTGAAACAGCGAACTGGTTCTGCTGTGAAGGTCCCGACATCGTACCTGCCCCAAGAACCGAGGTCCAGCTGGGATGGCAGTGGTCCTACATGCTGAATGAGGGGCCTGTCGGGTTGGTGCATTGCCTGCCGTCTTTGCCTTGAGACGTTGGCTGACACCACAATGGGGGGAGCTGCTACTGCCTCGATGGGCTTCATCAGCGGGTATCGCATCACTAACCCCTTTGGGGATCTTCTGCCCAGGTCCCGTTCCTCCAGGGTGAATGATGCGATCTGTCCCCCATGACTCTCTTCAAGGTGGTATACATTTCCTTGTTGAGAGGAGTCAATATTGGTTCTCCCCTCAAGTTGAACCATATCTTGAACTTCAGGTTGTGTCGTGATTCCAGGTATGAAACAACCCCATAGTGGGTTCTGTGGTCCCCATAAGACTTCACCTTGAATTTGCCAGGTCGGTTGAGCTGGTTTGCCTGCTCCTTGGACGGATGGCGTTCTTGGTTTTCGGGGGGTGGGGTGTTTATTTCCGCACCTGTTTCTATTGTCGCTGGCTCCATGGTTGGGACTGAACATTAAAATGGTATACAATACCGACAGGTTGTTAGGTAAGACACATATGCAACAGTTAGACAACTTTATTCTGAAACGTTTCGCCTACACAGTAGGCTTCTTCAGTCGAATACAGAAAGTAGGCAGGAACAGTAGAGATGTGAAGACGATGTAATCAGTCCATCACCCTTGTAGTCGTAGAATTTGAGGTTGTCAGTCCCTCGGCCTGGAGAAGTTCAGTTCCATAGTCAGGAACTATCCGAAGATCAAGCGACAGTGCGGAGACTTAAATACTGTCGGAAGGAGAGGTGCAGAGTAGTAGTAGTAGTAGTAGTGAGAATGTAGCCACTGAGAGGTCATGTCCCTCTCAGTGGCTACATTCTCACTACTACTACTACTACTACTCTGCACCTCTCCTTCCGACATGGTTGGGACTGTCAGATCTGCTACAATGTGAGCAGGATCTTCCTCTTCCTCTTGCAACTTCTTCGCTAGAATTTCGCCCCACATTTCCAAATCTGAGTCCTCCGTCGTGTTCATGGAGCATCGTGACCTCTTCTTTTCGGCAGAAGCCATGTGCCTATCTTGTGATAAGGTAGTGAACTCCGTGAACTGAGTGTGTTGCAGTAATGACTGCAACAAGTTATAAGTGGGCGAAACATCAAGGGACCTCCAAACACGTATTTCAGAACACCAATACGCAAGCAGGTCTGACGACACAAGGAATACCGGCGTACAACACCGTAATTCACACAACCACTTGATAAACTACAGAAACTCAAGACTTATCGCCACAGAAGACAACACTCAATACCGAAGAATCCTGGAATCATCACTTATTTCTATATCCGACAACTTCAACCAGAATAGTGGCTTCTATAACATAGCTGAACCACTTGCCAAGAAACTTCTTCATCGCTATCCCACATAAGAACACTGTAGAAGGTTTTGCTCCCCAAACTTATCTAAACTCCTTTTCCAAGCTACCCAAGTTTTTTGACTCTATAACCACTCGGTACATCATCAGATTGCAGCATTCTCCACCTGACCTCAGCATTCTGAACGGACTATAAATACTCGCGTTTCCCTTTCCCCCCAGGTATTTTGTTTTTTTGACTTGAAAAGCCCACTGTGTGGGGGGAAACGTAGTCAAAAAGGATCACATTATACTGCATATGT
>NC_069423.1:8722377-8741206 GCF_026875155.1 Cherax quadricarinatus | reverse complement strand
GAGGGGGGTCGTTATGCAAATGTTCGCTATGCGAATTAATTTTCCCAAAAGAAATAATGGAAATAAAATTAATCCGTGCAAGACACCCAAAAGTATGAAAAAAAATTTTTTTTACCACAAAAAAATGTTAATTTTAGTACACACAAACTGAAAAAGGCATGCACAATTACATGACACTTACTTTTATTGAAGATCTGGTGATGATTGATGGGATGGGAGGAGGGGAGAGAGAGTGTTTAGTGTTTAGAAGGGGAATCCCCTTCATTAGGAACTTTGAGGTAGCAAGTCCTTTTCCGGGGTTACTTCCCTTCTTCTTTTAATGCCACTAGGACCAGCTTGAGAGTCACTGGACCTCTGTCGCACAACAAATCTGTCCATAGAGCTCTGTACCTCCCGTTCCTTTACGATTTGTCTAAAATGGGCCCAAACATTGTCATTGAAATAGTCACCAGCACGGCTTGCAACAGCTGTGTCAGGGTGATTTTCATCCATAAAGGTTTGCAGTTCAACCCACTGTGCCACACATTTCCTTAATTTTTGAAGTAGGCACAATGGATTCCACAACTGGCATAGGCTTCTCAGGGTTAGCCCCAAACCCTTCAAAATCTTTCTTAATTTCCATACTAATTCTCACCCTTTTTTACCACAGGGTTGGCACTAGAAGCTTTCTTGGGGCCCATGGTCACTTATTTTCCAGAAACAGCACCGAAAACACTGTAATAATACGAAATATTCCGAGTGTATGCTTGAATGTTACCGCGGAGGCTGGCTGGTAAACAATGGGACGGGCGGCACATGTGAGGCTGGCTGAGGCCGCACATTGGACGCGTCTCGGACGAAGGTCGCTGAGCGGGTTTTTGTCCACTATGCGGGGCAAAATTTTAGCGAACAAAGCGTTCGCTATGCGGATTGTTCGCTATGCAAGGCGTTCGCTATGCGGGGGTCCACTGTATAAGCAGAATTCTTTTAGTAATAATACTAGGTAAGAAAATAAATCTGGTTAGTTGACACTAACTTTTTAAAGATGTAGTCTAAGCACACGTACTGTGCTATAAACAGATTTATTTTTAAGAATGAAATAAAGTTGAATTGTAAAAGATGTAATGAGGTTTCATTAGGTTTCCTGGAGTCCAAATCTGGGAGTTAATTTGGGCAGTCTTGAGAAACACAGCACACAAGATTTGGGTTGATGTGATGGTTTTGTTATTCTCTTATTGTGGATCATGCGTTATAACTTGATGAGACTTGTTTCACTTTATAAGAACACAAGGATGGCACTCCCCAGGTCTGAGGAAGGCTGGGTGGCAGCGCGGGCACTCTGGGTTAAGTTGCAGTTCTTCCATCCTCTCCTCTGGGGGTGCTGGGAACACCATAGTCATGTGGAACCCACCATCTCCATCATGGTGGTGGTGCTCGCTGGTGTCTTGGTGCTTTAGCTCTTCGTCTAAGCTGTTTTGGTCCACTTGAGATAAGTCTGGCCCAGGAAGTGAGAGTTCATTTGTAGGGATGAAGAAATCACGGTTACCCCTAGAGGAAGAGAACTGAACATGGGGCGCTCGGGTATAGTCTGTTCAAATACACGGACACGTGAGTTTCTGACTGGAGTGAACAAAGGAGTGGGGAATTCCTGTTTAATAACATTTCTGATGGGGCTAGCAGAGAGGTTAGCAGGAGAAAGGAATGGTACGGGGTCCAGGAGACGGGATGAAGAGATGGAGGCTGCAGGAAGTCAGTGGGAACTTGTAACCTTTGATGATTCGCTGGAAACCGAGGTTCAAAGGAATTTCGAGGAGTGCTAGATACCAAAGGTTGGAGCAAGTTCTGAAGACAAGGAGTGCTGTGTGACTTGATCAGTCAGGGTGGCATTTGGAAGTGTGACACGAGAGTGACTTCTGAGGATGTGTTTGGGATGGTTCGTGTCTTGCTAGCAGGGCGCACTACTAGTGGTCTGAGGGCAATATTCTTAACGTCTACAGGCTTAAGTGAAGGTTCTTCACCATTACTACTAAATGTAAACCTTCTGCCTGGTCTTCGGCAACTCTGCCGGGCACCATAGGAATGAGGGGTCAGAGCGGGAGTCTGGCTATTTGTCGTTTCAATTTCTGGTTCAGTTGTATCTCTCGTGGGAGCAGACCAAGTATTGGTAGTATCTACAAGGGTGGAAGTGTCGGTGCTGCTTGTGATAGCACTGAAAGCTCTTACAGCAGCTCCAAAACGTTGTGTAATATTTGAATTTCTAGAGGGTCTCAGTAGCCCACCATGTTGTGAGCTTGTATGAACGTAGGTTTGGTAGTGACAAGTGCAATGGTGGAATGATGGACTGCAGAGGGCTATTGTCACTAGTAGTGGCAGTGTGAGAAATTAAACGGCACAGTTAATGGCTTGAGCAGGCCAGTGAAGGAAATGGGTGGTGTAATGGTTTTGTGCCGTAGGAGGTATGACTGGTTGTGTTGTGGTGGTGCAATGGCTTTGTTATAGGTGGTAGGGTGGGAGAATGCCATGGCGGGATAAGCCTACTTGAGAATCCTTGATGGTGACTGACTCGGTGATGGCTGTGGTGACGGTGTTTCGTTGTGGTGAAGGGTAGGGTAAATATATTTGTTGGGATGAAGCGATCTGTGGGTATATTCCTTAGTATAAAGGGTTGTGTGGGTGTACTCGTTGGGATTAAGGGTTGTGTGGGTTTACTCGCTGGGGTTAAGGGTTGTGTGGGTATACTTGTTGGGGCAAAGGGTGGTGTGATGCGTCTGGTAGGGGTGAGAGTCAGGGAAGAAGCCTGTTGTTGTGGAGAATCTGATCTGGAGGACTTGAAGGTGGAGGCGAGGGAAGAGGTCTTTACATCCTTAGTGGAGGTGTGTCCGGTATCATGACCTGCCTCGGTGCTCACCTGGAGGCTGTTCACCGCAGGGTTTCCACTGCCTCCTGTCAATACACCAATATTGAATATAAGCAACAAGGACTTGTTTACACATGATAAAGATAATAAAGATAAATTATAAAAATTGTCATATATATTATAATATAAAATATATATATATATATATATATATATATATATATATATATATATATATTTATTTATATATATATAATTTTTTTTTTTCAACAAGTTGGCCGTCTCCCACCGAGGCAGGGGGGACCCAAAAAGAAAGAAAATCCCAAAAAGAAAAATGCTTTCATCATCATTCAACACTTTCACCACACTCACACATAATCACTGTTTTTTGCAGAGGTGCTCAGAATACAACAGTTTAGAAGCATATACGTATAAAGATACACAATATATCCCTCCAAACTGCCAATATCCCAAACCCCTCCTTTAAAGTACAGGCATTGTACTTCCCATTTCCAGGACTCAAGTCCGACTATATGAAAATAACCGGTTTCCCTGAATCCCTTCACTAAATATTACCCTGCTCACACTCCAACAGATTCAGTCCCAAGTACCATTCGTCTCCATTCACTCCTATCTAACACGCTCACACATGCTTGCTGGAAGTCCAAGCCCCTTGCCCACAAAACGCCCTTTACCCCCTCCAACCCTTTCGAGGATGACCCCTACCTCGCCTTCCTTCCCCCATAGATTTATATGCTTTCCATGTCATTCTACTTTGATCCATTCTCTCTAAATGACCAAACCACCTCAACAACCCCCTCTTTCTGCCCTCTGACTAATACTTTTATTAACTCCACACCTTTTCCTAATTTCCACACTCCGAATTTTCTGCATAATATTTACACCACACATTGCCCTTAGACAGGACATCTCCACTGCCTCCAACCGTCTCTTCGCTGCTGCATTTACCCCCCAAGCTTCACACCCATATAAGAGTGTTGGTACTTCTATACTTTCATACATTCCCTTCTTTGCCTCCATAGATAACATTTCTTGACTCCACATATACCTCAATGCACCACTCACCTTTTTTCCCTCATCATTCTATGATTAACCTCATCCTTCATAAATCCATCCGCCGACATTCAACTCCCCAAATATCTGAAAACATTTACTTCTTCCAACTCCTCCTCCCCAATTTGATATCCAATTTTTCTTTATCTAAATCATTTGATACCCTCATCACCTTACTCTTTTCTATGTTCACTTTCAACTTCTACCTTTACACACATTCCCAAACTCATCCACTAACCTTTGTAATTTTCTTTAGAATTTCCCATAAGCACAGTATCATCAGCAAAAAGTAACTGTGTTAATTCCCATTTTGAATTTGATTCCCCACAATTTAATCCCACCCCTCTCCTGAACACCTAGCATTTACTTCTTTTACAACCCCATCTATAAATATATTAAACAACCATGGTGACATTACACATCCCTGTCTAAGACCTACTTTTACCGGGAAGTAGTCTCCCTCTCTTCTACACACCCTAACCTGAGCCTCACTATCCTCATAAAAACTCTTACAGCATTTAGTAACTTACCACCTATTCCATATTACTTGCAACATCCTGCCACATTGCTCCCTATCCACTCTATCATATGCCTTTTCTAAATCCATAAATGCAATAAAAACTTCCCTACCTTTATCTAAATACTGTTCACATATATGCTTCAATGTAAACACTTGATCTACACATCCCCTACCCACTCTGAAACCTCCTTGCTCATCCGCAATCCTACATTCTGTCTTACCTCTAATTCTTTCAATTATAACCCTACCATACACTTTTCCTGGTATACTCAATAAACTTATTCCTCTATAATTTTTACAATCTCTTCTGTCCCCTTTCCCTTTATATAAAGGGACTATACATGCTCTCCGCCAATCCCTAGGTACCTTTCCCTCTTTCATACATTTATTAAACATAAGTACCAACCACTCCAACACTATATCCCCCCTGCTTTTAACATTTCTGTCATGATCCCATCAGTTCCAGCTGCTTTACCCCCTTTCATTCTACGTAATGCCTCACGTACCTCCCCCACACTTACATTCTGCTCTTCTTCACTCCTAAAAGATGATATACCTCCCTGACCAGTGCATGAAATTACCACCTTCCTTTCTTCCTCAACATTTAAAGTTCCTCAAAAATATTCTCGCCATCTACCTAATACCTCCCTCTCCCCATCTACTAACTCCCCTACTCTGTTTTTAATTGACAACTCCATACTTTCCCTAGGCTTTCTTTAACTTGTTTAACTCACTCCAAAATTTTTTTCTATTTTCATTAAAATTTTCTTGACAGTGCCTCTCCCACTCTATCATCTGCTCTCCTTTTGCACTCTCTCACCACTCTCTTCACCTTTCTTTTACTGTCCATATACGTACTCTGCTTTTCTTCTAACACTTCTGCTTTGTAAAAACCTCTCATAAGCTAACTTTTTCTCTTTTATCACACCCTTTACTTCATCATTCCACCAATCACTCCTCTTTCCACCTGCCCCCACCCTCCTATAACACAAACTTCTGCCCCACATTTATATACTGCATTTTTTAAAACTATCCAACCCTCTTCAAGCCCCCCACTACTCATCTTTGCACTAGCCCACCTTTCTGCCAACAGTCGCTTATATCTCCCCCGAACTTCCTCCTCCCTTAGTTTGTACACTTTCACCTCCCTCTTGTTGTTGCCACCTTCCTCTTTTCCCATCTACCTGTTACTCTAACTGTAGCTACAACTAAATAATGATCCGATATATCAGCTACCCCTCTATAAACATGTACATCCTGGAGCCTACCCATCAACCTTTTATCCACCAATACATAATCTAACAAACTACTTTCATTATGTGCTACATCATACCTTGTATATTTATTTATCCTCTTTTTCATAAAATATGTATTACTTATTACCAAATCTCTTTCTACACATAGCTCAATTAAAGGCTCCCCATGTACATTTACCCCAAATTTACCTACTACTCCCTCCATAACATTTTTACCCACTTTAGCAATGAAATCCCCAACCACCATTACTCTCACACTTGATTCAAAACTCCCCACGCATTCACTCAACATTTCCCAAAATCTCTCTCTCTCCTCTACACTTCTTTCTTCTCCAGGTGCATACACGCTTACTATAACCCACTTTTTACATCCAATCTTTATTTTACTCCACATAATCCTTGAATTAATACATTTATAGTCCCTCTTTTCCTGCCATAGCTTATCCTTCACATTATTGCTACTCCTTCTTTAGCTCTAACTCTATTTGAAACCCCTGACCTAATCCCATTTATTCCTCTCCAATGAAACTCTCCCACCCCCTTCAGCTTCGTTTCACTTAAAGCCAGGACATCCAGCTTCTCTCATTCATAACATCCACAATCATCTCTTTCTTATCATTTGCACAACATATATATTATATATTATATATATATATATATATTATATATATATAATATATATATATATATATTATATATATATATATATATATACAGTATATATATATATATATATATATATATATATATTATATATATTATATATATATATATATATATATATATATATATATATATATATATATATATATATATATATATATATATATATATATATAATATATATATATATATATATAGTATATATATAATATATATATATATGTATATATATATATATATATTTATATATATATATATAGTAATATATATATATATATATATATATATATATATATATATATTATATATATATATATAGTTAATATATATATATATATATATTATATATATATATATATATATATATATATATATATATAGTATATAAGTATATATATATATATATAGTAGGTAGTAGGTTGGTAGACAGCAACCACCAGGGAGGTACTACCGTCCTGCCAAGTGAGTGTAAAACGAAAGCCTGTAATTGTTTTACATGATGGTAGGATTGCTGGTGTCTTTTGTCTGTCTCATAAATATGCAAGATTACAGGTACGTCTTGCTACTTCTACTTACACTTAGGTCACACTACACATACATGTACACGTTTATTTATACACACTCATCTGAGTTTTCTTTGATTTTATCTTAATAGTTCTTGGTCTTATTACTTTTCCTTTTATATCCATGGGGAAGTGGAATAAGAATCTTTCCTCCGTAAGCCATGCGTGTTGTAAAAGTCAACTAAAATGCCGGGAACAATGGGCTAGTAACCCTTTTCCTGTAAAGATTACTAAAAAGAATAAGAAGAAGAAAATTGTCAAGTGGGAGTCTAAATGTGCGTGGATTTTGGGCAAATGATAAGAAAGAGATGTTTGTGGATGTTATAAATGAGAAAAAACGGGATGTCCTGGCTTTAAGTGAAACAAAGCAAAGGGGGGTGGGAGGTTTCAATGGAGAGGAATAAATGGGATTGGGTCGGGGGTTTCAAACAGAGTTAAGCAAAAAAAGGAGTAGCAATAATGTTAAAAAGGAAGCTATGGCGGGAAAAGGGGAAAAAAATGTAAAATTCAAGGATTATGGGGAAAAACCCCCTAAAGGGAAAGGTTCCTTGATTTTGGGTGAGGGGCTTTGATTTAGGGAATTGGATCTGTGCCCAGTTCCCCGTTAAACCTGAATCCCTTCCCACACCCCCCCCCCCAGGCGCTGTATAATCCCCCGGGTTTTAGCGTTTCCCCCCTTGATTTAATAATAATAATAATTTGTGGAGTAAATAAAGTTTGGGATGTGAAAAGGGGGTTATGTAAGCGTGTATCCCCGGGAAAAGAGAGAAATGAAGGAAGAGGAGATTCTGGGAAATTTTGAGTGAATGTGTGGGGAGTTTTGCAAGTGTGAGGAAATGGTGGTTGGGGATTTCAATGCTAAATGGGTAAAAAGTTTGGAGGGAGTAGTAGGTAATTTTGGGGTTGCCAGGGGGGAAAGTAAAGGGGGAGCCTTAATTGACTATGTTAGAAAAAAATTTTTGGTAATAAGTAATACATTTTTATAAAAAAAGAGGATAAAAAAAATTTTTACGGGTATGATGTAGACGTAAGAAATATTTTGTTAGATATTAATTGGGGGAAAAAAGGTTTTGTGGGTAGGTCCAGTGTACTGTTATAGAGGGCAAGGATATATCGGTCATTTTTAGTTGTAGTACAGTTGGGTAAAGGTAGAGGGAAAAAGGGGAAGGTGGAAACAACAAGTAAGGGGGAGGTGAAAGTGTAAAAAACAAAAGGGAGGGGAAAGTTCGGGCGGTATAAGCGACTATTGGCAGAAAGGTGGGCTAGTGCAAAGATAAAGTAGTGGGGGGGTTAAGGGGGTTTGGAATAGTTTTAAAATGCCGTATTAGAATGTGGGGCGAATTTTTGTGGTTATGGGAGGGTGGGGGCGGAGGAAAGAGGGTGTTGGGTGGAATGTGAAGTAAAGGGTGGAAAAAAGGAAAAAGGTAGCTTACGAAAATTTTTTTACAAAGCAAAATGTTATAAAAAAGGCAGAGTATATGGGAGTAAAAAAAAAGGTGAAGAAGGGGTGAGAGAGTGAAAAAGGGAAGCAATGAAGAAGGGGAGAGGCACTGTCAAAAAATTTTTTAATGAAAAAAAAAAAAAAATTTGGGTGAGTTAAAAATTTAAAAAACCCAGGAAAGTATGGTTTTGTCATTTAAAAACAGAGTGGGGGAGTTAGTGAGGGGAGGGGAGGTTTGGTAGATGGCGAGAATTTTTTTGAGGAAATTTTTTAAATGTTAAGGAAAAAAGGGGGAGGCGGTAATTTCATGCAGGGCCCAGGGGGGTATCCACTTTTAGGAGTGAAAAAAGAGCAGATTAAGTGTGGTGGAGGTACGTGGGCATTACGTAGAATGAAAGGGGGTAAAGCAGTGGAACTGAGGGGATCATGACAAAAATTGTTAAAAAGGGGGGGATATAGTGTTGGGGGTTGGTACTTTTGTTTAAAAAATGTTAAAAAGGGGGGGAAAGGTACCTGGGGTTTGGCGGAGAGCAGTATAGCCCTTTTTTAAAGGGAAAGGGACAAAAGATTGTAAAAATTATAGAGAATAATTTTACTGAGTATCCCAGGAAAAGTATTCGGTAGGATTAAAATTAAAAGAATTAGAAGTAAGAAGAATGTAAAATTGCGGACAAAAAGGGAGGTTTCAGAGTGGGGAGGGGAGTGTAGATAAAGTTTTTTCATTGAAGCATATAGTGAACAATTTTTAGATAAAGGTGGGGAAAGTTTTTATTGCTTTTGGGTTTTAAAAAAGGATATGATAGAGTGGATGGGGAAATGTGGCAGATTTTTGAAAGTATATGGTAGGGAAAGTTACAAAATGGTAAAGAGCTTTTTGGGATTGGGGCCCAGGTTAGGGTTGTAAAAGAGAGGGGAATATTTCCCCCGGTAAAAGTAGGTCTTAGACGGGGATGTGAAATGTCACCATGGTTTTTTAATATTTTATAGATGGGGTTGTAAAAAAAGAAATGAGGGTGTTGGGGGAGGGGGGTGGGATTAAAAATTAGGGGGAATCAATTCAAAATGGGAATTGCACAGTTATTTTTGCTGATGCGTGTTTAGGGGAGATTCTAAAGAAAAATTGCAAAGGTTAGGGATATTTGGGAAAAGTGTGAAAGGTAGAAAGTTGAAATGAAATAGAAAAGTAAGGTGATGGGGGTACAAGTTTTTAGATAAAGAAAAATTTTGGTAAAAAATGGGGGGGGATATGGAAGAATGAATTTTTCGATATTGGGAGTGACGTGTCCGGATGGTTTTTGAAGGATGGGTTAATCATAAAATTTGATGGGGGAAAAAAGGTGAGTGGGGGGCCGTTGAGGTATATGTGGAGTCAAAAAAGTTATCTAGGAGGCAAAAAAGGGAGTATAAAATTTAAAGTAGCCCCAAACTCTTATTGGTGTGAAGCTTGGGGTGGTAAATGCACACGGGGAGACGGTTTGGAGGCAGTGAAGATGTCCTGTCAAAGGGGAAATGTGGGGTTTGAAATATTATGCAGAAAAAAAAGGGAGTGGGGAAAATTGGAAAAATGGGGAGTTTTTAAAAGCATTAGCGAGGGAAAAAGAAGAGGGGTTGTTGAGGGGTTTTGGTCATTTAGGAGAATGGATCAAATAAATGACAGGAAAGCAATAAATCTTGGGGAAAAGGAAAGGGGGTAGGGGTCGTCCCGAAAGGGGTTTGGAAAGGGGGGGGTAAAGGGGGGTTTTGGGTGAGGGGCTTGGACTTCAGAAAGGTGCTTGGCGTTTTTTAGATAGGAGTAAAGGGGAAACGAATGATACTTGGGCCCTGACGATCTGTTGGAGTGTGACGGGGAAATATTTAGTAAAGGGTTCAGGGAAACCGGGTTATTTTCATATGTGGGATTGGCCCGGGAAATGGAAGACAATGCCTGCATTTTAAACCCTTTGGGGTTTTGGTCGTCTAGTACTTTTTACGCGGGGGGTTTTTTTGACGTACTATACTCATAAATTCTAGGGGCCCTAAATCTAGTGGGAAAAGTGGTGGTTCTGGAAAAAATTGGGTCTATGGGTCGTGTGCAAGTCAAAAAAAAACCTGCAGCCCGTGCTAATGAGAAAAAAAAATTTTGACCATTTTTTTTAATAAATCAGCGACTTTGCGTGTATTTTCGTTGGGATTTTTTGTTGTTTTCTATTTTTTTGGGTCTCATTTTATAGAAGGGAAAGACATTTACAAAATTGAGTGTTTTTTTGACTGGTTTTACAAAAAGGTCCCTTTAAAATTGAGCTCAAAGTGCAGAAATGTTCTTTTTTACCAAAACTTCAAAAGTAAAAAATCGTCCCAAGCGTGAAATACACGTCAACTGGTGAGTCAATATTCTTTTCAATGCCCCAATAATTTTATCCCTTTTTTTTCACAATGCAGTAGTCTGCATAACATAAATCTTATTTTTTTTGTGAGAAAAAAAATTCAAAGTGGAAAAAAAAGGATATAAGAGGGCCCTTGAGACGTGCTAATGACAAAGGGGAAAATGTCATTTTAGTCCCGGGAATGTCTTTTTTGTTTATTCGGGACCCTTTTCGGAAAGGGATTTTTGAAATTTGTGTGAAATTGGCAAAATTGCAAAATTCTGCCCACTTACGGATAGTTGAATTTTAAATGGGTGGTTTCTTGCACCCTTCGATGAAAAAAAAATTTTCTGCGAAATTTTCTGTTTTTTGTCGATAGTACAGTGAAATTGGCCCAAAATGGGCTCAATGGGCAAAATGCCGAGCGTAATATCGCCGGACCGCTAACTTTGCGGAGCTAATTTCCCGTAAGTTTTCATCAAATTTCAAACTTTTGGGGTTTTTATGTCGGGAAAAAGTTTCTCTATCTTTTCATAAGAGAAAAAAATTTTTTTTTTTTTTAAAAATTTGGGCCCGACCTGGAACGAGTTTCGGAGAGGCCTGTGCCCCCTCAAAGGGTTAAAGGAGGGGTTGGGATTTTGGCAGTTTGGGGGGATATGTTGTGATCTCTTTACGTGTATGTTCTAAACTGTTTTATTCTGAGCACCTCTGAAAAAGCAGTGATAATGTTGAGGGTGGTGAAAGTTTTGAATAAAGGAAAAATATTTTTTTTTTGGGGATTTTCTTTCTTTTTTTTGGGTCACCCTGCTCTGGGGAGACGACCGACTTTTTTGAAAAAAAAAAAAAAAATATTATATAATATATTATATTATATATTATATATATATTTATATATATATATTTTAAAAATTATATATAAAACATTTTAAAATTTTATAATACAGTGGACCCCCGCCTTCGATTTAAATTGTTCCTGAGAGCTCATTACCCGAAATTATTGAAAGGGGAAAATTTAATTTTCCCCATAAAAATAATGGAAATAAAATTAATCCATGCAAAAACCCCCAAAAAGTATAAAAAAAAAAAATTTTTCCCACTAAAATTTTAATTTTAATACACACAAATGAAGAAGACATGCCATTTAATATTTTACTAAGAATACAATACAGCACCTTTATTGAAGATCTGGTGATGTTGATGGGATGGAGGAGGGGAGAGTGGGGAAGTTTTTATTGTTTAGATGGGGAAACCCCCTTCCATTAGGACTTGAGGTATCAAGCCCTTTTCGGGGGGTTACTTCCCTTTTTCTTTAACCCTTTTCAGGTCCGCCCCGTAGATCAGGGTTTTACGGTGAGTGCCCAAAACCCAAAAGATCTATCCCATGAGTCAGCTCACTCTGATAAACTGTGGGGGAACTTTTTTGGGCTGTATGAAGAATCATCATGGGGTAGGGTTTCCCACATAAAAAGATCCTGCAGCACATTGTAATGAGAGAAAAAACTAAAATCATGTTTTTTCGATTAAAACAGCGATTTTGCAGTGTTTTTTGTTTTTTTTTATGTTGTTTTTGCGTTTTCTTGGTTAAATTTGATAGAATGGAAGACATTTACAGAAATAGAGAGTTTTTGATTGGTTTTAGCACGGGAAATGGCTTAAAACGAGTCAAAGTAGCGAAATTTTAAAATTTTTGCTGATTAAAGAGTAAACAAAGACCTCACCATTAATACACGTCACTGGTGGGTCAAATATACTTCAAAATAGGGTGATGTATTTATACAATTATTAAAAATTTGCTAACGTAAATCTTCATTTTTTGGTGGAATAAAAATTCTTTATGTGAATAAAAAATCAAAATGGAATTTTTTTGTAAAGCCTCAAAATGTAACTAATGAACGGGGAAATGTTGTTTATTTCCGGAATACCTACTTTTTTATCGGACCCTATTTTAAATTTTGGAAAAATTTTGAACTTTGTGTTAAATTGGCAAATTTAAAAATTTCCCATCACTTTATTTTTTGTTTGAAACAGTTGCTTGGGGATTTCTTTTGCCAATCGTAGAATAGAAATAAACTGTGAAATAGCTAAGAATTTTGGTGTTGGAATAATGTAATTTTGGGCCCAAAATGGGAGTCAAAGTCGGCAAAATCGCCCATTCGTAAATATTGCGAACATCAAAATTCGCGAGAGCATAATTTCGTCAATTTTCCCCCAAATTTCGTACTTTTTTTTTTTTTACCTTCACAAAAAATCTTTACGAAATCATAAGAAAAATAAAAAAATTTTTTTTTTAAAAATTTTGGACACTGGTGCGTGACTTCAGTTTTGGCCTTGGACCTGAAAGGGTTAATGCCACTTTGGGGCCAGTTTAGGTCACTGGCCTCTGCGCAAAACAATCTGCCATGAGCCTTTTCCCTCCCTTTGAATTTGTCTAAAGTGGTTCCAAAACCCTACCCCCGGCCGGATTGAACCCCGGGGATAGAGCCAAAACTCCAGCCCCCTAAACCCAGCACGACTTGCAGTCTGTGTAAGGGGATTTTTATCCATAAAGGTTTGCACTTCAAACACTTTGCACACATTTCCTTAATCCTTTTTTAATTTCATATAATTATACCCTTTTTCCACAGGGATGGGACTAGAAATTTTTGGCGCCCTGGTGACTTTTTTTGCAGTTTCAACACTAAAAAAATTGGGGTAATGTGAAATGTCTGAATGTATGCATAGATGCCACCGACTGGCGGCTTGTAAAAACTGGGCTGAGGCCAAATGTGGGATGCATCCTGGGCGAATCACGTAAAGGGGAGTTTTTTGCGTGAGGCGAGGGAAATTTTTGCATTAAAATTTAGTATGGGGATTTAACGTACGCGATGCCATCGTAAAGGGGGGGGTCCCCTGTTTTATATATATACATGTATAACCTACCTCCGATTACGACCCAGTTCGGTTCCGAAAACCCGGGCGTAAGTCAAATGGACGAATCAAACTTTACTACGTATTGAAAAACAGTAACCCAAAAATCGAAAAGTATCACATATCGCACGTTTTGAAAATAGGACCTTTTTTTTGGGAAAAACTGTTCCCCATTATGAATGCGCCCCTATTTTTAGCCGCCCGGGTACGGGGCCTGTCTGCCGCCCCCCTTGTCCCGCCCCGTGCAGGCGCCATGGCAGTCTAGCTTGTTTATGCTCGAGTGAACCTAACCTGCACTCCATTCACGCATTTTGATTATTTCGTTTTGTTTTGCTTGTGGGGCGTGAAATAAGCTGCATGGGCCCCAAAAAAAACTGCTTTGGGACCCTGTGGGAAAAAAAAATGGAAACACCCTAGATGTGAAGAAGGAAAAAATACAGAACTGGAGTGGTGTGGACTTTTTGACTTTCAGGATGTACGGGAAAAACAAATCGCCCTTTGGGTTTTTCCCGTCAAAGAAAGAAAAATCAAGGGAAGCTGATGTTTCGAAAGTTTAATATGCTAACCAAAAAAAAAACCACAAGTAGTTGAAGAGGTTTGGAAGTTGTTGCTGTGTGGGGCAAGGATAAACAGATTTCAGGTGAAGGTTTTAGAGACGATTTTTTGCGAATAGGTAAGGAAGTTGATGCCCATCTGGTCAGAAATTCCCCGGAACCAGTGCTGATGTGAATTTAAAAGGGCCCGCGAGGGTGGTTTGACAGTTTAAAAAGCATATGGCTACACAATTTTTAAGACATGGTGAGGCGCCCTTCAGACAAACAGGCAGCTGAGAATTTCTACAGGAGTTTAAGGGGGGACATAGACAGTGAAGAATTGAAAACCGAACAAGTTTTTAATGTGACGAAAAAAGGTTGTTTTGGAAGAAAAGCCAAAAAGGGCCTTCATCACACAGGAGGGAAAAACACTGCCAGGGAAAAAGCTTTGAAAGACAGGTTACCTTTTTGTTTTGTGCTAAGAGTGGTGATTTTAAAAATAAGCCTTTACTTGTGTTTATTCAGAAAATCCCAAGTGCTTAAAAAAAAACAAGTTTTAAAGAAAAAGTTATGGGTTTTTTTTGGAAAGCTAATCTAAGCATGGGTCACAAGACAAATTTTTAGGTGAAAAATACCCCCAGGAAAAGAAACGCCACTAAATGCCCCTGTTAATGGCAATGTCCTGCTCATCCTCCAAATTATTAGCTTTGTCTAAGGACTTCAGTTTTTTAAAAGTAAAATTTTTGCCTCCTAACACCCTCCTCTCCTCAGCCCATGGACCCGCAGGTCATTTCTAACTTCAAAAAAATCAACAAAACATGTTTGAAAAGTGCTTTTAAGGACCCAAACTAAGTTGCCCAAGAGAGTTTGGAGGAATCACTTCAACATCTCAGCTCCAAAGCCTTATAGGTAAGGCTTTGGGGGGGAGTGACTTCCGGGTTTTTAAAACCCGCTTTTGGGGCAAATTTTGGCCCAAATTTTGTCCAAAAGAGGGATTTTGAAGGGTTTGAGGCGACTCGGCCCGTCACCCTTGCCTGTTTTGGACTATTGTGGCATTGGGACACCCTGGGTTGGAGGTGATGGGAGGGGTGGAAGAGTGGTGGGGGACCCCAGGGAGAGTAACCCCTGAAGGCTACAAAAGCTTCATCTGGAGCGTATCGACCACAGCTAGGAACTTGTCAGAGGAGGAGGAAGAGGGGGTGGTGAGGTGCTTTCCCCGAAAGGGAAATTTTTGCCCAAACATCTTTGCAAAAAGTTCGGGGGACGAACCAGTCCCCCTTTTGGGAAAAGAAAGAGGGACAGAAAAAGAGGGGTGGCAGTTGTTTGTGGACAGGTGTCCAGGACTCTAAGTGGGCCCAGGGGATTAAAGGGAAGTAACCCAGAGAGGGCTTTACCTGAAGTCCCCATGGAGGGGGGATTCTCCTTCCAAAACCCAAACCCAAAATCCCTCTTCCTCCACCTACTTCCAGTGCCATCACCCAAACTTAATAAAGGTATTAAAAAAAATTTTTTTTATATGTATTTCTTAAAATATTAAAAAAATATAGTTTTGTTGTAGTAAAACTGTAATTAATCTTATAAAATGTATCTTTTTTGTGAAATTTTGGGTTTCTGGAATGGGTTAATTGTATTTCCCTTATTTCTTTTGGAAATATTGCTTTGAATTTCAGACTTTAGAATTTAGAACTAGCCTCAAGGATAAGTTCGATTTTTGAGGTTCCACCGTATCAAAAATCACATTTTTTTAAAGACTTTATTTTTTTGTTTTATTTTTGGGATTTCATGTTTACTTTACTTTTTTTGCTGTTAGTACTGTTTTTATTCTGTAAAGGGTTTTGGATAAAACTGTGTACAACACAAAAGTTTTTTTTCCCCGAAATTTTTGGCAAAAAAAAACCCAGGTAAGTTGATGGTCGTAAGTTGACAGGTCGTAAGTCGGTGGTAGGGTGTGTGTGTTGTGTATAACGTGGACCCCCGCTAGCAACGCCTTGCATACGAAAATCCGATAGCGGCGCTTTTTTCGCTAAAAAATTTTTCCCCCCATAGTGGGCAAAAACCCCTCAGCGCCCTTTGCCCAGCGCGTCCAATGTGGCCCCACGCCTCACTGTGCCGCCCTCCCATTGTTTCCCCCACCCCCGCGGTAAAATTCAGCCCCCTCGGAAAATTTGTTTATTCGTGTTTTTGGTGGTTTCTGGAAATAAATGACCAGGGGCCCCCCAAAAAGCTTCTGTGCCAAAACCCCACACCCCCAAGGGAAGAAAACCATTTAAAAGAAGAAAGAGATCATTGAAAGTATGAAAGTGGAGTACGTACACCGCCTGGTCGGTTGTACAGAAACCAAAAACAAAAATTTTTATTTTGGGGGAGAAAAAGGCAATCAAGGAAGCTGTTTTTGCCAAAGGTTTAACGTGTTTTCGAAACAAAGATCGCAAGTGTGGGAAAATGTTGAATGTTATTGGGGTTGTAAAAGAAAAACAGCTGCAGGAATACGTCCCAAACGATCAATGTGAAAAAGGGTAGGAAATTGCATGACGATTTTAAATTAAAAAAATGCCTGCAACTAGTGATGATGTGAGTGAATTTTAAGGCCCGCAAAGGGTTTGGGTTTTAGAGATTTAAAAAGGATGGCACCTAGTGTGATCGGGATGGTGAGGCTGCCGTTCGGACCACAAAACGGGAAAAATATGTGCATGAAAATTTAAGGAGTAAATAGAAAACTGAAGGATGGGGAACCTGAAAAAGTGTTTAATTGTGTAAACAGGGCCCGTTCTGGAAAAAAATGAAGCAGGACCACATTACTCGGAGGAAAAAAGGGACTCCCGGGCAAAAGCCTTGAAGACAGGTTACTTTTTTGATGTGTGCCATGCTAGTGGTGTTGCAAAGTTAAGCCTTTTTTAGTGTACACTCGAAAACTCCCAGAGCGTTTAGGCAAAAAAATTCCTCAAGGGTAATTTGGGTTGCTGTGGAGGGCAAACCGTAAGGGAGGGGCACTAGGGGAAATTTTTTAAAAACTGGTTTCACCATGCATTTGCCCCCCCAAAGTGAAAGATTACCTAATGAAAAAAAAATTTGACCTTAGTACCCCTTTTGGGTTTTGACAATGCCCCCGGTCATCCCACAGAGTGCAGAGCGACTTTATGGGGGCATGGCTTTATTAAGGTGAAAGTTTTTGCCTCTAATACCCTCCTCTCCTGCAGCCATGGACCGCGGTCATTTTCCCAAATTTAAAACTGTAAAAAAAGCTCTGTTTAAAAATGCTTTGAAGTGACCCAGACACTCGTTGACTCTAAAAGGTTTTGGAAGGTTTACTTTTAAATCCTCAAATTTTGTTTCCCTTTTAGGTAAGGCTTGGGGGGGGAGTGACAAGAGAACCTTGAACTTGCTTTTAAGAAACGTGGGGCCCGAATGTGTGAAAAAAAATTTTGAAGGGTTTGAGGTAACCTGAAGGAGTAGTATACCAGTTGAGGAAAACAAGTGGAATTGGGGAGTCCCTTTGGGGGGGAGGTTTGGGGGGGATGTGGAAAGTTGGGGGGAGGGGACAAGAAGAAATAACCCCTGATAGCTGATAGATCAACTTCAAGAGCAAGAGCCGACCGGGGGAAATGGTTCAAAGGAGGGGAGAGAGAAAATTTAAGGAAATTTCTACTTCAAAATTAAGGAAATGTGTGCAAAATGGCTTGAAGTGCAAACCCTTTTTTTATGAAAATACCCTCACCAGTATTGCAAGCCGGCTGGTGACTGTTACAATGCACTGTTGGAAAAACCCCTTTAGACAAATCATAAAGGACGGGTACAGGCCCTTGGCAGATGTTTTGCGAAAGAAGTCCAGGATCTGAAAATGGGCCCAGTGGCATTAAAAAAAAGAAGGGAATAACCCAGAAAAGGCTTTCTCCCCAAGTTAATGGAAGGGGATTCCCCCTTTTAAAAACTAAAACTCTCTCTCCCCCCCTCCATCCCCCTCAATCACACAGATCTTCAATAAAAGTAAGTGTCATGTAAATTTTGCATGCCTTTTTTGTTTGTGTGTATAAAAAAAACATTTTTTTTTTGGTAAAAAAATTTTTTTTTTATACTTTTGGGGGTCTTGCACGGGTTAAAATTTTTTCCCTTATTTTTTTTGGGGAAAATTAATTGATAGCGAACATTTGCGAAAGGCCCGCCCTTGCCGTTAAGTTCGCAGGGGGGTCCACTGTATAATATTTTTTTTTCAACAAGTCGGCCGTCTCCCCCGAGGGAGGGTGACCCCCAAAAAAAGAAAATCCCAAAAAAAAAAATGCTTCATTCATTTAAAAATTTCACCAACTCCATAAATCACTGTTTTTGCAGAGGTGCCAAAAATAAAAAAGTTAGAAGTATACGTATAAAGATACCAACATATCCCTCCAAAATGCCCAAAATTCCAAACCCCCCCTTTAAAGTGAAAGGGTTTTTACTTCCCTTTTTAGGACTCAATCCGAAAAATGAAAATAAAAGGGTTTTCCCCGAATCCCTTCACTAAAAAAACCCGCTCACACTCCAAAAAGATTTTAGGTCCCCAAATACCTTCGTCTCCATTCCTCTATTAAAACGTCACGCACGTTGCTGGGAAATCCAAGCCCCCTTTCCCCCCAAAAACCCCCCTTTACCCCCCCTCCCCAACCCCTTTTGAGGGCGATCCTACCCCGCCTCCCTTCCCCCTTAAATTTTTTGTTTCC
>NC_069423.1:8707008-8721877 GCF_026875155.1 Cherax quadricarinatus | reverse complement strand
ATCCTCGATGCCCCGAAGGTCGCCAAATTAAAGAAGTCTAAGACCCCAAAAACCGGGAAACAGTACGACGGATCATCAAACGATGGGTGCAGAGAACCCTGCCATACCGCAGATCTCTCAGCAGCCAAAAACCCCAAGTCAATGCCCAGGAATTCCCCAAAACCCTAGAAGCCTCAACCAGGCGTCAAGGTCAAGAACCTCCTGCACCCCTACCTCAACGAAGAAACAGAAACAAGAGGAACAGGAGGCGTCAACGGGGTGCATCGGTCAATGCGATCAGCAGGCTGCACTAAACGAGCCCCACCGGCCATAGCACGACACGCAGGCACTCCTTACCCGGCACAGGCGCTTGCAGACTCAACTGGCACCTCACCAGCAGATCCCGGCTACCAACCTGGTATACAGCAACAGACCACGGTGCATACAATAAAGAAATCCAACCCTCAGCAGTCCCTACAGACCACAGCAGCCCAGATAATATCCACTGTTTCGAACCCATCTCCAAAGCAGGCCCTCACCAGGGAGGATCTCGTAGCACTCATCAAGGTTGTTCACGATCTTATTTGCAACACAATCAACTCCACGGAACAACAGAGCGCATTCCGGCAGATGGTCAATACTCTCCTGAGAGTGTGCTTTCTGACCGAAGAGGAGACAGTGGATGCCATGAATTTGCAGGTTCTCAGAGCGGGCAGGACTCAGTCTCCAGCTCAGGAAACAACAGCGATGGAATAACCTCTGGGCCAAATCACACCCTCAAGGTCCTACAATGGAACATTCAGGGCCTGAGGGGCAAACAGCACCTCTTGCTGGAGGCAGTAATTCGGGATCGGGTTGACATCGTCTTGCTACAAGAAACTCTGACTGTCCCGACTATGTGCCCAAGACTACCCGGTTTTGCTGGGTATTTTCGGCACATGGACCCGGGCATTCACTGCAGAGGCACAGCTGTATTTGTATCCAATACAATACCTCACGAGGTTATAGCCAACCCTGTGGACTGTGGGGAGGATGCCCGAGGTACAGGCCATCCTTGTGCACATACCTGGGGCGCCCATTACCATCTATAACATCTACAAGAACCCAAGACACCCTCGACATTGCAGAGCTCCTCGCACTAGCACGCACTGAGTGTATTATTGTGGGTGGAGATTTCAACGCACATCACCCTATTCTGCACTCTCACTCAGCAACCAATGCTGCTGGCAGACACATAGCAATGCTCCTACACGATATTCCAGAGGTAAAGTTGCTAAACAATGGAGACCCCACACACCTGTTGGGTGGCTGCCTCGACCTTACCTTCGGGTCAAGACAACTCGCAGCAGGAGCCACATGGGAAACTCATCCTCACCTTGTCAGTGACCACTTTGCAGTGATCACCACCTTCAACATCAACAGGCCTCCCACAGTTGTGCTGCCTCCTAGATGGGACGTAAAGAGGGCCAACTGGAAGGTGTTCCAGGATTATCTTCATAACTGGTGGTCCACATACTCTCTATCTGAAGACTGTGATACGGCTGAACAGGAGCTAATCACTGTTCTCATCCAGGCAGCAGAGTGCGCAATTCCAAAGAAGTCCGCAGGACGCACTCACAAAAGAGACTGGTGGTTCTACAACGACGAGGTGCGGGAGCAGAACCACCGCATCAACTCTTTTAGGAAGCTATACAGGCGTAACCCTACGGCAGAGAACAGGAATACTCTGAGAGCCATTGTGCAGCATGCCCGCAGAATCTCTCTCAGAGTAAAAACTGAGAAATGGCTGGAGTGGTGCTCAAAACTTCGGGCATCACACCACCTTATCTGAGATATGGGGCAAGCTCAACATAGCAACTGGCAAGAGCAAGCCGAGCCCACCAGCACACCCGAACCCATCCCGAAGCAGAGAAACTAGTGGAGCTTTTCACTTCCAGGGAGCCTCATCAGCTCCCACAGGACATCCGGAATATACAGACGGATCTTCTGCCACAGCGCCAGCTAACGATACAAGCTGCATGTGAGTCGGAAGATGTGACTGATGTAGAACCTCACGGACTTGGAACTCCGACGTGCCATTAAGAACACAGGTACACTGCCCCCCGGGACCCATGTTACTTAGATTCAGGGTGGAAGGTTTTAAAAAAACCATATGCAACCCACTACACTTCCAGCGTCTATATGACACTGGTGCTAACATAAAACACCTCACTAGACATTAATAGTGTATACATGACATGGTGCTCTAAACCACTACACTAGTAGTGTATATATGACACTGGTGCTAACACCACTCCCACTCTCGCCAGCGTATATATGACACTGGTGCGTACACAAAAAACAACACTTCATTACCAAGTGTATATATGACACTGGTGCTAACACCACTACACTACCAGATGTATTGTGACACTGGTGATAACCAAAACCACTACATTCCAGGAATATGAGACACTGGTGCTAACAAAACACCAGACGACACACCAGTGATATATGTGACACTGACGATAACAAACACACTATCACTTCCAGTGTATATATGATCACTTGATGATAACAAACACCACTGTACTTCCAGTGTATATATGACACTGATGATACAAACACCAACTACAACTTTCCAGTGTATATTGACATGATGAATAACAAAAACACACCACTACACTTCAGTGTATATATGACACTGATGATAAACAAAACACCACTACACTTCCAGTGTAATATGACACTGATGATAACAACACCATACACTTCCAGCGTCTATATGACGCACTGGTGCTAACAAACACCAACTACCATTTACTAGTGTCATACCATGACCACTGGTGTCTAAAACACCACACTACATAGTAGTGTATATATCGACACTGGTGCTAAACACCACTACTCTTCCACAGTGTATATAGGACCATGGTGCTAACACCAATCCACTTCCAGCGTATATATGACACTGGTGCTTACAAAAACACACTACATTAACCAGTGTATTATGGGACACTGTGTGCTACACCACTACACTAGCTAGTGTAATATGACACTGGTGCTAACACCACTCTCTTCCAGTGTTTATATGACACTGGTGCTAAACACGCACCTACACTATACTGTGTATATGTGACACGGTGATACAAACACTCCACTACATTCAGTGTTTATGTGACTATGGTGCTAACAAACTCACCACTACACTAACAAGTGTATATGTGCACTGATGATAAACAAACACCACTACACTTCAGTGTATATATGACACTGATGATAAGAAACACAATACACTTCCAGCTGTTTATATATGAACAATGATGATAACAAACCAACACTACACTTCCAGTGTATATATGACCCTGATGATGAACCAAACACCAACTACACATTCCAGTTGTATATATGACATGATGTAATAACAAACACCACTTCATTCCATTGTTATATGACACTGATGATAACAAACACCACTACACTGCCAGTGTATACTCATTGATCACTGATGATAACAAACACCACTACATTCCAATGTATATTAAAAACTCATTCAAAATCTCCTGTCAAAAAAAGTTAATGAGTTTTGACGGGGGCAAAAAAAAGGTCGTCAGAAGACTTTCAACGATATTAAAATTTTCACGAAAAACATTAATTTTTCATACTGTTCTTTTTTACACTAAAAATTAACAAATGATCTCTGAACATGAAGTGATATCAAATCGTCTAGTAACTCAATCATTTTTATGTAGCCAGTGAAACCAGCAAACTATATTAGATATATATATATATATTTATATATATATATATATATAATCTTATATATATATTTTATCTATATATATATATATATATATATATATTTGTATATACTATATATATATATATATATATATACTTTATTATATATATATATATATATATATATAGATATATATATAAGATAACTATAAACAAGTGGTATCATAATGTGCAGGAAAATTAATGAACTTCCCAAGCAATCCTCGTGGATTTCTCACATTATCAATACAACTCTAAAAATAGCGAACAGCAGGAACAGGGTAGCCTTATAAGGCTGAAATATCCACTTTAACATACGGACATTACATATGTTCCAATATGATGTTGGTGGAGTGTCAGGATACTGTCAAGTGAAAGTTATGAAGGATTTTTCATGCATATAGTGTGGCATGGCAAAGTGTATGTTACAATTTATTCGGAGTATGTCAAACTCCCATATAGGCTGCCTTCATAACCAGTTGATAGTGGATGCTATGGGTTAAACGATCAAGAAGGGTACCGGCGTGAAATCAGTACCTTGGTTCATTGACCAATCACAGCAGCCCACCAAGAGCTTGAAGTCAAAGTGGTACACCTGTGGTAAGCATTGGCAGACTTGCCTAGCTGCTGGTTGAGACGGTACATCTCTCTGGCTTCTGCTTTGGCACTGTCATCGTGGTGTACAGACTTTATTAACTATCTGTACATATCTGCTGTTACATAGTGTACATAACCTGTATTATACTCATCTCAGAAGAAAGGCAATACATTTAATAGTCACTGCTGAGTTTTGTTTGCTCCTTATTCCTATACGACCAGGTCTCACAAGGACATTCTACCTGTCTTGTAATCCATAGCTTAAATTCTTCCCAAAAATTTTATAAATTATAAATAATGTAACTTGTTTTACCGTAAACCAATGTTTAAATTAAAAATCAACACTATTTATTATGAAGCTTGATTCATTTATATTTTCCCTCAACACGGAACTTGTTTGATGAAACTTTCTCGGGGGGGGGGGGGGGGGGGGGGGGGACCTTTTGAAAAATTTAGTTTAAATGGCTCTAAAAATACTTCACATGAATAAGTCAGGCATTGGGAATCTTGCCAGTTTTAACTGTTATATTTATGTTATATTGTGGGTAATCTTAGTCATACTTCCCAGTTTGTCCGTAATAAATATAATACAAACCACTGATTTCTAAAATCATTAAGTACGAGAAGGTAATCAACCAAGGTTTTGATGGTAAGGGAGTAACCAACATATTTTGGTTCGAATATTGAATGTTTGTCTTTTTTCAAATGTACAAATTATTCTAGAGAATATTTACAATTACGCCCTTTTTCCCCTTTTTCAAAGATCTTCATCTATGAATCCGGGCTGCAAATACAACAGAACTTCATAAAACAATAATGAGAGAATCAGTCAGTTTAACTTTTATTCTGCATATTGAAAAATATTAGTGTGCATAAGAACAGTTATTGTTGTGTTTTCTGTAAATTTTAATTTAAAGAATTGTTCCTTTAATAATTTAAAACATCTAGAAAAAGGCAAAGAATTATTTGGTTCAAAAGTATACAGTAAAATTATGTAATGAGTTAGATTTTATTACAAGGAAATCTTTGACTACCTATATTATTAGGCTTAATATATAAAAACATCTCTACAACATATATGTTCCACTTAGCTCTATGGGATGGCTTTTGTTAAGCAATCTTGTGCTCCAGAAATAATCAAATAAAGAACAAATTACAAAGGATAGGTGAGAGAGGAGTTTCCATTTGCCATACCAGACTTCCGAGTGTAAAATCGTCATTAACACAAACTTTATATCAACAATACAAAAGTCAATAAGTTTACTGATTTTAGTAGGAACTAGCAATTTTAATCCGTAATTAACATGTTCTTCAGACAGGAAACTTAATAAAAATCACAACTGGAACTTTTGTAAACAAGGACAGTAACATCAAATCTAACCATGTTAAAATTATTTTAAATCAGTCAAGGAGCTTAATTTAGATGTCAACTAAATCTGTATTTTCTTAACATTAAAAAGTTTTTATTTTTAACAAAAAAAATTTTTTGCAGCAATTGGGCCTCAACACTATATACAAGTTATTTGCATAATTTAATAGGAAACTGAGCCTATGAAGTTAAAACAATAGGCCTGCTGAATTACCAGCAACCATGCTAGTAGACCGTTTTCATGAGTACTACATTGGTCCTGGACAGCGGAAGCTTGTAGGACTGTCTACAGAATACTACTATCTGTTCCAGGAGTGACGGAGCTCAGAACCGACGCACTGACACAAAGTTCTTCACTATTTTTGATAGATATTATGGACTGTCATGATGACTGTGACAACTGAGGATTCACCACCACAACTGTTGTAAGTTGAACACTCAGTTATATGGATATAAGTGGTATAAGGTTGTACGTGGTCTGTATCTGAGTACGTGGTTGTGAGTTCTAAGGTTGGTCAATGGGGTGTGCATGCTTGTACGTGAGTACGCGTGGTTGTACGTGAGTAGTGGTTTACGAGAGTACGCGGGTGTACGCGGAGTACGTGGTTGTACGGACAGTTACGTGGTTGTCGAGAGCACGTGGCTTGTACGAGTACGTGACTGTACGGAGTACGTGGTTTGTAGGGAGTACGTGGTTGTAGGAGTACGTAGTTGTACGGGAGCTCGTGGTTGTATGAGAGTACGTGGTTGGTCGGAAGTACGTGACTCGCACGGGAGAGTACGTGGATGTACGGACAGTACGTTGGTTGTACGGAGTGAGTACGTGGTTGTATGTAAAGTATGGGGTTGTACGTGAGTTCATGGTTGTACGAGATTACGTGGTTGTATGGTGAGTACGCGGTTGTTACGTGAGTTTCATAGGTTTGTATGGGGAGTACGTGACTGTACGTGATTTCAGTGTGCCTCTGTGATTAGTTGGTATTTTCCTGAATTTCCCGAAAGTTTAGTTGTAATCTCAGAGTATTAATGGTTGTTGCAGGACGTGTATGTTTAATTGAGAGTATTATACAAAACTTTGTGTACACTGGCGTAGTTACATGCTGATCGTGCCTGTGTGCCATGTTGTATGTGGGTGTGTATTCATCCTAATGTTGGTTGCCACCCTGGGGTCGAGGACTCAGCTCTTGGCCCCGGCCTCTTCATTGAGTGCTACTAGGTTCTCTCTCTCGCGGCTCCATGACTTTTACCATACCTATCTTAAAGCTATGTATGTTCCTACCTCACTTCCTCACTTGCACTAGGCTTAATTCCACTTCCTGACTACTCTATGACAGAAGAAATAATTTATAACATCCCTTTGACTTCGTCTGTGCCTTTAACTTCCAATTGTGACCCTTGTTTCTTGTCCCATCACTGGAAATCCTGGCTCTCCCACCTTGTCTATTCACGCCAGTATTTTGTATGTTGGTTCATTGTCTCCTCTAACCCTTCTTTCCTCCAGTGCTGTCAAGGCCATTTCCTCAACCTTTCTACGATAGGACATTCCCTTACATTACCAGCTGATAGACAGGACAAGCTTCCACACTCTGCAGGGTATACATAATCCCTCTGTAATGACACTGCAACAAGTTATACGTGGGGACGAAACATCAACGGTACCTCCTCAAAAACGTATTTCAGAACACCTAATACGCAAGGAAGGTCTGACGACACAAGGAATGCCTGTGTCAATACACCGTATTTCACACAACACTTGATAAACTACAGAAAACTCAAGAACCTTATCGCCACAGAAGGAACAGAACACCCAATTCCGAAGAATCCCGGAATCATCACTTATTTCTATATCCGACCAACTTCAACAGATAGTGGCTTCTATAACATAGCTGGACAGCACTTGCCAAAGAAACTTCTTCATCGATATCCCACATGGAGAACAGACATGTGGGGGATCTGTCACAAACTTATTCAATCTCCTTTCCAAGCTACCAAGATTTAGACTCTAAAACCCATCGGTCACATCATCAGATGCGCAATTCTCCACCCTGACTATCAGATTTGAACCTCGACTATATTACTCGCGTTCTTCCACCCCAGGTAGCTTCTGGGATGGTCGTTCGCGGTGTGCGGGTGGCCTCGGCTTGCTTTTGCCATTTTGCTATGTTGAGTTTGCCGCCATTATCTCAGATAAAGGTGGTGTGATGTTGCCCGAATGTTGAGCACACACCTCCAGGCATTTCTCAGTTGTTCACTCTGAGAGAGATCTGCTGCAGTGCTTGCACAATTGGCTCTCAGGAGTATTCCTGTTCTTCTGCAGCCTAGGGGTTACGCCTGTATAGCTTCACTAACAAGAGTTGATGCGGTGGTTCTGCTCCCGCACTCTTCGTTGTAGAACCACACGTCTCTTTGTGAGTGCGTCCCTGTCCCCTTCCCATAGGCATGCGCACTCTGCTGCTGGATGATGAACAGTGAAATTAGCTCCTGTTCAGTGTATCACAGTTTCAGATAGAGAGTATGTGGACCACCATTCATGAAGATAATCCTGGAATCACCTTCCAGTTGGCCTCTTTTACGTCCCATTAGGAGGCAGCACACTGTGGGTCAGAGGCTGTTGATTGTGAAGGTGGTGATCACTGCCAAGTGCGGTCACTGACAAGTTGAGGTATGGATGTTTCCATGTGGCTCCTGCTGCGAGTTGTCTTGACCGAAGGTTAAGGTCGAGGCAGCACCAACCACGTGTGTGGGGTCTCCTATTGTTTAGCAAACTTTAACTCTGTGAATATCGTGTTGGAGCATTGCTATGTTCTGCCAGCAGCATTGGTTGCTGGAGTTGAGAGTTGCAGCATTGGGTGATGTGCGTTTTGAAACATCAATTACCACCCACCAAGATAATACTCACTCAGTGCTTGCTAGTGCGAGGAGCTCTGCAAATGTCAAGGGTGTGTCTTGGATTCTGTAGATGTTATAGATGGTAATGGCGCTCCAGGTATGTGCACAAGGATGGCCTGTACCTCGACATCTTCCACAGTCTACCAGGTTGGCTATAACTCGTGAGGTATTGTAATTTGGATACAAATACAGCTTGTGCCTCTGCCAGTGACAATGCCCGGGTCGGTGGCCGAAAATACCCAGCAAAACCGGGGTAGTAGTCTTGGGCACATAGTCGGGACTAGTCAGAGTTTCTTGTAGCAAGGACGATATCGACCCGATCCCGAATTACTTGCCTCAGCAGAAGGTTGCTGGTTTGCCCTCAGGCCCTGAATGTTCCATGTTCCCCCCCCCCCCCCCCACGCCCTCCCCCGGAGGGTGTGAATTTGGTACCGAGGTTATTCATCGATATTGTTTCACTGAGACTGGAGATGAGTCACTGCCCGCTCTAGATCATGCACAAATTCGTGGCATCCACTGTCTCCTCTTCTGTCAGAAAGCACACTCTCTGGAGCGTACTGACCATCTGCCGAGTGCGCTCTGTATGTTCCGTGGAGTTGATTGTGTTGCAAATAAGATCTGTGAACAACCTTTGATGAGTTGCTACGAGATCCTCCCTGCTGAGGCGCCTGCTTTGGAATGTAGTTGGGTTTCGGAGAGGAGTGGATATTATTGGGTTTGTTGTGGTCTGTAGGGACTGCTGAGGTTGGAATTCTTTATGTATGGCCCCCGTGGTCTGTTGCTGTTATACCAGGTGGGTAGCGGGAATCCTGGTGAGGTGCTTTGAGTCTGCAAAGTGCTGTGCAGGTTACGGAATGCCTGCGGTTGTCGTGGCACAATGGCCGTGCTGGAGGCTTGTTTAGTGCCGCCTACTGATCGCATTGACCAGATGCACCCTGTTTTTCACTTCCAGAGGAGCCTTCCAATCAGCTCCCACAGGACATTCCGGAATATACAGACGGATCTTCTGTGCCACTAAGCGCCCAGCTAACGATTACAAGATGCATCCGTGAGTCGGACGATGTGACTGATGAAAGGACCTCAACGGACATTGTGACCCTTCCTCCCATCATCCTCTATTCCACTCGCGTGCCATAATAGACCACCAGGTGACACTGCTCGGCAGCGATGGTGTTACATACTCATGGATTGCACGGGTCTGGGCACAGTGGATGGGAGGCATATTTGACGTCATACATTAAAAGTCGTGGGGGCCAGGACACTCCCGCGCTTGGAAGAAAGTTACCATCGTACCAATTCCAGAAACGCTCGTGAAGGACCCAGGCAGTATTGAGACCCATATCGCTTGACCAGCTGTCTTAATCCAAGACTGACTGAAGAGGACGTGTTAAACCGCCTCCTCAGTGGAAAACTGGGACCCTCTCATCATCCACATATTTGGCTTCACCAAAGGAGTGGGTATACAGCAGAGTGCATAAAACCACCTCTACTAAGCCAGATTGCTGAGCAGTAACAAAAAAAACCTAGTATTGTCGTCTACACTCTCGATCCTTGAAAAGGGCATTTGAGCTAGCCAACCCCCAGCCAATTTGGCAATACTATCTCGGAAGCGGAATCAAAGACGCTCCTGGCCTGGATAGAGTCCTACCTTAGGGGCAGGCAGGCCTGTGTCAGGCTTTCAGGGACATACTCTTCCTTTAAAATCCTGGAGGAAAACGGTTACGCCACAAGGAGGTGTGCTCAGTCCTACCTGTTTAACTATCCTTATGGCAGGAACTGCGAGCTTCCCTTTCATAGTGGTAAACAGCTCTCAGCTATGCTGATGATCTTGCACTCGTAGTGAATGGGAAAGGCAATTTAGAAAGACACGGCTCAGAGTGCTTTGGACCTAATTATGTGGTCATGCAAGTGAAATAGGCCTCAAGATCTGGGGCCGAGAAATCTCTTGCAATGATGTTCAAGGGAACCAGATCCTGTGAATAGATTAGTATTCAGGATATAGAACTTAAGTGGACAGGCTCCTACTGTATTAGGAATCTACATGATAAAAAGCTGCTACCTTTCAGAAAACCAGGCTCGAGTATGTCAGGTCACGGTGCTCTACTCAGACTCAACGCCATGAGAGCCATTGTACGACGGCACCGTGCAGGGAAGCAAAGATGTACTTCGCCTTGTACTTATATACAAGCTATAGCTCGCTCATTGACTACGGTTGCACCGTGCGTTAGCCATCTCTTCCGCCAGAGCAGGCCAAAGAGTGGAGTAGGTCATACAAAAATCAGGCGATAAGAACTATGCTTTGGGCCCCCCATCTGGACCAAACAGTATTGTCTCAGATCTGAGGCCCGGTTTCCTTCCTTGGGCTCACAGAGTAAGATATCAATACGCCTGCAAGTTGGCTTCACGATTCTGCCACAGGCAGCAAAGGTACCTCCACTAAAGGAGACGGATATGACAACCATGGCACTTCAGATTCCACACTATTCACGGACTACTCTGATTCGTTCGTTTGTGCTGCTGAGTTGGGTGGGGATGGGCGGAAAAAAAAAAAAAAAAATGGCTTTGGCTGAGCCTATACAATACTCCTTGAGAAGAGTTGTGACGCATCCCATTCCTGTTGCTGGGTACCATCACCACTCCCTGGCGCCTCAGGACCCAGCGATGTTTGCATCATGCAGCTACCCATCTTAAGCGTATCTGCCAGTCAAGACACTCTCAGCAATCATGCTAGAGATCAAAGCATGGCACTGGCAGAGGGACGCACATGTGCAGATGTATTTCCAGATGGTTCTGTCGACCCTGACAGGAGAAGAGCTCAGCAGCTGGACTGTACCACATATGGTCACACACAAGGCTGGCGACTCACTGACCCACTGCAACGATCCTTTCAAAGCTGAGTGGTGGCGATTCAGCAGGCATTGTCACATGCCCTACGGACCATCGACTCGACCTGTCATACAATGTTGATCCACGTCTGCAATCAATGCCTCTCCCATCCTCAACCACAGGACATAGTTCACTCTCCTCTCACTATCGCTCCTGAGCATAATGACAGCCTTAGAAGTTCGGGTAAACAGTTTCGACATTGTACTGGATCCCCAGCCATGCTGGCATCGAGTGAAAAATGATTGGGCGGCAGATGATTGCGCCATGGCCAGCTACAGTCTATCGAATGTTGGGATTACTGTCCCACAATCAGCTCGACAGACCCCCCTAATGGTGGCTGCCAGAGCCATGAAACTTATGGGGGAGTGGTTTCTTAGGTGGATACCCCATCTCAACAGTTGGTACCGAGCAGCGGGTGAAAACTCAAGAGAGAACCCCCTCCATATGATAGAAGCTGGTCCAGAGGCGCAGTGTATGCCATCCATCGCTTCGTTTGGGCTTTCCACAGCCAGAGGATGGTAGACAAGGCTGAGGTGGGAGATGTGCCAGTGACTGTCAGCACGTTGTCAGCGGCCCCATAACCACTATCTATCTGGAGAGCGAAGTTACTGAGACACTCGCAGGCAACTGTAGGTGTGATATTCCCTCCCGAAGAGAAACAGAGATGACTGCGGCCAACTAGTGTACCAATGGAGACGCAACGAACCAGTACAAGCTGTTTGCTGTGATAACGGACATATCCTCCTCCTCGCTAGTGTCCACATAGTTCAGGAGTACATACGGTGTTGTCGCTTATGAGATGAACCAGTTTGAACTTAACCAGAAGAGTGCTTGAACAGCATATGTCGCATCATTGTAGAAACCTTCTCGCCCTCGGGAGCCAGAGACGGGTCATCGCAAGACATTGAGACCGTGCCGGACACGGTCTGGTGCGAAAACATTTATACATACAAACGTAAACCCCAGGTAGTTCTGTTTGTGACTTGAAAAGCCCCACTCTGTGTGGGCGAAAAAACGTAGTCAATAAAGGAATCACGCATTATACTGCATATGTGTTTATATTTCCAGGGGGTCGAGTCTCTAGCTGCCACGCTCCATGGGCAGACAGGCTGTCTACCGCTGTGTGTGTGTGTGTGTGTGTGTGTGTGTGTGTGTGTGTGTGGTGTGTGAGTGTGTGTGTGTGTGTGTGTGTGTGTGTGTGTGTGTGTGTGTGTGATGTGTGAGTGTGTTGTGCATTTGTTAATTGTTGTGTCCGTGTGTGTGTGTGTGTGTGTGTGGTGGGTGTGTGTGTGTGTTTGGCTGTGGTGTTAGTGTGTTGTGTGTACTCATCTAGTACTCACCTAGTGGAGGTTGCAGAGGTCGAGTCTAAGCTCTGGTCCAGCCAGGGGCCAGACAGGATGTCTACAATTGTGTGTTGTGTGTGTGTGTGTGTGTGTGTGTGGTGTGTGTCTTGTGTGTTATTCGTGTGTGTGTGTTTTCTGGCTGTGTGTGTTTCTGTGTGTGTGTGTGTGTGTGTGTGTGTGTGTGTGTGTGTGTGTGTGTTGTGTGTGTGTGTGTGTGTTGTTGTGTGAGTGTTTGTGTGTGTGATTGATGTGTGTATGTTTGTGTTATGTGTGGGGTGTGTGTGTGGTGCGTGTGTGGGGGTGAGTTGCACCTGTGTGCATGGTGTGTGGTGTTGTGTTTGTTTGTTGTGTGCCCATGTGTGTGTTACTCACCTAGTTTGAGGTTGCGGGGGGTTCGCAGGCCGGCCTACTGGCCCGCCTCTTCACTGATCGCTCTAGGTCACTCTCCCTGTGCCCCCGTGAGCTTTATCATACTCTGCATAAAGCTATGTATGGATCCTGCCTCTCCACTACATCGCTTCCAAACTATTCCATTCTGACTACTCTGTGGCTTGTTAGAAATACTTCCTAACATCCCTGTGATGATTCATCTGTGGTCTTCAGCTTCCAACTGTGTCCCCTTGTTACGTGTGTCCAATCTCTGGGACATCCTGTCACTTTGTCAACCTTGTAAATTCCTGTCAGTCTTTGTCTATGTCGTTATCTTGTCCCCCCTATCTCTTTTTTTTTCCTGTCCTCCGCACGTGTCGTTCAGGTTGATTTCCCTTAACGACTCTCCTCGTAGGACGTACCTCTTTGCTCTGCGGAATAGTCTTGTGCAAACCTTTGCACTTTCTCTTGTTTCTCACGTGCTGGGCTAGGTGTGGGTTCCATACTGGTGCCGCCATACTCCAATATATCGGCCTAACGTACACGTGTACAGGGTCTGAATGTTAATTCCTTATTAAGATGTCGGATGCTGATTCTGAGGTTTGCTAGGCGCCCATATGCAGCAGCAGTTATTTTGGTTTTGATGTGCGCGTCAGGAGATGTGGCCTGGGTGTTATAGACTCACCCCCAAAGATCTTTTTCTTGTGTGAGGTTTTGTAGTCTCTGACCCCCTAGGGATGTACTCCGTATGCGGGCCTTCTCTTTGCCCTTCCCCCATTCTTCATGGACTTTGCACTTGGTTGGGATTGAAACCCCAGGAGCCATTGCCTGGGTCCAGAGTCTGCCAGCCTGTCCAGATCCTTTGTAGTTCTGGCTGGTCTTCGGATCGATGTGAATTCTTCTCATCAATTACGTCATCTGCAAACAGGCACCTCAGAGTCTATTCCTTCCGTCAATGTCGTTCACAAATACCAGAAACAGCACTGGTCCTAGGACTGACCCCTGCGGACCCGCTTGGTCACAGGTGCCCACTCTGACACCTCGCATGCACCATGACTCGCTTGCTGTTTCCTGAAGTATTCCCTGATCCATTGTAGTGCTTCCCTGTTATCCTGCTTGGTCCTCAATTTTTGCACCCCAATCTCTTGGTGGAACTGTGTCAAAACGCCTTCTTGCAGTCAAGAAATGCAATTCCACCCGCCCCTCTCTCTCTTGCTTACTGATGTGTGTGTGTGTTGTGAGTGTGTGTGTGTGTGCGTGCTGTGTGTGTTGTGTGTGTGTGTGTGTGTGTGTGTGTGTGTTGTATGTGTGTGTGTTGTGTGTGAGTGTGTGTGTGCGTATGTGTGTGTGTGTTGTGTGTGTACTCACCTAGTTGTACTCCACCACCACCTAGTTGAGGTTGCAGGGGTCGAGTCTCCAAGTCATGCGCCGCTTCTTCCTGGTCCGACTATAGTCATCTCCCTGAACCGTATTTTATCCTTACCTCTGCTTAAAGCTATGTATGGACCTGCTCCACTACATCGTTTCCCAAACTTCTTACCCTTTCAGACGACTCTGTCGACTGAATGAAATACTTCTATACATCCCCCCTGTGATTCATCTGTGTCTTCAAACTTCCCAACTGTGTTATGACCTTGTTGCTGTGTCCCATTCTGGAACATCCGTCTTTGTCCACCTT
>NC_069423.1:8694508-8702008 GCF_026875155.1 Cherax quadricarinatus | reverse complement strand
CATTCCAATGTATATTAAAAACTCATTCAAAATCTCCTGTCAAAAAAAGTTAATGAGTTTTGACGGGGGCAAAAAAAAGGTCGTCAGAAGACTTTCAACGATATTAAAATTTTCACGAAAAACATTAATTTTTCATACTGTTCTTTTTTACACTAAAAATTAACAAATGATCTCTGAACATGAAGTGATATCAAATCGTCTAGTAACTCAATCATTTTTATGTAGCCAGTGAAACCAGCAAACTATATTAGATATATATATATATATTTATATATATATATATATATAATCTTATATATATATTTTATCTATATATATATATATATATATATATATTTGTATATACTATATATATATATATATATATATACTTTATTATATATATATATATATATATATATAGATATATATATAAGATAACTATAAACAAGTGGTATCATAATGTGCAGGAAAATTAATGAACTTCCCAAGCAATCCTCGTGGATTTCTCACATTATCAATACAACTCTAAAAATAGCGAACAGCAGGAACAGGGTAGCCTTATAAGGCTGAAATATCCACTTTAACATACGGACATTACATATGTTCCAATATGATGTTGGTGGAGTGTCAGGATACTGTCAAGTGAAAGTTATGAAGGATTTTTCATGCATATAGTGTGGCATGGCAAAGTGTATGTTACAATTTATTCGGAGTATGTCAAACTCCCATATAGGCTGCCTTCATAACCAGTTGATAGTGGATGCTATGGGTTAAACGATCAAGAAGGGTACCGGCGTGAAATCAGTACCTTGGTTCATTGACCAATCACAGCAGCCCACCAAGAGCTTGAAGTCAAAGTGGTACACCTGTGGTAAGCATTGGCAGACTTGCCTAGCTGCTGGTTGAGACGGTACATCTCTCTGGCTTCTGCTTTGGCACTGTCATCGTGGTGTACAGACTTTATTAACTATCTGTACATATCTGCTGTTACATAGTGTACATAACCTGTATTATACTCATCTCAGAAGAAAGGCAATACATTTAATAGTCACTGCTGAGTTTTGTTTGCTCCTTATTCCTATACGACCAGGTCTCACAAGGACATTCTACCTGTCTTGTAATCCATAGCTTAAATTCTTCCCAAAAATTTTATAAATTATAAATAATGTAACTTGTTTTACCGTAAACCAATGTTTAAATTAAAAATCAACACTATTTATTATGAAGCTTGATTCATTTATATTTTCCCTCAACACGGAACTTGTTTGATGAAACTTTCTCGGGGGGGGGGGGGGGGGGGGGGGGGACCTTTTGAAAAATTTAGTTTAAATGGCTCTAAAAATACTTCACATGAATAAGTCAGGCATTGGGAATCTTGCCAGTTTTAACTGTTATATTTATGTTATATTGTGGGTAATCTTAGTCATACTTCCCAGTTTGTCCGTAATAAATATAATACAAACCACTGATTTCTAAAATCATTAAGTACGAGAAGGTAATCAACCAAGGTTTTGATGGTAAGGGAGTAACCAACATATTTTGGTTCGAATATTGAATGTTTGTCTTTTTTCAAATGTACAAATTATTCTAGAGAATATTTACAATTACGCCCTTTTTCCCCTTTTTCAAAGATCTTCATCTATGAATCCGGGCTGCAAATACAACAGAACTTCATAAAACAATAATGAGAGAATCAGTCAGTTTAACTTTTATTCTGCATATTGAAAAATATTAGTGTGCATAAGAACAGTTATTGTTGTGTTTTCTGTAAATTTTAATTTAAAGAATTGTTCCTTTAATAATTTAAAACATCTAGAAAAAGGCAAAGAATTATTTGGTTCAAAAGTATACAGTAAAATTATGTAATGAGTTAGATTTTATTACAAGGAAATCTTTGACTACCTATATTATTAGGCTTAATATATAAAAACATCTCTACAACATATATGTTCCACTTAGCTCTATGGGATGGCTTTTGTTAAGCAATCTTGTGCTCCAGAAATAATCAAATAAAGAACAAATTACAAAGGATAGGTGAGAGAGGAGTTTCCATTTGCCATACCAGACTTCCGAGTGTAAAATCGTCATTAACACAAACTTTATATCAACAATACAAAAGTCAATAAGTTTACTGATTTTAGTAGGAACTAGCAATTTTAATCCGTAATTAACATGTTCTTCAGACAGGAAACTTAATAAAAATCACAACTGGAACTTTTGTAAACAAGGACAGTAACATCAAATCTAACCATGTTAAAATTATTTTAAATCAGTCAAGGAGCTTAATTTAGATGTCAACTAAATCTGTATTTTCTTAACATTAAAAAGTTTTTATTTTTAACAAAAAAAATTTTTTGCAGCAATTGGGCCTCAACACTATATACAAGTTATTTGCATAATTTAATAGGAAACTGAGCCTATGAAGTTAAAACAATAGGCCTGCTGAATTACCAGCAACCATGCTAGTAGACCGTTTTCATGAGTACTACATTGGTCCTGGACAGCGGAAGCTTGTAGGACTGTCTACAGAATACTACTATCTGTTCCAGGAGTGACGGAGCTCAGAACCGACGCACTGACACAAAGTTCTTCACTATTTTTGATAGATATTATGGACTGTCATGATGACTGTGACAACTGAGGATTCACCACCACAACTGTTGTAAGTTGAACACTCAGTTATATGGATATAAGTGGTATAAGGTTGTACGTGGTCTGTATCTGAGTACGTGGTTGTGAGTTCTAAGGTTGGTCAATGGGGTGTGCATGCTTGTACGTGAGTACGCGTGGTTGTACGTGAGTAGTGGTTTACGAGAGTACGCGGGTGTACGCGGAGTACGTGGTTGTACGGACAGTTACGTGGTTGTCGAGAGCACGTGGCTTGTACGAGTACGTGACTGTACGGAGTACGTGGTTTGTAGGGAGTACGTGGTTGTAGGAGTACGTAGTTGTACGGGAGCTCGTGGTTGTATGAGAGTACGTGGTTGGTCGGAAGTACGTGACTCGCACGGGAGAGTACGTGGATGTACGGACAGTACGTTGGTTGTACGGAGTGAGTACGTGGTTGTATGTAAAGTATGGGGTTGTACGTGAGTTCATGGTTGTACGAGATTACGTGGTTGTATGGTGAGTACGCGGTTGTTACGTGAGTTTCATAGGTTTGTATGGGGAGTACGTGACTGTACGTGATTTCAGTGTGCCTCTGTGATTAGTTGGTATTTTCCTGAATTTCCCGAAAGTTTAGTTGTAATCTCAGAGTATTAATGGTTGTTGCAGGACGTGTATGTTTAATTGAGAGTATTATACAAAACTTTGTGTACACTGGCGTAGTTACATGCTGATCGTGCCTGTGTGCCATGTTGTATGTGGGTGTGTATTCATCCTAATGTTGGTTGCCACCCTGGGGTCGAGGACTCAGCTCTTGGCCCCGGCCTCTTCATTGAGTGCTACTAGGTTCTCTCTCTCGCGGCTCCATGACTTTTACCATACCTATCTTAAAGCTATGTATGTTCCTACCTCACTTCCTCACTTGCACTAGGCTTAATTCCACTTCCTGACTACTCTATGACAGAAGAAATAATTTATAACATCCCTTTGACTTCGTCTGTGCCTTTAACTTCCAATTGTGACCCTTGTTTCTTGTCCCATCACTGGAAATCCTGGCTCTCCCACCTTGTCTATTCACGCCAGTATTTTGTATGTTGGTTCATTGTCTCCTCTAACCCTTCTTTCCTCCAGTGCTGTCAAGGCCATTTCCTCAACCTTTCTACGATAGGACATTCCCTTTGCAAACCTTTGCACTTTCTTTGGTTTTTTTCACGTGTTTTGGTAGTGGGGGGTTCCAAACTGGTGCCGAAATACTCCAATAGGGCCTAAGTACAGGGTTTGTACGGGTCCTAAATTGATTCCTTTTTAAAGAGGTGGGAAAATTGCTGTTTGGGTTTTGGGAAGGGCCCATTGCTGAAGCAGTTATTTGGTTGTGTGGCTTCGGGAAAGATTTTCCCCTGGTGTTATTTCACCCCAAGATCTTTTCCTTGAGTGGGTTTTTGTTAGTCTCTGACCCCCTTAGCTGTACCCCGTCTGCGGACTTCTTTCCCCTTCCCCCCAATTTTCTGATTTTGCATTTGGTGGGTTTTGGAAAACTCCAGGACCCAAATTTCCCTGGGGACCAGGTCTGCGGGCCTGTCCAGATCCCTTTGTAGTTTTTGCCGGGGTTTTCCCGATCGGGGTGAATTCTTCTCTTTAAAACTTCCCCGTCACTGAAAAACAGGGACACCTCAGATTTCTTTTTCCTTCCGTCTTGTCTTTCACAAATCCCCAAAAACCTGCCCCGGGTCCTGGGGACGGGAACCCCTGCGGGAACCTGGCCCAAAGGTCCCCCCACTTTTGGCACCTCGCCACGTACCAGGGTTCGCTGCTGTCTTCCTGAAGTTTTCCCCTGATCCATTTTAGTCCCTTTTCCCTGTTACCCCTGTTTGGGTTTCCTTTAAAATTTTTGCAAAAATCTCTTGTGTGGAACTGTGTCAAACGCCTTCTTGGTCCAAAAAAAATGCAACCACCCACCCCCCTCTTCTTGTCTTACTGCATGGGGTGTGGTTGGGGTGCATGTGTGTGTGTGTGTGCGGGGTTGTGGTGTGTTTTGGTGTGTGTGTTTTGTGTGGTATGGGGGGTGTGTGTGTGTGTGTGTGTGTGTGGGGTGTGTGTGTGTTTGTGTTGTGGTGTGTGTGTGTTGTACTCACCTTTTTGTATCCCCTTTTGGAGGGTTGCAGGGGTCGAGTCCAAGCCCCTTGGCCCCGGTTTTTCCTTTGGTCGTCTAGGTCACTCCCCCTAAAAACCGGGAACTTTTTTCATACCTCTGTTAAAGCTATGTATGGGCCCCTGCCTCCATTTACACCCGTTCCCAAAATTCCCCCCTTTCTGATTTACTCGGTGACTGAAGAAAAATTTCCAACACCGGGGGATTCATCTGTGTCTTCAATTTCCAACTGTGAATCCTTGTTGCTGTTTCCCATTTTGGGAAACATCCTGTCTTTTCCCCTTGGCAATTCCCTCAGTTTTTTTTACGTCGTTTTCATTTTCCCCCTATCTCTCCCGTCTTCCAGTTTGTCAGGTCGGGTTTCCCTTAAAACCCCTCCTTTGTTTGGACATTTCTTTTTTTTCTCGGTTTTGTTTTGTTGCAAGCCTTTGTTTTTTCTCCCAATTTTTTTTACGTGCTTGGCTAGGTGTGGGTTCCCAAATGGTTTGCAAATCCAATTTTGGGGGAAAAGAACCCGGTTTTTTACAAGGGGCCTGAAAAAGATTCCCCCATTAGAGGGCGGAAAGCTGTTCTGAGGTTTGCTAGGCGCCCCTATTTCTGCGCGTTATTTGGGTTTTGGGGCGTTCAGGCGATGTGTCGGGTTATACTCACTCCAGATTTTTTCCTTGGTGAGGTTTGTGTCTCTGGGCCCCCTAAACGTTCCGTTGCGCTTCTTTGCCCTTCCCCAATCTTCTGACTTTGCTTTGGGGTTGGGTTGGAACTCAAACCAAATTTGTGGACCAGGTTGCACCTGTCCAGACCCCTTTGTAGTTCTGCCTGGTCTTCTTCGATAAATTTTTTCTCAACTTCGCTTCATCTGAAAAACAGGGCATTCTGAGTTTTCCTTCTGTCATGTCGTTCACAAATCCCAGAAAACAGCACGGTCAGAAAGACCCCCGTGGGACCCCGTGGTCACAGGCGCCCCCTCGACACCCCCAACCCCGTACCCTGATCGCTGCTGTCTTCCCTGAAAGTATTCCCCGATCCTTGTAGAGCTTTCCCTTTATCCCGCTTGGTCCTCCGTTTTGCACTAAACTTTGTGTGGAACTGTGTCAAACCTTTCTTGCAGTCAAAAAAAAGCAACCACCCAACCCCTCTCTCTGTCTTATGCTGTCCCCTGTATAGAACTCCCGTAGGTTGTGAAAAGGATTTCCCATCCTGAAACCCAAAAATTGGTGCTGTTGTGGATCATTCCTTTCTTGGTGTTTCACCACTTTTTCCTGATAATTTTCTCCCTGACTTTTCTTTTTATACATGTCGTGACATGTTCTGTAGTTTAGGCTTCATGTCGTTCCTTTTTTAATATTGAGATAATTTGCTGTCTTCATGCCTCAGGCAATTCCCCGTTTCGATAGATGTATTGAATATTTTTTGTTAGGGGAAAACCATGGCCTCTGCTTCACTCTCAGGACCCATGGAGAGATGTTACCCGGCCCCCATTGCCTTTGGGTATTAGCTCATTCGAATCCTCTTACTTCTTCCTCGGTTGTGTGTACTGTGTCTGCACTTGGGGGTGTCCCCCACCTCTCTGTTTTCTGGACCCCCTTTCGTTCCTCTGTGACACTTCTTTGAATCTTTTGTTGAGTGTTTTGTGTGTGTGTGTGTTTTGTGTGTGTGTGTGTGTGTGTGTGGTGTGTGTGTTGGGGTGTTTTTGTGTGTGTGTGTGTGTGTGTGTTGTGTGGTGTGTGTGTGTGTGTGGGTGTGTGTGTGTGTGCTCTGTGTGTGTGTGTTTTGTGTTTTGTGTGCGTGTGTGTGTGTTGGTGTGTGTGTGTTTTGTGTGTGTGTTGTGTGGTGTGTGTGTGTGTGTGTGTGTGTGTGTGTGTGGTGTGTGGGGGGTGTTGGTGCGTGTGTGTGTATACAAATTGTGGTTGCAGGGGTTGGATCAGCTCCTGGCCCCCCCTCTTACTGATCACTACTAAATCCCCTCTCTCTCTCTCTTCTTCTGTTCCTGAGTTTTTTTCTTATCTTCATAAAGCATGTTGTTTTCCTGCCTCCATCATCCTTGCTGGCTTTCCATTATGAGATCTAGACTGAAGAAATACTCCTAACATCCCTCTGCTTGTTGAGTTTCGCTTCCCAAATTGTGACCCTTGTTTCTGTGTCCCTCTTGGAACAAATTGTCACGTCCACCTTATCTATTCCCGCAGATTTTGTAGTCGTTATCACGTCTCCTTGATTTCTTGTCCTCCATTGTCGTCAGTCCGATTTCCTAACCTTTCTCGTAGGACATTCCCTGAGCTCCCGGAACTTGCCTTGTTGCAAACCTATGCACTTTCTTAATTTCTTGACGTGTTGACCCGGTGGGGTTCAAAATGGTGTTGCATATTCCAGATGGCCTGGTACACAGTGTACAGGGCTGAAAGATTCCTTATAAGGATCGGAAAGCTATTCCAGGTTTGCAAGGCGCCCGTATGCGCGTGTTATCTGGTTGATGTGTGCCCCCGGGGACTGCTGGTTTATGGTCCCCAAGATCTTTTCCTTGAGCGAGGTTGCAGTCCTTGGCCCCCTAGCCTATACTCTGTCCCTGGTTTTTCTTTGCCCTTCTCCCATCTTTTGACTTTTCTTTTGGGTGGGTTTATTTTAAAGAAGCCGTTGCGGACCCCGAGTAGCCCGTCCAGGGCCCTTGAAGTCCTGCCCGTCCTCATCTGATTTTTTTCTCCTCATTAAATTCCCCTATTGCGAACAGGGACACCCCTTTAGTCGAAGCCTTCCCAATTTTTTTG
>NC_069423.1:8646061-8694008 GCF_026875155.1 Cherax quadricarinatus | reverse complement strand
TGCTCCACAGGGGGAAATGTTCTAGAGGGGGTTGTTCGCAGGGGAGTTGTTCCGCACGGGGGTTGTTCCAGCAGGGGGGAGTTGTTCCAGCCGGGGAAGTGTTCCAGCACGGGGGGTTGTTCCGCACGGGGAAGTGTTCCAGCACGGGGAGTTGTTCCAGCACGGGGAAGTGTTCCAGCACGGGGAGTTGCTTCAACAGGGGGAAGTGCTTCAACAAGGGGGAGTTATTCCAGCACGGTGAAGTTTTCCAGCACGGGGAGTTGTTCCAACACGGAGAAGTTTTCCAGCACGGGGAGTTGCTCCAACATGGGGAATGTTCTAGCACGGGGAGTTGTTCCAGCACGGGGAGTTGTTCCAGCACGGGGAGTTGTTCCAGCACGGGGAGTTGCTCGTACACGGGGAAGTATTCCAGCACGCTGAGTTGTTCCAGCATGGGGAAGTGCTCAACACGGGGAAGTGTTCCAGCACCGGAAGTTGTTCCAGCACGTGGAAGTTAGTGTTTCCAGTACCGGAAGTTGTTCCAGGCACGTGGAAGTGTTCCAGCACTGGGGAGTTGCTTCAACACGGGAAGTGTTCCTAGCACGGGGAGTTGTTCCAGCACGTGAAGTGTTTCAGCACGGGGAGTTGCTTCAACACGGGGAAGTGTTCCAACAAGGGGGAGTTGTTCCAGCACGGGTAGTTGGTCTAGCACGAGGAAGTGTTCCAGCTCGGACCATTGTTCCAGCATGGAAAAGTGTTCCAGGGGTAATTTATTCCAGCCAGACGTATCCTAGCCGGCCGCATCCTGCCAGGACGCTACTCACAACAGTTAGTTAGTCCAACTGCTGCTAGGAGAACACAGGTAGCAGGTGTGTGTATATGTGGAGACTTGCCTATACATCTCCCTCAACCCGGGAGTTCAAACCCGGGTCCTTTCTGTGTGCAAGCACCGACAACATCAAACAACAAATATATTATCACTGGTTAATATCTCATGTCAATTAAGCACATTCTTCAACGTTCTTCGCAAAAGATATTTTGAATAGATTTTAAATTGCTAATGAAGAAAGCTTCTGCCTTTATATATATATATATATATATATATATATATATATATATATATAATATATATATATATATATATATATATATATATATTATATATATATATATTTATATTGATATATATTAGGAATTCGTGAGGAAGTCATCCGATCCATTACCACAATCTATTTACGAGCACCAGAGCAATCAATCAAGTCTTGTCATTTATGACACGAACATAAGAGTTGACCCACGATAGATAAAGACAAGTTAGCGCTCGTTAAATAAGGATGATTAATGCAGTTAACGACCTCTTACTACCCCTCGTGTGGACTGGTTGAACGACCCGCCACTTCACACACACACGCACAGACGGAGTACAGTCTAGGGGGCCAGAGACTACAAACCTCACTCAAGGAAAAAGATCTTGGGGTGAGTATAACACCAGGTACATCTCCTGAAGCGCACATCAACCAAATAAACTGCTGCAGCATATGGGCGCCTAGCAAACCTCGAACAGCATTCCGACATCTTAATAAGGAATCATTCAGGACCCTGTACACCGTGTACGTTAAGCCCATATTGGAGTATGCGGCACCAGTTTGGAACCCACACCTAGCCAAGCACGTGAAGAAACTAGAGAAAGTGCAAAGGTTTGCAACAAGACTAGTCCCAGAGCTAAGAGGTATGTCCTTACGAGGAGAGGTTAAGGGAAATCACCTGACGACACTGGAGGACAGGAGAAAGGGGGGACATGATAACGACATACAAAATACTGAGAGGAATGACAAGGTGGACAAGACAGGATGTTCCAGAGATTGGACACAGTAACAAGGGGACACAGTTGGAAGTGAAGACACAGATGAATCACAGGGATGTTAGGAAGTATTTCTTCAGCCACAGAGTAGTCAGGAAGTGGAATAGTTTGGGAAGCGACGTAGTGGAGGCAGGATCCATACATAGCTTTAAGCAGAGGTATGATAAAGCTCACGGTTCAGAGGAGAGTGACCTAGTAGCGATCAGTGAAGAGGCGGGGCCAGGAGCTCGGACTCGACCCCTGCAACCTCAACTAGGTGAGTACACACACACACAGCTCCCCTTCCTCAAATCAAACCCGGACTTCACGCTTTCTAGTGAATAATAATAATAATAGTAATATAATAATAATAATAATAATAATTAATAATATAATAATAATAATATATTATTATTATATTATTATTATTATTATTATTATTATTATTATATATTATTATTATCATTATCATTATTATTATTATTCTGACACAGATGGGTCTAGAGTGTTTGGCTAAATCTATGAACGTGTGAAGGTGTTCGTGAACGAGTAAAAGTGTTCCTGAGCGTCAGGAGGAGGAAACGCCTGGAACGTAACACTACACAGTACTTGCTACCTACGACACACGTAGTTTACAAAGAACTAGCAGAGTGGTAAGTTTAAACCTCATTGTGGACAACTTTTCCAAAGTGTACAAGGTCGGGCTTGTGGCAGGAGACAGGCACACTACATAAACATGTACATAACATACAAGCCTCTGCTGAGACCAAAAGGTCTAAAATTTCTTTTATGCCTATGTAGCACACCGCTAGCAAAGGTTAAATTTGTGCATCTTGTACTCGCCAGCTTATCTGACCTGTGACCGTAAGCTTTTTTGACTTTCGTATAATGTAGATTTGGAAGCTTGCTTGGATCTGTCGTCCGGTTTATGATGGATCTGTATCATGTAATGGCATATTAGCGGGTGTTAATGTCTCTTAGGGAGTTTTAGTATCGACCGTTGCCTGCGTTACTTAGAGAACCGTTACTCTAACGGGTTTGCATGTAGGGGAACAGTGTAGATCAGTAATACTATGTACGTGTGTATGGAAGGTTTAGTGTACGGGTGTACGTTGACACATACACTCTCTGTGTGTGTCATCTCTCTGTTTTCTCAAACACACAACAATCGGTCTTGCCTACGAAATCTTAAAGTTACTCTTGAAAAAATAACATTAAGATTTTAAACCATAAACTCCAAGGAATTACATCGCACTGAGAGGTGTAAAGTGGACGTATAGTTGTACCAAGTGATAAGATTAAGATATGTTTTCGTTCGGATTTTTTAACCCCGGAGGGTTATGCCACCCAGGATAACCAAAGAAAAGTCAGTGACGTCATCGAGGACTGTCTACTTATTTCCATTGGGGTTCTTAATTATTGTCCCCAGGATGCCGACCCACACCGTCGACTAACACCCACGGTACCTTCTTTTGCTGCTTAGTGAACAGGTCATAGGTGTATGGAAAAGAGTCGAATGTTTCCACCCGCCGGGAACCTCGAACCCGAGCCCTCCGTGTGTTGATGTGAAGCGGAGTTTAGCCTACCAGGCCCCGGCCACCGAACTCCAGGAGATAGTGAGTGTTCCAGCACTAACACTAAATACGTAATATATCTTACTTATTCGTGAGGCGGAGAAACATCTTTGTAACAGTGGTAATCCTCATTAGGATTTTTAATAAAACCAACTTGTCAATTGGATGCAAGAATGTTTCGAGACGGTGACGTACGTTAGATTAATGAGTCGACTTTGGAAAACACAAGACAAAGTAGGAGGGTGGGTGAGCGGAACACAAGTATTTAAAATAGAGAAGATACAAGATGGTTTTCACTAGTGTTCCTGGAGACACACACACACTCCATTAAAAACAACGTTTGCCCGTCATAATACTTTTACAAGATTGTGGAAAAAAGATACTCAGTTCTCTACTGGACTTAATTGACTGTGTGTGTCAGGTCACTTCCGTAGAGGGCAGTAGCTAACACAACATGTCAATACTTACAGTAGAATAACTCTGCTTTGGACTGCAAAATCATCAAGATAGTCTTGACCAGCATCAGAAGGGTGTGGAAAATGGCTGCTGGAGGTTACTCTCCAAGACTGGTCAGCTACAAACTGAACAGCTGTAGCAAGGACAGGGGCCACAACTGCAGCAAGACAGGGAACCACAACTACAGAAGGACAGGGAGCCACAGTAAAGCAAGACAGGTGCCACAGCTAAACAAGACAGGGAGTCACAGCTACAGCAACGACGGAGCCACGCTGCGGCAGGACAGGGAGCCACAGCAAGTGAAATCGCTGTAAACAGAGAGATAGGACATTATAAAGTTTTATAATCTTCAGTGTGATAGGCACTCCACGGCTCGAAGATGAGCAATCTCTTTACAGAGACTGTTTGTGTACCAGTGTTAGAGCTCGCTATCAAAGTTCCACAACTGACGGTACAGCTAAATATGTCAACGGTGTAGTTCCACCTATGTTAAATGACAGGATGTTCTGTTAGAATTTCTTTCGCTGGTTCGTTCTTGTGTTTGGGAGGAGTATAATGGAGAGAGACAAGGCATTCAATGTTCCGCCAGTCTGAGTTGAAGTGTAACTTTACCAGTCACTGTGAGGCTTCCAGAAAAAAGGTTTATTGACTACGGAGGAATAAAGAATATCGCAGAAGAAGCTATTAAACAAAGGATAAATATCTTCGGAAGAAGTGTAAGGCACCGTCAGCTCATTTTTTTAATAAATCCGGTTTCTGCCTCTTGAGGTCAGCTCGATTTTTATATTGCCTGACAGAAGTCGTTGGACGTGTACCCAGACAGATTCACGGAGGTCAACTGTCAGTTGGGTTCAGTGATTTGCACTCAGGGCAAAAACCACAGTGATTTAATCTGATCTGTTGCCTTGGAGTGTAATCTTCTTGGCATAGCCAGGAGTTTCGAGAGTATTTCCAATATTTTCAGAAAATCAGACTATGATTTATCATGATGTCATTTAGAAAGTACTATGAAGGCAGTGAGTGTTGTCGTCCAGTTGTCGAAATAAGGTCAGACTTCTATAAATTCTATAATGACAGTAGAAAGAAGAGGCTTGAGGCGGATAACCTGAAGATAACACCTTAACACTCGAGGACACACATGTAACCACGATGGAATGGAACGTGGTAGCGGGAACAGAAGTTACTGGACGAAGAGCTGACAGAGCGGCGCCTTTTCCTGACTAAATGGAAACCAATGGGTAATCAAATTTAATCCATTATTTTTGTGGTGCAATGATAGCTTTTTGCTCTCGTGCAAAGTGGCAATTCGCTTCACTGCCCGCTGGAACACCAAGTCTCCAAAATGGATTAGTGTCAGCAGTGACTGTCTCGCGGCACTCGTCCCTGAGAGAGCAATTTCAGCACCTTCTGTCCTCTTTTCACATGTGCAGTTAGGTATCTTTATCAGAAACGATTTCGCCTACACAGAAAGCTTCTACAGTCGCAGTACTGAGGATTTTGCAGAGCATAGAGATGTGAAGACGAGGTAATCGGTCCATCACCCATATTCACCAAGGAGTCCATACGGCCTGTTATCCTGGGTGTAAAGGGAGCAAATAAAACCACAGCAGGAAAAGTTTTTGATTATATTATTCCTTCACCAAATTTAGACAGCAATATGTACACTATGTACAGTGATAGGTATTAGTTCACTCCAAGGTAAGCAAGGCAGAATAGAAGCCACTAGAGAGCAGACCGTGCTTCAACCAGCTCTAGAATGGGAATGACAAGGGCAGACAGGAGAGTGGTACCCACAAACCTCTGCGCATTGCCAGAAACCTTTCTTATTGGCTAGAACCGGTTCACTAGTTGAACGACGAGGCCCATCGTCATACCCTCAGTCACCTGCTTCGCTGGGTTGGGGGAGATAGCTGTAAATGAGGGTATGTACATGGCGCGAAATAAATGTACGTACTCTTGCATGCCACAACCCATGAAGACGTAGTTTTGAGGGGTCTGTCCCTTAGCTCAGCTGAGGGAACTGACCCACCTCACGTGTCGGTATTATACACCATTTTCATATTGAGTCTATTATCGTAGGAAAGTTTTCTGATACAACGGCTCATTTTCATTACCTTTGTCTGGCATAATTTCCAGCAACATTTATGTCGGTTGTGTAACATGGCGACCAGAGAAGAGAAGATAATCTAAACGAGGCTTTACCAAGGATTATAAAAAAAACGTTTGATATAAAATCTAATGACTTCATTTACTTGAAGTGAAGGTCAAGACTATATAACTTGGCTGTTTCTGACAACAAAACCACTGCCACTGACTCTGTGCCAGGAGATTACTTGTCTTAAAACACCATTATGTTCAGTCTAAAAGTCAAGTTTGTTTTGACTGAAAAGCCTTGCTTAGCAGGCGCAACGTTTCCTCAGTAAAGGTACGACGTGTTTACACGTGTTTTCTTAATAAACATAAAACATAAGTTGACACAACTTTCTCTAAAATTTATTGCTGAGTAAGACAAGATATTTTGGGGATTTTTTTTTTAACCCCAGAGGGTTTGCCACCAGGTAAACCCAGGGGAGGAAGAGTTAGCCACCCAGGGTATAAACCAGGGTACGGGAGATTAGCCAACCAGGATAACCAGGGTCGGAGGGTTTGCCACCCAGGATAACCCAGGGTAGGGAGGGTTAGCCACCCAGGATAAAACAGGGTAGGGAGGGTTAGCCACCCAGGATAACACAGGGTAGGGAGGGTTAGCCACCCAGGATAACCCAGGGTACGGGCGGGTTTAGCCCCCAGGTTACCCAGGGTAGGGAGGGTTAGCCCCCAGGAATAACCAGGGTAGGGAGGGTTACCACCTGGATAACCCAGGGTAGGGAGGGTTAGCCACTCAGGATAACCCAGGGTAGGGAGGGTTTACGCCACCAGGATAATCCTGGGTTGGGGGGTTTAGGGCCACCCAGGATAACCCCAGGGTAGGCGAGGGTTAGCCACCCAGGATAACCCAGGATAGGGAGGGTTAGCACCCAGGATAACCGGGTAGAGGAGGGTTAGCCACCCAGGATAACCCCAGGGTAGGGAGGTTAGCCACAGGATAACAGGGTAGGGAGGGTTAGCCATCAGGATACCCAGGGGTAGGGAGGGTTAGACCACCATGGATAACCCAAGCGGTAGGCTGGGTTACCCACCCAGGATAAAATCCCAGGGGTAGGGAGGGTTAGCCACCCGGATAAACCCAGGGTAGTGGTGGGTTAGCCAGCCAGGATAACCCAGGTGGAGGGTTAGCAACCAGGATAACCCAGGGTTGGGAGTGTTAGCACCCAGGGTGGACGGGTTAGCAACCCAGGATAACCCATGGTAGGAGGGGTTAGCCGCCCAGTGATAACCCAGGTAGGGGGGTTAGCCACCCCAGGATAAATTCACAGGGTAGGGAGGGTTAGCCACCCAGGATACTCCCAGGGGTAGGGAAGGGTTAGCACCCGGGTAACCCCCCAAGGGGTAGGGGAGGGTTAGCCACCCAGGATAACCAGGGGTAGGGTAGGGGTTAGCCACTCGGGACAACCAAGATAAAAGTCCCTGCGTCATCCAGACTGCTCTGTCTGTCCTGCCCTCTTCTCTTTCTCTATAACATAAAGACCATACCAAAATGCTTCGCAACTTAACTCAACACCACAAACTTTTTTGCAGATGACACTCATTCGTTTCTCTCCTCCCGAGCCCCAGTCACGCTAGCCAATACTGTAAATCACGAATTACAGAAAATATATACCTGGATGGAGGACTAACAAACTTACACTAAACTTTGGACAAATACACTACTTCATTCAGTTTGGTATACGAGCTACAGAGGTCCCTCTTAACATGACTCAGAAATCGTAATGACACGATTGACTTGACGGCAGTGAAGGAGTCTTGAGCTAGAGTTAGTCACGGCCACGTTGCTGGAGATTCGTCTGTAAAAACTTGCATTTGTGGTCACAGAGGTGCCTGTGCTAACTTTCTATGGTGTTTTAGAAATATACTAGTTGGGATCGAATCTTATTGTGGCTTAGCTGGTCTTGTGGCTAACGCCGACGGGCTTCGGAGGTTTGAGTCTCTAGACCGCGGGTTCAATCACGGCGGGGGTATGGTCCTCTGAACATAATGATAATCGGATCACCTATCACTAAGCTAACAGAGGGAAAAATTCTATCAGAATTTCTCCTCGATAAATAGACTCAAAATTTCATACACATATAAAACAACATTTCTAAGAAAAATATTCCAAAGGACTGTAGGCATCACTATCGAAGGATACGGTTCTATGTCCCACTGTCAGACCCTCACATGGCCCTATATCACTCTCTTATTTACCCTATCTCACCTATGGAATTTGTGGCAGGGGGCCTCAACAACAATTAACCATCTCAGGAACATAATTACAACAATAGGCTTGCCAGTTAGACATGATATACAATTCTCCACTACACGGCAGCACCACGTACACCAATATACTAAACACTCAACCTACTCACCATACAAAAACATCCATATTATTTACTGCTCCTATTAATTACATAGGACACTTAACTCTGATATTAACCCTCCCCTCAACATCTCCCTTGCCAAACCTCAACAGGAAACCAGACATAACACAAGGCACAGATTCACTCTTTGATGTTCCTCGTGTCCATATACTCTATGCAAAAACTCAATGCACATATCTAGGCCCTTAAAATCTGGAATTCATTACTGTAATTTATTAAAAGAATCCTACCTGTTTAATAAATTCAAGTCTTTCTCAAAGTTCACTACTCACTCAAAACATAAAATACTGAATAACTGAACCTTTTATAAATGTATATCCTAAAGGTTATCACAATTATATCACATAAATGTTGTACCTAGGACCCAATCTAATTTGTTATTTTTTTAATTACACTACCTAACAGAATACTCCATTCCTACTGATTGTACTGCAAATGTATGAAACCATATGACCTGTCTTGTTTATACTCTTTTGTGCTTTCTTAGTTATCGTTTACAATACGTGTTTTTATCACTGATTTCATCATTGCTTAGTTAATCTTAAGTAAATTTTAGCCAGCCCGTAATGCTATGCATCATAAGTGGTTTTGCATGCTGCTCTTACCTGTATTTATTGTACCTATGTATGTTTGCTAAATTTACTAAATTAAATAAATAAATAAATTAAATTGTGGTCTTCTATCTTATCCCCAGGATGCCACTTACCACAGTCAATAACATCCAAGTACTTACTTGCTGGCTGAACCTGAAATGACCCTCGATATTGTTTGATAGTCTTATGACCATCGATGTAGTAGATAGTCTTTTTAGTATGATAATAAGATGTTATCTTCATAGTAGATTATAAGAAATGATACCTTTATATTCTAATATTTAAGGTAAAAGGACCCATTGGAAAGAAGTCACTCTGTTGACTTTTTTGGGTTATCCCAGGTTCGTCTACACATATGCTGCTATGTATGATAATTATATGTAACTGTATTGTGTATACCTCAATAAACTTACTTACTTACCGGCAGAAGGAAACTCGCCTCAGTGCTCTCACCCTTGAAGGGATCGAACACGGACACTCAATGTGTGAGGATGAGCGTTGGCCTAACAAGGCTCAAGGGCCCATCGTTATTGTGCTTAGCTGAAACAATAATAATAATAATAATTTCACATAAAACAGTCTTATGCAAAATAGCCGGGAACTTCAACGGGTTAATTGTTTGTCTTGAGGGATTATGCTCTTATATAATACCTTGTGGAGTATGTCCTCAATTGTATATATTATGCTTAGAGCATATATATACCACTGAAATGCCCCTTGGGCATATCAACTGTCTATATATATTTCCAGCGTATATATATGGGGGCGCGAGAAAAACTAATGAAAGCATAATTCTTGTGCATTTTTACCAAAAAACTTTTCTAATTGCGCAATCTTCTATTTGCATTTTATGCACAAAAATAAAAGATGTTTTTTCTGAGTTCATTTTGTTTCTACCGCGGCTAGTGTATGTGGTTTCCTAGAGGCTACAACATATTGGAACCCTGGCTAGGGGTATATACCTAAATAGCGCTGTAGTAGTTACGTCTTTAAAAACGTCATTAATCATAATATCATATAAATTTTGAGTTATTAGACATGATTCTATATAAACTTACACAAGTTACAACTGTAAAAGCTTAAGTTGTCTTCTGAATCGGAATAAATCTTAGGAATCTTTACACTTTTGCGGTTACAACTTCTTAATGTTACAAAAGTTACCCCAAAAATATTCGTTTTCTACTATGAATGATTTTAAAAGAACGGCATTAATGAGGGTAAACTTAATAAGTACTTAAGTATAAGAAAGTTTATTTAAGCACAGGTAGAGCAAGCAGGTAAGAGCAGCATGAGTCTCAAATCCACCTTATATGATAGCATTACGGGCTGGCTTTAAAAATTAATTTAGATTAACTAAGCAATGATGTACTCAGTGATAAAAACATTATTGTAAACAGATAACTATAAAGCATCAAATGAGTATTACAAAGCAGGTCATATGGTTGCATACATTGTTGTTCCTCGTACATTCAGTAGAATGGTGTATTGGGTTAGTAGTGTATTTAAAAAAATAATAAAGTTAGATTCGGGGTCCTAGGTTTAAATTGTGTGATATAATTGTGATTAACTTATATGATATCACAATTTATAAGGTTCATCGTTATTCAGTATTTATTTGGTTTTGTAGTGAGTATTGTGATCTTTGTAGAATGAAGAGACTTGAATTTATAAACAGATAGTGTTTTTTTATAATTTACGGTAATGAATTCAGATTGTCAGGGGGACTTTTTATGAGCATTGGTTATTTGCTTAGCGTGGAGATGCGCACACGAAGAACACAATGAGTGATCTCGTGCCTTGATGTTATGGTCATGTGTTCTGTTGAGGTGGCCAGAGATGTTTGAGGGGAGGGTTAATACAGAGTTAGTGTTTATGTATGTAATTGGTGCAGTAATATGTATGGCATGTTTTGTATGTGGAGTAGGTTGAGTGTTTAGAATATTGGTGGAGTGTGCTGCACTGTAGTGATGAATTTGTTATCATTCTTAACTGCAGCCTTTTGGTGGGTAATTAGTGGTTCTGAGATGGGTAATTGTTGTTGAGCCCCATGCACAAATTCCATAGGTGAGATAGGGTAAATAAGAGAGTGATATAGGGCCAGGAGGGCTGATGTGGTACATAGTTACCGTATCTTCGATAGTATTGCCTACTGTCTTGGAAATTTTCTTAGAAATTTGTTGTATTATGTGTATGAAATTTGAGTTTTATTCAAGGTGGATTCCTAGAATTTTCCCCTCTGTTAGCTTTGTGATAGGTGATCCGTTATCATTATTGTTAAGAGGTACAGTCTGTAGCTCTGTTACCAAACTGGAATGAAGTTAGGTTTTTGTCAATGTTTAGTGTAAGTGTGTTGTCCCTCATCCAGGTAGTTATTTTCTGGTAATTCGGTGTTTTAAAGTATTGAGCCTAGCGAGGCTGGGCTCGGGTTGAGAGAAGGACGTATGTAGTCGTGTCATCTGCAAAAAGTGGGGGTCTTGAGTAATTGCGAAGCATTTGTAGGTCTTTTTATGTATAGGAGAAGAGGAAGAGGGCAAGGACACTTCCCTGTTGGACACAACTGTAATTGGTTGAGGGGACGGAGCTTTGCCCATTTTGCATACAATATTGGCTTCTGTTGTGAGGTATGATTTTTGGTAGTTTGGAGGGAGTGTCCTCTTATACCGTAGTGTGACAATTTTACGTGGGAGCAAGTCATGTCAAATTATCAAAAGCTTTACGTAAGTCAATGAAGATCCCCAGTGGACTTCTTTTTTCTCTATTGGCAGTGTATATATGTTTATCATGTGTATAATAGATAATTAGTATTTTTATTAGGCCTGAATCAAATTGGCAGGGGTTGAGAATGTTTTGGGAGGATGAGGTAGGAGAGATTCTTTTATGCAATTAATTTTCGAAGATTTTTGAGGAGAGGGTTGTATATTGTGATATTGGCCTATAGTTATTCACTCTGTTTTGGTCTCCTCTTTATGGATCGGGGTGGCCCTTGCTATTTTGAGTAACTGTAGCGGAAGATGTGGAGGATTCAATGGATGTGTTAAAGAGTGGTGCAATGATTGGTGATAGTACTTGTGACAGTTTTTTGTATTTAAAAGGGTGGTTAAAAGGGGGTTTTTATTTAAATCTCTGCTTGTTTTTTGTGTGTGGCATATTAAGGGAGACTTCGTATGGGTTTGTCGGAGCTAGGAACAGTGTGTTCGGGTAGTTAGCCAGTGAGGTAGTTCTTTGGTGGGGTAGCTGAGCTTGGGTTTTATTGGCAAGGTTTTGTCCTATAGTGGAGAAGAATTTCATTGAGTTGTTTGCATGTTTTCTATTGTGTGGGGAGTGGGGTTCATCTGATTTTGCTTATTTTATTTCGCTACTTCGTGTTATCTTTTTTGTTCCAGAATTTCTGATAGGGTCTTCAAGGATCTTTTTAGATCACCTGTAAGTTGGATAATCGTTTCTCATAATACAGATTTTTTGCCCATTCCTGTACAGGTGGCTTAGGATTGACGAGTACGTTTTGTTTGGGTCTCTGGTTTTGTGACCCATTATGTACTGCTTTTCATATCGAGTGTTTTGGATTTATGGATTGAGGAATGCTGGGTGTTAGCACAGGGACCTGTTCAGTCTCTTATCTGTCATAAGTACAATTATCACACATAGTAATATATGTGCAGAATACCCTCCAGGATAACCAAAAAAGTCAATTGTGATTCACAATGCGTTTCCTGAGGTCCTTGTATTTCTGATTAATCCGAGATTCACTTATGTCTATTGTTGATAATCTATGTAACTGTATTTGTGTATATCTGGAAAAAGCTTACAACACTGTAAGTTACAGCAGATTATTATTATTATAATATGATGGTGGATAGCTGCTAAATCCCGAAGATTATATACGCAAGTGGGGGGTATGGAAGACATTAAGGCTTATTCAGGAACCGGAGCACCACATAACACAAGACACAGATCAAACCTACCCTGGGTGGGGTTTGTTTGAACCGCGATCAGAAAGTCCTCAAAAATTCAGACCGTTTCGCGTTAGTCACTGGGCGCGTGCGTCAGTAAGATTGATCCAAATGGTATATTTTTACACCATAGCTAGCAACCCAGTGGCTACGCGGACGGTCTTGAAATTTTGAGACACTGATCGCGGGTTCAACCCGCCCGTGGTATGGTTTGTGTGCATTCGTGGATTACGATTTTGTTGAGATACACTTTTTCGATGAACCTTGTGTCACATCACACTAAATATGAACTCTTATGCACATTAAGATCCCAAAATTTGAACTCATTACTGCAAATACAAATGTAACCGGTCTGCAACATCAATTTAAGACTTTTTCAATAAAACAATCTACTCACCTCTAAAAACTATTATATAAATACTCTATTTCTTAGACTTACCACAAAAAACCTCCAATACCCTAAATCTTAACATTTCAAAATTTAAATACCCCGAAGCTAATAAATTACTTGTTATACTACACTGAAGAATAAATACTGCCACAAAACTACTACTGTTCTTCCTTTCTATGTAACATTCTCATACTGTAAACTTCTCACACCATTGCTCAATAGTATATTACAATAATATAACCCTTCCCCTGGAAAATCGGCGGAGGGAGTGATACATTGATTATATACACTGGGTAAATTCCTAGCAGGGACTAGTACGATCTTGCACAGAAAAATCACTCACTACGAGCAAAAGACTTGGCAGCGATGCACATCCCCCATGAAAGAAGGGTGTCACTAGCACGTTAAGGGACCATACAATAAGTGTCAGGGGACTCCGAGACTGTTCAACGCTCCCAGCACACATAAGGGGATTCCAACAGACCCTGGCAGTCTTCAATGAGCTGGGAACTGGACAAGCACCTAAAGGGTCGGTTCTGATCAGCCGGGGCTGTGGCTCAGAAACGTTGGTTGCGTGCAGCCAGCTAGTAACAGCCTGGTTGATCGGCTCTGATCACCAGGAGGCCTGGTCTCAGACAGGCCGCGGGGGCGTTGACCCCCGGAACTCTTTCCAGGTAAATCAGGTAAATACATTACTTATTGTTTACAATGATACTCAAATAAAACTTCAAATTATCCCAATATAATATCCCCATGATTGTAACTGACTGTAACTTACTATGATCAATTTCTCTATGATTAAGTAGTTTGTAAGCCATTAATTTACGTCTGGCCATAGTGCCCATGGCTTGATTGTGGCACTATCATGCAGCTAATTATGTTAACTACAGAATCTCATTTGTAAACATCAAAGAAATACAAATTGTATTGGTATTGTATTGTATTGTATTGTATTTTTTTGTATCAAGATCCCCTCACCAGCATCATGGAACCTCCCTTGAGGGGAAGTTACAGCAGAAATCACACTTGTAAGTAACTTAACCTGTGTGAAAGTCACTTACAGTAAAGGGAGATATAGTACGAATAAAGTGATCTGAGTTGTTTTAGTGAACAGTGTAAGAGTGGATCAGCTTACAATAAACAGTACAACAATGTTAACATATAAGAAATCAATACCTCCTTTCTGTAGCTTCATTCGTGAAGGGAACAGGATGATTTCTTGTATGATTAATCATTCATGTACGGTACATGAAAGAGTACAGCATAGGTACATGTTGTACGTGTTATTGTAAGCTGATCCTCTCTTTAAAGGTTACTGAGATTATTATATAATTTAGTTCTTATAAGAGAACATAGGTTGCTCAAGAAGTGTATAAAATCTACAGAATGGGTTGGAAGGTGTTGGGAACATCACGGGAAAGAGTTAAGGGAGGGTTATGAAGATGGTTTTAGAGGCAAAGAATTTGAGTATGGTCAGACCTAAGCTAGTTTGGCTAAGCACCGAAGTCTTTACTAAAATACTCGCATAGGTATTAAAAAGTAAGGGAAAAATACCATGTAAAAGAGCTATTTACTATGGCTAATGTTGGTAATGTTGATATCTATAAAAACTTGGATGGCCACACACACACACACACACACACCACACACACACACACACACAACACACACACACAACACACACACACACAACACACACCACACACACACACAACGCACGCACGCACGCACGCACATCACACACAGGACGTGGTATAGCCTAGCAAGGGAAGTAGTGGACGCAAGATCCTACTAGTTTGAAGAGAAGTATGACAAAGATCAGAGATGACTGAGAGGGAGGGAATCCAGTAGCGATCGTGAGAGGCGGGCCAGGGCTGAGCTCTTCGACCCCTGCTAAACTACCACAATTAGGTGAGTACAATTAGGTGTGTTACGTACACACACAACACACACACACACACACTCGTGTAGTAGGTGAGTCGGCACACGTGGCTAGGTGTCAGAGTGGGCAACTGTTGATGAGTGGGGTCCCAAGGGGTCAGTCCTGGTCCGGTGCTGTTCCTGATGGTATATTTGTGAACGACATGACGAAGGAATAGACTCAGAGGTGTCTCTATGTTTGCAGATGATATGAGTTGAGGAGTATTCATTCGGACGAGGGACCAGGCCAGGAACTACAAAGGGAGCTGGACAGGCTGCAGACCTAAGTCCGAAAACTGGCTCCTGGAGTTCAATCCACAAAGTTGCAAAGTCATGTAGTTGGGGGCGAAGGGTCCAAAGAAGCCGCAGATGGAAGTAGTACAGTCTAGGGGGCAGAGACTTACAAACCTTACTCAAGGAAAAGGATTCTTGTGTGAGTATAACCCAGGCACATGCTCTGAGGCACAACATCATCCAATAACTGCTGCAGCATACGGGCCGCCTAGCAAACCTAAAAAGAGCATTCTGTGACAAAATTAAATAAGGAATAAGTACAAAGGCTTTGCAACAAGACTCGTGTCCGGGGACCTAAGGGCATGTCTTACAAGGAGAGATTAAAGAAAGTCGACATGACGACACTGGAGTGGCAGGAGAGATAGGGGGTATTGACTAACGAAAATATAAAATACTGAGAGAGAATCGACAAGGTGGGACAGGACAGGCTGTTCTGAAGATGCGACACAGCAACAAGGGGTCACAGTTGGAGTTGAAGATCAGATGAATCGTAGGAATGTTAGGGAAGTATTTCTTCAGCACAGAGTTGCCAGAAGTGGAATAGTCTGAGAAGAGCTGTGGTTGTTGGTGGAGGAGGATCATACTATAGCTTTAAGAAGAGGTATGATAAAGCTCATGTTGAGAAGAGTGACCTAGCAGGACTAGTGAAGAGGCGGGGCCAGGATCTATGAATCCGACACCCCTGCAACACAAATAGATGAGTAGCAACTAGGTGTGTACAATATAGTGAGTACAATTAGGTGAGTACACACACACACACCCACACACCACACACACACACACACACAACACACACACAAAACTGGCCCTGCACACACAATTTTTTTAGGTGAGTACACATATACATTTTCAACATAGGAAATGACTGGGCGATTCTGAAGCCACATGGAGGACCATAGACGTGGGGGAGCAGATGTTGGAGGCAGTACTGGAAAACTTCATGTACAAACCATTTTAGGACACAAACCAGAGAGGAGACGAAGAACAGCAAGACTGGACTCGTATTCACCCTTGAACAGTTCGAAATAGGGGTTACCAAACACGAAATGCCCTAGGTGCTTAGTGATCACATAGTATTGAGATTCGGAATCTACACCACAAAGTGTAATACAACGAGATAAACAGGAGAAGACAAAACTTCGCGAAGAAGGGGACTAACACAGTGTGAGACATCCTACATGAGGTGCAGGGGGGTGTAGAGGGAAAGATAGAAACGAGAAAAACATGACCACAAAGTGCGGGGATGGTCTGTAAAGTACGCAGCAAGGAGAAAACTAAATCAGGAAGACAGAGTGAAACCATGGTTTACCAAGAGATGTGGAGTATTTTCCTACGGATTGCAATTTCCTTCATGGATAAAATATTCAGAACCTTATTGTTTAATCTGATCTTCATTATAGAGTCATTTATTTACATTAACATCACTAAAGTATGTAGATGTATCTGCCTAACTCAACAACACCATTAATAAAGCAAGACACATCCATTTACTGGATGCTGTTAGGTACTAAGTTCAATTTGATCTATTTACTGCTTCTAAAACATGTGTAGAAAGGTTCAATACACAAATAAACCGCACATTGAGGAGAGGAGCTTACGACGACGTTTCGGTCCGACTTGAGACATTTACAAGTCACACAGACCAGAAGTAGAGCAGGTGGGTATCATAGGCAGGAAGAAGGTAGATGGGTGGTGGTCTTCTGCAAAAACTTGTCTTCCCTCCTCCAACTTTCACAGTCGCCGTCTGGTTGACTATCTCCCTAATACACAATTTACTTGTATGAATCTTAGTCCTGGCTCGTTCTGTAGATAACCTTCCTCTCCCACTACATTGTAAAATGCTCCAAACTTCACAACACCGTGATTAACCTGATTCCTCCTTTTTTCTTCTTCTCTCTCTTCCTTTCCTCTTCCTTTTTCTCTCTGGGGTGTTGTCTTTCTTTCTTCTGTCTTGTGTGTTCTGTTTCCTTCATTATTGATTTCATTAGTTTCCCTCCTCCAACTCTGTTGTTCTTACTCTCCCTCTGTGGGCACCTAACTCCCTTGTGGGCACTAACCTCCCTTGTAGGCGCACTTAGCTCCTTGTGGGCACCTACCTCCTTGTAGGGCACCTACCTCCCTTGTGGGCACCTAAGGCTCCCTTGGTGCACCTAGTTCACTTGCAGTGCTTCCCTTTCTTTGTATAGGACTGGCTCATCCTCCTTACTTCCCCATTTTTACTTCCACTGTCCGCCACTACTACCCCACTACTATACTACTACTACTACTTACTATACTACTACTACTACTACCACTACCTCTTCCTGCCTATATATCCCCGTCCTGCTCTACTTCTCGTCAGTGTGACTTTGTAAATGGTCCAAGTCGGGACCGGAAACGTCGTCGCAAGCTCCTCTCTTCTATGCTGGGGTTATTTGTGTATGTTCCAGTCACGGTGATTGTGCTTTTTTTTTTGTAGAAGGATAAATCTCGTTATTTAGAATACAGGTCACAGAATTATGTAGCAGAGGAGGAGTATTCTCTCAGTGTATGTATGCTGAGACGTCGACATGTTATCTCTGTTTTTGGGATTTGAAGGTATTCTTGTCTGAGTGGAGCCTTACTGACCCCTCGTGGGCTTAATGAGGGGGGGGGGGGTCACTGTCGGGGAAGCCTTAATGACAATCGTGGAGCCTTAATGCCCTCGTGGAGCTTAATGACCTCGTGGAGCCCTTAATTGACCTCGTGGAGCCTTAATGCACTCGTGGAGCTTAATGAACCCTCGTGGAGCCTTAATGACCCTCGTGGAGCCTTAATGACCCTCGTGGAGCCTTAATGACCCTCGTGGAGCCTTAATGGACCTCGTGGGCCTTAATGACACTCCGTGGAGCCTATGACATTCGTGGAGCCTTAAAGACCCTCGTGGAGCCTTAATGACCCTCGTGGAGCCTTAATGACCCTCGTGGAGCCTTAATGACACTCGTGGAGCCTTAATGACCCTCGTGGAGCCTTAATGACCCTCGTGGAGCCTTAAGACCCTCGTGGAGCTATCATTATTATTATTACTTATGAACAGATGGGTCTAGATGCTTGGATAATCTATGAACTGCGAAGGGGTCGTGAACGAGTAAATGTGTTCCTGAGCGTCAGGAGGAGGAACGCCTGGATTCGTAACACTACACGGGACTTGCTTCCTACGCCACTCACGTAGTTTACAAGAACTAGCAGAGTGGTAAGTTTTATCCTGCATTGTGATGGATTGGTTTGAAAACCGACAAGTTGAAGATTGGAGACACTTATGCAGCATATGGGAAATCTTTTTCCTGAATAAAGATCCCCATTGCTGCATAGTGTGCTCCAATCTTCAAACCTCATTGTGGACCAACTTTCCAAAGTGTACTAGGTCGTGGCTGTGGCAGGTGACAGGCACACCACATACAAATGCTACATAGAAATACAAAGCCTGCTGACAAAAGGGTCTAAATAGTTCTTTTATATGCCTATGTAACCGTTAGCAAAGCGTAAATTTGTGGCATTTGTAATCGCCAGCTTATCTGACTGTGTCCGTAAGCTTTTTTTTTTTTGTTTCTTCTGTTATAATGATTTGGAAGCTTGCTTGGATCTGTCGTCGGTTCTATGATGGTCTGTATCAGTAAATTGGCATATTAGCGGGTTGTTAATGTCTCTTAGGAGTTTTAGTTATCGACCGTTGCCTGCGTTACTTTAGAGAACAGTTACTCTAACGGGTTTGCATGCGTAGGGGAACGTGTCAGATCAGTATTTACTATGTACGGGTATGGAAGGTTTAGGTGTAAGGGTTTGTTCGTTGACACATTCACTCTCTGTGTGTGTCATCTCTCTGTTTTCTCAAACACACAACAATCGGTCTTGCCTACGAAATCTTAAAGTTACTCTTGAAAAAATAACATTAAGATTTTAAACCATAAACTCCAAGGAATTACATCGCACTGAGAGGTGTAAAGTGGACGTATAGTTGTACCAAGTGATAAGATTAAGATATGTTTTCGTTCGGATTTTTTAACCCCGGAGGGTTATGCCACCCAGGATAACCAAAGAAAAGTCAGTGACGTCATCGAGGACTGTCTACTTATTTCCATTGGGGTTCTTAATTATTGTCCCCAGGATGCCGACCCACACCGTCGACTAACACCCACGGTACCTTCTTTTGCTGCTTAGTGAACAGGTCATAGGTGTATGGAAAAGAGTCGAATGTTTCCACCCGCCGGGAACCTCGAACCCGAGCCCTCCGTGTGTTGATGTGAAGCGGAGTTTAGCCTACCAGGCCCCGGCCACCGAACTCCAGGAGATAGTGAGTGTTCCAGCACTAACACTAAATACGTAATATATCTTACTTATTCGTGAGGCGGAGAAACATCTTTGTAACAGTGGTAATCCTCATTAGGATTTTTAATAAAACCAACTTGTCAATTGGATGCAAGAATGTTTCGAGACGGTGACGTACGTTAGATTAATGAGTCGACTTTGGAAAACACAAGACAAAGTAGGAGGGTGGGTGAGCGGAACACAAGTATTTAAAATAGAGAAGATACAAGATGGTTTTCACTAGTGTTCCTGGAGACACACACACACTCCATTAAAAACAACGTTTGCCCGTCATAATACTTTTACAAGATTGTGGAAAAAAGATACTCAGTTCTCTACTGGACTTAATTGACTGTGTGTGTCAGGTCACTTCCGTAGAGGGCAGTAGCTAACACAACATGTCAATACTTACAGTAGAATAACTCTGCTTTGGACTGCAAAATCATCAAGATAGTCTTGACCAGCATCAGAAGGGTGTGGAAAATGGCTGCTGGAGGTTACTCTCCAAGACTGGTCAGCTACAAACTGAACAGCTGTAGCAAGGACAGGGGCCACAACTGCAGCAAGACAGGGAACCACAACTACAGAAGGACAGGGAGCCACAGTAAAGCAAGACAGGTGCCACAGCTAAACAAGACAGGGAGTCACAGCTACAGCAACGACGGAGCCACGCTGCGGCAGGACAGGGAGCCACAGCAAGTGAAATCGCTGTAAACAGAGAGATAGGACATTATAAAGTTTTATAATCTTCAGTGTGATAGGCACTCCACGGCTCGAAGATGAGCAATCTCTTTACAGAGACTGTTTGTGTACCAGTGTTAGAGCTCGCTATCAAAGTTCCACAACTGACGGTACAGCTAAATATGTCAACGGTGTAGTTCCACCTATGTTAAATGACAGGATGTTCTGTTAGAATTTCTTTCGCTGGTTCGTTCTTGTGTTTGGGAGGAGTATAATGGAGAGAGACAAGGCATTCAATGTTCCGCCAGTCTGAGTTGAAGTGTAACTTTACCAGTCACTGTGAGGCTTCCAGAAAAAAGGTTTATTGACTACGGAGGAATAAAGAATATCGCAGAAGAAGCTATTAAACAAAGGATAAATATCTTCGGAAGAAGTGTAAGGCACCGTCAGCTCATTTTTTTAATAAATCCGGTTTCTGCCTCTTGAGGTCAGCTCGATTTTTATATTGCCTGACAGAAGTCGTTGGACGTGTACCCAGACAGATTCACGGAGGTCAACTGTCAGTTGGGTTCAGTGATTTGCACTCAGGGCAAAAACCACAGTGATTTAATCTGATCTGTTGCCTTGGAGTGTAATCTTCTTGGCATAGCCAGGAGTTTCGAGAGTATTTCCAATATTTTCAGAAAATCAGACTATGATTTATCATGATGTCATTTAGAAAGTACTATGAAGGCAGTGAGTGTTGTCGTCCAGTTGTCGAAATAAGGTCAGACTTCTATAAATTCTATAATGACAGTAGAAAGAAGAGGCTTGAGGCGGATAACCTGAAGATAACACCTTAACACTCGAGGACACACATGTAACCACGATGGAATGGAACGTGGTAGCGGGAACAGAAGTTACTGGACGAAGAGCTGACAGAGCGGCGCCTTTTCCTGACTAAATGGAAACCAATGGGTAATCAAATTTAATCCATTATTTTTGTGGTGCAATGATAGCTTTTTGCTCTCGTGCAAAGTGGCAATTCGCTTCACTGCCCGCTGGAACACCAAGTCTCCAAAATGGATTAGTGTCAGCAGTGACTGTCTCGCGGCACTCGTCCCTGAGAGAGCAATTTCAGCACCTTCTGTCCTCTTTTCACATGTGCAGTTAGGTATCTTTATCAGAAACGATTTCGCCTACACAGAAAGCTTCTACAGTCGCAGTACTGAGGATTTTGCAGAGCATAGAGATGTGAAGACGAGGTAATCGGTCCATCACCCATATTCACCAAGGAGTCCATACGGCCTGTTATCCTGGGTGTAAAGGGAGCAAATAAAACCACAGCAGGAAAAGTTTTTGATTATATTATTCCTTCACCAAATTTAGACAGCAATATGTACACTATGTACAGTGATAGGTATTAGTTCACTCCAAGGTAAGCAAGGCAGAATAGAAGCCACTAGAGAGCAGACCGTGCTTCAACCAGCTCTAGAATGGGAATGACAAGGGCAGACAGGAGAGTGGTACCCACAAACCTCTGCGCATTGCCAGAAACCTTTCTTATTGGCTAGAACCGGTTCACTAGTTGAACGACGAGGCCCATCGTCATACCCTCAGTCACCTGCTTCGCTGGGTTGGGGGAGATAGCTGTAAATGAGGGTATGTACATGGCGCGAAATAAATGTACGTACTCTTGCATGCCACAACCCATGAAGACGTAGTTTTGAGGGGTCTGTCCCTTAGCTCAGCTGAGGGAACTGACCCACCTCACGTGTCGGTATTATACACCATTTTCATATTGAGTCTATTATCGTAGGAAAGTTTTCTGATACAACGGCTCATTTTCATTACCTTTGTCTGGCATAATTTCCAGCAACATTTATGTCGGTTGTGTAACATGGCGACCAGAGAAGAGAAGATAATCTAAACGAGGCTTTACCAAGGATTATAAAAAAAACGTTTGATATAAAATCTAATGACTTCATTTACTTGAAGTGAAGGTCAAGACTATATAACTTGGCTGTTTCTGACAACAAAACCACTGCCACTGACTCTGTGCCAGGAGATTACTTGTCTTAAAACACCATTATGTTCAGTCTAAAAGTCAAGTTTGTTTTGACTGAAAAGCCTTGCTTAGCAGGCGCAACGTTTCCTCAGTAAAGGTACGACGTGTTTACACGTGTTTTCTTAATAAACATAAAACATAAGTTGACACAACTTTCTCTAAAATTTATTGCTGAGTAAGACAAGATATTTTGGGGATTTTTTTTTTAACCCCAGAGGGTTTGCCACCAGGTAAACCCAGGGGAGGAAGAGTTAGCCACCCAGGGTATAAACCAGGGTACGGGAGATTAGCCAACCAGGATAACCAGGGTCGGAGGGTTTGCCACCCAGGATAAAACAGGGTAGGGAGTGTTAGCCACCCAGGATAAAACAGGGTAGGGAGTGTTAGCCACCCAGGATAAAACAGGGTAGGGAGTGTTAGCCACCCAGGATAAAACAGGGTACGGGCGGGTTTAGCCCCCAGGTTACCCAGGGTAGGGAGGGTTAGCCCCCAGGAATAACCAGGGTAGGGAGGGTTACCACCTGGATAACCCAGGGTAGGGAGGGTTAGCCACTCAGGATAACCCAGGGTAGGGAGGGTTTACGCCACCAGGATAATCCTGGGTTGGGGGGTTTAGGGCCACCCAGGATAACCCCAGGGTAGGCGAGGGTTAGCCACCCAGGATAACCCAGGATAGGGAGGGTTAGCACCCAGGATAACCGGGTAGAGGAGGGTTAGCCACCCAGGATAACCCCAGGGTAGGGAGGTTAGCCACAGGATAACAGGGTAGGGAGGGTTAGCCATCAGGATACCCAGGGGTAGGGAGGGTTAGACCACCATGGATAACCCAAGCGGTAGGCTGGGTTACCCACCCAGGATAAAATCCCAGGGGTAGGGAGGGTTAGCCACCCGGATAAACCCAGGGTAGTGGTGGGTTAGCCAGCCAGGATAACCCAGGTGGAGGGTTAGCAACCAGGATAACCCAGGGTTGGGAGTGTTAGCACCCAGGGTGGACGGGTTAGCAACCCAGGATAACCCATGGTAGGAGGGGTTAGCCGCCCAGTGATAACCCAGGTAGGGGGGTTAGCCACCCCAGGATAAATTCACAGGGTAGGGAGGGTTAGCCACCCAGGATACTCCCAGGGGTAGGGAAGGGTTAGCACCCGGGTAACCCCCCAAGGGGTAGGGGAGGGTTAGCCACCCAGGATAACCAGGGGTAGGGTAGGGGTTAGCCACTCGGGACAACCAAGATAAAAGTCCCTGCGTCATCCAGACTGCTCTGTCTGTCCTGCCCTCTTCTCTTTCTCTATAACATAAAGACCATACCAAAATGCTTCGCAACTTAACTCAACACCACAAACTTTTTTGCAGATGACACTCATTCGTTTCTCTCCTCCCGAGCCCCAGTCACGCTAGCCAATACTGTAAATCACGAATTACAGAAAATATATACCTGGATGGAGGACTAACAAACTTACACTAAACTTTGGACAAATACACTACTTCATTCAGTTTGGTATACGAGCTACAGAGGTCCCTCTTAACATGACTCAGAAATCGTAATGACACGATTGACTTGACGGCAGTGAAGGAGTCTTGAGCTAGAGTTAGTCACGGCCACGTTGCTGGAGATTCGTCTGTAAAAACTTGCATTTGTGGTCACAGAGGTGCCTGTGCTAACTTTCTATGGTGTTTTAGAAATATACTAGTTGGGATCGAATCTTATTGTGGCTTAGCTGGTCTTGTGGCTAACGCCGACGGGCTTCGGAGGTTTGAGTCTCTAGACCGCGGGTTCAATCACGGCGGGGGTATGGTCCTCTGAACATAATGATAATCGGATCACCTATCACTAAGCTAACAGAGGGAAAAATTCTATCAGAATTTCTCCTCGATAAATAGACTCAAAATTTCATACACATATAAAACAACATTTCTAAGAAAAATATTCCAAAGGACTGTAGGCATCACTATCGAAGGATACGGTTCTATGTCCCACTGTCAGACCCTCACATGGCCCTATATCACTCTCTTATTTACCCTATCTCACCTATGGAATTTGTGGCAGGGGGCCTCAACAACAATTAACCATCTCAGGAACATAATTACAACAATAGGCTTGCCAGTTAGACATGATATACAATTCTCCACTACACGGCAGCACCACGTACACCAATATACTAAACACTCAACCTACTCACCATACAAAAACATCCATATTATTTACTGCTCCTATTAATTACATAGGACACTTAACTCTGATATTAACCCTCCCCTCAACATCTCCCTTGCCAAACCTCAACAGGAAACCAGACATAACACAAGGCACAGATTCACTCTTTGATGTTCCTCGTGTCCATATACTCTATGCAAAAACTCAATGCACATATCTAGGCCCTTAAAATCTGGAATTCATTACTGTAATTTATTAAAAGAATCCTACCTGTTTAATAAATTCAAGTCTTTCTCAAAGTTCACTACTCACTCAAAACATAAAATACTGAATAACTGAACCTTTTATAAATGTATATCCTAAAGGTTATCACAATTATATCACATAAATGTTGTACCTAGGACCCAATCTAATTTGTTATTTTTTTAATTACACTACCTAACAGAATACTCCATTCCTACTGATTGTACTGCAAATGTATGAAACCATATGACCTGTCTTGTTTATACTCTTTTGTGCTTTCTTAGTTATCGTTTACAATACGTGTTTTTATCACTGATTTCATCATTGCTTAGTTAATCTTAAGTAAATTTTAGCCAGCCCGTAATGCTATGCATCATAAGTGGTTTTGCATGCTGCTCTTACCTGTATTTATTGTACCTATGTATGTTTGCTAAATTTACTAAATTAAATAAATAAATAAATTAAATTGTGGTCTTCTATCTTATCCCCAGGATGCCACTTACCACAGTCAATAACATCCAAGTACTTACTTGCTGGCTGAACCTGAAATGACCCTCGATATTGTTTGATAGTCTTATGACCATCGATGTAGTAGATAGTCTTTTTAGTATGATAATAAGATGTTATCTTCATAGTAGATTATAAGAAATGATACCTTTATATTCTAATATTTAAGGTAAAAGGACCCATTGGAAAGAAGTCACTCTGTTGACTTTTTTGGGTTATCCCAGGTTCGTCTACACATATGCTGCTATGTATGATAATTATATGTAACTGTATTGTGTATACCTCAATAAACTTACTTACTTACCGGCAGAAGGAAACTCGCCTCAGTGCTCTCACCCTTGAAGGGATCGAACACGGACACTCAATGTGTGAGGATGAGCGTTGGCCTAACAAGGCTCAAGGGCCCATCGTTATTGTGCTTAGCTGAAACAATAATAATAATAATAATTTCACATAAAACAGTCTTATGCAAAATAGCCGGGAACTTCAACGGGTTAATTGTTTGTCTTGAGGGATTATGCTCTTATATAATACCTTGTGGAGTATGTCCTCAATTGTATATATTATGCTTAGAGCATATATATACCACTGAAATGCCCCTTGGGCATATCAACTGTCTATATATATTTCCAGCGTATATATATGGGGGCGCGAGAAAAACTAATGAAAGCATAATTCTTGTGCATTTTTACCAAAAAACTTTTCTAATTGCGCAATCTTCTATTTGCATTTTATGCACAAAAATAAAAGATGTTTTTTCTGAGTTCATTTTGTTTCTACCGCGGCTAGTGTATGTGGTTTCCTAGAGGCTACAACATATTGGAACCCTGGCTAGGGGTATATACCTAAATAGCGCTGTAGTAGTTACGTCTTTAAAAACGTCATTAATCATAATATCATATAAATTTTGAGTTATTAGACATGATTCTATATAAACTTACACAAGTTACAACTGTAAAAGCTTAAGTTGTCTTCTGAATCGGAATAAATCTTAGGAATCTTTACACTTTTGCGGTTACAACTTCTTAATGTTACAAAAGTTACCCCAAAAATATTCGTTTTCTACTATGAATGATTTTAAAAGAACGGCATTAATGAGGGTAAACTTAATAAGTACTTAAGTATAAGAAAGTTTATTTAAGCACAGGTAGAGCAAGCAGGTAAGAGCAGCATGAGTCTCAAATCCACCTTATATGATAGCATTACGGGCTGGCTTTAAAAATTAATTTAGATTAACTAAGCAATGATGTACTCAGTGATAAAAACATTATTGTAAACAGATAACTATAAAGCATCAAATGAGTATTACAAAGCAGGTCATATGGTTGCATACATTGTTGTTCCTCGTACATTCAGTAGAATGGTGTATTGGGTTAGTAGTGTATTTAAAAAAATAATAAAGTTAGATTCGGGGTCCTAGGTTTAAATTGTGTGATATAATTGTGATTAACTTATATGATATCACAATTTATAAGGTTCATCGTTATTCAGTATTTATTTGGTTTTGTAGTGAGTATTGTGATCTTTGTAGAATGAAGAGACTTGAATTTATAAACAGATAGTGTTTTTTTATAATTTACGGTAATGAATTCAGATTGTCAGGGGGACTTTTTATGAGCATTGGTTATTTGCTTAGCGTGGAGATGCGCACACGAAGAACACAATGAGTGATCTCGTGCCTTGATGTTATGGTCATGTGTTCTGTTGAGGTGGCCAGAGATGTTTGAGGGGAGGGTTAATACAGAGTTAGTGTTTATGTATGTAATTGGTGCAGTAATATGTATGGCATGTTTTGTATGTGGAGTAGGTTGAGTGTTTAGAATATTGGTGGAGTGTGCTGCACTGTAGTGATGAATTTGTTATCATTCTTAACTGCAGCCTTTTGGTGGGTAATTAGTGGTTCTGAGATGGGTAATTGTTGTTGAGCCCCATGCACAAATTCCATAGGTGAGATAGGGTAAATAAGAGAGTGATATAGGGCCAGGAGGGCTGATGTGGTACATAGTTACCGTATCTTCGATAGTATTGCCTACTGTCTTGGAAATTTTCTTAGAAATTTGTTGTATTATGTGTATGAAATTTGAGTTTTATTCAAGGTGGATTCCTAGAATTTTCCCCTCTGTTAGCTTTGTGATAGGTGATCCGTTATCATTATTGTTAAGAGGTACAGTCTGTAGCTCTGTTACCAAACTGGAATGAAGTTAGGTTTTTGTCAATGTTTAGTGTAAGTGTGTTGTCCCTCATCCAGGTAGTTATTTTCTGGTAATTCGGTGTTTTAAAGTATTGAGCCTAGCGAGGCTGGGCTCGGGTTGAGAGAAGGACGTATGTAGTCGTGTCATCTGCAAAAAGTGGGGGTCTTGAGTAATTGCGAAGCATTTGTAGGTCTTTTTATGTATAGGAGAAGAGGAAGAGGGCAAGGACACTTCCCTGTTGGACACAACTGTAATTGGTTGAGGGGACGGAGCTTTGCCCATTTTGCATACAATATTGGCTTCTGTTGTGAGGTATGATTTTTGGTAGTTTGGAGGGAGTGTCCTCTTATACCGTAGTGTGACAATTTTACGTGGGAGCAAGTCATGTCAAATTATCAAAAGCTTTACGTAAGTCAATGAAGATCCCCAGTGGACTTCTTTTTTCTCTATTGGCAGTGTATATATGTTTATCATGTGTATAATAGATAATTAGTATTTTTATTAGGCCTGAATCAAATTGGCAGGGGTTGAGAATGTTTTGGGAGGATGAGGTAGGAGAGATTCTTTTATGCAATTAATTTTCGAAGATTTTTGAGGAGAGGGTTGTATATTGTGATATTGGCCTATAGTTATTCACTCTGTTTTGGTCTCCTCTTTATGGATCGGGGTGGCCCTTGCTATTTTGAGTAACTGTAGCGGAAGATGTGGAGGATTCAATGGATGTGTTAAAGAGTGGTGCAATGATTGGTGATAGTACTTGTGACAGTTTTTTGTATTTAAAAGGGTGGTTAAAAGGGGGTTTTTATTTAAATCTCTGCTTGTTTTTTGTGTGTGGCATATTAAGGGAGACTTCGTATGGGTTTGTCGGAGCTAGGAACAGTGTGTTCGGGTAGTTAGCCAGTGAGGTAGTTCTTTGGTGGGGTAGCTGAGCTTGGGTTTTATTGGCAAGGTTTTGTCCTATAGTGGAGAAGAATTTCATTGAGTTGTTTGCATGTTTTCTATTGTGTGGGGAGTGGGGTTCATCTGATTTTGCTTATTTTATTTCGCTACTTCGTGTTATCTTTTTTGTTCCAGAATTTCTGATAGGGTCTTCAAGGATCTTTTTAGATCACCTGTAAGTTGGATAATCGTTTCTCATAATACAGATTTTTTGCCCATTCCTGTACAGGTGGCTTAGGATTGACGAGTACGTTTTGTTTGGGTCTCTGGTTTTGTGACCCATTATGTACTGCTTTTCATATCGAGTGTTTTGGATTTATGGATTGAGGAATGCTGGGTGTTAGCACAGGGACCTGTTCAGTCTCTTATCTGTCATAAGTACAATTATCACACATAGTAATATATGTGCAGAATACCCTCCAGGATAACCAAAAAAGTCAATTGTGATTCACAATGCGTTTCCTGAGGTCCTTGTATTTCTGATTAATCCGAGATTCACTTATGTCTATTGTTGATAATCTATGTAACTGTATTTGTGTATATCTGGAAAAAGCTTACAACACTGTAAGTTACAGCAGATTATTATTATTATAATATGATGGTGGATAGCTGCTAAATCCCGAAGATTATATACGCAAGTGGGGGGTATGGAAGACATTAAGGCTTATTCAGGAACCGGAGCACCACATAACACAAGACACAGATCAAACCTACCCTGGGTGGGGTTTGTTTGAACCGCGATCAGAAAGTCCTCAAAAATTCAGACCGTTTCGCGTTAGTCACTGGGCGCGTGCGTCAGTAAGATTGATCCAAATGGTATATTTTTACACCATAGCTAGCAACCCAGTGGCTACGCGGACGGTCTTGAAATTTTGAGACACTGATCGCGGGTTCAACCCGCCCGTGGTATGGTTTGTGTGCATTCGTGGATTACGATTTTGTTGAGATACACTTTTTCGATGAACCTTGTGTCACATCACACTAAATATGAACTCTTATGCACATTAAGATCCCAAAATTTGAACTCATTACTGCAAATACAAATGTAACCGGTCTGCAACATCAATTTAAGACTTTTTCAATAAAACAATCTACTCACCTCTAAAAACTATTATATAAATACTCTATTTCTTAGACTTACCACAAAAAACCTCCAATACCCTAAATCTTAACATTTCAAAATTTAAATACCCCGAAGCTAATAAATTACTTGTTATACTACACTGAAGAATAAATACTGCCACAAAACTACTACTGTTCTTCCTTTCTATGTAACATTCTCATACTGTAAACTTCTCACACCATTGCTCAATAGTATATTACAATAATATAACCCTTCCCCTGGAAAATCGGCGGAGGGAGTGATACATTGATTATATACACTGGGTAAATTCCTAGCAGGGACTAGTACGATCTTGCACAGAAAAATCACTCACTACGAGCAAAAGACTTGGCAGCGATGCACATCCCCCATGAAAGAAGGGTGTCACTAGCACGTTAAGGGACCATACAATAAGTGTCAGGGGACTCCGAGACTGTTCAACGCTCCCAGCACACATAAGGGGATTCCAACAGACCCTGGCAGTCTTCAATGAGCTGGGAACTGGACAAGCACCTAAAGGGTCGGTTCTGATCAGCCGGGGCTGTGGCTCAGAAACGTTGGTTGCGTGCAGCCAGCTAGTAACAGCCTGGTTGATCGGCTCTGATCACCAGGAGGCCTGGTCTCAGACAGGCCGCGGGGGCGTTGACCCCCGGAACTCTTTCCAGGTAAATCAGGTAAATACATTACTTATTGTTTACAATGATACTCAAATAAAACTTCAAATTATCCCAATATAATATCCCCATGATTGTAACTGACTGTAACTTACTATGATCAATTTCTCTATGATTAAGTAGTTTGTAAGCCATTAATTTACGTCTGGCCATAGTGCCCATGGCTTGATTGTGGCACTATCATGCAGCTAATTATGTTAACTACAGAATCTCATTTGTAAACATCAAAGAAATACAAATTGTATTGGTATTGTATTGTATTGTATTGTATTTTTTTGTATCAAGATCCCCTCACCAGCATCATGGAACCTCCCTTGAGGGGAAGTTACAGCAGAAATCACAACATGTAAGTAACTTACCTGTGTGAAAGTCACTTACAGTAAAGGGAGATATAGTACGAATAAAGTGATCTGAGTTATTTACGTGAACAGTAAAGAGAGGATCAGCTTACAATAACACGTACAACAATGTTAACTATATAAGAAATCAATGACCTCCCTTTCTGTAGCTTCATTCGTGAAGGGAAAAGAATGATTTCTTGTATAATTAACATTCATGTACGGTACATGAAAGTACATGCATAGGTACATGATGTACGTGTTATTGTAAGCTGATCCTCTCTTTAAAGGTTACTGAGATTACTTATTAATTTAGATACTATAAGAGAACATAGGTTGCTCAAGAAGTGTATAAATCTACAGAATGTGTGGAAGGTGTTGGGAACATCACGGGAAAGAGTTAAGGGAGGGTTATGAAGATGGTTTTAGAGGCAAAGAATTTGAGTATGGTCAGACCTAAGCTAGTTTGGCTAAGCACCGAAGTCTTTACTAAAATACTCGCATAGGTATTAAAAAGTAAGGGAAAAATACCATGTAAAAGAGCTATTTACTATGGCTAATGTTGGTAATGTTGATATCTATAAAAACTTGGATGGCCACACACACACACACACACACACCACACACACACACACACACAACACACACACACAACACACACACACACAACACACACCACACACACACACAACGCACGCACGCACGCACGCACATCACACACAGGACGTGGTATAGCCTAGCAAGGGAAGTAGTGGACGCAAGATCCTACTAGTTTGAAGAGAAGTATGACAAAGATCAGAGATGACTGAGAGGGAGGGAATCCAGTAGCGATCGTGAGAGGCGGGCCAGGGCTGAGCTCTTCGACCCCTGCTAAACTACCACAATTAGGTGAGTACAATTAGGTGTGTTACGTACACACACAACACACACACACACACACTCGTGTAGTAGGTGAGTCGGCACACGTGGCTAGGTGTCAGAGTGGGCAACTGTTGATGAGTGGGGTCCCAAGGGGTCAGTCCTGGTCCGGTGCTGTTCCTGATGGTATATTTGTGAACGACATGACGAAGGAATAGACTCAGAGGTGTCTCTATGTTTGCAGATGATATGAGTTGAGGAGTATTCATTCGGACGAGGGACCAGGCCAGGAACTACAAAGGGAGCTGGACAGGCTGCAGACCTAAGTCCGAAAACTGGCTCCTGGAGTTCAATCCACAAAGTTGCAAAGTCATGTAGTTGGGGGCGAAGGGTCCAAAGAAGCCGCAGATGGAAGTAGTACAGTCTAGGGGGCAGAGACTTACAAACCTTACTCAAGGAAAAGGATTCTTGTGTGAGTATAACCCAGGCACATGCTCTGAGGCACAACATCATCCAATAACTGCTGCAGCATACGGGCCGCCTAGCAAACCTAAAAAGAGCATTCTGTGACAAAATTAAATAAGGAATAAGTACAAAGGCTTTGCAACAAGACTCGTGTCCGGGGACCTAAGGGCATGTCTTACAAGGAGAGATTAAAGAAAGTCGACATGACGACACTGGAGTGGCAGGAGAGATAGGGGGTATTGACTAACGAAAATATAAAATACTGAGAGAGAATCGACAAGGTGGGACAGGACAGGCTGTTCTGAAGATGCGACACAGCAACAAGGGGTCACAGTTGGAGTTGAAGATCAGATGAATCGTAGGAATGTTAGGGAAGTATTTCTTCAGCACAGAGTTGCCAGAAGTGGAATAGTCTGAGAAGAGCTGTGGTTGTTGGTGGAGGAGGATCATACTATAGCTTTAAGAAGAGGTATGATAAAGCTCATGTTGAGAAGAGTGACCTAGCAGGACTAGTGAAGAGGCGGGGCCAGGATCTATGAATCCGACACCCCTGCAACACAAATAGATGAGTAGCAACTAGGTGTGTACAATATAGTGAGTACAATTAGGTGAGTACACACACACACACCCACACACCACACACACACACACACACAACACACACACAAAACTGGCCCTGCACACACAATTTTTTTAGGTGAGTACACATATACATTTTCAACATAGGAAATGACTGGGCGATTCTGAAGCCACATGGAGGACCATAGACGTGGGGGAGCAGATGTTGGAGGCAGTACTGGAAAACTTCATGTACAAACCATTTTAGGACACAAACCAGAGAGGAGACGAAGAACAGCAAGACTGGACTCGTATTCACCCTTGAACAGTTCGAAATAGGGGTTACCAAACACGAAATGCCCTAGGTGCTTAGTGATCACATAGTATTGAGATTCGGAATCTACACCACAAAGTGTAATACAACGAGATAAACAGGAGAAGACAAAACTTCGCGAAGAAGGGGACTAACACAGTGTGAGACATCCTACATGAGGTGCAGGGGGGTGTAGAGGGAAAGATAGAAACGAGAAAAACATGACCACAAAGTGCGGGGATGGTCTGTAAAGTACGCAGCAAGGAGAAAACTAAATCAGGAAGACAGAGTGAAACCATGGTTTACCAAGAGATGTGGAGTATTTTCCTACGGATTGCAATTTCCTTCATGGATAAAATATTCAGAACCTTATTGTTTAATCTGATCTTCATTATAGAGTCATTTATTTACATTAACATCACTAAAGTATGTAGATGTATCTGCCTAACTCAACAACACCATTAATAAAGCAAGACACATCCATTTACTGGATGCTGTTAGGTACTAAGTTCAATTTGATCTATTTACTGCTTCTAAAACATGTGTAGAAAGGTTCAATACACAAATAAACCGCACATTGAGGAGAGGAGCTTACGACGACGTTTCGGTCCGACTTGAGACATTTACAAGTCACACAGACCAGAAGTAGAGCAGGTGGGTATCATAGGCAGGAAGAAGGTAGATGGGTGGTGGTCTTCTGCAAAAACTTGTCTTCCCTCCTCCAACTTTCACAGTCGCCGTCTGGTTGACTATCTCCCTAATACACAATTTACTTGTATGAATCTTAGTCCTGGCTCGTTCTGTAGATAACCTTCCTCTCCCACTACATTGTAAAATGCTCCAAACTTCACAACACCGTGATTAACCTGATTCCTCCTTTTTTCTTCTTCTCTCTCTTCCTTTCCTCTTCCTTTTTCTCTCTGGGGTGTTGTCTTTCTTTCTTCTGTCTTGTGTGTTCTGTTTCCTTCATTATTGATTTCATTAGTTTCCCTCCTCCAACTCTGTTGTTCTTACTCTCCCTCTGTGGGCACCTAACTCCCTTGTGGGCACTAACCTCCCTTGTAGGCGCACTTAGCTCCTTGTGGGCACCTACCTCCTTGTAGGGCACCTACCTCCCTTGTGGGCACCTAAGGCTCCCTTGGTGCACCTAGTTCACTTGCAGTGCTTCCCTTTCTTTGTATAGGACTGGCTCATCCTCCTTACTTCCCCATTTTTACTTCCACTGTCCGCCACTACTACCCCACTACTATACTACTACTACTACTTACTATACTACTACTACTACTACCACTACCTCTTCCTGCCTATATATCCCCGTCCTGCTCTACTTCTCGTCAGTGTGACTTTGTAAATGGTCCAAGTCGGGACCGGAAACGTCGTCGCAAGCTCCTCTCTTCTATGCTGGGGTTATTTGTGTATGTTCCAGTCACGGTGATTGTGCTTTTTTTTTTGTAGAAGGATAAATCTCGTTATTTAGAATACAGGTCACAGAATTATGTAGCAGAGGAGGAGTATTCTCTCAGTGTATGTATGCTGAGACGTCGACATGTTATCTCTGTTTTTGGGATTTGAAGGTATTCTTGTCTGAGTGGAGCCTTACTGACCCCTCGTGGGCTTAATGAGGGGGGGGGGGGTCACTGTCGGGGAAGCCTTAATGACAATCGTGGAGCCTTAATGCCCTCGTGGAGCTTAATGACCTCGTGGAGCCCTTAATTGACCTCGTGGAGCCTTAATGCACTCGTGGAGCTTAATGAACCCTCGTGGAGCCTTAAGACCCTCGTGGAGCCTTATGACCCTCGTGGAGCCTTAATGACCCTGTGGAGCCTTAATGGACCTCGTGGGCCTTAATGACACTCCGTGGAGCCTATGACATTCGTGGAGCCTTAAAGACCCTCGTGGAGCCTTTATGACCTACGTGGAGCCTTAATGACCCCGTGGAGCCTTAATGACACTCGTGGAGCCTTAATGACATTCGTGGAGCCTTAATTGACCCTCGTGGAGCCTTAAGACCCTGGGTACTTCAGTTGAGAGTCAGAGTACTGACCTATTTCTACTGTACTGTGCTCGAGAGGCAGAAAAATAACCCTTCTACCTTTTTCCAGCTTTAAACCCTCCAGTGCACGAGAAAACTGTGAGCACAGAACAACATTCTGTACGTGAAGTAAAGGGGTACTTGAAATGCTATATCATTTTTTAGACCTCTCTTCTTTGTAACCCTCATAAAACAACTTTTTTTTTTCCTGACTTTTTTTTTTTTACATTTGTCTTTCTTTTTTTTATTCCCAAAACGGTGGTCATGAGATATTATTTTTGGGTCTTTCTGCATATCGTGTCGTGTCCTCATTTTGAACTCTTCCGTATATAAGTTGCTGGAAATGGCATCATTCCACATCATGTTATATTCTGTTTGCTCACTCGAGTATTTCTTTATATATGTAACATTGATGTGTCTTCTACCAAGGCGACTTTAAAGCTGCCTATGGTATCGTCCTCAGAGGATGATACAAACCTGTGGCTAATGTAATTATCTACGTCTGCTGTGAGGATGTTCAACTGAACAGTTGTCAGGAACGTCCCTTCAAACACTGAACTTACCCGAGAGTAAATTTTGCTATATTTATAATCACTCTTTGTGATCTCTTAGAAAATTAAAAAACAATATCCTTACTTTGCCTTTTGTTCTCATATTAAGAGCTATCTCTCGATGGTCGTATTTGTTAAATATCTCTGTAAAGTTTGTGTTTGTGATGTTATGTTGTCGCGTAAGAGAGCGACTGCACGGGACGCGACTAAGTTTATTTACGTACAGCTACACATGAATACAGTTACACAAATTATCATACATAGCAGCATATGTGCAGCTAACCCAAAAAAGTCAGACAAGTGACTTATTTCTAGTGGTTGACTGGGTAATAAGGGACTGAAGCTTATCGACTACACGAGGGTCAGTAAGACTGTTTGCAATCATGTCATTACGATTTCGTGAGTCCTGTAAGTCACATATTCACCACCTGACAAAAACATCATAATCCCTAAAATAGGGATTAAACTTCATGTGGTAAACAATAGTGACATACACCTCCCCCTGTATATCCTGCGACATAAACAACTGCCATCCACCACTTGGTATCAGTTTCCTTCGAGGGTCGTAACTCCCACAAATGCTGGGTAATTAATTTCCTCTGTCAACCCAACACTCACTTCCAGTGGGATCCAAGACGTCACTGACTAGTGTCTTCTTTGGACGTATATAACGTTGACTGACATCACACCCGGCACCTGGGATCGAGGGTAACATTGTATTAAACGTTGGGCGCAAGAAAGGGGACATAAAATCACTCACAAAGGGAACTGGCTTGTTCCTGTGTGACCCAGTGGTACAAGGGAGGTACAGGAGCAAAGGCAGATGACCTGGCTTGTTCCCGTGTGACCCAGTGGTACAAGGGAGGTAAGGAGCATGGTAGATGATCTGGGTTGTTCCTGTGTGACCAGTGGTACAAGGAGGTACAGGAGCAAGGCAGATGACCTGGCTTGTTCCTGTGTGACCAGTGGTACAAGGGAGGTACAGGAGCATGACAGATGACCCGGCTTGCTTCTGTGTGACCCAGTGGTACAAGGAGGTACAGGAGCAGGCAGATGACCTGGCTTGTTCCTGTGGTGATGGTAGATCATGGAGCATTCACCACCATTTAAACCCCAACCAGCACTACCACTGCTGTCGCCTCCACCCTTCACGACCCTTTACCCTTCAATGTCCATATAAATCACCAACAACCACCATCAATCACCACAAACCACCACCATCCATCACGATCCACCAGCAATAACCACCATCCACCACCATGACACCATTCTCATGGTTACCACACACTCACCCGCCTGTTCGATCATCTGGCAATGCGTATACGCAGTAAAATACAAATTACGCAACACATAAAAAAATATTCAACATACGCTCTATTTCTGCGTGTATTAATAGTGAACATCTATATCCAAAGAAGTATACTGACTAAAACTGTATTACAGCCAGTGATGCATACATTGCAACCAATTTCATTACAACCAGTGCCAACTGGTAACATCACAGGCCTACACAACACTGGTAAACATCACAGTGCCAACACAACATTTCTAACACCACAGTGCCAACACAACGTTTTGTAACACCACAGTGCCAACACAACGCTGGTATCACCACAGTGCCAACACAACACTGGTAACACCCCAGGGCCAACACAACACTGGTAACACCAGAGTGCCAATACAACACTGGGAACAACACTGGTAATATCACAGTGCCAACACAACACTGATAACACCACAGTGTCAACACAAACAGTGGTAACACCACAGTGCCACACAACACTGGTAACACCACAATGCCAACACAACACTGGTAACACCACAGTGTTACCAGTAACAACAACAATGGTAACACCAGAGATGGCACCATGCCAGGCGGCCATCAATACCTTGTTCATGGGAACCAGTACAGGTCAAAGGTCACCAAAGGTACCAGTTATAAGGTCACAAATATTGCAAAGGTGAAGAGGGAACTTTGTGACGACGACTTAACAGTGTCTGGAGAGAGACACGGACACAGACACAGACACAGGCACAGACAGACACAGACACAGACACAGACACAGACACAGCCACAGACACAGGCACAGACAGACATAGACACAGGCACAGACACAGGCACAGACAGACACAGGCACAGACACAGGCACAGACACAGACACAGGCACAGACAGACACAGGCACAGACACAGGCACAGACACAGGCACAGACAGAACACAGACACAGACCAGACAGACAGATAGAAAAACAAACAGACAAACGGACAAACAGATAGACAGAGAGACAAACAAACAGACTGACACCCACACACACACACACACACACACACACACACACACACACATACACACACACACACACACACACACACACACACACAAAACACACACACACACACATACACACACACACACACACACACACACACACACACACACACACCCCACACACATACACACACACACACACACACACACACACACACAACACACACACACACACACAAACTGCTGTATAGCCACTTTTAGGAAGAAGACAACAGTAAAGGGGACCGGGTGATAAGGCTGAGGAAAGAAGGTGGGGAACTCACAAGAAACGATCAAGAGGATGTGAGGAGCTCAACACGAGATTTAAGGAAGTATTTACAGTAGAGACAGGAAGGACTCTGGGGGGACAGACCAATGGGGACACCAACAAGGAATACACCAACAAGTGTTGGACGACATACATACAGATGAGGAGGAGGTGAAGAAACTGCTAAGGGACATCGATACCTCAAAGGCAAGGGGACCGGACAACATCTCTCATGGTCCTTAGAGAGGGAGCAGATATGTTGTGCTACCACTTACCACAATCTTCAACACATCCCTGGAAACGGGCAACTACCTGAGGTATGGAAAAACAGCAAATGTAGTTCCCTTTTCAAAAAGGAGACAGAAAAGAGGCACTAAACTATAGACCTGTGTCATTGACTGTATAGTATGCAAAATTATGGAGAAGATTATCAGGAGGAGAGTGGTGGAGCACCTGGAACGGAACAGGAGTATAAATGCCAACCAGCACGGATTCACGGAAGGCAAATCCTGTGTCACAAACCTTCTGGAGTTTTATGATAAAATAACAGAAGTAAGACAAGAGAAGAGAGGGGTGGTTGATTGCATCTTCTTGGACTGCAAGAAGGGCCCTTTTACACAGTTCCTCACAAGAGATTAGTGCAGAAGCTAGAGCATCAGGCGCATATAACAGGGAAGGGCACTGCAATGGATCAGAGAATACCTGACAGGGAGGCAACAACGAGTCAGGTACGTAATGATGTATCACAGTGGGCACCTGTGACGAGCGGGTCCCCCAGGGTCGGTCCTAGGACCAGTGCTATTTTGGTATATGTGAACGACATGACGAAGGGTTAGACCAGAAGGTCCCTGTTTGCAGATGATGTGAAGTTAATGAGGAGAATTAAATCTGATGAGGACCAGGCAGGACTTCAAAGAGACCTGGACAGACTGACACCTGGTCCAGCAAATGGCTTCTCGAATTTAATCCTGCCAAATGCAAAGTCATGAAGATAGGGGAAGGGCACAGAAGACCACAGACAGAGTATAGGCTAGGTGGCCAAAGACGCAAACCTCACTCAAGGAGAAAGATCTTGGGGTGAGTATAACACCGAGCATGTCTCCGGAAGCACACATCAATCAGATAACTGCTGCAGCATATGGGCGCCTGGCAAACCTGAGAACAGCATTTTCCGACACCTTAGTAAGGAATCATTTAAGACACTGTACACCGTGTATGTCAGGCCATACTTGAGTATGCAGCACCTGTTTGGAACCCGCACTTGATAAAGCACGTCAAGAAAACTAAGAAAGTACAAAGGTTTGCAAAAAGGTTAGTTCCCCGAGCTAAGGGGAAAAGTCCTATGAAGAAAGATTAAGGGAAATCGGCCTGACGACACTGGAGGGCAGGAGGGTCAGGGGAGACATGATAACGACATATAAAATACGCGTGGGAAAAGACAAGGTGGACAAGGACAGGATGTTCCAGGGAGGGGACACAGAAACAAGAGGCCACAATTGGAAGTTGAAAACACAAATGAGTCAGAGAGATAGTAGGAAGTATTTCTTCAGTCATAGAGTTAAGGCAGTGGAATAGCCTAGAAAATGACGTAGTGGGGGCAGGAACCATACACAGTTTTTAAAACGAGGTTTGATAAAGCTCATGATCGGGGAGCAAAAAGGTCAAATAGCACACCGGGAAAAGGCGGGCCAGGACTAGCCCTCGACCCCTCAACCACAAATGTGATCCCAATAGTGAGACACACACACACACACACACTACACACACACACACATACACACACACACACACCCCCACACACACACATACACACACACACATACACACACACACACACACACACACATACACACACAAAACACACACCACACACACACACACACATACACACACCACACACACACATACACACACACACACACACATACACACACACACACACACACACACACACACATACAGAGTGAGACAAAGAGAGAGAACAAACACAGTGTACCTAAACAAACACCTGGTAGTTTTACAGCTAAACTCAAACAGGAACCAAACAGTACCGAACTTTCCAGCGGTACACACCCCCTGACGGTACAAAAAGGTACCGCACAAAGGTCCCAACTGCACTCCTGAGTAATGAGGTTTGTTCCGAGGAGGAGTGAGGAAGGAGAGTGACATATATACCTGACCATCAGTATTTCCCGACCATCAGTATACCTGACCATCAGTATACCTGACCATCAGTTTTCCGGCCCAAATCAGAAATCCCTGACCATCGTTTTTCCTGACCATCATATACCGGGACCATCAGTATCCCGGGCCCAACCCAGTATACCTACCATCAGTATCCCTGACCTTTCAGTTTTCCTGCCCAAACAGTTTCCCTGACCTCAGTATACCTGACCAATCCCGGTATTTCCCCGGCCCAAATCAGTAAAACCCTGCCATATTTTCCGGGACTTCATATACCTGCCAAACAGAAATACCTGCCATCAGAAACCTGACCTTCAGTAAAACCTGACCTTTCAGTTTTTCCTGCCCATCGTTACCTGACCATCAGTATCCTGCCCAATCAAATACCTGACCATCAGTAAACCTGCCCATCAGTTTTCCTGACCTTTCTATACCTGACCATCGGTATCCCTTTACCACCCAGTTTTCCTGACCATCGTATCCTGAAAAATTCGGGTACCCCTGCCCATCGGGATACCTGCCCTTTTTTCTGGATCCCTTTGAACCATCAGTTTTCCTGACCATCAGTTTTCCTGACCATCAGTATACCGGGCCCATCAAAATTCCTGCCCAAACAGAAATTCCCTAAACCATCATTTTAAACCTGACCATCAGTATCCCCTGACCATCAGTATACCTGCCCAAATCGGGTTCCCTGACCATCTTTTTCCTGCCACCCGTATACCTGACCTCAGTATCCCGACCACATTTTTCCCTGCCATCATTATCCCGCCCATCAGTTTTAACCTGCCCCTCAGTAAAACCTGACCATCAGTATACCGCCCAACCAGTATCCCTGACCATCAGTATCCCAAAGGGGGGGTTTTTCCGGCCCCCAGTTAACCCGCCAGTTTTTCCCTGACCTTCGAAAAGAAAAGAAAGGGAAAAAAGAAGAACAGTAAACCGGAAAAATAAAGGAAAAAACCCGGGGGGAGGGAGGTTTTGGGAGGGGGAAAGAGGGGAAAAAGGGGAAAGAGAAGAGGGGGGAAAAAGATGGAGGGGGGAGAAGAGAGAGGGGAGAGAGAAAAGAGGGGAGGGGAAAAGAGAGAGGGGAGAAGAGAGAGAGAGGAGAGAGGGGAGGAGAGAGAAGGGACGCAAAAGGATTAAACCCCCTAAAGGTCTTTTTCCTTTTTTCCCTTTTTAGCTAAAGGGAGAAACCCTGTGGCCCTGTGACCACCTGGCTGCGGGACCACATGGTTTTGTCCAAAACCCAAGTACCCAGCCCCAAGGTCTTTAATTGTCTCTCTAAGTTGATTAAAAATTTAATTAACTTTCTCTCTCTTTTCCTCTCTCTCTCCCCCCTCTCCCCTCTTTTCCTCCTCTCTCTCTCCCTCTTCCCCTCTCTAGGGGTTCAGCGTGGTTCAGCAGGGGTTTCCCACTAGTATTTTAGCAGGGTTCACTAGTATTCGGGCATTTGGTTCCCCAAGGGGTTTTTCCCCAGTGGTTCCCCAGGGGTTTCACTAGGGTTTTCCCCAGGGTTCACCAGGGGTTTTTTCACCAGTGGTTCATAGTGGTTCCCCAGTGTTAAACCAGGGGTTTCATAGTGGTTCAGCGTGGTTCGGAAAGGGGTTTTCACCAGGGGTTTTCCCTTGGTTACTAGGGGGTTTTCAAGTGGTTCACCAGTGGTTCACCAGGGGTTAAACCAGTGGTTCACCTTGGGGTTCACCAGGGGGGTTCACCAGGGGTTAAACCAGTGGTTCACTAGGGGTTTTCCCCCAAGGGGTTCACTGTGGTTCACTAGTGGTTCACCCGTGGTTCACTTTGGTTCACCCATTTGGTTCAACAGTGGTTCCCCCCAGTGGTTCACCGTGGTCAGCGGGAAAACGCCCCTGAGACTCGTCCCTTTCACGTTTCCTAACTGTTTTGTTCAGGAACTGTGAAAGAACATTAGAATAGTGTCTCTCTCACGTTATGAACGGGGGATCGAACCCCCAAAAACCTCACCCTTTTTAACCGGGGTTTTTCATTAAATCTTTTAAAAAAAATAAAAATTTTAAATTAAAATTGTAAAGAAAAAGGGACCCAAGGGGAACTAATGGCCCATTTTTTGGGGCCCAACGTTTCGTTTCCCCAGGAGCTTTATAAAGGGCCATTACAAACAATAATGGACACGGGGTTTATTAAAGGCCCCGAGTGAGGTGAATACTGTGGGGTACCTTTTCCCGTTGTTCACTAGGGGTAGTATTAGTAGTAGTAGTATAGTAGTGACAAAATAATACAATAGGGTGGGAGAAAATTAAATTTAAATTCCCGTACATGAGTAAAAGGATATAAAAGCTTTTACTTGGGTAAATAAAATGGTTGGACAAATAAAAAACGGGAATAAAGGAAACTTTTTTTCAGTTTTTCATTTCCCTGTAATGTGCTTTTTTGGAGTATAACAGGAGGGGCCTATGTGATGGCGGTTTACTGTTTCAGGAGGATTTTCCCAAAGGACTTCGGGGAGGTTTGAAGCTGCGTTGTTTTGTTTTAATTTTTCGAAACGGGCGATCAGTGCTGATTCAAGCATTTGCGTGTGGGGAAAAATTAGTTTCTTTTATCACTAATTGGGGGGTCTCTAAATTTTAAAAAGGATTGGGGGAAATTTTCCGGTGTTGTACACAGGGGGTTGTTTAAGTTGTCGTTCCTACAGGAAAAAGTGTTCATTGGGGGGGGTGTCGGGTTTTTGCGTTTCCCCTACGTAGATCTTGTCACAGCCTCCACGGGGTATAGTGTAAACCCTGAAAGGGATGGTTCGGGGTGTTTGGGGTTTTTGCCCTGGTTAATCCTTTTTTTGAAGTGGAAGAACGAGGGCGCTCTGGTTTTAGCTTGTGAAAGTTTTTTTGGGGGGTTTAGTCCCAACCGGCTGTTTGGGAAGAATTATAACTTTTTTTGGGAAACCCGGGGTTGTTGATGCGTGGAAAATTTAAATAAACTAAAGAGCTCTTTTCTTGCTCTTTGATGAAAAAAGAAGGAAATTGAACTCAGTGAATTTTTGGGGGAAAGGGAAGTACATTCCTCGTCCCCAAAAAACTCCGGATACAAATTCGGTATGTCTTAGGAAAAAAAACCCCATGATTGATGCTCTTTTGGTTTTTTGGTATCTTTACTGGAAAAGAAATTTTGTTTAGGGTTTATTTTTTTTGGGGGGGTTTTCCCATAAAATTTTAAATCTTAGGTTTTGTCTACTTTGTGAATGAGGACGTCGAAAGGGAAAGGGGAGCTTGTCTTGGACTCTTTTTTCTAGTGTAAAATGAACGCTGGTTCAATGCGTTTAGCCCTTTCCTGAAGTCCTGTACAAACAAAACGTTTTGGAGTTATTACGAGGACATCGCCACGTAACGTAAACTAAGTTTACGCTTGAAGGGTGAGGGTTTGGGGAAGATACATCACTGCCCCTTTAAGGGGCCCCGCCAAAGACCCAAAAATTAACGTCACCACCGCCGACCAAAGGGGCGGTGGAGTCGTCATCTCAAACCAGTGACTACAACATAAAAAGATGGACCTTTTTTAATTTATCAATCCCAAAATTTCGAAAACCCCTCAGCACCAAAAAGGGGGGGGGGACGTCACCAAAGACTTTTTTATACAAAACCAGACCAAAAAATCAAACGCCTTGAGAAGGGGAAAAAATTCGGGTTTTGTACCAAGCAACCCTAAACCACACACCCTGTTGGTTTACCCAAACCCTAAAAAAATATTCCTCTCCCGAAAAAATCACGTCAGGAATAGGGGGGAGTGCTCCCCACAAAATACCGGGGGTTTTTGCAAACATCTTTTTCCTTTCCCTTTTTGGGGCCAAACAGCCCCGTCATCTTTAAAAATTTAGGCGAACCCTTTTCAACCGCATCCGTTTAAACCCCTCCCCCGTAAAAGAAAATAAGTAGTTTGATGGACTTTTTCCCCCTTCCCAAAGTACCTAAACCCAAAAAAACCCCTCGAGTTCTAAGACGTAAAAGTCAACCAGGACCTTAATCTTCCCTTTTCCTCCCGGAGATTTTGGGTTTACTTGATTTAAAATCTGTGTTAACTTTTAAAATTTTTCCTTCAATAACAAACTCAAAAAAACAAACCAAAGGCATGGGAATGGGGTTTCCCCCCTAAGTTCCCTCCTTTGCCAACTTATAAGGGGAACCAACCCAGAGGCCCCAAAAACTTCGCCAACATCATCCCCTTTAAGGTCACTTGGTTACGTTTCGTGGGGCGATGTCCCCGAAATAATCCAAAAAAGTTTTGATGTACAAGGGTCTTCAGGCAAAGGCTCAAAGCAGTTGAACCCCCCGATTCAGTTTTTAAATAGAAGAAAAGCCAATGACAAAACTACTTTCCTCGACGTCCCCCATTCACCCAAAAAAAGACCAACCCAAAATTTCAAGTTTTTCGAAACCCCCCCCAAATTAAAAAAAAGAACTCACAACTTCTTTTTTCCAGTCAAATACCAAAAACCCAAAAAAGGCATAAACATGGGTTTTTCCTAAGGGCATTTCCCAATTTGTAGTCCGGTTTCTTGACCCAGGGAAAGGGAATTACATTCACCAAACCTTCAATGATTCAAAATTTCCCTTTTTTTTTCATCAAAGACTGCAAGAAAAAAACTCTTAAATCCAATTCTCCACGCATCAACACCGTCCCCAACAAGTTTTAATTTTTCCCCAAAAGCCAGGTTGCACTAAAAAGTCTCAAAAGTACTTTTTACAGCTAACCCCAGAAGGGCGCCATCGTTTTTTCCAATTCAATAAAGGATCTAACCAGGGCCAAAACCCAAGCACCACGAACCAGTCAATGCAGGAGTTTACACATAACCCCCGTGGAGGCTGTGACAAGATCTTTCGTGGTGAAACAGCAAAAAACCCCGAAAACCCCCCCAATGAACACATATACGCATGTAGGGAAAGGGCAACCCAAACAACGCCTGTGTTTTCAACACCCCAAAATTTCCAAAAATCATTTTTAAAGAAAATTTTGAGCCCCCCAATTATGAAAAAAAGAAATAATTTCCGCCCCACGCAAGTGCCTTGAAACAAACACTGTCGCTGTTTCGAATACAATTAAACAAAACAACGGCAGCTTCACCCTCTCCGAAATTCTTAGCCCCGAATCCCCTGAAAAAAAAGTAAAACCCGCCCTAAAATATCTCTCCCGTTATAAATAAAACCCCAAAACAAAATTAAAAGAGAGTGAAAAAACTGAAACAAGCTGCCTCATTCCAGTTTTATTTGCCCAAACCCATTTTTAAGGGTTTCCCAAGTAAAAGCCCTTTTTTATCCTTTTTCTCTTTTACGAATTAATTGCTTTACATTTTGTATTTTTTTTTGTCCCCTACCATAATACTACACTACTATACTACTACTACTACACCACTACTAATACTACTTTACTAATACTACTTCTATACTACTACTACTACTTTTCCAATATGAACATCGGGGGGGGGGGGAAAGGGGGGGACCCCCACAGTATTTTACCTCACTCGGGGCCTTTTTATTCCCCCCTGTGCCCTGTATTGTTTTTAATTTGGGTTGATAAAGTTCCCGGGAGCAAACGTTGCCACAAAAAATGTAAAATTTGTTTCCTTTTTGTCCTTTTAAATTTACTATGGGCGGTTTAATTTTACCCAACCTTTTTTTACATTTTATTATTATTAAGGTATTCTTGAAAGGGAAAAAACCGGGACATTCTTAATTTAAAAGGTGACTGGGGGGGGGGGGGGGGCTTAATGAAAAGGTGACATGTTTTTAATGACCCCAGGGGGGGCACCCCAGTGTCAAAATTTTGTTTTAAAAAAATTTAACGTATCTTCAGTTCGAAATATGTTAAAATTTGGGAAAAGGGGGAACACTTTCAGGAGGCCTGTTTGGGCCCTACTAGGAAAGGGCCCCTTTTCAATTAAACCCACCCCAACAAAACATTTGACCAACCCAAATTTTTAAAAAGCCACCCCAAAAAATAAGCTCTGATTTGAAAGTCCCCTCAAATCCAACCCCTAAAAAATTACTTATCCAAAACCCAAAAAATTTAAATACCCCAAAATCCCGCCCAATAACCCAACTAGGTAGACTGTTCCCCTCATCAAATACCCCCTTTCCAACCAAAAACTTTCCTATGCCCTTTTCCCAAAATCTAAATTTAATCAAATTTAAATCCATTACTGCGGGTTCTCTCTTGGAAGATATCCTCAAGACCTTTTAATATCCCCTTTATTAATACCTATCTTCCACTTATACACTTCGATCAGGTCTCCCTCATTCTTCTCTAACAAGTGAATGTAACTTAAGAGTCTTCAATCTTTCTTCATAAGGAAGATTTCTAATGCTATGTACTATTTAGTCATCCTACGCTGAATGTTTTCTAACGAATTTTATGTCCTTTCTGTAATATGGAGACCAAACTGAGCTGCATAATCTAGGTGAGGCCTTTACTAATGATGTATAAAGCTGCAGCATGACCTCTGACTTCTGTTACTTACACTTCTTGATATAAGTCCCAGTAATCTATTTGCCTTATTACGTACGCTTAGGCATTCTGTCTGGTTTAAGGTTGCTGCTTACCATAACCCCCAAGTCCTTTTCCCCAATCTGTATGGCTAAGTTCTTCTTTCATTTAACTTATAAGTACTAGGGTTAGGGGCACTCCCAAGCTTCAGAACCTTGCATTTATCTACATTGAACTGCATCTGCCACTTTCTGACCAAGAACAGAGTTTGTTTAAATCCTCCTGAAGTTCCATAACACTACGTTTGAATCAATTATCCTACCTATCTTTGTGTCATCGGCGAATTTACTCATATCACTAGTAATTCCCTCATCAAGATCATTGATATATATTATAAACAACAACGGGCCTAAACTGATCCCTGTGGAACGCCACTTGTTACAGATCCCCACTCGGATTTAACCCCATTTATGGACACCCCTCTGCTTCCTGTCAGTGAGCCATGACTCGATCCACGAAAAGCACTTTTTTCCCCCCAAAGCCCATGAGCTGCCACTTCTTTAACAGTCTAGGTGCGGAACTCTATCAAAAGCCTTACTAAAATCTAAGTAAATAATATCAAATTCTTTATCGTGGTCAACAGCCTCAAAAGCTTTACTGAAGAAAGTTAATAAATTAGTTAGACAAGACCGGCCTCTTGTGAATCCATGCTGAGTATCATTAATCAAGCTATGCTTATCGAGATGGCTTCTTATAATCTCACTATAATTGACTCTAGAATTTGCCTACAAATTTAGTCAGGCTTATTGGGCGGTAATTTGACGTAACGACTTTGTCCCCTGTTTTAAAAAAAAGGAATTACATTAGCCATCTTCCACATATCAGACACTACACCTGTTTGAAGAGATAAATAAAAATATTAGTTAATGGTTCACAGAGTTTCCCTTTTGCATTCCTTAAGAACCCTTGAAAAAACCTCATCAGGACCCGGCGACTTATTTTGCTTCAGTCTGTCTATCTGCTTCACAACCATTTCACTAGTGACTGGTTTTTACATAATTTATCTTCTTCTAGCCCACTATAAAAATTACTGGAATATTGTTAGTGTCTTCCTGTGTAAAAACTGAGAAAAATAATTATTAAAATCGAGCACATTTCATTCTCTTTGTCAGTAAAGGGGCTCATAGTTATTTTAAGGGCCAAACTTATCTCTACTTTTTTTTAAAAGACCTGGAAAAAACTTTTTGGGTTA
>NC_069423.1:8587432-8645561 GCF_026875155.1 Cherax quadricarinatus | reverse complement strand
CGCCCAGGCTGTTAGTGGCTGCAAACAATCCAACGTAGGGCCCAAAACCCCGGTGGTCATTTTCTGCAGTTTCTATCAGTTTCAAACAGTTTTCTCCCGTTTCTTACAATTTTTACTTTTTGACAGTTCCTCGTTTCTGCTTTTATCATTTTCGACAGTTTTAATAATTTCTGAAATTTTCTCCCAGTTTCTATCATTTTTCTGACAATTTTGACAGTTTCTACAAATTTCTGTCAGTTTTGACAGTTTCTCCCAAATTTTTAAGTTGTTTCTACCAGTTTCTAAACAGTTTTATCATTTTGACGTTTCTTTCATTTTTCTGACGTTCTACCCTTTTTCAACGTTTCTTCAGTTTCTGTCAATCTATATAAGTTTTGACGTTTTACTAGTTTCTGACGTTTATATTGTTTTTGAATTTATCATTTTGACATTTTTCAGTATCTAAACATTTTAAGTTTTGACAGTTATATTTTTTTTCTGACAGATTATATCAGTTTCTAAAGATTATATCAGTTTCTACAGATTATACGTTTCTAAATATTATATCATTTCTGACGATTTATCAGTTTTGACAGATTTTTCAGTTTCGACATATTAATCTTTTTCTGACAGATTATTTTCATTTCTAAAGTTTATATCAGTTTCGCAGATTATATCAGTTTCGACAGATTATACGTTTTGACAAAATTATATCGTTTCTGAATATTATTTTTTCTGACAGATTATATCATTTCTACAGATTAATCATTTCTGACAGATTATATCAGTTTTGAGTTAACAGTTTTCTGACTATTTATCATTTTAAAGATTTATCAGTTTTCTGACAATTATATCATTTCTGACGATTATATCATTTTCTGACAGATTATATCTTTTTGACAGATTATAAATTTTTGAAAAAATTTTATCATTTTCTGAAGATTTATCAGTTTTGATAGATTATATCGTTTCTGAAAAAATTTTATCATTTTGACGATTATTTCAGTTTCTGCAGATTTTCGTTTCTGACGATTGTATCAGTTTTGACAGATTATATCGTTTTGACAGATTTTTTTATTTTCTGACATTTTATATCATTTTCGACAGATTATATCGTTTCTGAAGAAATCATTTTCTGACGATTATATCATTTTTGCAGATTATATCGTTTCGGGACGTTATATCATTTTAAGTTTATATCATTTTGACGATTTTATCATTTCTGACAGTTTATACAGTTTCTGAAGTTTATTCTTTTTCTGAAGTTTATATCGTTTCGACAGTTTATACAGTTTCTGCAGTTTATTCGTTTCGGGCAGATTATATCAGTTCTGACGATTATACATTTTTTCTGACAGTTATATCATTTCTGACGATTTAAATCATTTTCTGCAGATTTATCAGTTTCGCAGATTTAATCAGTTTCTGACAGAGTTACATTTTCTGACAGTTATATCAGTTTCTGAAAATTTACGTTTCTGACGATTATATCAGTTTCTGCAGATTATATCTTTTTTTGACAGATTATATCTTTTTGACAGTTTATCAGTTTTGACAGATTATATCATTTTTCTAAAGTTATATCATTTTGAAGATTTATTTTTCTGACGATTTATCATTTTTGAAGATTAATCATTTTCTGACGATTATTCAGTTTCTGACAGATTATTCAGTTTCTGATGATTATATGTTTCTGACGATTATATCAGTTTCTGACAATTATATCATTTCTGAAAAAATTATATCGTTTCTACAGATTGATCAGTTTTCTGACGATTATATCATTTTGACAGATTATATTATTTTTGACATATTAATCAGTTTCTGACAGATTAATCATTTTCGAAGATTAATCAGTTTTGAAAATTTAATCGTTTTCTGACAGATTTAAATATTTCGACAGTTTATATCAGTTTCTGCAGATTTATCAGTTTCTGACAGATTATTTTTGTTTCTGACAGATTCTTGTTTCTGCGCTTCTACTATTACTGATAGTTTTAAAAAGTTTTTCATTTCATCATTTTTCTGAAAGTTTCTACAGTTTCGACAATTTTCCAGTTTCTGTCAGTTTTGACAGTTTCACCGTTTCCGTCATTTTTCTGACGTTTCTGTGACAAAAGTAATATTTAAGGAAAAACGGATGAAAGAATTAGCATTCTGTAGGTCATTTTAAATTTTAGGTCCCGGAAATAGGTCACCGGAAGGCAGGTTACCTGAATAAGGTCACCGAAAGCAGGTCCCCGGAAATAAGTCATCGGAAGGAGGTCCCCAAAAAAGTCAGGTCACCTGAAAGTCGGTTCCCGGATCTCAGGCCAACGGAAGTCGGGTTACAAAAGGGGGACCGCAGGCTAAGATCGTTGCGTCTTTTTAAAGTTTCATTAAAATGTGCAGACGGGGTGACGAGCCCCCCAGCCCCCCTTAGTGCTGAAAGGGGCACATGAAAAAAAGGGGGAAGGCCCGGGGGGGTCGTCCTGGGGGTGGGGGGTGTTGAGAGCGGGGGTGGTCTCCTAAATGCACCCCACCTTTTTGACCAAACAGTAAATAGGTCCTGGGTGTTGGGGTGAGTGGGGGGGGGTGCATCCGGGGGGCGGGAGCCGCCCCTTTGGCTTTTTGGGAAATTTATCCTCTAAATTAAATAATAAGGGTTAACTTGGGTAACTAAACCTCGGGGTTAAACAATCTTGGGTTATCTGGTAAATGGGTGCCTGAGTAGATGAAGGAAAAGGGGAAACATTCCCTTTGCTCAGCACACTAAGTGGTGACAAAAACGGGACCCCCCCCAGACCTCCCTTCTAGGTGTTGGTCTCAGTGGTGCAGAAAAAGTCGTGACCTCAGGTCCCCAACATACAATTCCTGCTGGACCTCTGATTGCTTGTCCTGATGAGGCAGATCCCTTGATCTGGGGAGGGAAGAGGACGAGGGGGATGGGAAACACACAAAAGTCAGTTGAGGTAACTCGGGGCGGTGCCCAAGGAAGGCCGGGCCGAAAACCCTTCTCCAAAAACATTGACGTCGTACCCGGCTAATTTCCACTTTAAAAGAAACGTTCTACTTTTTTCTTAACCCAGGTACTGTATCCCCCCCTTTCCCCACTTAGTACATACCACAGGTATTGTGCTATGCTGTACATCACTGTCAACCTCCCCCCAATTTATATAAGATTTTTACATGCCAACCAAACATTAAACCTACTTCTGTATAATATTTTTGATAATTAACTACTTTTTTATTAATTTTATATAAATATATATTTTTAAATAAATTATATTATATTATATAAATTTATATATATATATATATATATATTTATATATAATTTTATATATTATATATATATTATATAATATATTAAAAGTCTTGGGAAAAAATTTGCTGAAAATAGGGTACAGACATAAAAACGTATAATATTTACTTTCTACTCTCACAGTTGTTTCTTTAAATTTTTCCCAAAAATTATAGTCATAATAAATGTAAAGATGTACGGTGAGGGTTGGCACCAGAAAGTTTTTCCTTGGAGCTTGGAGCTTGACGGGGGTTAAGCGGGGATCATATTAAGTTCAAGAGTTATTTGCTTTTGATAAAGTTATGCTGTTTTGGGCCCTCTTGGAACCGCCACAATGCTGAGTCCAGGTACAAACTAACAATTTTGTAAAAAAATTAACTCGGAGGTGTGTGAATACAAATTCCCCATTCTTTATACACGACACTCATCACGCCGTCACTCACGGCTTTAAACTTTCTCATGTTCGGGAATAAGGAGAAAATTAGAAAGACAGAAAAATTTAATTATATGCTGTGTTATATGTGAATGTCTCCCGTTGCGTTTACCCCGGGAATTTCCCAAATTTTTCCAAATGTCCTTCAAAACATGCCCCCACGTTTTATTAATTATCTTTTAAATCATTAAGTGCCTGGTATGAAGCTATAGGGGAGAATAGACATTCTGTGAGGTTTCCATGAAGTCTCTCTAATTTCACTTAACACCACACACAAAAACCTTTTCTCCATTCCTATGTAGTCCGATTGTGTCTTCAAAACTATAAAAGACCAACAGAAGATAGAAAAAAAATTTAAAAGGAAATGTTAGGGGAAAATTTAAAAATTTATAATTTTTATAATATATATAATTATATTTTATATATATATAATAATTTATATAATATTTTATATTATGTAATACCACAAGAAGTGAAAATTTTGAAAAAAAAATTACATGTACTGGAAATGGTTTTTTTGCTGCAAGAAGGAGATATAAATTACTGTAAATTTGGGGGAAAATTTAAAAAAAACAGAAAAGGGGGAGTGAGAAACATCCCGTCTTTAAAACAAGTAAAAGGGAAAGCGAAAAATATTTTAGAACTTACAACACGGTTTGTGTCGACTAAAAAGATGGCGAAAAGAAATAAAAGACGAAATTCACCGAGGGATTTTTTTAAAAAAATATTACTACTAATTTAAAAAATTAACCAAAGCCCCCTTTTTAATATTACACAGCGGAAATACCCGAAGGTTCGGAACGCAGATGTCGGATGGTGCTGTACAGGGGTTACTCTTACATTCCCGGCCTCTGACGCCACTCACCCTCTTCTAAGTCGGCATGGAGAAAAGCCCCCCCAGAGTTCTGGTTCCTGAAATGTATTTTTAATTGACGAAAGGCAGGAAAAAGGAATGATGGATCTTAATTACTCGGAGGTTGAACACCCGGCCCCTTCCCCGCCTGCCCCGTCCTTAATAGGAAAGCACTGAAAGTATAAAAAACTAAGATGGTAAAACACTGATATAAAAGCAATATTGCATTATGCAATAAGATCACAGTAAACACGGATATCACAAAATTTCGAACAACCCCTGAGAAAAAAATAGCGAAATTCCAAGACCTTCGTGACTTCTCGCATTATCGTGTGCAAGTCACAGAATCCTTTTATTATCAGGGAGAAAATACGAAAGTGTTTGGGAAATTTTGTTGTTTTTTCACAGTGGTTGTTAAATATATAAATATATATATATATATTATATATATATAATATATATATATATTTTTTAAGTTATATATATAATATATATAATAATTATATAATATATTATATTATTTATTTATAATTATTTAAAATATAACTGAAATACAGATGGGGTCCACCTTGGTGTAAATTGGGGACCCCTAGCCCGGAGAAATGGATAAAAAAAGGGTTGGGAAAAATTTTGGATTTCTTCCCGAAGCCGTTTGAAAATTCCCCTTCCCCTTCCACCCCCCTCTTTTGTATATATTTTTTTCCCAAAAGGAATATTTTTTTACATAATATGGACAGAAGATTAAGGAACTTTTTTGAAGAAGGTGGCATATAAGGGACTGTTGTTAATTGTATCACGATTATAAGGCGGGAAAATTCATCAGCTCTCAGATGGGGCGTGGCCCCAAAATACGCAGGCATTCCCCTTTGAACAGCCGCCTGAGCCCCCTGGAACGAAAACTAGCTGCCCCGAGTTGTTCCCTGGGGTTTTTTCCCACTCTTAAGGAAAATTTGATGCACTCTTTCCCATGAGCCCAAGGGTCCTGGGCCTAGGGAACAAAATATAAGATGGGCAAGTTTCCATATTTTTTAGACTTTTGGGGGCCCCCGGGAAATGGCGCTGCCCCTCCTTCCCTCTGGTTATTGGATAGGTATCAGCCAAAGGTAGAGAAAGTATTCCCCCACCCCTGCTTCCCATCTGTCCACTTGAAGGGTTTTCCATCTGGACGCTTCTGGGGGGCCATCGATTGCATGTTGGGGTGGCTCCCTTACTGTGGGATCCCGCTGTTGTGAGGTCCTTTATAATGTTATTTTTAACCCCCTCATGTCTTTCCATCTTTCCCTCGGATTTACGGCACCAAGACCATGGTACCCGAATCGGTTGCTCTTCACTGCCACAAATACACCTTGTTCCGGGGGAATAGGGGGGCAAGTCGAAGGGCAACACCCAGCGGATGGTCGTGGGTCAGGGGTTGCCCAAAGGCGGAGTTGGGAACAGCCAACAGAAAGCCCCCGCCTGAGGGGGTCTCACGCCAGCAGGGGGCTCTAAACCCTTCCCCGACACCTTGAAACATTTTGAGGCTTATTATCCCATTGGACCATCCCAGGCGATTTTTGTAGTTTTTGGGGGGGAGGTTGGTTTCAGAGCCCGTTAGATTATCCCAGATCATTGCTCCCTCAATGAATTTTTGGTCCTGGACTCCAATCTTTCCCTAAAATGTTCGGAAATTGCTGCTCACTCTCTGGATGCAATACACAGGAAGAAAAACAGGAACGCAATTGTGATGACTTGCGGACCCAATATATAAATATATATATAAATTTTATATATTATAATATTTTATTAATTATATTATATAATATATATATTTTTTAAAATATATATATATTTATATATATAAATTATATATATATATTTAAATATATTATTATTTATAATATTATATATTATATATATATATATTATTATATGCAATAAATCCAGTAACAGTGATTTTAAAATATGCAAAACAACCACTGTGAAAGATAGTGAATATTTTTTTGTGGGTGTCGTGAGGACCTGTTAGTTGGACCAGGGAGTTACTGCAGTGTTCTTTTTTTGGGTCCGGTATGTCGCGCGTTAGTGTTTCTTTGTTTTGGGAGTTTGACGTATGGGCAAGCCCCTTTTAAATTTCTTCCCTTTGATGTTTACTTTATAATTCCCTTGACAAAGTGAGTAGTCCGAAGCGTTTGGGAATTTCACTACTCTTTCACAGCGGTTGTTTTTTATATATATATATATATTTTAAAATATATATATTATTATTTTTATATATATTATATTTTATAAATTTTAATATAAAACAAATATATGTGTATATACATCTGCAGTCCTCAATCAAAAGGATGGTAAGAGTTAAACCTTGACAAGGATTCCTAAAAACCACTACTTGTTGTGTCAAGATTTTCTCACCTTGTGTTCCCATCACTTGGCAGAGGAGATAGTTGAGCGTGCTGCCCCCACAATCCCGGGTCAAAAGGGTCGAGTGTTGTCTCTGGCACCTCAGGAAATTCGTACCGACTGCTGCCCCTCCAAGTTGAAATTTATTTCTTCTTCCCCTCCTCCCTCAGCAAGTTACCTTTCAGCCAGTTCTCTCTCAGCTCTTTTGCCTCTCTTTGATCTAGTTCCCAGTGGGCTCTCATTTGGCGAGCATAACTCTTCCACTGAAACATTAGACAGATGGTTGAGACGGATCCCAGGTATATAACTAGAAGAATCCACGAAGTGTAAACTACAATAACTAAGACTGTAACTTCAAAGATTAGAAAGTGGAAATGATTAAAGGAGTTGGGATGGAACAAGAAAGTAGGCTGGAGGAATAGGGAGGGCAAGAAAGCAGACAAAAGGCTAAAAATAGTAATTACGTCACTTGCAGTGCTATAGCAATATGTAATATATTTAGTCAATCATACAAAGAGAGAAAACAATTCTAACTGTAAATTAAGTGAAAAACACCTGAGGGGTTAGCAAACACAATGTTTCGTGTCCCTTTTTCAAGAAACCTGTCCTTGACCACAGATGACACGAGCAGTGATGATCAAATTACCTCATAACAGCAGTACAGAGGTCCAGGCTGGCCCTGGTTGGGTGCACATACTTCGTAACTTTGGCACACAGAGTCGTTGAAAGAGCAGGGTATTGACACTGGCTCTCGTGTGTCGGTGGTGTTTGATTGTAGATGCCCTGTGACCAGTGTCGACCCAGTTTCCAGGCCTGATGGAGGCCTAGTGTCCGGACCTGGGAGGTGCTGGATACCTTGGCCGTGTGAGTTGTCTCTCAGGGAGCATAGATCTCCCGCTAGAAGGAAAAAAAAGGTTTAGGTCAGGTAATAGCAAACACAGATGTGGAGACTAAACCCAGGTTCTGAACTAAGAAAAATAAAGGAAGGGTAGACATAGTGGACAGATTGAAGAAAGAAGTGGATGGAAAAAAAAGATATAGTTAAGAACACGGAGTCATGAAAAATACACAAAAGGGAAAATAAAGAGAAGGATGGAAGAACAATAAGAATTTATAACAAGGGGAGGGCAGTAAGCAGACCACCAGGTGAAGCCGTAATTAGAACACAAGGTGAAGCAGTGATCAGACCATCAGGTGAAGCAATAATCGACCACCAGATGAAGCAGTAATTAGAAGACAAGGTGAAGCAGTGATCAGACCATCAGGTGAAGCAATGATCAGAACCCCTACGTGAAAGCAGTGATCAAATTTCCAGGTAAAAAAGAGATCAGAACACCAGGTGAAGAAATGATCCGACATCCTGGGGAAGCAATAATCAAACCACCAGGTAAAGCAGTAAATTCCGACGTACAGGTGAAGAAAAATCAGACCACCAGGTGAAGCAGTGATCAGTCCACCAGGTCGAGTATTTTCAAAATACACCAATATCTTTCCCTAGTTTATATAATACCCAAATGCCAAGTAAAAACAAAGTGAACGTACCTGCAGGTTGAGCCGTACACTGATTAGTGTCCTTGTTCAAGACCTGTCCTTGACCACAGATGGCACGAGCAGTGATGATCAAATTACCAACATAACAGGCATTTCAGAGGTCCAGCTGGCCCTGGTTGGTGCACATACTTCGTAACTTTGGCACTCAGAACGTTGAAGAGCAGGGTATTGACAACTAGCTTCGTGTGTCGGCGGTGTTTGATTGTAGATGCCCTGTGACCAGTGTCGACCTAGTTTCCAGGCCTGATGGAGGCCTAGGTCGGACTGGGAGGTGCTGGATACCTTGGCCGTGTGAGTTGTCTCTCTGGAGCATAGGTCTCCCGCTAGAGGAAAAATAATAGTTTAGAGTCAGGTAATAGCAAACACAAATGCTGAGACTTAAACCCAGGTACTGACTAAGAACTAAGGGAAGGGTAGACATAGTGGACAGATGAAGAAAGAAGTGGGAGGAAAACAAGATAAGAGTTAAGAACACGGAGTCATGGAATATACATGGTAGGGAAAATAAAGAGAAGGATGGAAGAACAGTAAAGAATTTATAACAAAGTGAGGCAGTAAGCAGACCATCATGTGAAGCAGTGATCAGACCATCAGGTGAAGCAATAATCGGACCACCAAGTGAAGCAACAATCACCCCACCAGTGAAGCAATAATCAGACCACAAGGTCTAGTATATCTCAATACAACGATATGTCCACAATGTATACAATACAAAATCCTAACTACGACCAAAATACACGTACCTTCAGGTTGAGCCGTACATTGACTAGTGTCCTTGTTCAAGACCTGTCCAGGACCACAGATTATCAGAGCGCTGATGACAAGGTTCCCAACGTAACAGGCAGTACAGAGGTCAAGGCTGGCCCTGGTTGGTGCACACACTTCGAAACTCTGGCACACAGAGCCGTTTGAAAGAGCAGGGTATTGACAGTGGCTTTGGTGTTGTGGTGGTTGTTGTTCGCTTGGTTGTGGGGTGGTTGTGCGAGTCGTGGTTGTAGGTCTAGTGGTGTGGTTGCTCTAGGAGTTGTAGTTGTAGTTTTGAGGGTTGTGGTTGTTCTAGGAGTTGTGGTTGTTGTAGTTGTAGCTCTGGTGTTGTGGTTGGTGGTATGCTTGTTGATGGCGGTGGGGTAGGTCCTGCTGTGGGCTGGGTGACTGGTCCTGGTGTGGGCTGAGTGACTGGTCCTGATGTGGGCTGAGTGGGCTGGTCCTGGTGTGGGCTGAGTGATGGTCCTGGTGTGGGCTGAGTGACTGGCTCTGGTGAGGGCTGAGTGACTGGTCCTGGTGTGGGCTGAGAGTCTGGTCCTGGTGTGGGCTGAGTGACTGGTCCTGATGTGGGCTGAGTGACTGGTCCTGGTGTGGGCTGAGTGACTGTCCTGGTGTGGGCTGAGTGACTGGCTCTGGTGAGGGCTGAGTGACTGGTCCTGGTGTGGGCTGAGAGTCTGGTCCTGGTGTGGGCTGAGTGACTGGTCCTGGTGTGGGCTGAGTGGGCTGGTCCTGGTGTGGGCTGAGTGACTGGTCCCGGTGTGGGCTGAGTGACTGGCTCGGTGAGGGGTGAGTGACTGGTCCTGGTGTGGGCTGAGAGTCTGGTCCTGGTGTGGGCTGAGAGTCGGTCCTGGTGTGGGCTGAGAGTTGGCCCTGGTGTGGGCTGGGTGAGTGGTCGTGGGTGTGGGCTGGGTGACTGGTCCTGGTGTGGCTGGGTGACTGGTTTCCCGGTGTGGGCTGAGAGTCTGGCCCCGGTGTGGGCTGAGAGTCTGGCCCTGGTGTGGGCTGGGTGAGTGGTCCTGGTGTGGGCTGGGTGACTGGTCCTGGTGTGGGCTGGGTGATGGTCCTGGTGTGGGCTGAGTGACTGGTCCTGGTGTGGGCTGAGTGACTGGTCTGGTGTGGGCTGAGAGTCTGGCCTGGTGTGGGCTGAGAGTCTGATCCTGGGGTGGCTGGGTGGGTGGGCCTGGTGTGGGCTGGGTGACTGGTCCGGTGTGGGCTGGGTGACTGGTCCTGGTGTGGGCTGGGTGACTGGTCCCGGTGTGGGCTGAGAGTCTGGTCCTTGTGTGGGCTGAGTGACTGGTCCTGGTGTGGGCGGAGGGCTGGTCCCGGTGTGGGCTGAGTGACTGGTCCTGGTGTGGGCTGAGTGACTGGTCCTGGTGTGGGCTGAGTGACTGGCCCTGGTTTTGGGCTGAGTGACTGGTCCTGGTGTGGGTGAGAGTCTGGTCCTTGTGTGGGCTGAGTGACTGGTCCTGGTGTGGGCTGGGTGACTGGTCCTGGTGTGGGTGAGAGTCTGGGCCTGGTGTGGGCTGAGAGTCTGGTCCTGGTGGGGCTGAGAGTCTGGTCCTGGTGAGGGCTGGGTGACTGGTCCTGGTGTGGGCTGAGAGTCTGTCCGGTGAGGGCTGAGAGTCTGGTCCTGGTGTTGGCGAGTGACTGGTCCTGGTGAGGGCTGAGAGTCTGGTCCTGGTGAGGGCTGGGTGAAATGGTCCTGGTGTGGGCTGGGTGACTGGTCCTGGTGTGGGCTGAGAGTCTGGTCCTGGTGTGGGCTGGGTGACTGGTCCTGGTGTGGGCTGGGTGTCTGGTCCTGGTGTGGGCTGGGTGACTGGTCCTGGTGTGGGCTGAGTGTCTGGTCCTGGTGTGGGCTGGGTGACTGGTCCTGGTGTGGGCTGGGTGTCTGGTCCTGGTGGGCTGGGTGACTGGTCCTGGGTGGGGTGAGTGACTGGTCCTGGTGTGGGGTGGGTGTCTGGTCCTGGTGTGGGCTGAGAGTCTGGTCCTGGTGTGGGCTGGGTGACTGGTCCTGGTGTGGGCTGGGTGTCTGGTCCTTGTGTGGGCTGGGTGACTGGTCCTAGAGTTGGCTGGGTGACTGGTCCTTGTGTGGGCTGAGAGTCTGGTCCTGGTGTGGGCTGAGAGTCTGGTCCTGGTGTAGGCTGGGTGGCTGCTCCTGGTGTGGGCTGGGTGACTGGTCCTGGTGTGGGCTGGGTGTCTGGTCCTGGTGTGGGCTGAGAGTCTGGTCCTGGTGTGGGCTGGGTGACTGGTTCTGGTGTGGGCTGGGTGACTGTTCCTGGTGTGGGCTGAGAGTCTGCTCCTGGTGTGGGCTGAGAGTCTGCCCTGGTGTGGGCCGAGGTCTACTCCCGGTGTGGGCTGAGAGTTGCTCCTGGTGTGGGCTGAGAGTCTGCTCCTGGTGTGGGCTGAGAGTCTGCTTCCTGGTGTGGGTTGAGAGTCTGCTCCTGGTGTGGGATGAGAGTCTGTCCTGGGTGGGGCTGAGAGTCTGCTCTGGTGTGGATTGAGAGTCTGCTCCTGGTGTGGGCGAGAGTCTGCTCCTGGTGTGGGTTGAGAGTCTGGTCCTGGGGTGGGCTTGGAGTCTGCTCCTGGTGTGGGCCGAGAGTCTGCTCCTGGTGTGGGCTGAGAGTCTGCTCCTGGTGTGGGCTGAGAGTCTGCTCCTGGTGTGGGCTGAGAGTCTGCTCCTGGTTTGGGCTGAGAGTCTGCTCCTGATTGTGGGCTGGAGTCTGCTCCTGGTGGGGGGATGAGAGTCTGCTCCTGGTGTGGGCTTGGAGTCTGTTCCTGGTGTGGTTTAGAGTCTGCTCCCGGGGTGGGGGTGAGAGTCTGCTCCTGGTGTGGGATGAGAGTCTGCTCCTGGTTTGGGCTGGGAGTCTGCTCCCGGTGTGGGCTGAGAGTCTGCTTCCTGGGGTGGGCTGAGAGTCTGCTCCTGGTGTGGGATGAGAGTCTGCTCCCGGTGTGGGGTGAGAGTCTGCTCCTGGTTTGGGCTGGGAGTCTGCTCCTGGTGTGGGTGAGAGTCTGCTCCCGGTGTGGGGTGAGAGTCTGCTCCTGGTTTGGGCTGAGAGTCTGCTCCTGGTGTGGGCTTGGAGTCTGCCCAGGTGTGGCTTGGAGTCTGCTCCAGGTGTGGGCTGGGGGTCTGGTCCAGGTTTGGGTCTTGGGTGTGGTTCAGGTGTGGGTGGTGAGTGTGGGTTCAGTGTGGGTCTAGTGCCTGGTCCAGGTGTGGGTCTTGTATGTGGTCTATGTGTGGGTCTTGTGTGTGGTTCAGGTGTGGGTCTTGTGTGTGGTTCAGGTGTGGGTCTTGTGTGTGGTTCAGGTGTGGGTCTTGTGTGTGGTTCAGGTGTGGGTCTTGTGTTTTGGTTCAGGTGTGGGTCTTGTGTGTGGTTCAGGTTGGGGTCTTTGTGTGGTTCAAGTATGGGTGTAGTGCCTGGTCCAGGTGTGGGTCTTGTATGTATGGGTCTAGTAACTGGTCTTGGTGTGGGTTTAGTAACTGGTCTTTGGGTGGGCCAGGTGATTGGTCTCGGTGTGGGTCTAGTAACTGGTTTTGGTGTGGGCCTGGTCACTGGTCTTGGTTTGGGCCAAGTGACTGGTTCTGATGTGGGTCTAGTAACTGGTCTTGGTGTGGGTCTAGTAACTGGTCTTGGTGTGGGTCTGGTAACTGGTCTTGGGGTGGGCCTAGTCACTGGTCTTGGTGGGGGTTTCTAGTAACTGGTCTTGGGGGTGGGCCTAGTCACTGGTCTTGGTGTGGGCCAGGTGAGTGGTCCTGGTGGCCCGAGGTAAGTGCCACAGGGTGGACGGACCAAGTGAGGGAAGATACACTGCTTCAAGTCTTCAGAGAAGACAGTACCAGCGGCACAGCCGAAGTTTTGGATCCGGAAGAATCCTCTTGGTGTGCTCCTCACACACCTGCAACCACGTAAAACACATGAAACACACACGCCTCCGTAATAACTGTCATACATGTAGCAGCACAACCCCACACTCTCAGGTATTATATTAATTGTGACAACACTTACATCTAGTAAAAGTCAAGATCTGCCAAGAGAACTAGAGACACCAGGAAGAACAGGGAATGTGGAGACGTCTGGTGGTGAGAAGCTGAGGGGTCGTTGCTCCCTTGAATAAAGGTGGCCAGGTTGGGGTAAGGTCATCTTGTTTCAAAGTTCCGGAGGTTGTTGAGATCGTAAAAAATAATAAGACTAGTGGATGACATGCTGGTCATACTGCTGAACAGACTCGGGAACACTGGGTTGCTGAACAAACATGTAACGCAGCAACAACTATCTGAACAACAAATCTGTGATACATCAAGACACCGGTCACCTCATGTGTTTGGGATCAAGCAACGCTGGACGAGGGCGACAAACACCAATGTCGTTGGCTGGAAAGGCAGCTTTTGCCATCGATTACCAGGGCACTGCCACACACCACTTAAGGAAGTTTTTTGCGTCTTTGAAAAATCTGGCTGAGATAATCTTACCTGTCCAGTGCCACGAACCATCCACCCTCCCTCCTCGTTATTTATAATTTGTTGTCTTTCTAGCTCTCTTTTTACTATCAGTGACACAACGTCTGCTTCTTTATAATGGGTCTAAGTTTGTATAACAGCCTTTTCTTTCCTCAACACTTGCCCTGTAACAAACATTGACCTGTTAAACAACGGCACACAGTTGCAACAGTGATCTGCATCTGATGTGGTGTGTTGCAGGGTATACCCCCGCAACACACCACATTTGTTATGATTATATTCTGCTAAGTAACACTCGAGTCACCTGGTACAGTCTCGTTAGTTTCCCTTTTTTCCCAGGAATTTTATTACCCCACATCGAGATCTTACTCCTTGACGAACATCAACCGAATCTAATATATTGCTACCGTTTCCTTCATGTAGGAAACAGACCTACATGTAATACCTAAAATTCTTTTGATGGCAGTCCCTGAGAAACAGCAGGAGGCGCAGCAGAACCTACCTGTAGAACCAAGCACAGTCTCTTGGGTGTGGGAAGACCCCTTGGTTCCACACAGCGGACACCTGGATAGACGATCTCGTCAGGGTACGTCTATCTGTGGAGGAGTAACAACAGTGTTTTATCCACAGGGAGGTGAGTTTGATCAGTGTGGCGAGTACCCAGGGTGAGGAATACTTTTAGTAATCTAAGAGAGTAAGATGACAAATACCTGGAAACATCACGGATCTTGATCATTGGCGCTTCATCTTGTTCCACTTACTGCAGGAACACAAGTCCTGTTACCAGCTGGACAAATTGAGATTGTCTTGAAGAGCGGCAGTGGTACTCATGGCTGGGTATTACCTTGCTGAAAACAAACAGAAATCGCAAACAACCTGTCATCCTACTCCCTCGCCATCACTGAGACAGAAGCTTCGCCTGGAGCCTCAACTTCACCATCGACATCAACAAAACGCATCACGTTAGGTATTTTATACCATTTTAATATTTAAAACGCATCATGAAGAATTAGACACATATGCAACATCTGGGTATCTTTAATTTGTAGACGTTTTGCCATCCAGTGGCTTTATCAATACAAGGACATAATTTGAAGAATGTTGAATTATATACAAAAGATAAAGTAATTAGTCCCTCAGCCTTGGCTGAGGGACTAATTACCTCAGTCCCTAAGCTAGGTATCTTCATTCCGAAATGATTCGGAATAAATATACCTAGCTGTTGCATATGTGTCTTACAAAGCAGTTTGTCAGTATTGTGTGCCGTTATAATGTTCTCCTTGCTTCCTTGTAGAGCTGGAGACAAGGTTCTCCCTGCTTCCGTATAGAGCTGGAGACAAGGTTCTTCCTGCTTCCGTTTTAGAGCTGGAGACAAGGTTCTCCCTGCTTCCGTATAGAGCTGGAGACAAGGTTCTCCCTGCTTCCGTATAGAGTGGGGACAAGGTTCTCCCCGCTTCCGTATAGAGCTGGAGACAAGGTTCTCCCTGCTTCCGTATAGAGCTGGAGACAAGGTTCTCCCTGCTTCCGTATAGAGCTGGAGACAAGGTTCTCCCTGCTTCCGTATAGTGCTGGAGACAAGGTTTTCCCTGCTTCCGTTTTAGAGCTGGAGACAAGGTTTTTCCCTGCTTCCGTATAGAGCTGGAGACAAGGTTCTCCCTGCTTCCGTATAGAGCTGGAGACAAGGTTCTCCCTGCTTCCGTATAGAGTTGGAGACAAGGTTCTCCCTGCTTCCGTATAGAGCTGGAGACAAGGTTCTCCCTGCTTCCGTATTGAGCTGGAGACAAGGTTCTCCCTGCTTCCGTATAGAGCTGGAGACAAGGTTCTCCTTGCTTCCGTATAGAGCTGGAGACAAGGATCTCCCTGCTTCCGTATAGAGCTGGAGACAAGGTTCTCCCTGCTCCCGTATAGAGCTGGAGACAAGGTTCTCCCTGCTCCGTATTTGAGCTGGAGACAAGGTTCTCCTGCTTCCGTATAGAGCTGGAGACAAGGTTCTCCCTGCTTCCGTATAGAGTGGAGCAAGGTTCTCCCTGCTTCCGTATAGACCCGGAGACAAGGTTCTCCCTGCTCCGTATAGAGCTGGAGGGCAAGGTTCTCCCTGTTCCCGCATAGAGCTGGAGACAAGGTTCTCCCTGCTTCCGTATAGGCTGGAGACAAGGTTCCCCTGCTCCCGTATAGGCTGGAGACAAGGTTCTCCCTGCTTCCGTTTTAGAGCTGGAGACAAGGTTCTCCCGCTTCGTATAGAGCTGGAGCAAGGTTCTCCTGCTCCCGTATAGATCTGGAGACAAGGTTCCCCCCTGCTCCCCTAAAAAGCTGGAGACAAGGTTCTCCCTGCTTCCGTATAGAACTGGAGACAAGGTTCTCCTGCTTCCGTTAGAGCTGGAGACAAGGTTCTCCCTGCTTCCGTATAGACCTGGAGACCAAAGTTCTCCTGCTCCCGTATAGAGTGGAGACAAGGTTCCCCTGTTCCCGCATAGAGCTGGAGGGCAAGGTTCTCCCCGCTTCCGTATAGAGCTGGAGACAAGGTTTCCCTGCTTTCCGTAAAAGAGCTGGAGACAAGGTTCTCCCGCTTCCGTATAGAGCTGGAGACAAGGTTCTCCCTGCTTCCGTATAGAGCTGGAGACAAGGTTCTCCCCGCTCCGCATAGAGCTGGAGACAAGGTTCTCCTGCTCCCGTATAGAGCTGGAGACAAGGTTCTCCTGCTTCGTTTTTAGAGCTGGAGACAAGGCCCCCCTGCTCCCGTATTAGAGCTGGAGACAAGGTTCTCCCTGCTCCCGTATAGAGCTGGAGACAGGTTCTCCCTGCTTCCGTATAGAGCTGGAGACAAGGTTCTCCATGCTCCGTTTTAGAGCTGGAGACAAGGGTTTTCCCCGCTCCCGTATAGAGCTGAAGACAAGGTTCTCCCTGCTCCCGTATAGAGCTGGAGACAAGGTTCTCCCTGCTCCGTATAGAGCTGGAGACAAGGTTCTCCCTGCTTCCGTTTTAGAGCTGGGACAAGGTTCTCCCTGCTTCCGTATAGAGCTGGAGACAAGGTTCTCCCTGCTTCCGTATAGAGCTGGGTACAAGGTTCTCCCTGCTCCCGTATAGATCTGGAGACAAGGTTTCTCCCTGCTCCCGTAAAAAAAACTGGGACAAGGTTCTCCCCGCTTCCGTATAGAAATGGAGACAAGGTTCCCCCCTGCTTCCGTATAGAGCTGGAGACAAGGTTCTCCCCGCTTCCGTATAGACCTGGAGACAAAGTTCTCCTGCTCCCGTATAGAGCTGGAGACAAGGTTCCCTGTTCCCCATAGAGTGGAGACAAGGTTCTCCCTGCTTCCGTATAGAGCTGGAGACAAGGTTCTCCCTGCTCCGTATAGAGCTGGAGACAAGGTTCTCCCTGCTTCCGTATAGAGCTGGAGACAAGGGTTTTCCCTGCTTCCGTATAGAGCTGGAGACAAGGTTCTCCTGCTCCCGCATAGAGCTGGAGACAAGGTTCTCCCGCTCCCGTATAGAGCTGGAGACAAGGTTTCTCCCTGCTTCCGTATAGAGCTGGAGACAGGCTTCCCTGCTCCCGTATAGAGCTGGAGACAAGGTTTCTCCTGTCCCGTTTAGAGCTGGAGACAAGGTTCTCCCTGCTTCCGTATATAGCCGGAGACAAGGTTCTCCATGCCCCGTATTTGAGCTGGAGACAAGGTTCTCCCTGCTCCGTATAGATGAAGACAAGGTTCTCCCTGCTCCCGGTATAGAGCTGGAGACAAGGTTCTCCCTGCTCCCCTTAGAGCTGGAGACAAGTTCTCCCTGCTTCCGTATAGAGCTGGAGACAAGGTTCTCCCTGCTTCTGTATAGAGCTGGGACAAGGTTCCCTGCTTCCGTACAGAGCTGGAGACAAGGGGTTTTCCTGCTTCCGTATAGAGCTGGAGACAAGGTTCTCCCTGCTTCCGTACAGAGCTGGAGACAAGGTTCTCCCTGCTTCTGTATAGAGCTGGAGACAAGGTTCTCCCTGCTTCCATACAGAGCTGGAGGGCAAGGTTTCTCCCTGCTTCCGTACAGAGCTGGAGACAAGGTTCTCCTGCTTCCGTATAGAGCTGGAGACAAGGGTTCTCCCTGCTTCCGTTTCAGAGCTGGAGACAAGGTTCTCCCTGCTTCCGTATAGAGCTGGAGACAAGGTCTCCCTGCTCCCCTTTTAGAGCTGGAGACAAGGTTCTCCCCGCTTCCGTATAGAGCTGGAGACAAGGTTCTCCCCGCTTCCGTACAGAGCTGGAGACAAGGTTCTCCCTGCTTCCGTACAGAGCTGGAGACAAGGTTCTCCCTGCTTCCGTATAGAGCTGGAGACAAGGTTCTCCCTGCTTCCGTATAGACCTGGAGACAAAGGGTTTTCCCTGCTCCCGTATAGAGCTGGAGACAAGGTTTTCCCTGTTCCCGCATAGAGCTGGAGACAAGGTTCTCCCTGTCCGTATAGAGCTGGAGACAAGGTTCTCCCTGCTCCCGTATAGAGCTGGAGACAAGGTTTCCCTGCTTCCGTATAGAGCTGGAGACAAGGTTCTCCCTGCTTCCGTATAGAGCTGGAGACAAGGTTCTCCCTGCTCCCGCATAGAGCTGGAGACAAGGTTTCCCTGCTCCCCTATAGAGCTGGAGACAAGGCTCTCCCTGCTCCCGTATAGAGCTGGAGACAAGGTTCTCCTGCTTCCGTATAGAGCTGGTGACAAGGTTCTCCCTGCTTCCGTTATAGAAACTGGAGGGCAAGGTTCTCCCCGCTCCCGTATAGAGCTGAAGACAAGGTTTCCCTGCTTTCCCCTATAGAGCTGGAGACAAGGTTTTTCCCCGCTCCCGTATAGAGCTGGAGACAAAGGTTCTCCCTGCTTCCGTATAGGCTGGAGGACAAGGTTCTCCCTGCTTCTGTATAGAGCTGGAGACAAGGGTTCTCCCCGCTTCCGTACAGAGCTGGAGACAAGGTTCTCCCCGCTTCCGTATAGAGCTGGAGACAAGGTTCTCCCTGCTTCCGTACAGAGCTGGAGACAAGGTTCCCTGCTTCTGTATGAGCTGGAGACAAGGTTCTCCCCGCTTCCGTACAGAGCTGGAGACAAAGGGTTTTCCCTGCTTCCGTTACGAGCTGGAGACAAGGTTTTTCCCTGCTTCCGTATAGAGCTGGAGACAAGGTTCTCCCTGCTTCCGTACAGAGCTGGAGACAAGGTTCTCCCTGCTTCCGTATAGAGCTGGAGACAAGGTTCTCCCCGCTTCCGTATAGAGCTGGAGACAAGGTTCTCCCTGCTCCCGTATAGAGCTGAGACAAGGTTCTCCCTGCTCCCGTATAGAGCTGGAGACAAGGTTCTCCCGCTTCCGTATAGAGCTGGAGACAAGGCTCTCCCTGCTTCCGTATAGAGCTGGAGACAAGGTTTTTCCCTGTTTCGTATAGACCTGGAGACAAGGTTCTCCCTGCTCCCATATAGAGCTGGGACAAGGTTCTCCCTGTTCCCCCCATAGAGCTGGAGACAAGGTTCTCCCTGCTTCCGTATAGAGCTGGAGACAAGGTTCTCCCTGCTCCCGTATAGAGCTGGAGACAAGGTTCTCCCTGCTTCCGTATAGAGCTGGAGACAAGGTTCTCCCTGCTTCCGTATAGAGCTGAAGCAAGGTTCTCCCTGCTCCCGTATAGAGCTGGAGACAAGGTTCTCCCTGCTCCCGTATAGAGCTGGAGACAAGGTTTCCCTGCTTCCGTATAGAGCTGGAGACAAGGTTTCCCTGCTTCCGTATAGAGCTGGAGACAAGGTTCCCTGCTTCCGTTATAGACCTGGAGACAAAGGGTTTTCCCTGCTTCCGTATAGAGTGGAGACAAGGCTCTCCCTGCTCCGTTTTAGAGCTGGACACAAGGTTCTCCTTCTTCCGTTATAGAGCTGGGACAAGGTTCTCCCTCTTCCGTATAGAGCTGGAGACAAGGTTCTCCCTGCTCCCGTATAGAGCGGAGACAAGGTTCTCCCTGCTCCCATATAGAGCTGAAGACAAGGTTCTCCCTGCTCCCCTATGGAGCTGGAGACAAGGTTCTCCCTGCTCCCGTATAGAGCTGGAGACAAGGTTCTCCCTGCTTCCGTATTAGAGCTGGAGACAAGGTTCTCCCTGCTTCTGTATAGAGCTGGAGACAAGGTTCTCCCTGCTTCCGTACAGAGCTGGGACAAGGGTTTTCCCTGCTTCCGTTAGAGCTGGAGACAAGGTTCTCCCTGCTTCCGTACAGAGCTGGAGACAAGGTTCTCCCTGCTTCTGTATAGAGCTGGAGACAAGGTTCTCCCTGCTTCCGTTTCAGAGCTGGAGCAAGGTTCTCCCTGCTTCCGATAGAGCTGGAGACAAGGTTCTCCCTGCTCCGTATAGAGCTGGAGACAAGGTTTTTCCCTGCTCCCATATAGAGCTGAAGAAAGGTTCTCCCTGCTTTCCCCTATGGAGCTGGAGACAAGGTTCTCCCTGCTCCGTATAGGCTGGAGACAAAGGTTCTCCCTGCTTCCGTATAGAAACTGGAGACAAGGTTCTCCCTGCTTCTGTATAGAGCTGGAGACAAGGTTCTCCCTGCTTCCGTACAGAGCTGGAGACAAGGTTCTCCCTGCTTCCGTATAGAGCTGGAGACAAGGTTTCCCCGCTTCCGTACAGAGCTGGAGACAAGGGGTTTTCCCTGCTTCTGTATAGAGCTGGAGCAAGGTTCTCCCTGCTTCCGTACAGGCTGGAGACATGGTTCTCCTGCTTCCGTACAGAGCTGGAGACAAGGTTCTCCCTGCTTCCGTATAGAGCTGGAGACAAGGTTCTCCCTGCTTCCGTACAGAGCTGGAGACAAGGTTCTCCCTGCTTCCGTATAGAGCTGGAGACAAGGTTCTCCCTGCTTCCGTATAGAGCTGGAGACAAGGTTCTCCCTGCTCCGTATAGAGCTGGAGACAAGGTTCTCCCTGCTTCCGTATAGAGCTGGAGACAAGGTTCTCCCTGCTTCCGTACAGAGCTGGAGACAAAGGGTTTTCCCTGCTTCCGTACAGAGCTGGAGACAAGGTTCTCCCTGCTTCCGTATAGAGCTGGAGACAAGGTTCTCCCTGCTTCCGTATGAGCTGGAGACAAGGTTCTCCCTGCTTCCGTATAGAGCTGGATACAAGGTTTCTCCCTGCTCCCGTATAGAGCTGGAACAGGTTTCCCTGCTCCCGTATAAAAGCTGGAGACAAGGTTCTCCCTTCTTCCGTATAGAGCTGGAGACAAGGTTCTCCCTGCTTCCCTACAAAAGCTGGAGACAAGGTTTTTCCCCGCTTCCGTACAGAGCTGGAGACAAGGTTCTCCCTGCTTCCGTTATAGATGGAGACAAGGTTCTCCCTGCTTCCGTACAGAGCTGGAGACAAGGTTCTCCTGCTCCCGTATTAGAGATGGAGACAAGGTTCTCCCTGCTTCCGTACAGAGCTGGGACAAGGTTCTCCCTGCTTCCGTATAGAGCTGGAGACAAGGTTCTCCCTGCTCCCGTATAGAGATGGAGACAAGGTTCTCCCTGCTTCCGTATACAGCTGGAGACATGGGCTGGAGTCCACGGGTACACCCACACCATTTCTCTCCATACATCCACTTGTTACCGTGGATGCTCTGGTGCTCTCATTAATAAATGAAGACCTACCTCTGGGTCCTACAGTGTAAGCCTGGCTGAGTGTCACCACAGTACACACCACCGCTGTCACCACCACCACCACCACCACCACCGGTGGCGCCATTTTTGTTGATGTTTCTGTCTTGAACGTGACTTATTGCTTGCTGTGGGAAAAAGTTGATCCTCATTAACAGAGAAGAACTGGCAGCAGTGTTATATAACAATCTTTAATTAAGAAGAATAAAATAAAGAAAACCGTGGCTGGAACAATTCACAACTAACTTACAATGGCTGGAACAATTCACAACTAACTTACAATGGCTGGAACAATTCACAACTAACTTACAATGGCTGGAACAATTCACAACTAACTTACAATGGCTGGAACAATTCACAACTAACTTACAATGGCTGGAACAATTCACAACTAACTTACAATGGCTGGAACAATTCACAACTAACTTACAATGGCTGGAACAATTCATAACTAACTTACAATGGCTGGAACAATTCACAACTAACTTACAATGGCTGGAACAATTCATAACTAACGTTACAATGGCTGGAACAATTCACAACTAACTTACAATGGCTGGAACAATTCACAACTAACTTACAATGGCTGGAACAATTCACAACTAACTTACAATGGCTGGAACAATTCACAAACTAACTTACAATGGCTGGAACAATTCACAACTAACTTACAATGGCTGGAACAATTCACAACTAACTTACAATGGCTGGAACAATTCACAACTAACTTACATGGCTGGAACAATTCACAACTAACTTACAATGGCTGGAACATTCACAACTAACTTACAATGCTGGAACAATTCACAACTAACTTACAATGGCTGGTAACAATTCACAACTAACTTACAATGGCTGGAACAATTCACTACTAACTTACAATGGCTGGAAACAATTCACAACTAACTTACAATGGCTGAACAATTCACAACTAACTTACAATGGCTGGAACAATTCACAACTAACTTACAATGGCTGGAACAATTCATAACTAACTTACAATGGCTGGAACAATTCACAACTAACTTACAATGGCTGGAACAATTCACAACTAACTTACAATGGCTGGAAACCCAATTTCCCCAACTAACTCATAATGGCTGGAACAATTCACAACTAACTCATAATGGCTGGAAAAAATTCACAACTAACTTACAATGGTTGGAACAATTCCCAACTAACTCACAATGGCTGGAACAATTCACAACTAACCCACATGGCTGGAAATAATTCCACAACTAATCCACAATGGTTGGAACAATTCACAACAAACTCACAATGGTTGGAAAAAATTCACAACTTACTCACAATGGTTGGAACAATTCACAACTAACCCACAAGGGCTGAAACATTCACAACTAACCCACAAAGTTGGAACAATTCAAAAATAACTCACAATGGTTGAACAATTCACAAACTAACCCACAATGGCTGGAACAATTCCAACTAACCTCAATGGCTGAACAATTCACAACTAACCACAATGGCTGGAACAATTCACAACAAAACCCAAAATGGTTGGAACAATTCACAACTAACCCACAATGGCTGGAAAAATTCACAACTAACCCAAATGGCTGGAACAATTCACAACTAACCCACAATGGCTGGAACAATTCACAACTAACCCACAATGGTGGAACAATTCATAACTAACCCCAAAATGGTTGGAACAATTAAAAACTAATCACAATGGCTGGAACAATTCACAAACTAACCCCAATGGCTGGAACAATTCAAAACTAACTCACAATGGCTGGAAAAATTTTCACAACTAACCCACAATGGCTGGAAATAATTCAAACTAATCCACAAAAGTTAGAACAATTCACAACTAACTCACAATGGCTGGAACAATTCACAACTAACTACAATGGTTGGAACAATTCACAACTAACCCACAATGGCTGGAACAATTCACAACTTACCCACAATGGCTGGAACAATTCACTACTAACTTACAATGGCTGGAACAATTCGCAACTAACCCACAATGGTTGGAAACAATTCAAAACTAACCCCACAATGGTTGAAACAATTCACAACTAACGCACATTGGCTGGAACAATTCACAACTAATCCACAATGGATGGAACAATTCACACTAGCCGACAATGGCTGGAACAATTCCCAACTTACCCATAATGGCTGGAACAATTCACAAACTAACTTACAATGGCGGAACAATTCACAACTAACCCACAAATGGTGGAACAATTCACAACTAACCACAATGGCTGGAACAATTCACAACTAACCCACAAGGCTGGAATTATTTACAACTAACCCACAATCCCATGGCTGGAGCAAGAACTTAAGACTTAGTTTCGATCCATCTTGAACTATATCAAACCACAACTTATTATTAATGTGTCATGGACCCAAACGTCGCCCAAAGCATCATTTCCGAAATGGGGTTGATTGTTGAATTTAAAAACCGTTTGGGAGAAAGAACCCCGAGGGTGGGAAACAAATAAATAAGCAAAAAAAAAAAGGAAAAATACGCGGGGAAAGAAGGAAGAAAACCCCAAAGGAAAAACTGTCTTCCCTACCTCCAACTTTCACAGTCGCGTCTGGTTAAAATTCCCCTAATGCACAACTTTCCTTGTATGAATCTTAGTCCGGGGCTCGTCTCTGTAGATGCCTTCCTTCCCACAAACATTGTAAAATGCTCCAAACTTCAGAACACCTCGTGACCTAATCTGATTCCTCCTTTTTTCTTCTTCTCGCTCTTCCCCTTTTCCTTTTTCTCCTTTGGGTTTTTCTTTCTTCTGCCCTGTGTATTGTTTTCCCCCCCTCGGTGTTTTTTCTCTTACCCTCTGTGGGCACCAGCTCCCTTGCAGTGCTCCTCTTTCTTGGTATTTCCACCTCCCCCTACTACCACCACCACCACTACTACTACTACTACCACCTCCTCCTATATATACCCATCCTGCTCTCTCGTTATTTGACTTGTAAATGGTCCAAGTCGGACCGAAAACGTCGTCGTAAGCCCCTCTCTTCTACGTGGAGTTATTTTGAAACGTTCCAGCACGGTATTGTGCCTTTTTTATTATTTATGGTCTGGATAAAGTTGTACATGTACTTATAGAATTAAAGAATTAATTATTATTTTATTAATAGTACCCCAGACGAGATAGAGCATAGTGAGTGAGCCACTCCTCTGGGTATCACAAGAACCTCCAGTCCCCATACCATCACCAGGAACACAGAAACTCACATAACCAATTTCCCAATTTACATCGTTATTTATCCAGACTAAACATCCAGCGAATCACTTTACTGTTCTAAGAAAACCCTTTTTGCCACAGGGGAAGGTGCACATCCCAGTGTTTAAAACCAATATATAAATTCTCCTTAAAACGACACTCAACATTCACTCAGCCTATCAACACAGGGGTACCACAGGGCAACGTCCTAGGATTTTTTTTTTAATTTCTCTCGTACGCCAATAACCTTACTGCCCCAGGACATAAACCAACTCAGTCTGCTGATAAATACACTTTTCGTCACATCAGATCAGGCTTCGGTTGTTTTTATCATCACGGGACAATGCAGAACTCGTAAAACTGTCAACCTGGACGAGGGATCAGACTCATTTAATATTTATGAGATCTTGTGTTCCTAATACAGTACCTGTCGGAAGGAGGGACTCTTAAGTGTCAGGCAGCAACTGTGGTCAAATATGTGGAGTTCAGTCTTGATAATTGCAATGGTCGGAAAGATTATTTTAGAGAGAGAGAAGACCGGAGGTGGAGTAGAATCTGAGACATGTGAATATCATAACATCTACAACATATCCGTAGATAACTAATTTAAAACTGCCTTCACGAACTGAACCATAGAGATAAAAGGTATAAAATACCTTTTCCCAGTCCTGCAGGACTGTGCAGGGCATTTATACCTGAACAGGGTATAAAATACCCTGTACGGGTTAGGTTGCAGGGACTGTCTTCAATACAACGTAACCCAACAATCTTCCACCTGACTCTCCACACTATATATACTCACGCACGTACTCTTTACCCAGGTAGATCTGTTTGTGACTTGATAAAGCCCACTGTGGGGGCGAAAACGTTGTCAATAAAAGTCGCATTTTACCACATTTGTGTTTACTTTTCCAGACTGCACCATGACTCCTTCAGAGTCCCGGGTATGACATGCTAAAAACTGAGTACGATGCCCACACATGTAATCCGTTCCTAATCTAACACGTAGGAAGTCGAAAAGCTCCAAAAGGTTCACATCACAGAGTAGTAACAGAACTAGAAGAAGCATTTTGGAAAAAATGAAGGAACTGAAATTTGACGATCTTAGTGGGGGAACTACAAAGGGGAGACATGATCTTGATGTACAAAATACTAGAGGAATTTATAGGGCTGATGGGACACTGAATTAAGAGGACCAGGATCAAGGGGACAAGGTGGAAGCTGAAGACAAAATTTGATCCATAGGGATGTCGGGAATTTTTTTTAAGTCTCACGTTCGTTGACAAGTAAAATGACTTGGATGAGGCAGGGGGTGGGGCAGACTCAATACACAGCTTAAAGAGGAGGTACGATAAGGTCCAGGGGGCCAGAAGTCAGTAATGCCCATAAAGGGGCCAGAGCTGAGTCTCATCCCCTGGAAACACCACAGTTCGATGAACACACACACCACACACACACACACACACACAACAACACACACACACACACACACACACCCCAACAACACACACACACACACTCACGTCTACACTGGTCGTGTCTACAGTAAAGTGACGCCTGACGAACCTTCTCCAGCACTTTTAATGGCTTACAAAAAACCCCCTAGCTCTCCTACCCACCTCAGCACATAATCTCCTACCCACCTCAGACATGATCTCCTACCCACCTCAGCACATGCTCTCCTACCCACCCCCAGCACATCCTCTCCTACCCACCTCAGCACATCCTCTCCTACCCACCTCAGCACATCCTCTCCTACCCACCTCAGCACATGATCCTACCCACCTCAGCACTTTGCTCTCCTCCCCACCTCAGCACATCCTCTCCTACCCACATCAACACACCCTTTCTGACACAACACATTTCAAAGGACCAGGAACTGAGCTCAACACAGCCTAACACTGAGATTATTCAACTAACACAGAAGACTCCCCAACACAGCCAGGACGCAGGTACATGTATCTCTGTATCACGGACCAACACTGCAACACACTATGCAACACAAAAAACCATCAACACTACACCTGACATACCAGCTCACCCATTGGTTACTAAATGGGGTTTCAAGCCTTTCGACTACAAGATGGTCATTTAGGCCTCATATCACCGCTCCACCACCAGCAAAGAATACTTTAATATCCGAAAATAAGATTAAACTTAATTATATATAAAATAAAATTTTATATATATATATAATATATATATATTATTATAATATATATATATATTTTATGTATATATATATATTATATATATTATATTATTTTTTTTTTTATTATCACACTGGCCCATTCCCACCAAGGCAGGGTGGCCCGAAAAAGAAAAACTTTCACCCTCATTCACTCCATCACTGTCTTGCCAGTAGGGGGCTTTACACTACAGTTTTTAAAAATGCAACATTAAACCCCTCCTTCAGAGTGCAGACACTGTACTTCCCATCTCCAGGACTCAAGTCCGGCCTGCCGGTTTCCCTGGGAACCCCCTTTATAAATGTTACTTTGCTCACACTCCAACAGCACGTCAGTATTAAAAACCATTTGTCTCCATTTACTCCTATCAAACACGCTCATGCATGCCTGCTGGGAAATCCAAGCCCCTCGCACACAAAAAACCCCCTTTACCCCTCTCTCCAACCTTTCCTAGGCCGACCCCTACCCCGCCTTCCTTCCACTACAGACTGATACATCTTGAAGTCATTCTGTTTCGCTCCATTCTCTCTACATGTCCGAACCACCCCAAAAAACCCTTCCCCAGCCCTTGGACAACAGTTTTGGTAATCCCGCCCTCCCTCCCCCAACTTCCCAACTACGAATTCTCGCATTATATCACACCACACATTGCCCTCAGACATGACATCTCCACTGCCTCCAGCCTTCTCCTCGCTGCAACATTCATCACCCACGCTTCACACCCATATAAGAGCGTTGGTAAAACTATACTCTCAACATTCCCCTCTTTGCCTCCAAGGACAAAGTTTTTGTCTCCACAGACTCCTAAGTGCACCACTCACTCTTTTCCCTCATCAAAATTTTATGATTCACCTCATCTTTCATAGACCCATCCGCGACACGTCCACTCCCAGATATCTGAATACATTCACCTCCTCCATACTCTCTCCCTCCAATCTGATATTCAATCTTTTTGGAGGGGGAGAGTATGGAGGAGGTGAAAAGACTCAGATATTTGGGAGTGGACGTGTCAGCGGATGGGTCTATGAAAGATGAGGTGAATCATAGAATTGATGAAGGGAAAAGAGTGAGTGGTGCACTTAGGAGTCTGTGGAGACAAAGAACTTTGTCCTTGGAGGCAAAGAGGGGAATGTATGAGAGCATAGTTTTACCACGCTCTTATTTTGGGTGTGAAGCATGGGTGATGAATGTTGCAGCAGGAGATAAAAATATATATATATATATATTTTATATATTATATATATATATATATATATATATATATATATTTTATATATATATAATATATATATATATATATATATATATTATATATATATGTATTATATATATATATATTATATATTATATTTTTATTATATATATATATTTTATATAATATAAAAAATATATATATATATATATATATAAAATATAAAAATATATAATATAATATAATTTTATAGGGAAGTACCACCCCTATAGTGGAATGGGGACCTCATCCTCAGAGAAGACAATAAAACGTACCTCAGGGAAAACTCAAGGTTCCTTCCCGGAGCTGTTTGAATATTTTCTTTCCTACCACCCCCATATATTTTATATTCTATGTGAACATTTATTAATAAACAGAAAAACATTTACAGAAAAAACATAAACATGAATACAATGGCACAATGTATCAAGATCATGAATTCCTCCAGCTCCTCCGAGGCTGGACGCGAGCCAAATATGCAGCAAGCATTTCCCCTCTGGATGGCTATGCTGAGGCGCTGGAACATGAAAGTGGCTGCCCTTGGGTCCCTGGTGGTGTCGATGAGTCTGGAACCCATTTCTTTTAAAGGGAAAATGTGGCAGTTTTTCCCATGATCCCAAGGTCTCTGATCCACTGGGACAAATTGATACTGTTGGCTAATGTCCCTGTACTTGCTGATCTTGTACTCCTCCCTGTGGTCAGCAGCTCCTCCCTGTCGCCCCACACTGTGAAAGGATATAGGTGTCAGCCAGTGTGGACACACAGGTATATTCCCATGCTAAAAAGCTTGCCATTCTTCCAAGGATAGATGGTGATCCCGTCCGGGCGGTTTGCTGGGTTGTGGGTATTGTTGGCTGCTAGTGATCGGGGCTCCCTCTCGGCTGGGCATCCAGCTGTAGCAAGGGTTCTCTTAATGATGTCATTGACCTCATTGTGTCTTGCAAAGCCAGCCCTGGTTTTGGAACAGTTAAGACCATGTAGACCGTATTGGTCTGCTTGCGCTTCGCCGCAAATACACGTATATTCTGTGTGAATTGGGGCCCGCAAGGCGCGAGCCACTGCAATACGGAGGGTCAATAGGGTCGAGTTTCGTTCCCATTGCCGATATGGGGTCTGTTTGGGGAATCCCCGGAGGGGGTGCGCTCACAGCCTGGAGACGAGCAATCTCTCTATCTGATGTTGCAGCCCTAGCATGTTGGCAAGCACCCTTTTCAGCAATCGGGCCATCCCAGGGTTGACTGTTTTGTGAGCCAGTTGCTGCATAGGGTTTGGTGCTGGAGCAGCAAGAGTCTCCCAATTCAGTGATGGCCTGGCATAGCTAGGGTCTTCTATTTCCCGCTGAGTCACTGAGGGTATCAGGAAGAATTGTTTTCAACTCGTTCGATGCTATGGAAGAGGATAGGAAAGCTGGTAGAGCAATCTGGGAGGATCTGCGTACTCCTAGCCCCCCAAGCCTGACCGGAAGTGAGGCTTGCAACCACTGTCCATCTTCAAGGGGAAAGATTCAATATACTCTCTAGTTGGTCTTCAGGAGAGAGTCATATTCCTTGAGTTTTGGACTGCTGAAGGCTGGGGAGTATCTCAGAAAGTAGGTAAGTTTTGGGATTGACAGGCACCTGGTGAAGTAGGTAGAAGGCATCGTGTGTGTCAATGTCTTCATCCTGCTTTCCATCGTCCGGAGGTCTGAGACTTTTTTTTCTAGGATCAGATCGATGGCCCCTGGACCCAAGAGGAGTGCCAAGGGGAGTGCTATTGGCTGGATCAAGGCTCGTGCTCCTGGTAAAACGGCACTAATATTCTGGATCATCTGTTGAAATTTGGGAGAAACTATTTCACATCTGGTTGGGTTTAAAAAAAAGGCCCCGGCTTTCTCCCATGTCTTTTTTACTGATGTTTCCCCCAGGAGAATTCTGTTGTCCGCTAGGGTACCGTCGTCCAGGAACCAGATATTGAGCTCGCTGGAGAATGCTTCCGTGACTTCCTTGATGACAAACAAAATAGAAAGGGGGCGAGGGGTCCCCCTGTTGCACGCCCTCACATGAGTCAATTTCATGGTCCCCAAACAAAAAGTTTGGAAAGTCACACTATAACACGATTCCCATGAAGGGATAAAGGGAAGGGAAGTTTCTATAAACTGCTTGGAGAGCAGCATCCCTTCTGACTGAGTTGAAAGCGTTGGCAAAGTCCAATTTGACCAAGTTTTTTCATCGGACATGTTTTTGATTATACTCGTGGGTGTGTGGGCAGCTGCTTCCCCAGCCTGTTGAACGCCGAAACCGAGCTGAGTTGGTTTCAGCATTGCAGCAGCCTCTTGACTCACCCTTCTTTACTGCAGCCTTGGCGACTAGGCGCCGAGGGTGTTACCCACTGCAATGGGCCTGATTCCACCATCCTTTTTCCGGGGGCACACAATGAGGCACTAAAGAAAAGGGGTCTGATGGCCTCTGGGACACTGCCAGCCAGGCACAGGTTGGAATATATATATATTTTATATAAAATAAATATATATATATATATATATTATATATATAATATATATAAATTTTATATATATATATATATATATTAAATATATATTGACATACTGATAATATCGACTCCAGGCGAGGACTGATTACCTCAAACTCCTTTTATCTTCACATTCTCCTTTGTATGGACTGATGAAGCCACTGTGTGGCGGAACGTTTTCCTCAGTAAAGATACCCAAGTGTTGCACATGTGTCTAAATTTACACTTTTCGGTTCTCTGAACCATTTATCTAAAGCAGAAGGGTTATAAGGTCAGGATAAGACCTCAGAGTCAACAAAAAGACACTCCACCCGTCCTGATGACGATGCGGGTCAGCGATCAAGGATTTGTCATATATAGTTTCACAAATTGTATTAATCATGATAGAATCTAATATGTATAATCCTAGACCAATATTCTAATTGAAATCAAAACTGTTTCCAATGAAGTTTGATTCAGCTTTTATTTCTCTCATCTATGGATCTACTTAATACAACTTTCTCGGTCTGTTGAAAATCAATTGGATGGTTAAAATCTCTCTCTAGTGCTATGTTTGTGTTGTTATAATCTTAGTTCATGACTTTTCCCAGTTTGACCGTGGTAAACTTTATCACATAGTTTACACGGAATCTTTTAGACACAGTCGTCAGCAGTTTTGGGGGAATTTTTAATCAATTTTTTTTCTGTATCAAGATTTTTAAATGCAACTTTGATTTTAAAATTCTTAAGTAGAGAAAGTATAACAAGAAGGTTTTCATAGGAAGGGAGAACCATATTCTTGGTTGAATAAGACTGTTCTTTTCTGAATTGTCAAAAAGTATTTATAGCAATTTTAAGGATGATTGACTGTTGTGGGTGGCATCCTGCATGGATGGTTGACTGTTGTGGGTGGCATCCTGCATGGATGGCTGATTGTTGTGAGTGGCATCCTGCATGGATGGCTGACTGTTGTGAGTGGCATCTTGCATGGATGGTTGACTGTTGTGGGTGGCATCCTGCATGGATGGCTGATTGTTGTGAGTGGCATCCTGCATGGATGGCTGGACTGTTGTGAGTGGCATCCTGCATGGATGGTTGACTGTTGTGGGTGGCATCCTGCATGGATGGCTGATTGTTGTGAGTGGCATCCTGCATGGATGGTTGACTGTTGTGAGTGGCATCCTGCATGGATGGTTGACTGTTGTGGGTGGCATCCTGCATGGATGGCTGACTGTTGTGAGTGGCATCCTGCATGGATGGTTGACTGTTGTGGGTGGCATCCTGCATGGATGGCTGATTGTTGTGAGTGGCATCCTGCATGGATGGCTGACTGTTGTGAGTGGCATCCTGCATGGATGGTTGACTGTTGTGGGTGGCATCCTGCATGGATGGCTGATTGTTGTGAGTGGCATCCTGCATGGATGGTTGACTGTTGTGGGTGGCATCCTGCATGGATGGTATACCTAACCATTAACACATCACTAAGCTGAGCTTCATGAGTAAGCTGAGGCTGATAACAACTTTCAGCTCCTTCAATAAAGCACGCAGGAATTATGATTTTATAAAATCTTGGACCAAAGATGTGGAGTGCCACATGGGTCAGCACTGAGAGTGCCAAGGCTGCCAGCGCCTGCCTGCAAGGGTCTGTGCCGAAGGTGCTGACACATACCTACAAGGCTCAGTGCCAAAGGTGCTTGCACCTGCCTACAAGGGTTAGTGCCAAAGGTGCTTTCACCTACCTACAAGTCCCAGTGTCAAAGGTGCCAACACCGACCTGCAAGGCTCAGTGCCAAAGGTGCTGGCACCTGCCTGCAAGGCTCAGTGTCAAAGGTGCTGGCACCTGCCTACAAGGGTCAGTGCCAAAGGTGCAGGTACCTGCCTACAAGGGTCAATGCAAAAGGTGCTGGCACCTACCTGCAATGCTCAGTACCAAAGTTGCTGGCACCTGCCTACAAGGGTCAGTGCCAAAGGTGCTGGCACCTGCCTACAAGGGTCAGTGCAAAAGGTGCTGGCACCTACCTGCAATGCTCAGTACCAAAGTTGCTGGCACCTGCCTACAAGGGTCAGTGCCAAAGGTGCAGGTACCTGCCTACAAGGGTCAGTGCAAAAGGTGCTGGCACCTGCCTACAAGGGTCAGTGCCAAAGTTGCTGGCACCTGCCTACAAGGGTCAGTGCCAAAGTTGCTGGCACCTGCCTACAAGGGTCAGTGCCAAAGTTGCTGGCACCTGCCTACAAGGGTCAGTGCCAAAGTTGCTGGCACCTGCCTACAAGGGTCAGTGCCAAAGGTGCTGGCACCTGCCTACAAGTATGATTGACAATAGATCCTGCCTTGCCTGGCAGTGGAAACTAGCAATAAATTCTGACTTTCCTGAATTTAATACAGATCATTTTATTTAAAAATTAAGACATTAATCTCTCGCCTTATACAAGTTAACGTCACACAGAACGTAGAGGATTCAAACTTATCTGAAGACAGTTGTAGGACTTCCAGGGGAGTGTTCTAAGCGCTACTTATAGTGTGGTTTTTCTGAAGGCTAGGAAGGCTAGCCTGGGCCACCACTGTGACCACACTTTCTGGATCGTATTGACTGATCTCCTACCAACATTTTGGTGTCGAGCTGAAGTGAGATCACTGGGACAGAGGAACATTCAGATCACTGGAAAGAACAGAAAAACACAGGGATCATTGAAACAACAGTAGAACACAAGGATCACTGGAACAACAACAGAATAACAGAGATATCAACAGACAACGGCAAACAGTGTCTAAAAAGAGAAACTTCAGAAAAAAGAAAGACGATCTCATGTCTAGCAAGAAGCAGCGATAAAGAAGAAAGATGCAGGAGAATGTCTGGAGAGGAACTTCTCCCGTCATCCTTAGTATACAAAGAAAAAATGGAAGCCGAAGAGGAGAACAGACAGAACAAAAGAGGAGAACATAATCCGGCTACGAGGTTAACCGAGCACTGGTTATGGGATGGGAGGGAGGGATGGGATAGATGCGGATGGGAGGGAGGGATGGGATAGATGCGGATGGGAGGGAGGGATGGGATAGATGCGGATGGGGTTAGTGTGTGGGGAATCATTGACCCTCATTACATACCCATGTCTGCACCAGCACCACCACCAACATCACCACCAGCACCACCACCAGCACCACCACCAGCACCACCAGCACCACCAGCACCACCAGCACATGCAGCTGACTGCTAAGAAACATTCACATCTCTGGATACCCCTGGCAGGGTGAGACGCAGGGGCTTGTTTCTAACAATCCATGTTGCCCCTGTCCACTTCGAGGTAAAAATAGGTACCTGAGTATTAGCCCATTGTTGTGGGTCACAACCAGTGGGTAAAATATGCTAGAAACGTATAGTAGCTTTCATATATCATAGCTTATGTGGGAGATATTCCAGGTCTCTCTAAGAAACTCCAGTACCTGATGGAATGTCATATCCTGCTCCAAGTTGAGGGACTGCCCACCTTAGAACTACGTCTTCGAGAGTAATGGACCGATTTCCTCTGTACCCGAGTGAAGTAGCCTACTGTATAGGCTGAGGGGCAGTCTGTATAGGCTGAGGGGCCGTCTGTATAGGCTGAGGGGCCGTCTGCATAGGCTGAGGGGCCGTCTGTATAGGCTGAGGGGCCGTCTGTATAGGCTGAGGGGCCGTCTGTATAGGCTGAGGGGCCGTCTGTATAGGCTGAGGGGCCGTCTGCATAAAGATACAAAAATAAGTTGAAAAAATGGAAAAGTCGTACAAAATGTGTGAGATGTACGTAATATGTTAAGCCTAAGAATTTACAGATGTTACATAATTGAGCGAAGGTCCATTGACACATAGAGAAGGACGAATACAGTAAATAAATCTGGGCTCACACACAGGGGCTGTGACCCGACCCCTGCAACCACATAGAGGTGAGCACACACACACACATCATCATGGGACACTCTGAAGTGTATCACTTATTCAGAAGTAATTACTGCAGTAATAATGTTGAACAAGCTGCAAGATGAATCCTGGAGACGGGGATAAGATTAAGCTGAGATGATTATCCCAGCTTAGTGGTCTACCTGGACAGGTGACACTGACCCTCAAGACAAGGTGGTCCAACTGGACAGGTGACACTGACCTTCAAGACAAGGTGGTCCAACTGGACAGGTGACACTGACCCTCAAGACAAGGGGGGTCCAACTGGACAGTGAAACCTGACCCTCAAGACAAAGGGGTCCAACTGGACAGGTGACACTGACCTTCAAGACAAGGTGGTCCAACTGGACAGGTGACACTGACCTTCAAAACAAGGTGGTCCAACTGGAACAGGTGACACTGACCTTCAAGACAAGGGGTCCAAACTGGACAGGTGACACTGACCTTCAAGACAAGGTTGGTCCAACTGGACAGGTGACACTGACCTTCAAGACAAGGGGGTCCAACTGGACAGGTGACCCCTGACCTTCAAGACAAGGTGGTCCAACTGGACAGGTGACAAATGACCTTCAAGACAAGGTGGTCCACTGGACAGGTGACAACTGACCTTCAAGACAAGGTGTGGCCAACTGGACAGGTTTACACACCCGACCTTCAAGACAAGGTGGTCCCCAAATGGACAGGTGAAACTGACCTTCAAGACAAAGGGGGTCCAACTGGGCAGGTGACACTGACCCTCAAAACAAGGTGGTCCAACTGGACAGGTGACACTGACCCTCAAGACCAAGGTGGGCCAACTGGACAGGTGACACTGACCTTCAAGACAAGGTGGTCCAACTGGACAGGTGACACTGACCCTTCAAGACAAGGTGGTCCAACTGGACAGGTGACACTGACCTTCAAGACAAGGTGGTCCAACTGGACAGGTGACACTGACCTTCAAGACAAGGTGGTCCAACTGGACAGGTGACACTGACCTTCAAGACAAGGTGGTTCCCAAATGGACAGGTGACCACTGACCCTCAAGACAGGGTGGTCCAACTGGACAGGTGCCACTGACCCCCTAGGTACAAAAAACAATATTATTATTATTATTATTATTATTTTTATTATTATTATTATTATTTATTATATTATTATTATTATTGGAGGGAGAGAAGGAATGAGAGAGCCCCGCAGCAGCAGCAGCAACCAGCACCAGCACCAAAACCCCCACAGCAGCAGCAGCACCCAGCAGCAGCAGCACCAGGCACCACCACCAGCACAGCAGCAGCAGCCACAGCACAGCACCAGCCCCCCAGCAGGCCCAGCACCCACCCACCACCCACCACCACCACCACCACCACCACCACCCACCACCACCACCACCACACCAGCAGCACCAGCACCAGCACCAGCAGCACCACAGCTCAGCGCAGCACCACACCAGCAGCACAGCACCAGCACCCAGCCCACCCAGCGGACCCGCACCAGCACCCGCAGCACCAGCAGCAACCCGCAGACCCGCCCGCACCCGCAGCAGCAAAACCCCCCCACCACCACCCGCCAGCACCACACCCAGCAGCAGCACCCACCAGCAGCAAAAAACAGCACCACCAGCACCAGCACCAGCCAAACCACACCAGCACCAGCACACCCACACCACAGCACCAGCACCGCACCCGCAACCACAGCACCAGCAGCACCGCACCAGCCCACCAGCAACCACCCCAGCTGCACCCGCGCACCGCACCAGCACACCACACCAGCACCCCAGCACCAGCAGCACAGCAGCAAACCCCGCACCACACCCCAGCACCAGCACCACACCAGCAGACCAGCAGCACCACAGCACCCGACCACAGCACCAGCACCAGCAGCCCACACCAGCGCACCCAACACCAACCAGCAGCACCAGCAGCACCAGCACAACCAAGCACCAACCAGCACCAGCAGCACCGCCCAGCACCCGCAGACCGCAACCCCGCAGCAAACCCACCCGCACCCCGCACCAGCACCAGCGCACCAGCACTAGAGCACCAGCACCGCAGCACCATTTTTCCGCCCAGCACACCACAGCACCACACCGCAGCACCAGCACCGCAGCACCAGCACCAGCACCACAGCACCACACCCGAACACCAGCACCCCGCCCCGCACCACAACCAGCACACCGCACAAGCACCAGCACACCACAGCACCAGCACCGCAGCACCAGCACCACAGCACCAGCACCAGCGCACCAGCACCGCAGCACAACACCAGCAGCAACCAGCACACCAGCACCCGCACACCAGCACCACAGCAGCACGAAGCACACCACCCCCACCGCAGCACCAGCACCCAGCACCCCACCGCGCAGCAGCCCGCACCCCGCACCGCACCAGCACCACAGCACCAGTACCAGCACCAGCAGCACCCACCCGCAAACCCGCAGCACCAGCAACCCGCGCACCAGCACCAGCCCAACCCAGCCCCCACCCGCACCAGCACCAGACCCGCAGCACCACACCCGCAGCACCACACCAGCAGCACCAACCCACACCACCAGCACCAGCAGCCCAGCCACAAAAGCAGCAGCAGCACCAGCACACAGCAGCACCCCGCACCAGCACCCCGCGCACCACACCACCCAGCACCAGCAGCACACCAGCAGCCCCAGCAGCAGCACCACACCGCAGCAGCAGCAGCAGCACGCACCACACCAGCAGCAGCAGCACCCACCAGCAAAGCAGCACCCAACCAGCACCCGCACCCGCACCACACCCAGCAGCACCACAGCACCAGCACCAGCACCAGCACCCAAAACACGCAGAGCCCAGCCCCACAGCACCAGCACCAGCAGCACCAGCAGCGCAGCAGCAGCACCAGCAGCGCACCAGCACCAGCAGCAGCAGCACCAGCACAGCACCAGCCCAGCACAAGCAGCAGCAGTAAGGGGGTTAGTTTTGTTTTGCATCAGCAGTGCTCGTACACAAAAAGAGATATAAAGGGGTCAGTAAGAAATCGGGCATCCAAACCCCTGACAGGACTCCGTAGCTCGGAGCGCCCCACTTTGGGTGGGTCAGTATAGTTTGGTAGGATTGGGGCAGGTTGTTGGTAACGTTGCGTGTGGGGTTGTTTTGGGGTTTTATTGAGGTTGTTGTGTGAGGTTGTTGTGTGAGGTTTTGTGTGAGATTATTGTGTGAGGTTTTTGTGTGAGATTGTTGTGTGAGGTTGTTGTGTGAGGTTGTTGTGTGAGATTGTTGTGTGAGGTTGTTGTGTGAGGTTGTTGTGTGAGGTTTCTAGTAAACATGTACGTAATTTCCTCCGATGGCTATTTAATATTTTCAGTTGTGAGCTCACAACTGAATATATATATATATATATATATAATATATATAATAATATATATATATATATATATATATTTTTATATAATATATATATATAAAATATATATATTTTTTATATATACATACACACATAAAGACTCAGTCATCGGAGCTGTGTTACTCTGTGGCCAGCTTTGTTAAGAGCTTTTAAAGCTGAAGTTTAATAAGGAGGAATCGACTAACAAGGCACAGCAATGCAAATAAGCTGGGAAACTTATTATGGATGCTGGTGGTTGTAGTTGTTTTATAGTGGCAGTGTGGTTTATTTTGGTGGAGAGGGGGAGGGAGGGATTGTTGTTTGGTGGCTGTCAAGAGTCGTCAAGAGACAGGTTCAACACCCTTTTGAAGATCACTGAGCTGACAAGTAGTTGAGAAGGATAATAGGTGAGGGCACCTTTTGGGTGCTGCGTCTAGATGTTGATTTATGGGCTGCAGATTAGATGCTTGAATCACACACACACACACACACACACACACACACACACACACACCACACACACATATACACACACCACATGGAAAATAGAAACCATGAAGTTGATTGATCTATATATTTCGACCACCTTCTGGGATCCTCTTCAGCAGAGTAAGAAACATACAGTCTTGAACATAACATTGCTCCGTCAGTTTGACTCTGCCCTGTCAGAAAGCCTCAATCCAGGGACTCAGACGCGTGAGTAAGACGTGAAGAAAAAGTGAAATAAGAGATATGAGAGAGTCAAATATCGTCTCCTCCACTTAATCAGCCAGTGTGGTAATTCTTACTGCTGTCAGCAACGAACCTCTGACTCTTGCTAATCAAAGAAACGTCAGCATTTATAACTAGTAGAGTGAATGCCTGAGTGGTCCTTCCAGTACCAGTGAGTGGAGTACAAGTGAGAGTGATCCACTACCACTGAGTGGAGTACAAGTGAGAGTGATCCACTACCACTGAGTGGAGTGGAGTCCAAGTGAGAGTGATCCACTACACTGAGTGGAGTACAAGTGAGAGTGATCCACTACCACTGAGTGGAGTGGAGTCCAAGTGAGAGTGATCCACTACCACTGAGTGGAGTACAAGTGAAAGTGATCCACTACCACTGAATGGAGTACAAGTGAGAGTGATCACTACCACTGAATGGAGTACAAGTGAGAGTGATCCACTACCACTGAGTGGAGTACAATGTGAGAGTGATCCACTACCACTGAGTGGAGTGGAGTCCAAGTGAGAGTGATCCACTACCACTGAGTGGAGTACAAGTGAGAGTGATCCACTACCACTGAGTGGAGTACAAGTGAGAGTGATCCACTACACTGAATGGAGTACAAGTGAGAGTGATCCACTACCACTGAGTGGAGTACAAGTGAAAGTGATCCACTACCACTGAGTACAAGTGTTACGGGAAAGATTGTATTCTCAAGAGCCTTTGTCAACATATTAAACTTAAAATAACGTAAACAAGGGATATGACAGTCTCTGAAAATCTTCGCTTGTACTCTGCTAGCTGGTCCCTAAATTATTTTAAGGAATAAAGCCACAGTACTGTATCTGGAACAAGAAACAGTACCATAATTGGAACAAACCACACTTCCATTGATGGAATAATTCACACAATACCATCCAGGGTATTATGAATTGTTCCAGCTTGGGTATTGCGACTTTTCCAGAGAGCATTTCAAACCCTGTTTACATGTTTCTAAGTTTAACATATTGAAAAAATGTTCTTCAGAATTCAACCGATCTGATCTGATCTAATCTGATATTGAATATGATCTGATTTATTTCTAAATAGCGCTGTATTCAACCTCTATATTCTGTGATGGTCTTCTTCCCGTAAGTCTCACTGCTTTTAATAACCTTCCGTCTATCCCATATCTATGCTACATCCGTCAGGTTGCTCTCCTATCCACCCAATCCTGTGCCTTTGTGTATCAGTGGTCCTCATAAGTGGTCCCAGCAGTGATCCACAGTAGTGGTCCCCAGGTGAGTGGTCCCAGAAGTGGTTCAAAGGAGTGGTCCCAGTAGTGATTCCACAGTAGTGGTCCCCAAGAGTGGTCCTCTGAAGTGGTCCACAGGAGTGGTCCCAGGAGTGGTTCTCTGGCAAGCCAGACCCTACTGAAGCATTTCCGTCCAAAACCATCCCGTGTGTGAAACCACAAACAGGTTTTACAAACCGTTTTCGTATCTCCTACACCCATGTATACGTACACCATGAAAACACTATTGCTGATGATAGTGACAATGATAATGACAACGAGACAATCACAATTTCAAATAAAAATAAACAAACATTACACTAAAAAGACTTGGTACCCAAACAAAAAAACAAATAAAAAATACCCAAGTTTGTACCCACGTTAATGATATTATCTGGGTACGCCCAAGAGTACTCTGCCGTCTATAGAGTACAATTTGAAAATCCAAATGTGGAAGGCAGAAAGTAGAGAGACAAGACAAAAAGATGTTGCATGTATCTCATTTGCATGTACATAGGACTGTCGACATGACTGAGTGTCAAGGTCTCACTGAAGGGAATGTTGGCAGGGAAGATCTGTGCAGTTTTGGAATTTCTTTCGTCCTTCTGTTACTACTGTTGCAGATGCTGTTACAGGTGCTGTTGCAGGTGCTGTTGCAGATGCTGTTCTGTTGCTGCTGCTGGTTTAGCAATTGCTGTTGTTGGAGCTGGTTACTGTTGCTCTACTGCTGCTGTTGCTGCTACTACTGCTAACTGCCACTACTGCTACTGATCTTATATATAATCTGACTGACGGGTTTAGTGCTTTTATATGAATTTAACCACAATAAAGAAGAATCTATGGATTTATTTTCTTAAAAAAATATAAAAAATTGACTTTCGTTTTTCTTTCCAAAACATATACTCCCATTACTTGAATATGTCAGATCCCGGTGATATAGAAGTGAAGCACCTGACACATGAACAGGTATCCGTCGAGGAAGTTGGCTGCTGGGGTTAGAGCACATCAAAGTGGCACTTCCACTATCACGATTCTCCTTCAGTTCCTCCATCAGGATTTTTCATTACTTTCCTCTATCATGATTCTTCAGTACTTCCTCAAACAAGGAGAGGAGGAACGTGCTGGAGACGAGTTGCAGAAACTTGAAGAAAGCGGCTGGAACTCCTGCCGTTACAAGGACTGCGAGGATGAGTTCAGCCGCCTGACATGAGTCCCCGCGTCCGTTGCACCTTGTGATGGCAAGCGGGGGGAATGCTGGCGGTCATTGTCTGTCCGCTAGAGTTTTTGAAGGAGAATGTTGCCCCGTTTATACTCGCCTGCTGTACACTAAGCTCTTGAAGGAGAATGTCGCACTGTTTACAACTGGTCTTCTGTACGCTAGAGCTCTTGAAGGGAATGTTGCACTGTTTACACTGGTCTTTTCTGTACGCTAGAGCTCTTGAAGGAGAATGTTGCACGTTTACACTGGCCTTTTGTACACTAAAAAGGGCTTGAAGGAGAATGTTGCACTGTTTACACTCGCCTTCTGTACACTAGAGCCTTGAAGGAGAATGTTGCACTGTTTACACTGGCCTTCTGTACGCTAGAGCTCTTGAAGAGAATTTGCACTGTTTAAAAACTGGCCTTCTGTACGCTAGAGCTCTTTAAGGAGAATGTTGCACTGTTTACACTCGCCTTCTGTACGCTAGAGCTCTTGAAGGAGAATGTTGCACTGTTTACACTGGGCCCTTTTGTAAGCTAGAGCTCTTGAAGGAGAATGTCGCACTGTTTACACTGGTCTACTGTACGCTAGAGCTCTTGAAAAGGGGAAAAGTCGCACTGTTTACACTGACCTTCTGTACGCTAGAGCTCTTGAAGGAGAATGTTGCACTGTTTAACACTGGCCTTCTGTACGCTAGAGCTCTTGAAGGAGAATGTCGCACTGTTTACACTGGTCTTCCGTACGCTAGAGCCTTGAAGGAGAATGTTGCACTGTTTAACACTGGCCTTCTGTACGCTAGAGCTCTTGAAGGAGAATTTTCGCACTGTTTACACTGGTCTTTTTTCCCTACGCTAGAGCTCTTGAAGGAGAATGTTGCACTGTTTACACTGACCTTCTGTACGCTAGAGCTCTTGAAGGAGAATGTTGCACTGTTTACCACTGACCTTCTGTACGCTAGAGCTCTTTAAGGAGAATTTTTGCACTGTTTACACTCGCCTTCTGTTCGCTAGAGCTCTTGAAGGAGAATGTTGCACTGTTTACCCTGGCCCTTTTGTACGCTAGAGCTCTTGAAGGAGAAAAGTTTGCACTGTTTACACTCGCCTTCTGTACGCTAGAGCTCTTGAAGGAGAATGTTGCACTGTTTACACTGGACCTTCTGTACGCTAAAAGGGTCTTGAAGGAGAATGTTGCAAATGTTTACCCTGGCCTTCTGTACGCTAAGCTCTTGAAGGAGAATGTCGCACTGTTTACACTCGCCTTCCGTACCTAGAGCTCTTGAAGGAGAATGTGCACTGTTTACAAATGACCTTCTGTACGCTAGAGCTCTTGAAGGAGAATGTTGCACTGTTTACCCCCGGCCTTCTGTACGCTAGAGCTCTTGAAGGAGAATGTCGCACTGTTTACACTCGCCTTCTGTCGCTAGAGCTCTTTAAGGGGAATGTTTTCACTGTTTTTCACTGGCTTCTGTACGCTAGAGCTCTTGAAGGAGAATGTTGCACTGTTTACACTGGTCTACTGTACGCTAGAGCTCTTTAAGGAGAATGTTGCACTGTTTACACTGGCCTTCTGTACGCTAGAGCTCTTGAAGGAGAATGTTGCACTGTTTACACTGCCTTCTGTACGCTAAAAGCTCTTGAAGGAGAATGTTGCACTGTTTACACTGGCCTTCTGTACGCTAGAGCTCTTGAAGGAGAATGTGCACTGTTTACAAATGACCTTTTTGTACGCTAGAGCTCTTGAAGAGAATGGGCGCACTGTTTTTCACTGGTCCCACTGTATGCTGGAGCTCTTGAAGGAGAATGTCGCACTGTTTACACTGGTCTACTGTACGCTAGAGCTCTTGAAGGAGAATGTTGCACTGTTTACACTGGCCTTCTGTACGCTGAGCTCTTGAAGGAGAATGTTGCACTGTTTACACTGACCTTCTGTACGCTAGAGCTCTTGAAGGAGAATGTCGCACTGTTTACACTGGCCTTCTGTACGCTAGAGCTCTTGAAGGAGAATGTCGCACTGTTTACACTGGTCTTCTGTACGCTAGAGCTCTTGAAGGAGAATGTCGCACTGTTTACACTGGCCTTCTGTACGCTAGAGCTCTTGAAGGAGAATGTCGCACTGTTTTACACTGGCCTTCTGTACGCTAGAGCTCTTGAAGGAGAATGTTGCACTATTTACACTGACCTTCTGTACGCTAGAGCTCTTGAAGGAGAATGTTGCACTATTTACACTCGCCTCACTCAGCCTTCAGTGCGTTATCAACTAAAGTCTTTTTTCTGAGGATAAGGGGTGATTAAGTGTTTTAAAATTAGTCAGGAAAATAAAACATGATTTTTGTCTAGTATTTTGTTTTTTGTGAAGTTGAAATAGTAAAAAAGAAGAAAAAATGTAATTCAAAGACTAATCTTGCTTCCACCAGTAACAGTACAGCAGCACAAGCAACAGAAAAAGGGGGCAGCAGCACAAGCAACATAACAGTAGCAGCAGCAGCAGCACAAGCAACAGTAACAGTACACAACACAACAACATAACATAAAAAGCAGCCAATAACAGTAATATAGGGGCCCGCACAAGCAACAGTAAAAAAGTAGGGAGAGAACAATCAACAAAACAGTAGCAGGACAACAAAAAGTAACGTAAGCACACAATCAACATAAAAAGTAGCAGCGCACAAGCAACAGTAACAGTAGCAGCAGCAAAGCAACAGTAACAGTAGCAGCACACAAACAACAGTAACAGGAGCACAGCAGCCCGCAGCAGCACAGCACAGGCAAGCAGCAGTAAAAACGCAGCACAGCAGCAGCACAGCAGCACAGCAGCAGCAGCAGCAGCAGCAGAACAGCAGCAACAACAGCAGCAGCAGCACAGCAGCAGCATAACAGCAGCAGCAGCAGCACAGTAACAGCAGCAGCGCAGCAGCAGCAGTAACGGGCCGCAGCGCAGCGCAGCAGCAGCAGCCCCGCAGTAACAGCAGCAGCACACAGCAGCACGTAAAAGCAAGCAGCAGCAGCAGCAGCAAAGCACACACAACAGCAGTAACACGCAGCAGCAGGTAACAGCAGCACAGCGCCCCAGCACAGCGTAACAGCAGCACGCAGCACAGTAACACAGCGCAGGAGCCAGCAGCAAGCACCAAGCAGCAGCACAAACAGCCAGAACACAGCAGCAGCAGCAGCAGCCCGACAGCAGCAGCAGTAAACAGCCCGCAGCCAGCCAAGCAGCCCCAGCAGAACAGCCAGCAGCAGCAGCAGCGCAACAACAGCGCACAAACAGCAGACAAGCGCAGCCAACACAGTAAACCCGCAGCAGCAGCGCCCGCACCAGCAGCCAAACAGGTAAAAGCAGCACAGCCAAGCAGTAACAGCAGCAGAAAGCAGCAGCAAGCAGCAAAAATGCAGCAGCACAAGCAGCAGTAACACCAGCGCAGCAAAGCAGCAGAAACAGCAGCAGCGCAGCAGCAGCAGATAAAACAGCAGCAGACAAGCAGCAAACACAAGCCAGCAAAAGCAAGCAGAAACAGCAAACAGCGCAGCGCCAAACACAGTAAACAGCAGCAAAAAGCAGCAGCAGCAGCACAAACAGACACAGCACAGTAACAGCAGCAGCCAAACAGCCCCCGGGCCCGCAGTAACGCAGCAGCAGCACAAAAAAAAAGAGCAGTAACAGCAGCAGGCAGAAAAAAGCAGCAGAAAGAGCAGCAGCAGCAGAAACAGCAGAGCAAACCAAAACAGTAACAGCAGCAGCAGCACAAGCAGCATAACGCAGCAAACAGCAGAAACGCAGCACAGCAGCAGTACAGCAGCAGCAGCAGCAGCAGTAACAGAGCGCAGCACAAGCACAGAACGCAGCAGCCAAGCAGAAAACAGCAGCAGCACAGCAGCAGTAACAGGCAGCAGCAGCACAAGCGCAGAAACAAACAGCAGAACAGAACAGCAGCGAAAGCAGCAGCAGCGTAACGCAAGCAGCAGCAGCACAGCAGCAGTAAAGCAGCAGCAGCACAAGCAGCGTAACAACAGCAGCACAAAGCCAGTCAGCAGCAGCAGCAGTAACAGCAGCGCAGCAGCAGCAGACAGCGAAGCAGCACAAGCAGCATAAAAGAGCGCAGCAGCAGCAGCATAACACAGCACAGCAGCAGCAGCAGAGCACGCACAGCGCAGTAACAGCAGCGCACAGAACAAGCAGCAGAGAACAGCACAGCAGTAACAGCAGCAGGCAGTAAAACAAGCAGCAGCAGCCCGTAACAGCACACAGGCACAGCAGCATAACACAGCCCGCGCACAAGCAGCAGAACAGCAGCAGCAGCAGTAACAGCAGGGGAGCAGCAGAACAGCAGGCCCGCAGCAGACAGCACAGCACAGCAGCAGTACACAGCGCAGCAGCCAAACAGCAGTAACAGCAGCAGCAGCAAAGCAGCAAACAGCAGCTTAAAACAGCAGCAGCAGCAAAAACAGCAGCCAAACGCAGTAACAGAGCAAGCCAAGCAAGTTAAAAAAGCAGCAGCAGTAACAGCAGCACACAAGAACAGCAGCGAGCAGTAACAGCAGCCCGGTAACAGTCAGCAGGGGGGGGGGGGAAACAGCGCAGCAGCAGCAAAGGCAGCACAAGCAGCAGTAACAGCAGCAGCCCAGCGCAGCAACAGCAGAGCAGTAACGCAGCAAGGAGCAGCAGCAGCAGCCCAACAGGAAAAGCAGCAGCGCAGCACAGCAGGAGTAACACAGCAGCGCAAACAGCAGCACAGCAGCAGCAGTAACAGCAGCAAGCAGCAGCAGCAGCAGCACACAAGCACAGTAAAAAAGCAGCAGCACAAACATCAGCAGCAGCACAAGCAGCAGTAAAACACAGCAGCACAAGCAGCAGAACAGCAGCAGAGAGTAACGCAGCAGCAGCAGAAAAACAGCAAGCAGCGTAAACAGCAGCAGGCAGCAGCAGTAAAAGCAGAGCCCAAGCCCAAATAACAGCAGCACCAAGCGAGAACAGCAGCAGCCAGTAAAAACAGCAGCAGCAGGAGAGTAAAGCAGCCGGGAAAACACAAGCAGCAGCACAGCACAGCGTAACAGCAGCAGCAGGGGAAATAAACAAGCAGCAGCAGCACAAGCAGCAACAGCAGCAGCAGCAGTAACAGCAGCAGCAGCAGACGCAGCAGCAGCAGAAACAGCGCAGCAGCACAAGCAACATAACAACAGCAGCAGCACAAGCAGCAGTAAACCCCACAGAACAGAACCAGCAGCAGCAGTAACACAGCAGCAGCAGCAGTAACGCAGCAGCACAGCAGCAGTAACAGCAGCAGCACAAACAGCAGCAGCAGGTAACAGCAGCACAGCAAAACGCAGCAGTAACAGCAGCACAGCAGACAGCACAACAGCAGTAACAGCGCAAAAAAGCAGCAGCCAGCAGCAGCAGAACGCAGCAGCAGAGTAACAGCAGCAGAACAAACAGCAGAGCCCGCAGCGCAGAAAAAAACAGAGCGGAGAACAACAGCAGCACGCAGCAGCAAGTAACAGCAGCAGCACACAAGGGAGCAGCAGTAACAGCAGCGCGAGCCCCGGCCCGCAGCAGCAGCAGCAGGCAGCATAACAGCAGCGCAAAAAAAAGCAGCAGAAACACAAGCAGCAGCACAGGAAAAGCCGCAGCAAACCCGCAGCAGCAGCAGCAACATGATAATAACAAGACTGAAGAATCTGAGAAACAAGTATCTGGGAGACCATATCTTTTTTCACCATTTTAAATTTTTTAATAAATTTTCAATACAGCTTGAAGCCCAGCTTGACTCCAGGTAACTCAGGAAGCTTGACCCACCAGCTTGACTCCACGTAACTCAGGAAGCTTGACCCACCAGCTTGACTCCACGTAATCTGGAAGCTTGACCCACCAGCTTGACTCCACGTAACTCAGGAAGCTTGACCCACCAGCTTGACTCCACGTAACTCAGGAAGCTTGACCCACCAGCTTGACTCCACGTAACTCAGGAAGCTTGACCCACCAGCTTGACTCCAGGTAACTCAGGAAGCTTGACCCACCAGCTTGACTCCACGTAACTCTGGAAGCTTGACCCACCAGCTTGACTCCACGTAACTCAGGAAGCTTGACCACCAGCTTGACTCCAGGTAACTCAGAAGCTTGACCCACCAGCTTGACTCCAGGTAACTCAGGAAGCTTGACCCACCAGCTTGACTCCAGGTAACTCAGGAAGCTTGACCCACCAGCTTGACTCCAGGTAACTCAGGAAGCTTGACCCACCAGCTTGACTCCAGGTAACTCAGGAAGCTTGACCCACCAGCTTGACTCCAGGTAACTCAGGAAGCTTGACCCACCAGCTTGACTCTAGGTAACTCTGGAAGCTTGAAACCCCCCAGCTTGACTCTAGGTAACTCTGTAAGCTTGACCCACCAGCTTGACTCCAGATAATTCTGGAAGCTTGTCCCACCAGCCTGAATCCAGGTAACTCTGGAAGCTTGACCCACCAGCTTGACTCCAGGTAACTCAGGAAGCTTGACCCACCAGCTTGACTCCAGGTAACTCAGGAAGCTTGACCCACCAGCTTGACTCCACGTAACTCAGGAAGCTTGACCCACCAGCTTGACTCCACGTAACTCAGGAAGCTTGACCCACCACTTGAAATCCAGGTAACTCAGGAAGCTTGACCCACCAGCTTGACTCCACGTAACTCTGGAAGCTTGACCCACCAGCTTGACTCCACGTAACTCAGGAAGCTTGACCCACCAGCTTGACTCCAGGTAACTCAGGAAGCTTGACCCACCAGCTTGACTCCAGGTAACTCAGGAAGCTTGACCCACCAGCTTGACTCCAGGTAACTCAGGAAGCTTGACCCACCAGCTTGACTCCAGGTAACTCAGGAAGCTTGACCCACCAGCTTGACTCCAGGTAACTCAGGAAGCTTGACCCACCAGCTTGACTCCAGGTAACTCAGGAAGCTTGACCCACCAGCTTGACTCTAGGTAACTCTGGAAGCTTGACCCACCAGCTTGACTCTAGGTAACTCTGGAAGCTTGACCCACCAGCTTGACTCCAGATAATTCTGGAAGCTTGTCCCACCAGCCTGAATCCAGGTAACTCTGGAAGCTTGACCCACCAGCTTGACTCCAGGTAACTCAGGAAGCTTGACCCACCAGCTTGACTCCACGTAACTCTGGAAGCTTGACCCACCAGCTTGACTCCACGTAACTCTGGAAGCTTGACCCACCAGCTTGACTCCAGGTAACTCTGGAAGCTTGACCCACCAGCTTGACTCTAGGTAACTCTGGAAGCTTGACCCACCAGCTTGACTCCAGGTAACTCTGGAAGCTTGACCCACCAGCTTGACTCTAGGTAACTCTGGAAGCTTGACCCACCAGCTTGACTCCACGTAACTCTGGAAGCTTGACCCACCAGCTTGACTCTAGGTAACTCTGGAAGCTTGACCCACCAGCTTGACTCTAGGTAACTCTGGAAGCTTGACCCACCAGCTTGACTATAGGTAACTCTGGAAGCTTGACCCACCAGCTTGACTCCAGGTAACCCTGGAAGCTTGACCCACCAGCTTGACTCTAGGTAACTCTGGAAGCTTGATCCACCAGCTTGACTCTAGGTAACTCTGGAAGCTTGACCCACCAGCCTGACTCCAGGTAATTCTGGAAGCTTGTTCCACCAGCCCTTTAAACCAGGTAACTCTGGAAGCTTGACCCACCAGCTTGACTCCAGGTAACTCTGGAAGCTTGACCCACCAGCTTGACTCCAGTAACTCAGGAAGCTTGACCCACAGCTTGACTCCACGTAACTCTGGAAGCTTGACCCACCAGCTTGACTCTAGGTAACTCTGGAAGCTTGACCCACCAGCTTGACTCCAGGTAACTCTGGAAGCTTGACCCACCAGCTTAACTCCACGTAACTCTGGAAGCTTGACCCACCAGCTTGACTCCACGCAACTCTGGAAGCTTGACCCACCAGCTTGACTCTAGGTAACTCTGGAAGCTTGACCCACCAGCTTGACTCTAGGTAACTCTGGAAGCTTGACCCACCAGCTTGACTATAGGTAAAATCTGGAAGCCTTGACCCACCAGCTTGACTCCAGGTAACCCTGGAAGCTTGACCCACCAGCTTGACCCTAGGTAACTCTGGAAGCTTGATCCACCAGCTTGACTCTAGGTAACTCAGGAAGCTTGACCCACCAGCCTGACTCCAGGTAATTCTGGAAGCTTGTCCCACCAGCCTGAATCCAGGTAACTCTGGAAGCTTGACCCACCAGCTTGAACTCCAGGTAACTCTGGAAGCTTGACCCACCAGCTTGACTCAAGGTAATCTGGAAGCTTGACCCACCAGCTTGACTCTAGGTAACTCTGGAAGCTTGACCCACCAGCTTGACTCCAGGTAACTCTGGAAGCTTGACCCACCAGCTTGACTGTAGGTAACTCTGGAAGCTTGACCCACCAGCCTGACTCCAGGTAATTCTGGAAGCTTGTCCCACAGCCTGAATCCAGGTAACTCTTGAAGCTTGACCCACCAGTTTGACTCCAGGTAAACTCTGGAAGCTTGACCCACCAGCTTGACTCTAGGTAATCTCTGGAAGCTTGACCCCACCAGCTTGACTCTAGGTAACTCTGGAAGCTTGACCCACCAGCTTGAATCTAGGTAACTCTGGAAGCTTGACCCACCAGCTTGCCTCTAGGTAACTCTGGAAGCTTGACCCACCAGCTTGACTCTAGGAAACTCTGGAAGCTTGACCCACCAGCTTGACTCTAGGTAACTCTGGAAGCTTGACCCACCAGCTTGACTCCAGGTAATTCTGGAAGCTTGTCCCACCAGCCTGAATCCAGGTAACTCTGGAAGCTTGACCCACCAGCTTGACTGTAGGTCTCAGTGTTGAAGATGTGTCTCAGTGTTGAAGATGTGTCTCAGTGTTGAAGATGTGTCTCAGTGTTGAAGATGTGTCTCAGTGTTGAAGATGTGTCTCAGTGTTGAAGATGTGTCTCAGTGTTGAAGATGTGTCTCAGTGTTGAAGATGTGTCTCAGTGTTGAAGATGTGTCTCAGTGTTGAAGATGTGTCTCAGTGTTGAAGATGTGTCTCAGTGTTGAAGATGTGTCTCAGTGTTGAACATGTGTCTCAGTGTTGAACATGTGTCTCAGTGTTGAACATGTGTCTCAGTGTTGAAGATGTGTCTCAGTGTTGAACATGTGTCCCAGTGTTGAAGATGTGTCTCAGTGTTGAACATGTGTCTCAGTGTTGAACATGTGTCTCAGTGTTGAACATGTGTCTCAGTGTTGAAGATGTGTCTCAGTGTTGAACATCTGTGTCTCAGTGTTGAACATGTGTCTCAGTGTTGAAACATGTGTCTCAGTGTTGAACATGTGTCTCAGTCATCAACTAGTGGCTATTGCATTGCAATAATATATAGAATCCCGCCTCACAGACGGTGTTGAAATGCAGCTCTTGTCCCACAAATGCTCTGCAACAACTATGAACTTTTAGCATCATTATACGTACGAACATTATATCATACTGAAAATAATAATAATAATAATAATAATTATTATTATTATTAAAACCAGAATAACCGTAATAATGCTAACTTTCATGGTACAATGAGTGTCTTTTTCCGACCTCTCACCAACTCTCAAAAAAAACAAAAATAAATACAAAACTACCAGTAACTTTTATATTTTCGAATTTTAAACTCGAAATTGCTAGCTGGAAAATACGTTATTTCGAAGTATTTAGTCATGAAATTCCAATTCTTATTAGATGATGATTTGTCGTTGTTTATTGTGTGGTGAAGGTCACGTTAAACGACCCCCGTCCAGGAGACCCTTGCGTGTTGAAGATCACCTTACCGATCCATCCAGGAGACCCTTGTGTGGTGAAGGTCACGTTAACGACCCCTGTCCAGGAGACCTTTGTGTGGTGAAGGTCACGTTAACGACCCGTCCAGGAGACTTTTGTGTGGTGAAGGTCACGTTAACGACCCATACAGGAGACCCTTGCGTGGTGAAGGTCACGTTAACGACTCGTTCAGGAGACCCTTGTGTGGTGAAGGTCACGTTAACGACCCCCGTCCAGGAGACCCTTGCGTGGTGAAGGTCACGTTAACGACCCCCGTCCAGGAGACCCTTGCGTGGTGAAGGTCACGTTAACGACCCGTCCAAGAGACCCTTGTGTGGTGAAGGTCGCGTTAACGGCCCATCCAGGAGACCCTTGTGTGGTGGATGTCACGTTAACGACCCGTCCAGGAGACTTTTGTGTGGTGAAGGTCACGTTAACGACCCATACAGGAGACCCTTGCGTGGTGAAGGTCACGTTAACGACTCGTTCAGGAGACCCTTGCGTGGTGAAGGTCACGTTAACGACCCCCGTCCAGGAGACACCTTGCGTGGTGAAGGTCACGTTAACGACCCGTCCAAGAGACCCTTGTGTGTGAAGGTCGCGTAACGGCCCATCCAGGAGACCCTTGTGTGGTGGATGTCACGTTAACGACCCGTCCAGGAGACCCTTGCGTGGTGAAGGTGACGTTAACGACCCGTCCAGGAGACCCTTGCGTGGTGAGGTGACGTTAACGACCCGTCCAGGAGACCCTTGCGTGGTGAAGGTGACGTTAACGACCCGTCCAGGAGACCCTTGCGTGGTGAAGGTCACGTTAACGACCCGTCCAGGAGACCCTTGCGTGGTGAAGGTCACGTTAACGACCCGTCCAGGAGACCCTTGCGTGGTGAAGGTCACGTTAACGACCCCGTCCAGGAGACCCTTGCGTGGTGAAGGTCACGTTAACGACCCGTCCAGGAGACCCTTGTGTGGTGAAGATCAGCGTTAACGACCCGTCCAGGAGACCCTTGTGTGGTGAAGATCACGTTAACGACCCGTCAGGAGACCCTTGTGTGGTGAAGATCACGTTAACGACCCGTCCAGGAGACCCTTGTGTGGTGAAGATTCACGTTAACGACCCGTCCAGGAGACCCTTGGTAGACTTTGCTAACAATGTAAGTAATAACCTGACTAAGCAAACATCTCACATGATCATTAACTAATCTCACTACTCATTATGCCAGCCTCTGAAGCATCTTCAATATGAGATGAGTTAATAAGTACACTCCTCACGGACACTCATCACGGACACACATCACGGACGTCCTCAAGTCCCAAGTCTGAAGAAGACCCACCTGAACACATCTAACACCCATCTGTTCACTTTATTGTTCATGTGTGAACAACACCACAAAAAACAACAGCCTGGAGAACACTACAGAAGGCTTATTACCTAATACATAAAATATCTTAAATATTCCTTTTTTAATACGTATATTACCTATATTACAATACTTTAAATTACGACAGTAGATAAAGTATATAATAGCAATGTAATTAATGATTACTTGAAAAAAAAAAAAAATTAGGAGAAGGTAATTGCATAGAGCAGATAATTATTTCTGTAATGTAATTAGTAGTTACTTATAAAGCTAATGTGATCGATGGAGACGTCAGCAGCTCAAATGTAATTCTTAACCTAAAGTTCTGCACGACGTTTCGCCAATCCTGGACCAGGGTCCAGGATGGTGGATTGTTCTAGCACGGGGAGTTGTTCCAGCACGGGGAGTTGTTCCAGCACGGGGAGTTGTTCCAGTACGGGGAGTTGTTCCAGTACGGGGAGTTGTTCCAGTACGGGGAGTTGTTCCAGCACGGGGAGTTGTTCCAGCACGGGAAGTTGTTACAGCACGGGGAGTTGTTCCAGCACGGGGAGTTGTTCCAGCACGGGGAGTTGTTCCAGCACGGGGAGTTGTTCCAGCACGGGGAGTTGTTCCAGCACGGGAAGTTGTTCCAGCACGGGGAGTTGTTCCAGCACGGGGAGTTGTTCCAGCACGGGGAGTTGTTCCAGCACGGGAAGTTGTTACAGCACGGGGAGTTGTTCCAGCACGGGGAGTTGTTCCAGCACGGGGAGTTGTTCCAGCACGGGGAGTTGTTCCAGCACGGGGAGTTGTTCCAGCACGGGAAGTTGTTCCAGCACGGGGAGTTGTTCCAGCACGGGGAGTTGTTCCAGCACGGGGAGTTGTTCCAGCACGGGGAGTTGTTCCAGCACGGGAAGTTGTTCCAGCACGGGGAGTTGTTCCAGCACGGGAAGTTGTTCCAGCACGGGGAGTTGTTCCAGCACGGGAAGTTGTTCCAGCACGGGGAGTTGTTCCAGCACGGGGAAGTGTTCCAGCACGGGGAGTTTGTTCCCGCACGGGGAGTTGTTCCAGCACGGGGAGTTGTTCCAGCACGGGGAGTTGTTCCAGCACGGGGAGTTGTTCCAGCACGGGGAAGTGTTCCAGCACGGGGAGTTGTTCCAGCACGGGGAGTTGTTCCAGCACGGGGAGTTGTTCCAGCACGGGGAAGTGTTCCAGCACGGGGAGTTGTTCCAGCACGGGGGTTGTTCCAGCACGGGGAGTTGTTCCCGTACGGGGAGTTGTTTTCCCGTACGGGGAGTTGTTCCAGCACGGGGAGTTGTTCCAGCACGGGGAGTTGTTCCAGCACGGGGAAGTGTTCCAGCACGAGGAGTTGTTCCAGCACGGGGAGTTGTTCCAGCACGAGGAAGTGTTCCAGCACGAGGAGTTGTTCCAGCATGGGGAGTTGTTCCAGCATGGGGAGGGTTTTTCCAGCCGGGGAGTTGTTCCAGCACGGGGAGTTGTTCCAGTACGGGGAGTTGTTCCAGCACGGGGGTTGTTCCAGCACGGGGAGTTGTTCCCGCCGGGGAGTGTTCACAGGGGAGTTGTTCCAGCACGGGGAGTTGTTCCAGCACGGGAAGTTGTTCCAGCACGGAGAGTGTTCCAGCACGGGGAGTTCTTCCAGCACCCGGGGGGTTGTTTTCCCGCACGGGGAGTTGCTCCACATGGGAAATGTTCTAGCACGGGAGTTGTTCCCGCACGGGGAGTTGTTCCAGCACGGGGAGTTGTTCCAGCACGGGGGAGTTGTTCCAGCACGGGGAAGTGTTCCAGCACGGGGAGTTGTTCCAGCACGGGGAAGTGTTCCAGCACGGGGAGTTGTTCCAGCACGGGGAAGTGTTCCCGCACGGGGAGTTGCTTCAACACGGGGAAGTGCTTCAACAAGGGGGAGTTATTCCAGCACGGTTTAAGTTTTCCAGCACGGGGAGTTGTTCCAACACGGAGAAGTTTCCAGCACGGGGAGTTGCTCCAACATGGGGAAGTGTTCTGCACGGGGAGTTGTTCCAGCACGGGGAGTTGTTCCAGCACGGGGAGTTGTTCCAGCACGGGGAGTTGCTCGTACACGGGGGAAGTATTCCAGCACGCTGAGTTGTTCCAAGCATGGGGAAGTGCTCAAAAACGGGGAAGTGTTCCCGCACCGGAAGTTGTTCCAGCACGTGGAAGTGTTTTTCCAGTACGGAAGTTGTTCCAGCACGTGGAAGTGTTCCAGCACGGGGAGTTGCTTCAACAGGGGAAGTGTTCCGCACGGGGAGTTGTTCCAGCACGTGGAAGTGTTTCAGCACGGGGAGTTCCCTTCAACACGGGGAAGTGTTCCAACAAGGGGGAGTTGTTTCCGCACGGGGTATTTGGTTCTAGCACGAGGAAGTGTTCCAGCTCGGACCATTGTTCCAGCATGGAAAAGTGTTCCAGGGGTAATTTATTCCAGCCAGAGTATCCTAGCCGGCCGCATCCTCCCAGGACGCTACTCACAACAGTTAGTTAGTCCAACTGCTGCTAGGAGAACACAGGTAGCAGGTGTGTGTATATGTGGAGACTTGCCTATAAATCTCCCTCAACCGGGATTTAAAAACCCGGGTCCTTTCTGTTGCAGGCCCCGGGACAACATAAAACAAAAATATATTATCATGGTTAATATCTCATGTCAATTAAGCACATTCTTCAACGTTCTTCGCAAAAGATTATTTTGAATAGATTTAAATTGCTAATGAAGAAAGCTTCTGCCTTTTATATATATTATATATATATATATATATATATATATTATATATATATATATATATTATATATATATATTTTATATAATATATATATATTTATATTTATATTGATATATATTAGGAATTCGTGAGGAATTTCATCCGATCCATTACCACAATCTATTTACGAGCACAGAGCAATCAATCAAGTCTTGTCATTTATGACACGAACATAAGAGTTGACCCACGATAGATAAAGACAAGTTAGCGCTCGTTAAATAAAAGGATGATTAATGCAGTTAACGACCTTTACTACCCTGTGTGGACTGGTTGAACGACCCCCCACTTCACACACACACGCACAGACGGAGTACAGTCTAGGGGGCCAGAGACTACAAACCTCACTCAAGGAAAAAGATCTTGGGGTGGAGTATAACACCAGGTACATCTCCTGAAGCGCACATCAACCAAATAACTGCTGCAGCATATGGGCGCCTAGCAAACCTCAACAGCATTCCGACATCTTAATAAGGGAATCATTCAGGACCCTGTACACCGTGGGACGTTAAGCCCATATTGGAGTATGCGGCACCAGTTTGGAACCCCACACCTAGCCAAGCACGTGAAGAAACTAGAGAAAAATGCAAAGGTTTGCAACAAGACTAGTCCCAGAGCTAAGAGGTATGTCCTCGAGGAGAGGTTAAGGGAAATCAACCTGACGACACTGGAGGACAGGAGAAATGGGGGGGACATGTAACGACATACAAAATACTGAGAGGAATTTACAAGGTGGCAAAGACAGGATGTTCCAGAGATTGGACACAGTAACAAGGGGGACACAGTTTGGGAAGTGAAGACACAGATGAATCACAGGGATGTTAGGAAGTATTTCTTCAGCCACAGAGTAGTCAGGAAGTGGAATAGTTTGGGAAGCGACGTAGTGGAGGCAGGATCCATACATAGCTTTAAGCAGAGGTATGATAAAGCTCACGGTTCGAGAGAGTGACCTAGTAGCGATCAGTGAAGAGGCGGGGCCAGGAGCTCGGACTCGACCCCTGCAACCTCAACTAGGTGAGTACACAACACCACAGCTCCCCTTCCTCAAATCAAACCCGGACTTCACGCTTTCTAGTGAATAATAATAATAATAGTAATAATAATAATAATAATAATAATAATAATATAATAATAATTTTAAATTATTATTATTATTATTATTATTATTATTATTATTATTATTATTATTATTATTATTTATCATTATCATTATTATTATTATTCTGGACACAGATGGGCTAGGTGTTTGGCTAAATCTATGAACGTGTGAAGGTGTTCGTGAACGAGTAAAAGTGTTCCTGACGGTCAGGAGGAGGGAACGCCTGGAACGTAAAAACACACAGTACTTGCTACCTACGACACACGTAGTTTACAAAGAACTAGCAGAGTGGTAAGTTTAAACCTCATTGTGGACAACTTTTCCAAAGTGTACAAGGTCGTGGCTGTGGCAGGAGACAGGCACACACATACAAATGTACATAACATACAAGCCTGCTAGACAAAAGGTCTAAATATTTCTTTTATATGCCTATGTACACCGTTAGCAAAGCGTAAATTTGTGGCATCTTGTACTCGCCAGCTTATCTGACCTGTGTCCGTAAGCTTTTTTTGTTCTTCTGTATAATGGATTTGGAAGCTTGCTTGGATCTGTCGTCCGGTTTATGATGGATCTGTATCATGTAAATGGCATATTAGCGGGTGTTAATGTCTCTTAGGGAGTTTTAGTATCGACCGTTGCCTGCGTTACTTAGAGAACCGTTACTCTAACGGGTTTGCATGTAGGGGAAACAGTGTAGTCAGTAAACTATGTACGTGTGTATGGAAGGTTTAGTGTACGGGTGTACGTTGACACATACACTCTCTGTGTGTGTCATCTCTCTGTTTCTCAAACACACAACAATAGTCTTGCCTACGAAATCTTAAAGTACTCTTGAAAAATAATTAAGATTTAAAACCATAAACTCCAAGGATGTACACTCGCACTGAGAGGTGTAAAGTGACGTAGTTGTACATAAGTGATAAGATAAGATAAGATTTCGTTCGGATTTTTAACCCCGGAGGGTTAGCCACCCAGGATAACCCAAGAAAGTCAGTGCGTCATCGAGGACTGTCTAACTTATTTCCATTGGGGTTCTTAATCTTGTCCCCCAGGATGCGACCCACACCAGTCGACTAACACCCAGGTACCTATTTGCTGCTAGTGAACAGGACAATAGGTGTAAGGAAACGTGTCGAATGTTTCCACCCGCCGGGAACCGAACCCGAGCCCTCCGTGTGTTTAAGCGGGAGCTTTAGCCACCAGGCCACCGGGCCACCGAACTCCAGGAGATAGTGAAGTGTTCCAGCACTCAACACTAATACGTAATATATCTTACTTATTCGTGAGGCGGAGAAATCTTTGTAACAGCTGGTAATCCTCATTAGATTTATAATAAACACAAACTTGAAAAATTGGACTGCCAAGAATGTTTCGAGACGGTGACGTACGTTAGATTAATGAGTCGACTTGAAACACAAGACAAAGTAGGAGGTGGGTGAGACACACAGTATTTAATAAGAGAAGAAAACAAGATGGTTTTCACTAGTGTTCCTGGAGACACAACACACCTCCATTTTAAAAAAACGTTTCGCCCGTCAGAACTTTAACAAGAAATGTGGAAAAAGATACTCCGTCTACTTGACTTTAATTGACTGTGTGTGTCAGGTAACTTCCGTAGAGGCGTAGCAACAACATGTCAATACTTACAGAAGAAATAACTCTGCTTAGGACTGCCAAAATCTTCAAGATAGTCTTGACCAGATCAGGAAGGGTGTGGAAAATGGCCCGCTGGAGGTTATCTCCAAGACTGGTCAGCTACAAACTGAACAGCTGTAGCAAGACAGGGAGCCACAAACTGCAGCAAGACAGGGGAAACCCCAACTACAGCAAGACAGGGAGCCACAGCTACAGCAAGACAGGGAGCCACAGCTACAACAAGACAGGGAGTCACAGCTACAGCAAGACAGGGAGCACAGCTGCGGCAAGACAGGGAGCCACTGCAAGAGAATCGCTTTGGGAAACAGAGATAGGACATTATAAAGTTAAATCTTCAGTGTGATAGGCACTCACGGCTCGAAGATGAGCAATCTCCTTTACAGAGACTGTTTGTGAACCAGTGTTAGAGCTGATATCAAAGTTCCCACAACTGACTGGTACAGCTAAAAATGTCAAGGTGGTCCACTCATGTTAAATAGACAGGATGTTTGTTAGAATTTCTTTCGCTGGTTCGTTCTGTGTTTTTGGGGGAGTAAAAATGGAGAGCAAAGGGAATTCAATGTTCGCCCCCCGTTGAGTGGAAGGTTTG
>NC_069423.1:8551805-8586932 GCF_026875155.1 Cherax quadricarinatus | reverse complement strand
GTTTCTGAAGTTTATATCAGTTTCTGACAGTTTCTAATAATTTCTGACAATTTCTACCAGTTTCTATCAGTTTCTGACAATTTCTGACAGTTTCTACAAATTTCTGTCAGTTTCTGACAGTTTCTACCAATTTATAGTTGTTTCTACCAGTTTCTGACAGTTTATATCAGTTTCTGACAGTTTCTTTCAGTTTCTGACAGCTTCTATCACTTTCTAACAGTTTCTGTCAGTTTCTGTCAGTCTATATAAGTTTCTGACAGTTTCTACTAGTTTCTGACAGTTTATATCTGTTTCTGACAGATTATATAAGTTTCTGACATTATATCAGTTTCTGACAGATTATATCAGTTTCTGACATTATATCAGTTTCTGACAGATTATATCAGTTTCTGACAGATTATATCAGTTTCTGACAGATTATATCAGTTTCTGACATATTATATCAGTTTCTGACAGATTATATCAGTTTCTGACAGATTATATCAGTTTCTGACAGATTATATCAGTTTCTGACAGATTATATCAGTTTCTGACAGATTATATCAGTTTCTGACATATTATATCAGTTTCTGACAGATTATATCAGTTTCTGACAGATTATATCAGTTTCTGACATATTATATCAGTTTCTGACAGATTATATCAGTTTCTGACAGATTATATCAGTTTCTGACATATTATATCAGTTTCTGACAGATTATATCAGTTTCTGACATATTATATCAGTTTCTGACAGATTATATCAGTTTCTGACAGATTATATCAGTTTCTGACAGATTATATCAGTTTCTGACATATTATATCAGTTTCTGACATATTATATCAGTTTCTGACAGATTATATCATTTTCTGACAGATTATATCAGTTTCTGACAGATTATATCATTTTCTGACAGATTATATCAGTTTCTGACAGATTATATCAGTTTCTGACAGATTATAATCATTTTCTGACAGATTATATCAGTTTCTGACAGATTTATATCAGTTTCTGACAGATTATATCAGTTTCTGACAGATTATATCAGTTTCTGACAGATTATATCAGTTACTGACAGATTATATCAGTTTCTGACAGAATATATCATTTTCTGACAGATTATATCAGTTTCTGACAGATTATATCAGTTTCTGACAGATTATATCAGTTTCTGACAGATTATATCAGTTTCTGACAGATTATATCAGTTTCTGACAGATTATATCAGTTTCTGACAGATTATATCAGTTTCTGACAGATTATATCATTTTCTGACAGATTATATCAGTTTCTGACAGATTATATCTTTTCTGACAGATTATCTTGTTTCTGACAGCTTCTACTACTTACTGATAGTTTATATAAGTTTCTATCAGTTTCTATCAGTTTCTGACAGTTTCTATCAGTTTCTGACAATTTCTACCAGTTTCTGTCAGTTTCTGACAGTTTCTACCAGTTTCCGTCAGTTTCTGACAGTTTCTGTGACGAAAGTACATATTTAAGGAGACAGGATGAAAGAATTAGCATTCTGTAGGTCAGTTAAATTTAGGGTCACCGGAAATAGGTCACCGGAAGGCAGGTTACCTGAAGTAAGGTCACCGAAAGTCAGGTCACCGGAAATCAAGTCATCGGAAGGCAGGTCACCGAAAGTGAGGTCACCTGAAGTCAGGTTACCGGATCTCGGGCCAACGGAAGTCAGGTTACAGGAAGGTGGACCAGCAGGACTAAGATCGTTGCGTCTGTTTAAGTTTCGTTACAATGTGCAGACGGGTGATCGAGCCTCCAGCACCCCTTAGTGCTGAAAGGGGCACATGAGAATAAGGGAAGGACCCGGGGTCGATCCTGGGGGTGGAGGGTGTTGAGACGCGTGGGCTGGTCTCCTAACATGCACCCCACCTGCTGACCAAACAGTAAATAGGTACCTGGGTGTTAGGTGAGTGGTGTGGGTAGCATCCTGGGGGCAGAGGCCAGCCACCTTGGCTTTCTGGGTAATTTATCCTCTGAATTAATAATGAAGGGTTAACTTGGGTAACTAAACCCTCTGGGTTAACAATCTTGGGTTATCCTGGTGAATCAGGTGCCTGAGTAGATGAAGGAAGGGGAACATTCCTTGCTCAGCACACTAAGTAGGTGACGACAACAGGAGACCCCACCCAGCCACCTACCTTGCTAGGTGTTGGTCTCAGATGGTGCAGACAAAGTCGTGACCTCAGAGTCACACCAACAATACAATTACCTGCTGGACCTCTGATCTGCGTAGTCCTGATGAGGCAGATCCTGCTTGATCTGAGGAGAGGAAGAGGACGAGGAGGATAGGAACACACGAAGTCAGTTGAGAGTAACTCGAGGCAGTGTCGTCCGAAGGAAGGCCAGGCCAGCAAACCTTCTCCACAACATTGATCGTCGTACCCCGGCTAATTCTCACTTATGAAAGCATACGTTCTACTTCTCTTAACTCCAGGTACTGTACTACACCCTTCTCCACTTAGTACATACCACAGGTATTGTGCTATGCTGTACATCACCTGTCAACCTCCGCCCAACTTACTATATAGATTTTTACATGCCAACCAAACATTAAACTCTCACTTCTGTATGAATATTTTTGCATAATTAACTAACGTTTTATGAATAAATATATATATATATATATATATATATATATATTATATATATATAATATATATATATATATATATATATATATATATATATATATATATATATATATATATATATATATTATATTATATATATATAAATATATATATAATTATAATATATATTATATATTATATATATATATATATTTAAAGTCTTGGGAATAAATTTGCTGAAAATGAGGGTAGCAGACATAAAAACTGTATCAGATATTTACGTTCTACTCTCACAGTTGTATTCATATATTTTTTACAACATGTATAAGTCATAATAAATGTAAAGATGTACTGGTGACGGTGCACTCAGTAAGCTTCCCTTGGAGCTTGGAGCTTGACTGGAGGTTAAGCTGGATCATATTAAGCTTCACAGAGTTATTATGCTCTTGATAAAGCTTATGCTGTATTGGTGCCTCTTGGAGACCGCCACATATGCTGAGTCCAGGTACAAACTATACAAAGTTTGTCACAACTGTAACTCGGCAGGTGTGTGAGATACCACAATTCCCTCATTCTTTATACACGACACTCATCACGTCCGTCACTCACAGGCTTCTAAGACATTTCTCATGTTCTGGAATAAGTGAGAAAATTGAGAAAGACAGTAAATTTAATATATATGCATGTGTATATATGTGAAATGTCTGCCGTTGTCGTTTACCCCGGAATTCCAAATTTCCATATGTCCTTCACAACAGTGTCTCCCACGTTATTATTAAGTTATCTCTAAATCATTAAGTGCCTGGATATGAGAGACGTATAGAGGAGAGATAGACAGTTCTGTGAGGTGTTCCGTGAAGTCTCTCATAATTCACTTAACACCACACACAAACCTTTATCTCCAGCTCTCCTATGTACGTCTCGACTTGATGTCTTCAAATCTATATAAATGACCAACTAGAAGATAGAAATAATTTAAAGGAAATGTTAGGGCAAAATTATATTATATATATATATATATATATATATATATATATATATATATATATATATATATATATATATATATATATATATATATTTATATATTATATATATATATATGTATATACCACAAGAAGTGAAAATTTTGGAAAAAAAAATTACATGTACTGGAAATGGTTTAGCTGCAAGACAGGAGATATGATAATTACTGATAAATTGGTGGAATAATGTAAAAAGAACAGAAGAGGAGGAGTGAGAACTACATGCCAGTCTTTTAAACCAAGTAAAAGGCAAAGCTGAAGATATATTTTGGAATCTTACAACACAGGTTTGTCGTCGACTGAAGAAGATGGCGAAAAGAAATAAAACGACGAAATTCACCGAGGGATTTTTTGAAGAAATATTACATACTAAATTTAAATATTAAACCAAAGCCTCCTTTTCAATATTACTACAGCGAGAAATACCTGAAGGTTCAGGAACGCAGATGTCGTGATGGTAGCTGTACAGGAGATTACTCTTACATCTCCTGGCCTCTGACGTCCACTCACCATCTTCTAAACGTCGGCACTGGAAGAACGTCCGGCACAGAGTTCTGGTCTCCTGTAAAATGTATTATAATTGACGAAAGTGCAAGAGAAACAGAGAATGATGGATCTATAATTACTCAGGAAGGTTGAACACCGGCCATTCCTCGTCCTGCCCCAGCATCCTTAACATCAGGAAAGCACTGAAATGTATAAAGAACTAAGATGTGTAAAACACTGCATATATATATGCAATATATTGCATATATGCAATAAGATCACAGTAAACACGTGATATCACAATATGCAGAACAACCACTGAGAAAAAAATAGCGAAATTCCAAGCACTTTCGTGACTTCTCGCATTATCAGTGTGACAAGTCACGAGAACTACCTTGATTATCAGTGAGAGAAGTCACGAAAGTGCTTGGAATTTCGTTGTTTTATCACAGTGGTTGTTATATATATATATATATATATATATATATATATATATATATATATATATATATATTATATTATATATATATATATATTATATATATATATATATATATAATATATATATATATATATATATATATATATATATATATATATATATATATATATATACTGTATATACAGATGGGGTCCACCTCTGGTGTAAATTGTGGGACCCATAGCCTCGGAGAAGTGGATAAAAAGGCTTCGAGGAAGAATATTTGGATTTCTTCCTGAAGCCGTTTGAATATTCCACTTCCCCTACCACCCCATCTTTTGATATATATTTTTTTTACCAATAGGAATATTTTATTACATAATATGGTACAGAAGATTTAAGAGATACATTGTTGATATGAAGGTGGCATATAAGGTACATGTTGTTACATGTGTATCACCGATTATAAGGCGAAAATCTCATCCAGCTCCTCAGAGCTGGGGCGTGTGCCCAAAATACAGCAGGCATTACCCCTTTGAACAGCCGCACTGAGCCGCTGGAACAGAAAACTAGCTGCCCTGAGATCCCTAGTTACCCTGATGAGTCTTTTTCCCAGCTCCTTAAGGAATTTAGATGCACTCTTTCCCCATGAGCCAAGGGTCTCTGAGCCTATGGGAACAAACATATAATGATGGGCAAGTTCTCCATATTTTCTAGACTTTTGGGACTCCCTGAAGCTGGCAGCTGCCCCTCCTTCCTCTCTGGTGTATTGGAGATAGGTATCAGCCAAGGTAGATGCACATGTATAGTCCCACACCACCTGCTTCCCATCTGTCCAGGCTTGAAGGGTGATACCATCTGGACGCTTCTGGCTGCCATCAGATCTGCATAGTTGGGGTGGCTCCCTTACTGCTGGGCATCCAGCTGTTGTGAGGCTCCTCTTGATAATGTTATTAACCTCCTCATGTCTTTCCATCTTTCCCTCGGATTTACGGCACACAAGACCATGGTACCCGAATCGGTCTGCTGCTTCACTGCCACAAATACACCTGTGTTCGGCGAGAATAGGGGCGGCAAGTCGAAGGGCAACACCGATGCGGATGGTCTGTGGGTCGAGGCGTGTGCCAAGGCTGGAGTTGGGAACAGCCAACAGAAAGTCCCCAGCATGAGGGGCTCTCACTGCCAGCAGGCGGGCTCTATCCTTCCCTGACACACTCTGAAGCATTGTTGAGGCTATATTATCCACTATTGGACCATCCCAGTGCGATTGTTTGTAGTTGTTGGGGGGAGCAGGTCTGGTTTCAGAGCCCGTTAGATTATCCCAGATCATTGCTCCGTCAATGAATTTTTGGTCCTGGACTCCAATCTTGTCCCTAAGATGTTCAGGGAGAATTGCTGCTACAAGCTCTCTGGATGCAATACACGAGGACAGAAAAGCAGGTAACGCAATCTGTGATGACTTGCGGACACCAATATATATATATATATATATATATATATATATATATATATTATATATATATATATATATATATATATATATATATATATATATTTAATATATAATATATATATATATATTTATATATATATTATATATATATATATATATAATATATATATTTATATATATATATATATAATATATATATTATATATATATATATATATATATATATATATATATATGCAATAAGATCACAGTAAACAGGTGATTTTAAAATATGCAAAACAACCACTGTGAAAGAGTAGTGAATATTTTGTTAGTGGGATGTCGTGAGGACCTGTCTAGTTGGACCAGCGGAGTTACTGCAGTGTTCCTCTTTTCTTATGAGTCCGGTATTGTCGCGCGTTAGGTGTTTCTTTGTTGTGGGAGTTGACTGTGAGGTGTGGTCTAAGCCCTTTAATTGCCTTCCTTTGATGTATTACTTTCATAATTCCTTGACAATGTGAGTAGTCACGAAAGCGCTTTGGAATTTCACTACTCTTTCACAGCGGTTGTTTTGTATATATTATATATATATATAATATAATATATATATATATAATATATATATATATATATATAATATATATATAATGCAAATATATGTGTATATACATCTGCAGTCCTCAATACAAGAGTGACTGGTGAAGAGTATAAACCTTGACACAGGATTCCTTAAATCCACTACATTGTTGTGTCAAGATATTTCTCACCTTGTGTCTCCCATCACTGTGGCAGAGGAGATAGTTTGAGCAGTGCTGCCTCACAATCCAGGGCTCAAGAGGTCGAGTGTTGTGCTCTGAGCACCTCAGGAAGTTCGTACCGACTGCTGCCCTCCAAGTGTGAAATTCATTGTCTCTCTTCCACTCCTCCCTCAGCAAGTTACCTTTCAGCCAGTTCTCTCTCAGCTCATTGCCTCTCTTTGATCTAGTTCCCAGTGGGCTCTCACTTGGCGAGCATAACTCTTCCACTGAAACATTAGACAGATGGTTGAGACGGATCCCAGGTATATAACTAGAAGAATCCACGAAGTGTAAACTATCAATAACTAAGACTGTAACTTCAAAGATTAGGAAAGTGGAATGATTAAAGGAGTTGGGATGGAACAAGAAAGTAGGCTGGAAGGAATAGGGATGCAAGACAAGCAGACAAAAGCTAAAATAGTAATTACGTCACTTGCAGTGCTATAGCAATATGTAATATATTTAGTCAATCATACAAAGAGAGAAAACAATTCTAACTGTAAATTAAGTGAACACACCTGAGGGGTTAGCAACACAATGTTTCGTGTCCTTGTTCAAGACCTGTCCTTGACCACAGATGACACGAGCAGTGATGATCAAATTACCAACATAACAGGCAGTACAGAGGTCCAGGCTGGCCCTGGTTGGTGCACATACTTCGTAACTTTGGCACACAGAGTCGTTGAAAGAGCAGGGTATTGACACTGGCTCTCGTGTGTCGGTGGTGTTTGATTGTAGATGCCCTGTGACCAGTGTCGACCTAGTTTCCAGGCCTGATGGAGGCCTAGTGTCCGGACCTGGGAGGTGCTGGATACCTTGGCCGTGTGAGTTGTCTCTCAGGGAGCATAGATCTCCCGCTAGAAGGAAAAATAAGAGTTTAGGTCAGGTAATAGCAAACACAGATGCTGGAGACTAAACCCAGGTTCTGAACTAAGAAAACTAAGGAAGGGTAGACATAGTGGACAGATTGAAGAAAGAAGTGGGATGGAAAAAGAGATATGAGTTAAGAACACGGAGTCATGAAATATACACAAAGGGAAAATAAAGAGAAGGATGGAAGAACAATAAAGAATTTATAACAAGGTGAGGCAGTAAGCAGACCACCAGGTGAAGCCGTAATTAGAACACAAGGTGAAGCAGTGATCAGACCATCAGGTGAAGCAATAATCAGACCACCAGATGAAGCAGTAATTAGAAGACAAGGTGAAGCAGTGATCAGACCATCAGGTGAAGCAATGATCAGAACACTACGTGAAGCAGTGATCAAATTTCCAGGTGAAAAAGAGATCAGAACACCAGGTGAAGAAATGATCCGACATCCTGGGGAAGCAATAATCAAACCACCAGGTAAAGCAGTGATCCGACGTACAGGTGAAGAAATAATCAGACCACCAGGTGAAGCAGTGATCAGTCCACCAGGTCGAGTATATCAAAATACACCAATATCTCCATAGTTTATATAATACCAAATGCCAAGTAAAAACAAAGTGAACGTACCTGCAGGTTGAGCCGTACACTGATTAGTGTCCTTGTTCAAGACCTGTCCTTGACCACAGATGGCACGAGCAGTGATGATCAAATTACCAACATAACAGGCAGTACAGAGGTCCAGGCTGGCCCTGGTTGGTGCACATACTTCGTAACTTTGGCACACAGAATCGTTGAAAGAGCAGGGTATTGACACTAGCTCTCGTGTGTCGGCGGTGTTTGATTGTAGATGCCCTGTGACCAGTGTCGACCTAGTTTCCAGGCCTGATGGAGGCCTAGTGTCCGGACCTGGGAGGTGCTGGATACCTTGGCCGTGTGAGTTGTCTCTCAGGGAGCATAGGTCTCCCGCTAGAAGGAAAAATAATAGTTTAGGTCAGGTAATAGCAAACACAAATGCTGGAGACTAAACCCAGGTACTGAACTAAGAAACTAAGGAAGGGTAGACATAGTGGACAGATTGAAGAAAGAAGTGGGAGGGAAAAACAAGATAAGAGTTAAGAACACGGAGTCATGGAATATACATGGTAGGGAAAATAAAGAGAAGGATGGAAGAACAGTAAAGAATTTATAACAAAGTGAGGCAGTAAGCAGACCATCATGTGAAGCAGTGATCAGACCATCAGGTGAAGCAATAATCGGACCACCAAGTGAAGCAACAATCACCCCACCAGGTGAAGCAATAATCAGACCACAAGGTCTAGTATATCTCAATACAACGATATGTCCACAATGTATACAATACAAAATCCTAACTACGACCAAAATACACGTACCTTCAGGTTGAGCCGTACATTGACTAGTGTCCTTGTTCAAGACCTGTCCAGGACCACAGATTATCAGAGCGCTGATGACAAGGTTCCCAACGTAACAGGCAGTACAGAGGTCAAGGCTGGCCCTGGTTGGTGCACACACTTCGAAACTCTGGCACACAGAGCCGTTGAAAGAGCAGGGTATTGACAGTGGCTTTGGTGTTGTGGTGGTTGTTGTTCGCTTGGTTGTGGGGGTGGTTGTGCGAGTCGTGGTTGTAGGTCTAGTGGTTGTAGTTGCTCTAGGAGTTGTAGTTGTAGTTTTGAGGGTTGTGGTTGTTCTAGGAGTTGTGGTTGTTGTAGTTGTAGCTCTGGTGGTTGTGGTTGGTGGTATGCTTGTTGATGGCGGTGGGGTAGGTCCTGCTGTGGGCTGGGTGACTGGTCCTGGTGTGGGCTGAGTGACTGGTCCTGATGTGGGCTGAGTGACTGGTCCTGGTGTGGGCTGAGTGACTGGTCCTGGTGTGGGCTGAGTGACTGGCTCTGGTGAGGGCTGAGTGACTGGTCCTGGTGTGGGCTGAGAGTCTGGTCCTGGTGTGGGCTGAGTGACTGGTCCTGATGTGGGCTGAGTGACTGGTCCTGGTGTGGGCTGAGTGACTGGTCCTGGTGTGGGCTGAGTGACTGGCTCTGGTGAGGGCTGAGTGACTGGTCCTGGTGTGGGCTGAGAGTCTGGTCCTGGTGTGGGCTGAGTGACTGGTCCTGGTGTGGGCTGAGTGACTGGTCCTGGTGTGGGCTGAGTGACTGGTCCTGGTGTGGGCTGAGTGACTGGCTCTGGTGAGGGCTGAGTGACTGGTCCTGGTGTGGGCTGAGAGTCTGGTCCTGGTGTGGGCTGAGAGTCTGGTCCTGGTGTGGGCTGAGAGTCTGGCCCTGGTGTGGGCTGGGTGAGTGGTCGTGGTGTGGGCTGGGTGACTGGTCCTGGTGTGGGCTGGGTGACTGGTCCTGGTGTGGGCTGAGAGTCTGGCCCTGGTGTGGGCTGAGAGTCTGGCCCTGGTGTGGGCTGGGTGAGTGGTCCTGGTGTGGGCTGGGTGACTGGTCCTGGTGTGGGCTGGGTGACTGGTCCTGGTGTGGGCTGAGTGACTGGTCCTGGTGTGGGCTGAGTGACTGGTCCTGGTGTGGGCTGAGAGTCTGGCCCTGGTGTGGGCTGAGAGTCTGATCCTGGTGTGGGCTGGGTGAGTGGTCCTGGTGTGGGCTGGGTGACTGGTCCTGGTGTGGGCTGGGTGACTGGTCCTGGTGTGGGCTGGGTGACTGGTCCTGGTGTGGGCTGAGAGTCTGGTCCTTGTGTGGGCTGAGTGACTGGTCCTGGTGTGGGCTGAGAGTCTGGTCCTGGTGTGGGCTGAGTGACTGGTCCTGGTGTGGGCTGAGTGACTGGTCCTGGTGTGGGCTGAGTGACTGGCCCTGGTGTGGGCTGAGTGACTGGTCCTGGTGTGGGCTGAGAGTCTGGTCCTTGTGTGGGCTGAGTGACTGGTCCTGGTGTGGGCTGGGTGACTGGTCCTGGTGTGGGCTGAGAGTCTGTGCCTGGTGTGGGCTGAGAGTCTGGTCCTGGTGAGGGCTGAGAGTCTGGTCCTGGTGAGGGCTGGGTGACTGGTCCTGGTGTGGGCTGAGAGTCTGGTCCTGGTGAGGGCTGAGAGTCTGGTCCTGGTGTTGGCTGAGTGACTGGTCCTGGTGAGGGCTGAGAGTCTGGTCCTGGTGAGGGCTGGGTGACTGGTCCTGGTGTGGGCTGGGTGACTGGTCCTGGTGTGGGCTGAGAGTCTGGTCCTGGTGTGGGCTGAGTGACTGGTCCTGGTGTGGGCTGGGTGTCTGGTCCTGGTGTGGGCTGGGTGACTGGTCCTGGTGTGGGCTGAGAGTCTGGTCCTGGTGTGGGCTGGGTGACTGGTCCTGGTGTGGGCTGGGTGTCTGGTCCTGGTGTGGGCTGGGTGACTGGTCCTGGTGTGGGCTGAGTGACTGGTCCTGGTGTGGGCTGGGTGTCTGGTCCTGGTGTGGGCTGAGAGTCTGGTCCTGGTGTGGGCTGGGTGACTGGTCCTGGTGTGGGCTGGGTGTCTGTCCTTGTGTGGGCTGGTGACTGGTCCTAGAGTTGGCTGGGTGACTGGTCTTGTGGGCTGAGAGTCTGGTCCTGGTGTGGGCTGAGAGTCTGGTCCTGGTGTGGCTGGGTGCTGCTGGTGTGGGCTGGGTGACTGGTCTGGTGTGGGCTGGGTCTGGTCCTGGTGTGGCTGAGAGTCTGGTCTGGTGTGGCTGGTGGACTGTCTGGGTGGTGGACTGTTCCTGGTGTGGGCTGAGAGTCTGCTCCTGGTGTGGGCTGAGAGTCTGCTCCTGGTGTGGGCCGAGAGTCTACTCCTGGTGTGGGCTGAGAGTCTGCTCCTGGTGTGGGCTGAGAGTCTGCTCCTGGTGTGGGCTGAGAGTCTGCTCCTGGTGTGGGTTGAGAGTCTGCTCCTGGTGTGGGATGAGAGTCTGCTCCTGGTGTGGGCTGAGAGTCTGCTCCTGGTGTGGATTGAGAGTCTGCTCCTGGTGTGGGCCGAGAGTCTGCTCCTGGTGTGGGTTGAGAGTCTGGTCCTGGTGTGGGCTTGGAGTCTGCTCCTGGTGTGGGCCGAGAGTCTGCTCCTGGTGTGGGCTGAGAGTCTGCTCCTGGTTTGGGCTGAGAGTCTGCTCCTGGTGTGGGCTGAGAGTCTGCTCCTGGTTTGGGCTGAGAGTCTGCTCCTGATGTGGGCTGAGAGTCTGCTCCTGGTGTGGGATGAGAGTCTGCTCCTGGTGTGGGCTTGGAGTCTGTTCCTGGTGTAGGTTGAGAGTCTGCTCCTGGAGTGGGCTGAGAGTCTGCTCCTGGTGTGGGATGAGAGTCTGCTCCTGGTTTGGGCTGGGAGTCTGCTCCTGGTGTGGGCTGAGAGTCTGCTCCTGGTGTGGGCTGAGAGTCTGCTCCTGGTGTGGGATGAGAGTCTGCTCCTGGTGTGGGATGAGAGTCTGCTCCTGGTTTGGGCTGGGAGTCTGCTCCTGGTGTGGGCTGAGAGTCTGCTCCTGGTGTGGGATGAGAGTCTGCTCCTGGTTTGGGCTGAGAGTCTGCTCCTGGTGTGGGCTTGGAGTCTGCTCCAGGTGTGGGCTTGGAGTCTGCTCCAGGTGTGGGCTGGGTGTCTGGTCCAGGTTTGGGTCTTGGGTGTGGTTCAGGTGTGGGTGGTGAGTGTGGTTCAAGTGTGGGTCTAGTGCCTGGTCCAGGTGTGGGTCTTGTATGTGGTCTATGTGTGGGTCTTGTGTGTGGTTCGGGGTGTGGGTCTTGTGTGTGGTTCAGGTGTGGGTCTTGTGTGTGGTTCAGGTGTGGGTCTTGTGTGTGGTTCAGGTGTGGGTCTTGTGTGTGGTTCAGGTGTGGGTCTTGTGTGTGGTTCAGGTGTGGGTCTTGTGTGTGGTTCAAGTATGGGTGTAGTGCCTGGTCCAGGTGTGGGTCTTGTATGTATGGGTCTAGTAACTGGTCTTGGTGTGGGTTTAGTAACTGGTCTTTGGGTGGGCCAGGTGATTGGTCTCGGTGTGGGTCTAGTAACTGGTTTTGGTGTGGGCCTGGTCACTGGTCTTGGTTTGGGCCAAGTGACTGGTTCTGATGTGGGTCTAGTAACTGGTCTTGGTGTGGGTCTAGTAACTGGTCTTGGTGTGGGTCTGGTAACTGGTCTTGGGGTGGGCCTAGTCACTGGTCTTGGTGTGGGTCTAGTAACTGGTCTTGGGGTGGGCCTAGTCACTGGTCTTGGTGTGGGCCAGGTGAGTGGTCCTGGTGGCCCGAGGTAAGTGCCACAGGGTGGACGGACCAAGTGAGGGAAGATACACTGCTTCAAGTCTTCAGAGAAGACAGTACCAGCGGCACAGCCGAAGTATTGGATCCGGAAGAATCCTCTTGGTGTGCTCCTCACACACCTGCAACCACGTAAAACACATGAAACACACACGCCTCCGTAATAACTGTCCATACATGTAGCAGCACACACACACTCTCAGGTATTATATTAATTGTGACAACACATACATCTAGTAAAAGTCAAGATCTGCCAAGAGAACTAGAGACACCAGGGAAGAACAGGGAATGTGGAGACGTCTGGTGGTGAAGCTGAGGGGTCGTTGCTCCCTTGATCAAGGTGGCCAGGTTGGGTAAGGTCATCTTGATCAAAGTTCCGGAGGTTGTTGAGATCGTATAAATAATAAGACTAGTGGATGACATGCTGGTCATACTGCTGAACAGACTCGGGAACACTGGGTTGCTGAACAAACATGTACCGCAGCAACAACTATCTGAACAACACATCTGTGATACATCAAGACACACGGTCACCTCATGTGTTGGCATCAAGCAACGCTGGACGAGGGCGACAAACACCAATGTCGTTGGCTGGAGGCAGCTATGCCATCGATTACCAGACACTGCCACACACAACTTAAGGAAGTTTTAGCGTCTTTGAAACTCTGGCTGAGATAATCTTACCTGTCCAGGTGCCACGAACCATCCACCCTCCCTCCTCGTTATTTATATATCGTTGTCTTTCTAGCTCTCTTTTTACTATCAGTGACACAACGTCTGCTTCATTATAATGCTCTAAGTTTGTATAACAGCCTTTCTTTCCTCAACACTTGCACCTGTAACAACATCTGACCTGTTAAACAACGGCACACAGTTGCAACAGTGATCTGCATCTGCATGTGGTGTGTTGCAGGGGTATACCCCTGCAACACACCACATTTGTTATGATTATATTCTGCTAAGTAACACTCGAGTCACTGGTACAGTCTCGTTAGTTCCTTTATTCCCAGGAATTTTATTACCCCACATCGAGATCTTACTCCTTGACGAACATCAACCGAATCTAATATATTGCTACCGTTTCCTTCATGTAGGAAACAGACCTACATGTAATACCTAAAATTCTTTTGATGGCAGTCCCCTGAGAAACAGCAGGAGGCGCAGCAGACCTACCTGTAGAACCAAGCACAGTCTCTTGGGTGTGGGAAGACCCCTTGTTCCACACAGCGGACACCTGGATAGACGATCTCGTCAGGGTAACGTCTATCTGTGGAGGAGTACAACAGGTGTTTTATCCACAGGAGGTGAGTTTGATCAGTGTGGCGAGTACCCAGGGTGAGGAATACTTTTAGTAACTAAGAGAGTAAGATGACAAATACCTGGAAACATCACGGATCTTGATCATTGGCGCTTCATCTTGTTCCACTTACTGCAGGAACACAAGTCCTGTTACCAGCTGGACAAATTGAGATTGTCTTGAAGAGCGGCAGTGGTACTCTGGCTGGGTATATACCTTGCTGAAAACAAACAGAAATCGCAAACAACCTGTCATCCTACTCCCTCGCCATCACTGAGACAGAAGCCTTCAGCCTGGAGCCTCAACTTCACCATCGACATCAACAAAACGCATCACGTTAGGTATTTTATACCATTTTAATATTTAAAACGCATCATGAAGAATTAGACACATATGCAACATCTGGGTATCTTTAATTTGTAGACGTTTTGCCATCCAGTGGCTTTATCAATACAAGGACATAATTTGAAGAATGTTGAATTATATACAAAAGATAAAGTAATTAGTCCCTCAGCCTTGGCTGAGGGACTAATTACCTCAGTCCCTAAGCTAGGTATCTTCATTCCGAAATGATTCGGAATAAATATACCTAGCTGTTTTCATATGTGTCTACAAAGCAGTTTTGTCAGTATTGTGTGCCGTTATAATGTTCTCCTTGCTTCCTTGTAGAGCTGGAGAACAAGGGTTTCTCCTGCTTCCGTATAGAGCTGGAGACAAAGGTTCTCCTGCTTCCGTATAGAGCTGGAGACAAGGTTCTCCCTGCTTCCGTATAGAGCTGGAGACAAGGTTCTCCCTGCTTCCGTATAGAGCTGGAGACAAGGTTCTCCCTGCTTCCGTTAGAGCTGGAGACAAGGTTCTCCCTGCTTCCGTATAGAGCTGGAGACAAGGTTCTCCCTGCTTCCGTATAGAGCTGGAGACAAGGTTCTCCCTGCTTCGTAAAAGGCTGGAGACAAGGTTCTCCCTGCTTCCGTATAGAGCTGGAGACAAGGTTCTCCCTGCTTCCGTATAGAGCTGGAGACAAGGTTCTCCCTGCTTCCGTATAGAGCTGGAGACAAGGTTCTCCCTGCTTCCGTATAGAGTTGGAGACAAGGTTCTCCCTGCTTCCGTATAGAGCTGGAGACAAGGTTCTCCCTGCTTCCGTATAGAGCTGGAGACAAGGTTCTCCCTGCTTCCGTATAGAGCTGGAGACAAGGTTCTCCTTGCTTCCGTATAGAGCTGGAGACAAGGATCTCCCTGCTTCCGTATAGAGCTGGAGACAAGGTTTCTACCCTGCTCCCGTATAGAGCTGGAGACAAGGTTCTCCCTGCTCCCGTATAGAGCTGGAGACAAGGTTCTCCCTGCTTCCGTATAGAGCTGGAGACAAGGTTCTCCCTGCTTCCGTATAGAGCTGGAGACAAGGTTCTCCCTGCTTCCGTATAGACCTGGAGACAAGGTTCTCCCTGCTCCCGTATAGAGCTGGAGACAAGGTTCTCCCTGTTCCCGCATAGAGCTGGAGACAAGGTTCTCCCTGCTTCCGTATAGAGCTGGAGACAAGGTTCTCCCTGCTCCCGTATAGAGCTGGAGACAAGGTTCTCCCTGCTTCCGTATAGAGCTGGAGACAAGGTTCTCCCTGCTTCCGTATAGAGCTGGAGACAAGGTTCTCCCTGCTCCCGTATAGATCTGGAGACAAGGTTCTCCCTGCTCCCGTAAAAAGCTGGAGACAAGGTTCTCCCTGCTTCCGTATAGAACTGGAGACAAGGTTCTCCCTGCTTCCGTATAGAGCTGGAGACAAGGTTCTCCCTGCTTCCGTATAGACCTGGAGACAAAGTTCTCCCTGCTCCCGTATAGAGCTGGAGACAAGGTTCTCCCTGTTCCCGCATAGAGCTGGAGACAAGGTTCTCCCTGCTTCCGTATAGAGCTGGAGACAAGGTTCTCCCTGCTTCCGTATAGAGCTGGAGACAAGGTTCTCCCTGCTTCCGTATAGAGCTGGAGACAAGGTTCTCCCTGCTTCCGTATAGAGCTGGAGAACAAGGTTCTCCCTGCTCCCGCATAGAAGCTGGAGACAAGGTTCTCCCTGCTCCCGTATAGAGCTGGAGACAAGGTTCTCCCTGCTTCCGTATAGAGCTGGAGACAAGGCTCTCCCTGCTCCCGTATAGAGCTGGAGACAAGGTTCTCCCTGCTCCCGTATAGAGCTGGAGACAAGGTTCTCCCTGCTTCCGTATAGAGCTGGAGACAAGGTTCTCCATGCTCCCGTATAGAGCTGGAGACAAGGTTCTCCCTGCTCCCGTATAGAGCTGAAGACAAGGTTCTCCCTGCTCCCGTATAGAGCTGGAGACAAGGTTCTCCCTGCTCCCGTATAGAGCTGGAGACAAGGTTCTCCCTGCTTCCGTATAGAGCTGGAGACAAGGTTCTCCCTGCTTCCGTATAGAGCTGGAGACAAGGTTCTCCCTGCTTCCGTATAGAGCTGGAGACAAGGTTCTCCCTGCTCCCGTATAGATCTGGAGACAAGGTTCTCCCTGCTCCCGTAAAAAGCTGGAGACAAGGTTCTCCCTGCTTCCGTATAGAACTGGAGACAAGGTTCTCCCTGCTTCCGTATAGAGCTGGAGACAAGGTTCTCCCTGCTTCCGTATAGACCTGGAGACAAAGTTCTCCCTGCTCCCGTATAGAGCTGGAGACAAGGTTCTCCCTGTTCCCGCATAGAGCTGGAGACAAGGTTCTCCCTGCTTCCGTATAGAGCTGGAGACAAGGTTCTCCCTGCTCCCGTATAGAGCTGGAGACAAGGTTCTCCCTGCTTCCGTATAGAGCTGGAGACAAGGTTCTCCCTGCTTCCGTATAGAGCTGGAGACAAGGTTCTCCCTGCTCCCGCATAGAGCTGGAGACAAGGTTCTCCCTGCTCCCGTATAGAGCTGGAGACAAGGTTCTCCCTGCTTCCGTATAGAGCTGGAGACAAGGCTCTCCCTGCTCCCGTATAGAGCTGGAGACAAGGTTCTCCCTGCTCCCGTATAGAGCTGGAGACAAGGTTCTCCCTGCTTCCGTATATAGCCGGAGACAAGGTTCTCCATGCTCCCGTATAGAGCTGGAGACAAGGTTCTCCCTGCTCCCGTATAGAGCTGAAGACAAGGTTCTCCCTGCTCCCGTATAGAGCTGGAGACAAGGTTCTCCCTGCTCCCGTATAGAGCTGGAGACAAGGTTCTCCCTGCTTCCGTATAGAGCTGGAGACAAGGTTCTCCCTGCTTCTGTATAGAGCTGGAGACAAGGTTCTCCCTGCTTCCGTACAGAGCTGGAGACAAGGTTCTCCCTGCTTCCGTATAGAGCTGGAGACAAGGTTCTCCCTGCTTCCGTACAGAGCTGGAGACAAGGTTCTCCCTGCTTCTGTATAGAGCTGGAGACAAGGTTCTCCCTGCTTCCATACAGAGCTGGAGACAAGGTTCTCCCTGCTTCCGTACAGAGCTGGAGACAAGGTTCTCCCTGCTTCCGTATAAGGAGTGAGTAGACAAGGTTCTCCCTGCTTCCGTACAGAGCTGGAGACAAGGTTCTCCCTGCTCCGTATAGAGGCTGGAGACAAGGTTCTCCCTCTCCCGTTTTAGAGCTGGAGACAAGGTTCTCCCTGCTTCCGTATAGAGCTGGAGACAAGGTTCTCCCTGCTTCCGTACAGAGCTGGAGACAAGGTTCTCCCTGCTTCCGTACAGAGCTGGAGACAAGGTTCTCCCTGCTTCCGTATAGAGCTGGAGACAAGGTTCTCCCTGCTTCCGTATAGACCTGGAGACAAGGTTCTCCCTGCTCCCGTATAGAGCTGGAGACAAGGTTCTCCCTGTTCCCGCATAGAGCTGGAGACAAGGTTCTCCCTGCTTCCGTATAGAGCTGGAGACAAGGTTCTCCCTGCTCCCGTATAGAGCTGGAGACAAGGTTCTCCCTGCTTCCGTATAGAGCTGGAGACAAGGTTCTCCCTGCTTCCGTATAGAGCTGGAGACAAGGTTCTCCCTGCTCCCGCATAGAGCTGGAGACAAGGTTCTCCCTGCTCCCGTATAGAGCTGGAGACAAGGCTCTCCCTGCTCCCGTATAGAGCTGGAGACAAGGTTCTCCCTGCTTCCGTATAGAGCTGGAGACAAGGTTCTCCCTGCTTCCGTATAGAGCTGGAGACAAGGTTCTCCCTGCTCCCGTATAGAGCTGAAGACAAGGTTCTCCCTGCTCCCGTATAGAGCTGGAGACAAGGTTCTCCCTGCTCCCGTATAGAGCTGGAGACAAGGTTCTCCCTGCTTCCGTATAGAGCTGGAGACAAGGTTCTCCCTGCTTCTGTATAGAGCTGGAGACAAGGTTCTCCCTGCTTCCGTACAGAGCTGGAGACAAGGTTCTCCCTGCTTCCGTATAGAGCTGGAGACAAGGTTCTCCCTGCTTCCGTACAGAGCTGGAGACAAGGTTCTCCCTGCTTCTGTATAGAGCTGGAGACAAGGTTCTCCCTGCTTCCGTACAGAGCTGGAGACAAGGTTCTCCCTGCTTCCGTACAGAGCTGGAGACAAGGTTCTCCCCTGCTTCCGTATAGAGCTGGAGACAAGGTTCTCCCTGCTTCCGTACAGAGCTGGAGACAAGGTTCTCCCTGCTTCCGTATAGAGCTGGAGACAAGGTTCTCCCTGCTTCCGTATAGAGCTGGAGACAAGGTTCTCCCTGCTCCCGTATAGAAGACTGGAGACAAGGTTCTCCCTGCTCCCGTATAGAGCTGGAGACAAGGTTCTCCCTGCTTCCGTATAGAGCTGGAGACAAGGCTCTCCCTGCTTCCGTATAGAGCTGGAGACAAGGTTCTCCCTGCTTCCGTATAGACCTGGAGACAAGGTTCTCCCTGCTCCCATATAGAGCTGGAGACAAGGTTCTCCCTGTTCCCGCATAGAGCTGGAGACAAGGTTCTCCCTGCTTCCGTATAGAGCTGGAGACAAGGTTCTCCCTGCTCCCGTATAGAGCTGGAGACAAGGTTCTCCCTGCTTCCGTATAGAGCTGGAGACAAGGTTCTCCCTGCTTCCGTATAGAGCTGAAGACAAGGTTCTCCCTGCTCCCGTATAGAGCTGGAGACAAGGTTCTCCCTGCTCCCGTATAGAGCTGGAGACAAGGTTCTCCCTGCTTCCGTATAGAGCTGGAGACAAGGTTCTCCCTGCTTCCGTATAGAGCTGGAGACAAGGTTCTCCCTGCTTCCGTATAGACCTGGAGACAAGGTTCTCCCTGCTTCCGTATAGAGCTGGAGACAAGGCTCTCCCTGCTCCCGTATAGAGCTGGACACAAGGTTCTCCCTGCTTCCGTATAGAGCTGGAGACAAGGTTCTCCCTGCTTCCGTATAGAGCTGGAGACAAGGTTCTCCCTGCTCCCGTATAGAGCTGGAGACAAGGTTCTCCCTGCTCCCATATAGAGCTGAAGACAAGGTTCTCCCTGCTCCCGTATGGAGCTGGAGACAAGGTTCTCCCTGCTCCCGTATAGAGCTGGAGACAAGGTTCTCCCTGCTTCCGTATAGAGCTGGAGACAAGGTTCTCCCTGCTTCTGTATAGAGCTGGAGACAAGGTTCTCCCTGCTTCCGTACAGAGCTGGAGACAAGGTTCTCCCTGCTTCCGTATAGAGCTGGAGACAAGGTTCTCCCTGCTTCCGTACAGAGCTGGAGACAAGGTTCTCCCTGCTTCTGTATAGAGCTGGAGACAAGGTTCTCCCTGCTTCCGTACAGAGCTGGAGACAAGGTTCTCCCTGCTTCCGTATAGAGCTGGAGACAAGGTTCTCCCTGCTCCCGTATAGAGCTGGAGACAAGGTTCTCCCTGCTCCCATATAGAGCTGAAGACAAGGTTCTCCCTGCTCCCGTATGGAGCTGGAGACAAGGTTCTCCCTGCTCCCGTATAGAGCTGGAGACAAGGTTCTCCCTGCTTCGTATAGAGCTGGAGACAAGGTTTCTCCCTGCTTCTGTATAGAGCTGGAGACAAGGTTCTCCCTGCTTCCGTACAGAGCTGGAGACAAGGTTCTCCCTGCTTCCGTATAGAGCTGGAGACAAGGTTCTCCCTGCTTCCGTACAGAGCTGGAGACAAGGTTCTCCCTGCTTCTGTATAGAGCTGGAGACAAGGTTCTCCCTGCTTCCGTACAGAGCTGGAGACAAGGTTCTCCCTGCTTCCGTACAGAGCTGGAGACAAGGTTCTCCCTGCTTCCGTATAGAGCTGGAGACAAGGTTCTCCCTGCTTCCGTACAGAGCTGGAGACAAGGTTCTCCCTGCTTCCGTATAGAGCTGGAGACAAGGTTCTCCCTGCTTCCGTATAGAGCTGGAGACAAGGTTCTCCCTGCTCCCGTATAGAGCTGGAGACAAGGTTCTCCCTGCTTCCGTATAGAGCTGGAGACAAGGTTCTCCCTGCTTCCGTACAGAGCTGGAGACAAGGTTCTCCCTGCTTCCGTACAGAGCTGGAGACAAGGTTCTCCCTGCTTCCGTATAGAGCTGGAGACAAGGTTCTCCCTGCTTCCGTATAGAGCTGGAGACAAGGTTTCTCCCTGCTTCCGTTATAGAGCTGGATACAAGGTTCTCCCTGCTCCCGTATAGAGCTGGAGACAAGGTTCTCCCTGCTCCCGTATAGAGCTGGAGACAAGGTTCTCCCTTCTTCCGTATAGAGCTGGAGACAAGGTTCTCCCTGCTTCCGTACAGAGCTGGAGACAAGGTTCTCCCTGCTTCCGTACAGAGCTGGAGACAAGGTTCTCCCTGCTTCCGTATAGAGCTGGAGACAAGGTTCTCCCTGCTTCCGTACAGAGCTGGAGACAAGGTTCTCCTGCTTCCCGTATAGAGATGGAGACAAGGTTCTCCCTGCTTCCGTACAGAGCTGGAGACAAGGTTCTCCCTGCTTCCGTATAGAGCTGGAGACAAGGTTCTCCCTGCTCCCGTATAGAGATGGAGACAAGGTTCTCCCTGCTTCCGTATACAGCTGGAGACATGGGCTGGAGTCCACGCTACACCCACACCATTTCTCTCCATACATCCACTTGTTACCGTGGATGCTCTGGTGCTCTCATTAATAAATGAAGACCTACCTCTGGGTCCTACAGTGTAAGCCTGGCTGAGTGTCACCACAGTACACACCACCGCTGTCACCACCACCACCACCACCACCACCGGTGGCGCCATTTTTGTTGATGTTTCTGTCTTGAACGTGACTTATTGCTTGCTGTGGGAAGAAAGTTGATCCTCATTAACAGAGAAGAACTGGCAGCAGTGTTATATAACAATCTTTAATTAAGAAGAATAAAATAAAGAAAACCGTGGCTGGAACAATTCCACAACTAACTTACAATGGCTGGAACAATTCACAACTAACTTACAATGGCTGGAACAATTCACAACTAACTTACAATGGCTGGAACAATTCACAACTAACTTACAATGGCTGGAACAATTCACAACTAACTTACAATGGCTGGAACAATTCACAACTAACTTACAATGGCTGGAACAATTCACAACTAACTTACAATGGCTGGAACAATTCATAACTAACTTTACAATGGCTGGAACAATTCACAACTAACTTACAATGGCTGGAACAATTCATAACTAACGTACAATGGCGGAACAATTCACAACTAACTTACAATGGCTGGAACAATTCACAACTAACTTACAATGGCTGGAACAATTCACAACTAACTTACAATGGCTGGAACAATTCACAACTAACTTACAATGGCTGGAACAATTCACAACTAACTTACAATGGCTGGAACAATTCACAACTAACTTACAATGGCTGGAACAATTCACAACTAACTTACAATGGCGGAACAATTCACAACTAACTTACAATGGCTGGAACAATTCACAACTAACTTACAATGGCTGGAACAATTCACAACTAACTTACAATGGCTGGAACAATTCACAACTAACTTACAATGGCTGGAACAATTCACAACTAACTTACAATGGCTGGAACATTCACAACTAACTTACAATGGCTGAACAATTCACAACTAACTTACAATGGCTGGAACAATTCACAACTAACTTACAATGGCTGGAACAATTCATAACTAACTTACAATGGCTGGAACAATTCACAACTAACTTACAATGGCTGGAACAATTCACAACTAACTTACAATGGCTGGAACAATTCACAACTAACTAACAATGGCTGGAACAATTCATAACTAACTTACAATGGCTGGAACAATTCACAACTAACTTACAATGGCTGGAACAATTCACAACTAACTTACAGTGGCTGGAACAATTCACAACTAACTTACAATGGCTGGAACAATTCACAACTAACTTACAATGGCTGGAACAATTCACAACTAACTTACAATGGCTGGAACAATTCACAACTAACTTACAATGGCTGGAACAATTCACAACTAACTTACAATGGCTGGAACAATTTACAACTAACTTACAATGGCTGGAACAATTCACAACTAACTTACAATGGCTGGAACAATTCACAACTAACTTACAATGGCTGGAACAATTCACAACTAACTTACAATGGCTGGAACAATTCACAACTAACCCACAATGGTTGGAACAATTCACATCTAACTCACAATGGCTGGAACAATTCACAACTAACCCACAATGGCTGGAATAATTCACAACTAATTCACAATGGTTGGAACAATTCACAACTAACTCACAATGGTTGGAACAATTCACAACTAACCCACAATGGCTGGAACAATTCACAACTAACTCATAATGGCTGGAACAATTCACAACTAACCCACAATGGCTGGAACAATTCATAACTAACTCACAATGGTTGGAACAATTCACAACTAACTCACAATGGCTGGAACAATTCACAACTAACCCACAATGGCTGGAATAATTCACAACTAATCCACAAAGGTTGGAACAATTCACAACTAACTCACAATGGTTGGAACAATTCACAACTAACTTACAATGGTTGGAACAATTCACAACTAACCCACAATGGCTGGAACAATTCACAACTAACTCATAATGGCTGGAACAATTCACAACTAACCCACAATGGCTGGAACAATTCACAACTAACTCACAATGGTTGGAACAATTCACAACTAACTCACAATGGCTGGAACAATTCACAACTAACCCACAATGGCTGGAATAATTCACAACTAATCCACAATGGTTGGAACAATTCACAACTACCTCACAATGGCTGGAACAATTCACAACTAACTCAGAATGGTTGGAACAATTCACAACTAACCCACAATGGCTGGAACAATTCACAACTAACTCATAATGGCTGGAACAATTCACAACTAACTCATAATGGCTGGAACAATTCACAACTAACTTACAATGGTTGGAACAATTCACAACTAACTCACAATGGCTGGAACAATTCACAACTAACCCACAATGGCTGGAATAATTCACAACTAATCCACAATGGTTGGAACAATTCACAACTAACTCACAATGGTTGGAACAATTCACAACTTACTCACAATGGTTGGAACAATTCACAACTAACCCACAATGGCTGAAACAATTCACAACTAACCCACAAAAGTTGGAACAATTCACAACTAACTCACAATGGTTGGAACAATTCACAACTAACCCACAATGGCTGGAACAATTCACAACTAACCCTCAATGGCTGGAACAATTCACAACTAACCCACAATGGCTGGAACAATTCACAACTAACCCACAATGGTTGGAACAATTCACAACTAACCCACAATGGCTGGAACAATTCACAACTAACCCACAATGGCTGGAACAATTCACAACTAACCCACAATGGCTGGAACAATTCACAACTAACCCACAATGGCTGGAACAATTCATAACTAACTCACAATGGTTGGAACAATTCACAACTAACTCACAATGGCTGGAACAATTCACAACTAACCCACAATGGCTGGAACAATTCACAACTAACTCACAATGGCTGGAACAATTCACAACTAACCCACAATGGCTGGAATAATTCACAACTAATCCACAAAAGTTAGAACAATTCACAACTAACTCACAATGGCTGGAACAATTCACAACTAACTTACAATGGTTGGAACAATTCACAACTAACCCACAATGGCTGGAACAATTCACAACTTACCCACAATGGCTGGAACAATTCACTACTAACTTACAATGGCTGGAACAATTCGCAACTAACCCACAATGGTTGGAACAATTCACTACTAACCCACAATGGTTGAAACAATTCACAACTAACGCACATTGGCTGGAACAATTCACAACTAATCCACAATGGATGGAACAATTCACAACTAGCCGACAATGGCTGGAACAATTCACAACTTACCCATAATGGCTGGAACAATTCACAACTAACTTACAATGGCTGGAACAATTCACAACTAACCCACAATGGTTGGAACAATTCACAACTAACCCACAATGGCTGGAACAATTCACAACTAACCCACAATGGCTGGAATTATTTACAACTAACCCACAATACCATGGCTGGAGCAATGAACTTAAGACTTAGTTTCGATCCATCTTGAACTATCATCAAACCACAACTTATTATTAATGTGTCATGGACCCAAACGTCGTCCAAAGCATCATTTCCGAAATGTGTTGATTGTTGAAGTTAAACACGTTTTGGGGAGCAAGAACACCGAGGGTGGGAAACAAATAAATAAGCAAATAAAAAAAGGAACAAATACGCAGGGCAGAAGAATGACAACCCAAAGGAGAAAACTGTCTTCCCTACCTCCAACTTTCACAGTCGCCGTCTGGTTGAATCCGCCCTAATGCACAACTTTCCTTGTATGAATCTTAGTCCTGGCTCGTCTCTGTAGATGCCTTCCTTCCCACTACATTGTAAAATGCTCCAAACTTCAGAACACTCGTGACCTAATCTGATTCCTCCTTTTTTCTTCTTCTCGCTCTTCCCCTTTCCTTTTTCTCCTTTGGGTTGTCTTTCTTCTGCCCTGTGTATTTGTTTTCCCCCCCTCGGTGTTCTTTCTCTTACCCTCTGTGGGCACCAGCTCCCTTGCAGTGCTCCTCTTTCTTAGTATTCCACCTCCACTACTACCACCACCGCCACTACTACTACTACTACCACCTCCTCCCTATATATACCCATCCTGCTCTCCTCGTTAGTTTGACTTTGTAAATGGTCCAAGTCGGACCGAAACGTCGTCGTAAGCTCCTCTCTTCTACGTGTGAGTTATTTGTGTATCGTTCCAGCACGGTATTGTGCCTTTTTTATTATTTATGGTCTGGATAAGTTGTATCATGTACTTATAGAATTAAAGATTATTATTATTATTATTATTAATAAGTACCCAGACGAGACTAGAGCATAGTGAGTGAGCCACAGCTCTGGGTATCACAAGAACCTCCAGTCACATACCATCACCAGGAACACAGAAACTCACATAACCAATTTACAATTTACATCAGTTATATTTATCCAGACTAAACATCCAGCGAATCACTTTACTGTTCTAAGAAAACCTTTTTGCCACAGTGAGGTGCACATCCCAGTGTTTAAACCACATATATAAAATTCTTCCTTAACGACACTCAACATTCACTCAGCCTATCAACACAGGGGTACCACAGGGCAACGTCCTAGGATTTTTTTTTAATTTCTCTCGTACGCCAATAACCTTACTGCCTCCCAGGAGCATAAACCAACTCAGTCTGCTGATGATACACTTTTCGTCACATCAGATCAGGCTTCGGTTGTTTTTATCATCACTGACAATGCAGAACTCGTAAAACTGTCAACCTGGACGACGGCATCAGACTCATTTAATATTTATGAGATCTTGTGTTCCTAATACAGTACCTGTCGGAAGAGAGGGACTCTTAAGTGTCAGGCAGCAACTGTGGTCAAATATGTGGAGTTCAGTCTTGATAATTGCAATGGTCGGGAAGATTAGTTAGAGAGAGAGAAGACCGGAGGTGGAGTAGAATCTGAGACACTGTGAATATCATAACATCTACAACATATCCGTAGATAACTAATTTTAAAACTGCCTTCACGAGACTGAACCATAGAGATAAAAGGTATAAAATACCCTGTACAGTCCTGCAGGACTGTGCAGGGCATTTTATACCTGAACAGGGTATAAAATACCCTGTACAGTTAGGTTGCAGGACTGTCTCTAATACAACGTACCCAACAATCTCCACCTGACTCTCCACACTATATATACTCACGCACGTACTCTTTACCCAGGTAGATCTGTTTGTGACTTGATAAAGCCCACTGTGTGGGCGAAACGTTGTCAATAAAAGATCGCATTTTACCACATTTGTGTTTACTTTTCCAGACTGCACCATGACTCCTTCAGAGTCCCGGGTATGACATGCTAATCACTGAGTACGATGCCCACACATGTAATCCGTTCCTAATCTAACACGTTAGGAAGTCGAAAAGCTCCAAAGGTTCACATCCAGAGTAGTAACAGAACTAGAAGAATGCACTCTGGAAAAAATGAAGGAACTGAATTTGACGATCTTAGTGGGGAGAACTACAAAGGGGAGACATGATCTTGATGTACAAAATACTAAGAGGAATTTATAGGGCTGATAGGGACACTGAATTAAGAGGACCAGGATCAAGGGGACACAGGTGGAAGCTGAAGACACAAATGATCCATAGGGATGTCGGGAAGTATTTTAGTCTCACGTTCGTTGACAAGTAGAATGACTTGGATGAGGCAGTGGTGGGGGCAGACTCAATACACAGCTTCAAGAGGAGATACGATAAGGTCCAGGAGGCCAGAAGTCAGTAATGCCCATCAAGGGCCAGGAGCTGAGTCTCGATCCCCTGGAAACACCACAGTTCGATGAACACACACACACACACACACACACACACACACACACACACACACACACACACACACACACACACACACACACACACACACACACTCACCGTCTACACTGGTCGGTGTCTACAGTACAAGTGACGCTGACGAACTTCTCCAGCACTTTTAATGGCTTACAGAAACCCCCCTTAGCTCTCCTACCCACCTCAGCACATGATCTCCTACCCACCTCAGCACATGATCTCCTACCCACCTCAGCACATGCTCTCCTACCCACCTCAGCACATCCTCTCCTACCCACCTCAGCACATCCTCTCCTACCCACCTCAGCACATCCTCTCCTACCCACCTCAGCACATGATCTCCTACCCACCTCAGCACATGCTCTCCTACCCACCTCAGCACATCCTCTCCTACCCACATCAACACATCCTCTGACACAACACACTTCAAAGGACCAGGAACTGAGCTCAACACAGCCTAACACTGAGATTATTCACTAACACAGAAGACTCACAACACAGCCAGGACGCAGGATACATGTATCTCTGTATCACGGACCAACACTGCAACACACTATGCAACACAAACACCATCAACACTACACCTGACATACCAGCTCACCCATTGGTTACTAAATGGGGTTTCAAGCCTTTCGACTACAAGATGGTCATTGAGGCCTCATATCACCGCTCCACCACCAGCAAAGAATACTTTAATATCCGAAGTAAGAATTAAACTTAATTATATATATATATATATATATATATATATATATATATATATATATATATATATATATATATATATATATATATATAATATATATATATATATATATATATTTTTTTTTTATTATCACACTGGCCGATTCCCACCAAGGCAGGGTGGCCCGAAAAAGAAAAACTTTCACCATCATTCACTCCATCACTGTCTTGCCAGAAGGGTGCTTTACACTACAGTTTTTAAACTGCAACATTAACACCCCTCCTTCAGAGTGCAGACACTGTACTTCCCATCTCCAGGACTCAAGTCCGGCCTGCCGGTTTCCCTGAACCCCTTCATAAATGTTACTTTGCTCACACTCCAACAGCACGTCAAGTATTAAAAACCATTTGTCTCCATTCACTCCTATCAAACACGCTCATGCATGCCTGCTGGAAGTCCAAGCCCCTCGCACACAAAACCTCCTTTACCCCCTCTCTCCAACCTTTCCTAGGCCGACCCCTACCCCGCCTTCCTTCCACTACAGACTGATACACTCTTGAAGTCATTCTGTTTCGCTCCATTCTCTCTACATGTCCGAACCACCTCAACAACCCTTCCTCAGCCCTCTGGACAACAGTTTTGGTAATCCCGCACCTCCTCCTAACTTCCAAACTACGAATTCTCTGCATTATATTCACACCACACATTGCCCTCAGACATGACATCTCCACTGCCTCCAGCCTTCTCCTCGCTGCAACATTCATCACCCACGCTTCACACCCATATAAGAGCGTTGGTAAAACTATACTCTCATACATTCCCCTCTTTGCCTCCAAGGACAAAGTTCTTTGTCTCCACAGACTCCTAAGTGCACCACTCACTCTTTTCCCCTCATCAATTCTATGATTCACCTCATCTTTCATAGACCCATCCGCTGACACGTCCACTCCCAGATATCTGAATACATTCACCTCCTCCATACTCTCTCCCTCCAATCTGATATTCAATCTTTTTGGAGGGAGAGAGTATGGAGGAGGTGAACGTACTCAGATATTTGGGAGTGGACGTGTCAGCGGATGGGTCTATGAAAGATGAGGTGAATCATAGAATTGATGAAGGGAAAAGAGTGAGTGGTTGCACTTGGGAGTCTGTGGAGACAAAGAACTTTGTCCTTGGAGGCAAAAAAGGGGAATGAAATGAGAGCATAGTTTTACCAACGCTCTTATATGGGTGTGAAGCATGGGTGATGAATGTTGCAGCGAGGAGATATATATATATAATATAAAAATTATATAATATATATATATATATATAATATATATATATATAATATATATATATATATTATATATATATATATATATATATATAATATATATATATATATATATATATATTATATAATATATATATATATTATGTATGTAATATATAATATGTATATATATATATATATAATATATATAAATAAATATATATATATATATATATTATATATATATATAAATTTTATAAGTATATAGGGAAGTACCACCTCTAAAAGCTGGAATGGGGACCCCATCCTCAAGAGAAACAATAAACGAACCTCAGGGAAAACTCAAGGTTCTCCCCGGAGCTGTTTGAATATTTTCTTCTCCTACCACCCCCTATATATTTTATATTCTATGTGAACATTTATTAATAAACAGAATACTTTACAGAAAAAACATAAACATGAATACAATGGCACAATGTATCAAAGATCTGAATTTCCTCCAGCTCCCCCGAGGCTGGACGCGAGCCAAGTATGCAGCAAGCATTTTCCCCCCTGGATGGCTATGCTGAGGCGCTGGAACATGAAAGTGGCTGCCCCCTTGGGGCCCTGGTGGTGTCGATGAGTCTGGAACCCATTTCTTTAAGGAAACGTGTGGCAGTTTTTCCCCATGATCCCCAAAGGGCTCTGATCCACTGGACAAATTGATACTGTTGGCTAATGTCCCTGTACTTGCTGATCTTGTACTCCTCCCTGTGGTCAGCAGCTCCTCCCTGTCCCCCACACTGTGATGGATTTTGGGTGTCAGCCAGTGTGGACACACAGGTATAGTCCCATGCTAAGAGCTTGCCATTCTTCCAAGGATAGATGGTGATCCCGTCCGGGCGGTTTGCTGGGTTGTGGGTATTGTTGGCTGCTAGTGATCGGGGCTCCCTCTCGGCTGGGCATCCAGCTGTAGCAAGGGTTCTCTTAATGATGTCATTGACCTCATTGTGTCTTGCATGCCAGCCCTTGGTTTTGGAACAGTTAAGACCATGTAGACCGTATTGGTCTGCTTGCGCTTCGCCGCAAATACACGTATATTCTGTGTGAATTGGGGCAGCAAGGGCCAGAGCCACTGCAATACGGAGGGTAAATAGGGTCGAGTTTCGTTCCCTTGCCGATATGGGATCTGTTTGGAGGAAGTCCCCGGAGTGAGGTGCGCTCACAGCCTGGAGACGAGCAATCTCTCTATCTGATGTTGCAGCCCTGAGCATGTTGGCAAGCACCTTTTCAGCAATGGGGCCCCACCCCAGCTTGACTGTTTGTGAGCCAGGGGCTGCACTAGGGTTTGGTGTGGAGCAGCAAGAGTCTCCCATTCATTTGATGGCACTGGCATAGCTAGGGTCTTCTATTCCTGTGAGTCACTGGGGGTATCAGGAAGAATTTGTTTATCAACTCGTTCGATGCTATGGAAGAGGATAGGAAAGCTGGTAGAGCAATCTGGGAGGATCTGCGTACTCCTAGCCCTCCAAGCCTGACCGGAAGTGAGGCTTGAAACCCACTTTTCCATCTTCAAGGGAAAGATTCAATTACTCTCTAGTATGGTCTTCAGGAGAGAGTCATATTCCTTGATTTTTGGGATGCTGAAGGCTGGGGAGTATCTCAAAAGTAGGTAATTTTTTGGGATTGACAGGCACCTGGTGAGTAGGTAGAAGGCATCGTGTGTGTCAATGTCTTTCATCCTGCTTTCCATCGTCCGGGGTTCTGAGACTTTTTTTTCTAGGATCAGATCGATGGCACTGGACCCAAGAGGAGTGCCAAGAGAGTGCTATTGGCTGGAAATCAAATGGCTCGTGCTCCTGGTAAACGGCACTAATATTCTGGATCACTGTTGATTGGTAGAAACAAATTTTCACATCTGGTTGGTTTTAAAAAAAGGGCCCCAGGCTTTCTCCCATGCCCTTTAATTTTACTGATGTCCCCCAGGAGAGATTCTGTTGTGCCAGCTGGGGTACCGTCGTCCAGGAACCAGATATTGAGCTCGCTGGAGAATGCTTCCGTGACTTCCTTGATGACCAAACAAAATAGAAAGGGGGCGAGAGGGCCCCCCTGTTGCACCCCCTCACATGAGTAAAATTTCATGGTCCCCAAAAAATAGTTTTGGAAGTCACACTATAAAAACGATTCTATAAAGGGGAAATAAAGGGAAGGGAAGTTTCTATAAACTGCTTGGAGAGCAGCATCCCTTCTGACTGAGTTGAAAGCGTTGGCAAAGTCCAATTTGACCAAGGTTTTTTCATGGGAAACATGTTTTTGATATATACTCGTGCTGTGTGGGCACTGCTTCACAGCCCTGTTGAACGCCGAAACCGAGCTGAGTGGTTTTCAGCATTGCAGCAGCCTCTTGACTCACCCTTCTTACTGCAGCCTTGGCGACTAGGCGCCGAAGGGGTTACCCACTGCAATGGGCCTGATTCCACCATCCTTTTTCCGGAGGGCACACAATGAGGCACTAAAGAAAAAGGGGTCTGATGGCCTCTGGGACACTGCCAGCCAGGCACAGGTTGGAATATATATTTTATATATATATATATATATATATATATATATATATATATATATATATAAATATATATATATATATATATATATATATATATATATTGACATACTGATAATATCGACTCCAGGCTGAGGGACTGATTACCTCAAACTCCTTCTTATCTTCAACATTCTCCTTTGTATGGACTGATGAAGCCACTGTGTGGCGGAACGTTTCCTCAGTAAAGATACCCAAGTGTTGCACATGTGTCTAAGTTATCAACTTGTCGGTTCTCTGAACCATTTATCTAAAGCAGAAGGGTTATAAGGTCAGGATATGACCTCAGAGTCAACAACAGACACTCCACCCGTCCTGATGACGATGCGGGTCAGACGATCAAGGATTTGTCATATATAGTTTCACAAATTGTATTAATCATGATAGAATCTAATATGTATAATCCTAGACCAATATTCTAATTGAAATCAAAACTGTTTCCAATGAAGTTTGATTCAGCTATATTTCTCTCATCTATGGATCTACTTAATACAACTTTCTCGGTCTGTTGAAAATCAATTGGATGGTTAAAATCTCTCTCTAGTGCTATGTTTGTGTTGTTATAATCTTAGTTCATGACTTTTCCCAGTTTGACCGTGGTAAACTTTATCACATAGTTTACACGGAATCTTTTAGACACAGTCGTCAGCAGTTTTGGGGGAATTTTTAATCAATTTTTTTTCTGTATCAAGATTTTTAAATGCAACTTTGATTTTAAAATTCTTAAGTAGAGAAAGTATAACAAGAAGGTTTTCATAGGAAGGGAGAACCATATTCTTGGTTGAATAAGACTGTTCTTTTCTGAATTGTCAAAAAGTATTTATAGCAATTTTAAGGATGATTGACTGTTGGGGTGGCATCCTGCATGGATGGTTGACTGTTGTGGGTGGCATCCTGCATGGGTGGCTGATTGTTGTGAGTGGGATCCCGCATGGATGGCTGACTGTTGTGAGTGGCATCTTGCATGGATGGTTGACTGTTGTGGGTGGCATCCTGCATGGATGGCTGATTGTTGTGAGTGGCCCTCCTGCATGGATGGCTGACTGTTGTGAGTGGCATCCTGCATGGATGGTTGACTGTTGTTGGGTGGCATCCTGCATGGATGGCTGATTGTTGTGAGTGGCATCCTGCATGGATGTTTGACTGTTGTGAGTGGCATCCTGCATGGATGGTTTTACTGTTGTGGGTGGCACCTGCATGGATGGCTGACTGTTGTGGGGTGGCATCCTGCATGGATGGTTGACTGTTGTGGGTGGCATCCTGCATGGATGGCTGATTGTTGTGAGTGGCATCCTGCATGGATGGCTGACTGTTGTGAGTGGCATCCTGCATGGATGGTTGACTGTTGTGGGTGGCATCCTGCATGGATGGCTGATTGTTGTGAGTGGCATCCTGCATGGATGGTTGACTGTTGTGGGTGGCATCCTGCATGGATGGTATACCTAACCATTAACACATCACTAAGCTGAGCTTCATGAGTAAGCTGAGGCTGATAACAACTTTCAGCTCCTTCAATAAAGCACGCAGGAATTATGATTTTATAAAATCTTGGACCAAAGATGTGGAGTGCCACATGGGTCAGCACTGAGAGTGCCAAGGCTGCCAGCGCCTGCCTGCAAGGGTCCTGTGCCGAAGTGCTGACACATCTACAAGGCTCAGTGCCAAAGGTGCTTGCACCTGCCTACAAGGGTTAGTGCCAAAGGTGCTTTCACCCACCTACAAGTCCCAGGGTCAAGGTGCCAACACCGACCTGCAAGGCTCAGTGCCAAAGGTGCTGGCACCTGCCTGCAAGGCTCAGTGTCAAAGGTGCTGGCACCTGCCTACAAGGGTCAGTGCCAAAGGTGCAGGACCTGCCTACAAGGGTCAATGCAAAAGGTGCTGGCACCTACCTGCAATGCTTCAGTACCAAAATTGCTGGCACCTGCCTACAAGGGTCAGTGCCAAGGTGCTGGCACCCGCCTACAAGGGTCAGTGCAAAAGGTTTCTGGCACCCACCTGCAATGCTCAGTACCAAAGTTGCTGGCACCTGCCTACAAGGGTCAGTGCCAAAGGTGCAGGTACCGCCTACAAGGGTCAGTGCAAAAGGTGCTGGCACCTGCCTACAAGGGTCAGTGCCAAAGTTGCTGGCACCTGCCTACAAGGGTCAGTGCCAAAGTTGCTGGCACCTGCCTACAAGGGGCAGTGCCAAAGTGCAGGCACCTGCCTACAAGGGTCAGTGCCAAAGTTGCTGGGACCTGCCTACAAGGGTCAGTGCCAAAGGTGCTGGACCTGCCTACAAGTATGATTGACAATAGATCCTGCCTTGCCTGGCAGTGGAAACTAGCAATAAATTTCTGACTTTCCTGAATTTAATACAGATCAATTTTATTTAAAAATTAAGACATTAATCTCTCGCCTTATACAAGTTAACGTCACACAGAACGTAGAGGATTCAAACTTATCTGAAGACAGTTGTAGGACTTTTCCCGGGGAGTGTTCTAAGCGCTACTTATAGTGTGGTTTTTCTGAAGGCTAGGAAGGCTAGCCTGGGCCACCACTGTGACCACACTTTCTGGATCGTATTGACTGATCTCCTACCAACATTTTGGTGTCGAGCTGAAGTGAGATCACTGGGGCAGAGGAACATCAGATCACTGGAAAGAACAGAAAAACACAGGATCATTGAAAAACAGTAGAACACAAGGATCACTGGAAAAAACAACAGAATAACAGAGATATCAAACAGACAACGGCAAACAGTGTCTAAAAAGAGAAACTTCAGAAAAAAGAAAGACGATCTCATGTCTAGCAAGAAGCAGCGATAAAGAAGAAAGATGCAGGAGAATGTCTGGAGAGGAACTTTCTCCCGTCATCCTTAGTAACAAAGAAAAAATGGAAGCCGAAGAGGAGAACAGACAGAACAAAAAGAGGAGAACATATCCGGCTACGAGGTTAACCGAGCACTGGTTATGGGATGGGAGGGAGGGATGGATAGATGCGGAGGGGGGGAGGGATGGGATAGATGCGATGGGAGGGGGGGATGGATAATGCGGATGGGGGAGGGATGGGATAGATTTCGGATGGGAGGGGGATGGGATAGTGCGATGGGAGGAGGATGGGATAGATGCGGATGGAGGAGGATGGGATAGATGCGGATGGGTTATGTGTGGGAACATTGACCTCATTACATACCCAGTCTCACCAGCACCACCACCACTCCCACCAGCACCACCACCAGCACCACCACCAGCACCAACCAGCACCACCCACCACCGCACATGCAGCTGACTGCTAAGAAACATTCAATCTCTGGATACCCCTGGCAGGGTGAGACGCAGGGGCTTGTTTCTAACAATCCATGTTGCCCCTGTCCACTTCGAGGTAAAAATAGGTACCTGAGTATTAGCCCATTGTTGTGGGTCACAACCAGTGGGTAAAATATGCTGAAACGTATAGTAGCTTTTTATATATCATAGCTTATGTGGGATATTCCAGGTCTCTCTAAGAAAAATCCAGTACCTGATGGAATGTCATATCCTGCTCCAAGTTGAGGGACTGCCCACCTTAGAACTACGTCTTCGAGAGTAATGGACCGATTTCCTCTGTACCCGAGTGAAGTAGCCTACTGTATAGGCTGAGGGGCAGTCTGTATAGGCTGAGGGGCCGTCTGTATAGGCTGAGGGGCCGTCTGCATAGGCTGAGGGGCCGTCTGTATAGGCTGAGGGGCCGTCTGTATAGGCTGAGGGGCCGTCTGTATAGGCTGAG
>NC_069423.1:8424305-8546805 GCF_026875155.1 Cherax quadricarinatus | reverse complement strand
ACTGAATGGAGTACAAGTGAGAGTGATCCACTACCACTGAGTGGAGTACAAGTGAAAGTGATCCACTACCACTGAGTACAAGTGTTACGGGAAAGATGTATTCTCAAGAGCCTTTGTCAACATATTAAACTTAAAATAACGTAAACAAGGGATATGACAGTCTCTGAAAATCTTCGCTTGTACTCTGCTAGCTGGTCCCTAAATTATTTTTAAGGAATAAAGCCACAGTACTGTATCTGGAACAAGAAACAGTACCATAATTGGAACAAACCACACTTCCATTGATGGAATAATTCACACAATACCATCCAGGGTATTATGAATTGTTCCAGCTTGGGTATTGCGACTTTTCCAGAGAGCATTTCAAACCCTGTTTACATGTTTCTAAGTTTAACATATTGAAAAATGTTCTTCAGAATTCAACCGATCTGATCTGATCTAATCTGATATTGAATATGATCTGATTTATTTCTAAATAGCGCTGTATTCAACCTCTATATTCTGTGATGGTCTTCTTCCCGTAAGTCTCACTGCTTTTAATAACCTTCCGTCTATCCCATATCTATGCTACATCCGTCAGGTTGCTCTCCTATCCACCCAATCCTGTGCCTTTGTGTATCAGTGGTCCTCATAAGTGGTCCCAGCAGTGATCCACAGTAGTGGTCCCCAGGAGTGGTCCTCAGAAGTGGTTCAAAGGAGTGGTCCCAGTAGTGATCCACAGTAGTGGTCCCCAAGAGTGGTCCTCTGAAGTGGTCCACAGGAGTGGTCCCAGGAGTGGTTCTCTGGCAAGCCAGACCCTACTGAAGCATTTCCGTCCAAAACCATCCCGTGTGTGAAACCACAAACAGGTTTTACAAACCGTTTTCGTATCTCCTACACCCATGTATACCGTACACCATGAAAACACTATTGCTGATGATAGTGACAATGATAATGACAACGAGACAATCACAATTTCAAAATAAAAATAAACAAACATTACACTAAAAAGACTTGGTACCCAAACAAAAAAACAAATAAAAAATACCCAAGTTTGTACCCACGTTAATGATATTATCTGGGTACGCCCAAGAGTACTCTGCCGTCTATAGAGTACAATTTGAAAATCCAAATGTGGAAGGCAGAAAGTAGAGAGACAAGACAAAAAGATGTTGCATGTATCTCATTTGCATGTACATAGGACTGTCGACATGACTGAGTGTCAAGGTCTCACTGAAGGGAATGTTGGCAGGGAAGATCTGTGCAGTTTTGGAATTTCTTTCGTCCTTCTGTTACTACTGTTGCAGATGCTGTTACAGGTGCTGTTGCAGGTGCTGTTGCAGATGCTGTTCTGTTGCTGCTGCTGGTTTAGCAATTGCTGTTGTTGGAGCTGGTACTGTTGCTCTACTGCTGCTGTTGCTGCTACTACTGCTACTGCCACTACTGCTACTGATCTTATATATAATCTGACTGACGGGTTTAGTGCTTTATATGAATTTAACCACAATAAAGAAGAATCTATGGATTTATTTTCTTAAAAAATATAAAAAATTGACTTTCGTTTTTCTTTCCAAAACATATACTCCCATTACTTGAATATGTCAGATCCCGGTGAATATAGAAGTGAAGCACCTGACACATGACAAGGTATCCGTCGAGGAAGTTGCTGCTGGGGTTAGAGCACATCAAAGTGGCACTTCCACTATCACGATTCTCCTTCAGTTCCTCCATCAGGATTTTTCATTACTTCCTCTATCATGATTCTTCAGTACTTCCTCAAACAAGGAGAGGAGGAACGTGCTGGAGACGAGTTGCAGAAACTTGAAGAAAGCGGCTGGAACTCCTGCCGTTACAAGGACTGCGAGGATGAGTTCAGCCGCCTGACATGAGTCCCCGCGTCCGTTGCACCTTGTGATGGCAAGCGGGGGAATGCTGGCGGTCATTGTCTGTCCGCTAGAGTTTTTGAAGGAGAATGTTGCCCCGTTTATACTCGCCTGCTGTACACTAGAGCTCTTGAAGGAGAATGTCGCACTGTTTACACTGGTCTTCTGTACGCTAGAGCTCTTGAAGGAGAATGTTGCACTGTTTACACTGGTCTTCTGTACGCTAGAGCTCTTGAAGGAGAATGTTGCACTGTTTACACTGGCCTTCTGTACACTAAAGGTCTTGAAGGAGAATGTTGCACTGTTTACACTCGCCTTCTGTACACTAGAGCTCTTGAAGGAGAATGTTGCACTGTTTACACTGGCCTTCTGTACGCTAGAGCTCTTGAAGGAGAATGTTGCACTGTTTACACTGGCCTTCTGTACGCTAGAGCTCTTGAAGGAGAATGTTGCACTGTTTACACTCGCCTTCTGTACGCTAGAGCTCTTGAAGGAGAATGTTGCACTGTTTACACTGGCCTTCTGTAAGCTAGAGCTCTTGAAGGAGAATGTCGCACTGTTTACACTGGTCTACTGTACGCTAGAGCTCTTGAAGGAGAATGTCGCACTGTTTACACTGACCTTCTGTACGCTAGAGCTCTTGAAGGAGAATGTTGCACTGTTTACACTGGCCTTCTGTACGCTAGAGCTCTTGAAGGAGAATGTCGCACTGTTTACACTGGTCTTCCGTACGCTAGAGCTCTTGAAGGAGAATGTTGCACTGTTTACACTGGCCTTCTGTACGCTAGAGCTCTTGAAGGAGAATGTCGCACTGTTTACACTGGTCTTCCGTACGCTAGAGCTCTTGAAGGAGAATGTTGCACTGTTTACACTGACCTTCTGTACGCTAGAGCTCTTGAAGGAGAATGTTGCACTGTTTACACTGACCTTCTGTACGCTAGAGCTCTTGAAGGAGAATGTTGCACTGTTTACACTCGCCTTCTGTTCGCTAGAGCTCTTGAAGGAGAATGTTGCACTGTTTACCCTGGCCTTCTGTACGCTAGAGCTCTTGAAGGAGAATGTCGCACTGTTTACACTCGCCTTCTGTACGCTAGAGCTCTTGAAGGAGAATGTTGCACTGTTTACACTGACCTTCTGTACGCTAGAGCTCTTGAAGGAGAATGTTGCACTGTTTACCCTGGCCTTCTGTACGCTAGAGCTCTTGAAGGAGAATGTCGCACTGTTTACACTCGCCTTCTGTACGCTAGAGCTCTTGAAGGAGAATGTTGCACTGTTTACACTGACCTTCTGTACGCTAGAGCTCTTGAAGGAGAATGTTGCACTGTTTACCCTGGCCTTCTGTACGCTAGAGCTCTTGAAGGAGAATGTCGCACTGTTTACACTCGCCTTCTGTGCGCTAGAGCTCTTGAAGGAGAATGTTGCACTGTTTACACTGGTCTTCTGTACGCTAGAGCTCTTGAAGGAGAATGTTGCACTGTTTACACTGGTCTACTGTACGCTAGAGCTCTTGAAGGAGAATGTTGCACTGTTTACACTGGCCTTCTGTACGCTAGAGCTCTTGAAGGAGAAATGTTGCACTGTTTACACTGGCCTTCTGTACGCTAGAGCTCTTGAAGGAGAATGTTGCACTGTTTACACTGGCCTTCTGTACGCTAGAGCTCTTGAAGGAGAATGTTGCACTGTTTACACTGACCTTCTGTACGCTAGAGCTCTTGAAGGAGAATGTCGCACTGTTTACACTGGTCTACTGTATGCTGGAGCTCTTGAAGGAGAATGTCGCACTGTTTACACTGGTCTACTGTACGCTAGAGCTCTTGAAGGAGAATGTTGCACTGTTTACACTGGCCTTCTGTACGCTAGAGCTCTTGAAGGAGAATGTTGCACTGTTTACACTGGTCTTCTGTACGCTAGAGCTCTTGAAGGAGAATGTCGCAATGTTTACACTGGCCTTCTGTACGCTAGAGCTCTTGAAGGAGAATGTCTCACTGTTTACACTGACCTTCTGTACGCTAGAGCTCTTGAAGGAGAATGTTGCACTGTTTACCCTGGCCTTCTGTACGCTAGAGCTCTTGAAGGAGAATGTCGCACTGTTTACACTCGCCTTCTGTACGCTAGAGCTCTTGAAGGAGAATGTTGCACTGTTTACACTGGCCTTCTGTACGCTAGAGCTCTTGAATGAGAATGTCGCACTGTTTACACTGGTCTTCTGTACGCTAGAGCTCTTGAAGGAGAATGTCGCACTGTTTCACTGGCTCTGTACGCAAGCTTGAAGAATTGCACGTTAACTGCCTTCTGTACGCTAGAGCTCTTGAAGGAGAATGTCGCACTGTTTACACTGCCTTCTGTACGCTAGAGCTCTTGAAGGAGAATGTCGCACTGTTTACACTCGGCCTTCTGTACGCTAGAGCTCTTGAAGGAGAATGTCGCACTGTTTACACTGGTCTACTGTACGCTAGAGCTCTTGAAGGAGAATGTTGCACTGTTTACACTGGTCTACTGTACGCTAGAGCTCTTGAAGGAGAATGTTGCACTGTTTACACTGACCTTCTGTACGCTAGAGCTCTTGAAGGAGAATGTCGCACTGTTTACACTGACCTTCTGTACGCTAGAGCTCTTGAAGGAGAATGTCGCACTGTTTACACTGGCCTTCTGTACGCTAGAGCTCTTGAAGGAGAATGTCGCACTGTTTACACTGGTCTTCTGTACGCTAGAGCTCTTGAAGGAGAATGTCGCACTGTTTACACTGGCCTTCTGTACGCTAGAGCTCTTGAAGGAGAATGTCGCACTGTTTACACTGGCCTTCTGTACGCTAGAGCTCTTGAAGGAGAATGTTGCACTATTTACACTGACCTTCTGTACGCTAGAGCTCTTGAAGGAGAATGTTGCACTATTTACACTCGCCTCACTCAGCCTTCAGTGCGTTATCAACTAGAAGTCTTTGCTGAGGATAAGGCTGATTAAGTGTTCAAAATTTAGTCAGCGAAGTAAAGCATGATTTTTGTCTAGTATTTTAGTTTTTAGTGAAGTTGAAATAGTGAAAAATGAAGAAAATATGTAATTCAAAGACTAATCTTGCGTTCCACCAGTAACAGTAGCAGCAGCACAAGCAACAGTAACAGGAGCAGCAGCACAAGCAACAGTAACAGTAGCAGCAGCAGCAGCACAAGCAACAGTAACAGTAGCAGCAACACAAGCAACAGTAACAGTAACAGCAGCACAATCAACAGTAATAGTAGCAGCAGCACAAGCAACAGTAACAGTAGCAGCAGCACAACACCTTACGTAGCAGCTGCAGCAAGGCAGCAGTACATTTAGCACAGCATTCTGACGTAAGTCTATGCGGGCAGAAAGCAGCAGTAACGCTCAGTAGCTAAGCAAGAGTAAAGTGCAGACAAGCAACCCCAGTATGAAGAGCAGCAGCACAAGCACGCGCAGTAACAGGAGCAGGCAGCAACAGTGACACACCCAGCAGCCAGAGCAGCAGTACAGCTAAACTGCACCAGCAGCAGCACAGACAGCAGCGCAGAGCAAGCAGCAGTAAGCAACAGTTAGCAGCAGCAGTAACAGCTGAGCAGCATCAGCAGCAGTAACAGACAGCAGAAACAGTACAAGCAGCACCAGTAATACAGCAGCACAGCAACAGTAACAGCAGCACAGCAGCAGCACAAGCAGCAGAACAGCAGCAGTAACAGCAGCACAAGCAGCAGTAACAGAGCAGCAGCAGCAGCAGCAACAAGCAGCAGCAAAGCAGCAGTACACAGCAGCAGCAGCAGCAGCAGCACAACTGCAGCAGCTAGCAGCAGCACACAGCACACAGCAGCAGCAGCAGCAGCAGCAGCAGTAACAGCAGCGGGCAGCAGCAGCAGCAGCACAGTAGCAGCAGCACAAGCAGACAGTAACAGCAGCAGCAGCAGCAGCACAAGCAGCAGTAACGGGCAGCAGCACAGCAACAGTAACAGCGAGCAGCAGCAGCAGCAGCCAGCAGCAGCACAGCAGCAGTAAAAAGCGCAGCAGCAGCAGCAGCAGCAGAACAGCAGCAGCAGCAGCAGCAGACACAGAAAGTAACAGCAAGCAGCAGTGCAGCAGCAGCAGCAGAGCAGCAGTAAAAACAGCAGCAGCAGCACGCAGCAGTAACAGCAGCAAAAGCAGCACCCAGCAGTAACAGCAGCAGCAGCAGCAGCAACAGCAGCAGCAGCAGCAGTAACAGCAGCAGCAGCACAAGCAGCAGTAACAGCAGCAGCGCAGCAGCAGAACAAGCAGCAGCACAAGCAGCAGTAACAGCAGCACAGCGCAGTAACAGCAGCAGCAGCACAAGCAGCGGGTAACAGCAAGCAGCAGCAGCAGTAACAGCAGCAGCCCAGCACAGTAACAGCAGCAGCAGCAGCAAAGCAGTGTAACAGCGAGCAGCAGCAGTAAAGCAGCAGCAGCAGCAGCAGCAGCAGCAGCAGCAGTAACAGCAGCGAGCAGCACAGCAGCAGCACAGCAGCAGTAACAGCAGCAGCAGCAGCAGTAACAGCACCCAGCAGCAGAAAGCAGCAGTAACAGCAGCAGCAGCAGCACAGTAACAGCAGCTGCGCAGCAGTAGACAGCACAGCAGCAGAAAAGCAGTAACAGCAGCAGCAGCAGCAGCAGTAACAGCAGCAGCAGCAGCACAGCAGCAGTACAGCAGCAGAGCAGCAGCAGACAAGCAGCAGCAAGCAGCAGCAGAAAAGGCAGCAGCAGCAGCAGTAACAGCAGCAGCAGCAGCAGCAGAAGCAGCAGCACAAGCAGCAGTAACAGCAGCAGCAGCAGCAGCAGCAGTAACAGCAGCAGCAGCACAAGCAGCAGTACGCAGCAGCACCCCAAGCAGCAGTAACAGCAGCAGCAGCAGCAAAACAGCAGCAGAACAGCAGCGCAAGCAAAAAAGCAGTAACAGCACAGCAGCAGTAACAGCAGCAGCAGCAGAGTAACAGCAGCAGCAGCAGCAGTAACAGCAGCAGGCACAAGCAGCAGTAACAGCAGCAGCAGCAGCAGTAACAGCAGCAGCAGCACAAGCAGCGGGTAACAGCAGCAGCAGCCAGCAGCAGTAACAGCAGCAGCACGTCCAACCCAGCTGCAGTAACAGCAGCAGCAGCAAGCAGCAGTACAGCAGCAGCAGCACAGCAGCAGTAACAGCAGCAGCAGCAGTAAACTGCACCCAGCAGCAGTACAGCAGCAGCGCAGTAACAGCAGAGCAAAAGCAGCAGTCAACAGCAGCAGCGCAGAAACAGCAGCAGCAGACAGAGCAGCGACAGCAGCAGCAGCAGTAACAGCAGCAGCAGCAGCACAAGCAGCAGAACAGCAGCAGCAGCAGTAACAGCAGCAGCAGCAGCAGCGCAGCAGCACAGCAGCAGCAGAAAAGCAGCAGTCAACAGCAGCAGCAGCAAGCGAGCAGTAACAGCAGCAGCAGCAGCACAAGCTGCAGCGGGTAACAGCAGCAGCAGCAAACAGCAGCAGCAGCAGCAGCAGTAACAGCAGCAGCAGCAGCAGTAACAGCAGCAGCAAAAGCAGCAGTAACAGCAGCAGCACAGCAGCAGCAGTAAACAGCAGCAGCACAGCAGCCAGTAACAGAAAGCAGCAGAAGCACAGCAGCAGCAGTAACAGCAGCAGCAGCAGTAACAGCAGCAGAACAGCCATCAGCAGCAGCAGCAGCAGTACAGCAGCAGCAGCACAAGCAGCAGTAAACAGCAGCAGAACAGAGCAGAGCAGCAGCAGCAAGCAGCCAGTAAAACAGCCAGCACGCAGCAGCAGCAGTACAGCAGCCAGCAGCAGAGCACAAGAGCAGTAACAGCACAACCAGCAGCAACGCAGCTGCAGCAGTAACAGCAGCAGCAGCAGCAGTAACAGCAGCAGAAAAGCAGCAGTAACAGCAGCGCACAGCAGCAGTAACAGCAGCAGCAGCCAGTAACAGCAGCAGAAAGCAGCGTAAAGCAGAAAGTAACAGCAGAGCAGCAGTAACAGCAGCGTAGCAGCAGCAGCAGCAGTAACTTCGCAGCACAAAGCAGCAGTAACAGCAGCACACAGCAGCAGCAACAGCAGCCAGTAACAGCAGCAGCAGAGTAACAGCAGCAGCAGCAAGCAGCAGCAAACAGCAGCCAGCAGCAGCAGGATACAGGCAGAAAGCAGCAGCAGCAGCAGAGTAACAGCAGCAGCAGCAGTACAGCAGCAGCAGCAGTAACAGCAGCAGCAGTAAAGCAGCAGAAGCAACAGCAGCAACCCAGCAGCAGTAACAGCAGCAGCAGTAACAGCAGCAGCAGCAGCAGCAGCAGCAGCAGCAGTAACAGCAGCAGCACAAGCAGCAGCAACAGCAGCAGCAGCAGTAACAGCAGCAGCAGCAGCAGCAGCAGTAACAGCAGCAGCAGCAAGCAGCAGCAGCAGTAACAGCAGCAGCAGCAGTAACAGCAGCAGCAGTACAGCAGCAGCAGCAGCAGTAACAGCAGCAGCAGCAGCAGCACACGCAGCTTAGCAGTAACAGCAGCAGCAAACAGCAGCAGCAACAGCAGCAGCAGTCAGTAACAGCAGCAGCAGAAGCAGCAGTAACAGCAGCAGCAGCAGCAGCAGCAGCAGCAGCAGCAGCAGCAGTAACAGCAGCAGCACAAGCAGCAGTAACAGCAGCAGCACAAGCAGCAGTAACAGCAGCAGCAGTAACAGCAGCAGCAGTAACAGCAGCAGCCAGCGCAGTAACAGCAGCAGAAAAGCACAAGCAGCAGCATAACAGCAGCAGCGCAGTAACGAGCAGCAGCAGCAAGTAACTAGCAGCAGGGTCAGCTCAGCAGCAGCAGCAGCAACAGCAGCAGCAGACAGCACAAGTAAGCAGCAGCATTTAACAGCACAAGCAGCAGTAACAGCAGCAGCAGTAACAGCAGCAGCAGTTACAGCAGCAGCACAAGCAGCAGTAACAGCAGCAGCAGTAACAGCAGCAGCAGCACAAGCAGCAGCAGCAGCAGCAGCAGCAGCAGCAGCAGCAGCAACATGATAATAACAAGACTGAAGAATCTGAGAAACAAGTATCTGGGAGACCATATCTTTTTTCACCATTTTAAATTTTTTAATAAATTTTCAATACAGCTTGAAGCCCAGCTTGACTCCAGGTAACTCAGGAAGCTTGACCCACCAGCTTGACTCCACGTAACTCAGGAAGCTTGACCCACCAGCTTGACTCCACGTAACTCTGGAAGCTTGACCCACCAGCTTGACTCCACGTAACTCAGGAAGCTTGACCCACCAGCTTGACTCCACGTAACTCAGGATGCTTGACCACCAGCTTGACTCCACGTAACTACAGGAAGCTTGAACCCACCAGCTTGACTCCAGGTAACTCAGGAAGCTTGACCCACCAGCTTGACCCCACGTAACTCTGGAAGCTTGACCACCAGCTTGACTCCACGTAACTCAGGAAGCTTGACCCACCAGCTTGACTCCAGGTAACTCAGGAAGCTTGACCCACCAGCTTGACTCCAGGTAACTCAGGAAGCTTGACCCACCAGCTTGACTCCAGGTAACTCAGGAAGCTTGACCCACCAGCTTGACTCCAGGTAACTCAGGAAGCTTGACCCACCAGCTTGACTCAGGTAACTCAGGAAGCTTGACCCACCAGCTTGATCCAGGTAACTCAGGAAGCTTGACCCACCAGCTTGACTCTAGGTAACTCTGGAAGCTTGACCCACCAGCTTGACTCTAGGTAACTCTGTAAGCTTGACCCACCAGCTTGACTCCAGATAATTCTGGAAGCTTGTCCACCAGCCTGAATCCAGGTAACTCTGGAAGCTTGACCACCAGCTTGACTCCAGGTAACTCAGGAAGCTTGACCCACCAGCTTGACTCAGGTAACTCAGGAAGCTTGACCACCAGCTTGACTCCAAACGTAACTCAGGAAGCTTGGACCCACCAGCTTGACTCCACGTAACTCAGGAAGCTTGACCCACCAGCTTGACTCCAGGTAACTCAGGAAGCTTGACCCACCAGCTTGACTCCACGTAACTCTGGAAGCTTGACCCACCAGCTTGACTCCACGTAACTCAGGAAGCTTGACCCACCAGCTTGACTCCAGGTAACTCAGGAAGCTTGACCCACCAGCTTGACTCCAGGTAACTCAGGAAGCTTGACCCACCAGCTTGACTCCAGGTAACTCAGGAAGCTTGACCCACCAGCTTGACTCCAGGTAACTCAGGAAGCTTGACCCACCAGCTTGACTCCAGGTAACTCAGGAAGCTTGACCCACCAGCTTGACTCCAGGTAACTCAGGAGCTTGACCCACCAGCTTGACTCTAGGAAACTCTGGAAGCTTGACCACCAGCTTGACTCTAGGTAACTCTGGAAGCTTGACCCACCAGCTTGACTCCAGATAATTCTGGAAGCTTGTCCCACCAGCCTGAATCCAGGTAACTCTGGAAGCTTGACCCACCAGCTTGACTCAGGTAACTCAGGAAGCTTGACCCACCAGCTTGATCCACGTAACTCTGGAAGTTGACCCACCAGCTTGACTCCACGTAACTCTGGAAGCTTGACCCACCAGCTTGACTCCAGGTAACTCTGGAAGCTTGACCCACCAGCTTGACTCTAGGTAACTCTGGAAGCTTGACCCACCAGCTTGACTCCAGGTAACCCTGGAAGCTTGACCCACCAGCTTGACTCTAGGTAACTCTGGAAGCTTGACCCACCAGCTTGACTCCACGTAACTCTGGAAGCTTGACCCACCAGCTTGACTCTAGGTAACTCTGGAAGCTTGACCCACCAGCTTGACTCTAGGTAACTCTGGAAGCTTGACCCACCAGCTTGACTATAGGTAACTCTGGAAGCTTGACCCACCAGCTTGACTCCAGGTAACCTGGAAGCTTGACCACCAGCTTGACTCTAGGTAACTCTGGAAGCTTGATCCACCAGCTTGACTCTAGGTAACTCTGGAAGCTTGACCCACCAGCCTGACTCCAGGTAATTCTGGAAGCTTGTTCCACCAGCCTTAATCCAGGTAACTCTGGAAGCTTGACCCACCAGCTTGACTCCAGGTAACTCTGGAAGCTTGACCCACCAGCTTGACTCCAGGTAACTCAGGAAGCTTGACCCACCAGCTTGACTCCACGTAACTCTGGAAGCTTGACCCACCAGCTTGACTCTAGGTAACTCTGGAAGCTTGACCCACCAGCTTGACTCCAGGTAACTCTGGAAGCTTGACCCACCAGCTTAACTCCACGTAACTCTGGAAGCTTGACCCACCAGCTTGACTCCACGCAACTCTGGAAGCTTGACCCACCAGCTTGACTCTAGGTAACTCTGGAAGCTTGACCCACCAGCTTGACTCTAGGTAACTCTGGAAGCTTGACCCACCAGCTTGACTATAGGTAACTCTGGAAGCTTGACCCACCAGCTTGACTCCAGGTAACCCTGGAAGCTTGACCCACCAGCTTGACCCTAGGTAACTCTGGAAGCTTGATCCACCAGCTTGACTCTAGGTAACTCAGGAAGCTTGACCCACCAGCCTGACTCCAGGTAATTCTGGAAGCTTGTCCCACCAGCCTGAATCCAGGTAACTCTGGAAGCTTGACCCACCAGCTTGACTCCAGGTAACTCTGGAAGCTTGACCCACCAGCTTGACTCAAGGTAACTCTGGAAGCTTGACCCACCAGCTTGACTCTAGGTAACTCTGGAAGCTTGACCCACCAGCTTGACTCTAGGTAACTCTGGAAGCTTGACCCACCAGCTTGACTGTAGGTAACTCTGGAAGCTTGACCCACCAGCCTGACTCCAGGTAATTCTGGAAGCTTGTCCCACCAGCCTGAATCCAGGTAACTCTGGAAGCTTGACCCACCAGTTTGACTCCAGGTAACTCTGGAAGCTTGACCCACCAGCTTGACTCTAGGTAACTCTGGAAGCTTGACCCACCAGCTTGACTCTAGGTAACTCTGGAAGCTTGACCCACCAGCTTGAATCTAGGTAACTCTGGAAGCTTGACCCACCAGCTTGCCTCTAGGTAACTCTGGAAGCTTGACCCACCAGCTTGACTCTAGGAAACTCTGGAAGCTTGACCCACCAGCTTGACTCTAGGTAACTCTGGAAGCTTGACCCACCAGCTTGACTCCAGGTAATTCTGGAAGCTTGTCCCACCAGCCTGAATCCAGGTAACTCTGGAAGCTTGACCCACCAGCTTGACTGTAGGTACTCAGTGGAAGATGTGATCCAGTTGAAGGTCTCATGTGAAAGTCTCTGTTGAAGTTGACCACTTGAGATGTGACTCAGTGTGAAGATGTGTTCAGCGTTGAACATGTTGCTCAGTGGTTGAATGTGTCTCGTGTTGAGATGGTCTCAGTGTTGACGATGTTCTCAGCCTGAAATTTCCAGTGTGAATGTCTCTGTGAAGCTGTGTACCCAGTGTTGAAGTGTGTCTCAGTGTTGAAGATGTGTCTCAGTGTTGAAGATGTGTCTCAGTGTTGAAGATGTGTCTCAGTGTTGAACATGTGTCTCAGTGTTGAAGATGTGTCTCAGTGTTGAAGATGTGTCTCAGTGTTGAAGATGTGTCTCAGTGTTGAAGATGTGTCTCAGTGTTGAAGATGTGTCTCAGTGTTGAAGATGTGTCTCAGTGTTGAAGATGTGTCTCAGTGTTGAAGATGTGTCTCAGTGTTGAAGATGTCATCGTGTTACATGTGTTCATGTGAACATGTGTCTCAGTGTTGAACATGTGTCTCAGTGTTGAAGATGTGTCTCAGTGTTGAACATGTGTCCCAGTGTTGAAGATGTGTCTCAGTGTTGAACATGTGTCTCAGTGTTGAACATGTGTCTCAGTGTTGAACATGTGTCTCAGTGTTGAAGATGTGTCTCAGTGTTGAACATGTGTCTCAGTGTTGAACATGTGTCTCAGTGTTGAACATGTGTCTCAGTGTTGAACATGTGTCTCAGTCATCAACTAGTGGCTATTGCATTGCAATAATATATAGAATCCCGCCTCACAGACGGTGTTGAAATGCAGCTCTTGTCCCACAAATGCTCTGCACAACTATGAACTTTTAGCATCATTATACGTACGAACATTATATCATACTGAAATAATAATAATAATAATAATAATTATTATTATTATTAAAACCAGAATAACCGTAATAATGCTAACTTTCATGGTACAATGAGTGTCTTTTTCCGACCTCTCACCAACTCTCAAAAAAACAAAAATAATACAAAACTACCAGTAACTTTTATATTTTCGAATTTTAAACTCGAAATTGCTAGCTGGAAAATACGTTATTTCGAAGTATTTAGTCATGAGAAATTCCAATTCTTATTAGATGATGATTTGTCGTTGTTTATTGTGTGGTGAAGGTCACGTTAACGACCCCCGTCCAGGAGACCCTTGCGTGTTGAAGATCACCTTACCGATCCATCCAGGAGACCCTTGTGTGGTGAAGGTCACGTTAACGACCCCTGTCCAGGAGACCTTTGTGTGGTGAAGGTCACGTTAACGACCCGTCCAGGAGACTTTTGTGTGGTGAAGGTCACGTTAACGACCCATACAGGAGACCCTTGCGTGGTGAAGGTCACGTTAACGACTCGTTCAGGAGACCCTTGTGTGGTGAAGGTCACGTTAACGACCCCCGTCCAGGAGACCCTTGCGTGGTGAAGGTCACGTTAACGACCCCCGTCCAGGAGACCCTTGCGTGGTGAAGGTCACGTTAACGACCCGTCCAAGAGACCCTTGTGTGGTGAAGGTCGCGTTAACGGCCCATCCAGGAGACCCTTGTGTGGTGGATGTCACGTTAACGACCCGTCCAGGAGACTTTTGTGTGGTGAAGGTCACGTTAACGACCCATACAGGAGACCCTTGCGTGGTGAAGGTCACGTTAACGACTCGTTCAGGAGACCCTTGCGTGGTGAAGGTCACGTTAACGACCCCCGTCCAGGAGACCCTTGCGTGGTGAAGGTCACGTTAACGACCCGTCCAAGAGACCCTTGTGTGGTGAAGGTCGCGTTAACGGCCCATCCAGGAGACCCTTGTGTGGTGGATGTCACGTTAACGACCCGTCCAGGAGACCCTTGCGTGGTGAAGGTGACGTTAACGACCCGTCCAGGAGACCCTTGCGTGGTGAAGGTGACGTTAACGACCCGTCCAGGAGACCCTTGCGTGGTGAAGGTGACGTTAACGACCCGTCCAGGAGACCCTTGCGTGGTGAAGGTCACGTTAACGACCCGTCCAGGAGACCCTTGCGTGGTGAAGGTCACGTTAACGACCCGTCCAGGAGACCCTTGCGTGGTGAAGGTCACGTTAACGACCCCCGTCCAGGAGACCCTTGCGTGGTGAAGGTCACGTTAACGACCCGTCCAGGAGACCCTTGTGTGGTGAAGATCACGTTAACGACCCGTCCAGGAGACCCTTGTGTGGTGAAGATCACGTTAACGACCCGTCCAGGAGACCCTTGTGTGGTGAAGATCACGTTAACGACCCGTCCAGGAGACCCTTGTGTGGTGAAGATCACGTTAACGACCCGTCCAGGAGACCCTTGGTAGACTTTGCTAACAATGTAAGCTAATAACCTGACTAAGCAAACATCTCACATGATCATTAACTAATCTCACTACTCATTATGCCAGCCTCTGAAGCATCTTCAATATGAGATGAGTTAATAAGTACACTCCTCACGGACACTCATCACGGACACACATCACGGACGTCCTCAAGTCCCAAGTCTGAAGAAGACCCACCTGAACACATCTAACACCCATCTGTTCACTTTATTGTTCATGTGTGAACAACACCACAACAACAACAGCCTGGAAGAACACTACAGAAGGCTTATTACCTAATACATAAAATATCTTAAATATTCCTTTTTTAATACGTATATTACCTATATTACAATACTTTAAATTACGACAGTAGATAAAGTATATAATAGCAATGTAATTAATGATTACTTGAAAAAATAATAAAATTAGGAGAAGGTAATTGCATAGAGCAGATAATTATTTCTGTAATGTAATTAGTAGTTACTTATAAAGCTAATGTGATCGATGGAGACGTCAGCAGCTCAAATGTAATTCTTAACCTAAAGTTCTGCACGACGTTTCGCCCAATCCTGGACCAGGGTCCAGGATGGTGGATTGTTCTAGCACGGGGAGTTGTTCCAGCACGGGGAGTTGTTCCAGCACGGGGAGTTGTTCCAGTACGGGGAGTTGTTCCAGTACGGGGAGTTGTTCCAGTACGGGGAGTTGTTCCAGCACGGGGAGTTGTTCCAGCACGGGAAGTTGTTACAGCACGGGGAGTTGTTCCAGCACGGGGAGTTGTTCCAGCACGGGGAGTTGTTCCAGCACGGGGAGTTGTTCCAGCACGGGGAGTTGTTCCAGCACGGGAAGTTGTTCCAGCACGGGGAGTTGTTCCAGCACGGGGAGTTGTTCCAGCCGGGGAGTTGTTCCAGCACGGGAAGTTGTTACAGCACGGGGAGTTGTTCCAGCACGGGGAGTTGTTCCAGCACGGGGAGTTGTTCCAGCACGGGGAGTTGTTCCAGCACGGGGAGTTGTTCCAGCACGGGAAGTTGTTCCAGCACGGGGAGTTGTTCCAGCACGGGAAGTTGTTCCAGCACGGGGAGTTGTTCCAGCACGGGAAGTTGTTCCAGCACGGGGAGTTGTTCCAGCACGGGGAAGTGTTCCAGCACGGGGAGTTGTTCCAGCACGGGGAGTTGTTCCAGCACGGGGAGTTGTTCCAGCACGGGGAGTTGTTCCAGCACGGGGAGTTGTTCCAGCACGGGGAGTTGTTCCAGCACGGGGAGTTGTTCCAGCACGGGGAGTTGTTCCAGCACGGGAAGTTGTTCCAGCACGGGGAGTTGTTCCAGCACGGGAAGTTGTTCCAGCACGGGGAGTTGTTCCAGGACGGGAAGTTGTTCCAGCACGGGGAGTTGTTCCAGCACGGGGAAGTGTTCCAGCACGGGGAGTTGTTCCAGCACGGGGAGTTGTTCCAGCACGGGGAGTTGTTCCAGCACGGGAAGTTGTTCCAGCACGGGGAGTTGTTCCAGCACGGGGAGTTGTTCCAGCACGGGGAGTTGTTCCAGCACGGGGAAGTGTTCCAGCACGGGGAGTTGTTCCAGCACGGGGAGTTGTTCCAGCACGGGGAGTTGTTCCAGTACGGGGAGTTGTTCCAGCACGGGGAGTTGTTCCAGCACGGGGAGTTGTTCCAGTACGGGGAGTTGTTCCAGTACGGGGAGTTGTTCCAGTACGGGGAGTTGTTCCAGCACGGGGAGTTGTTCCAGCACGGGAAGTTGTTACAGCACGGGGAGTTGTTCCAGCACGGGGAGTTGTTCCAGCACGGGGAGTTGTTCCAGCACGGGGAGTTGTTCCAGCACGGGGAGTTGTTCCAGCACGGGAAGTTGTTCCAGCACGGGGAGTTGTTCCAGTACGGGGAGTTGTTCCAGCACGGGGAGTTGTTCCAGCACGGGAAGTTGTTACAGCACGGGGAGTTGTTCCAGCACGGGGAGTTGTTCCAGCACGGGGAGTTGTTCCAGCACGGGGAGTTGTTCCAGCACGGGGAGTTGTTCCAGCACGGGAAGTTGTTCCAGCACGGGGAGTTGTTCCAGCACGGGAAGTTGTTCCAGCACGGGGAGTTGTTCCAGCACGGGAAGTTGTTCCAGCACGGGGAGTTGTTCCAGCACGGGGAAGTGTTCCAGCACGGGGAGTTGTTCCAGCACGGGGAGTTGTTCCAGCACGGGGAGTTGTTCCAGCACGGGGAGTTGTTCCAGCACGGGGAGTTGTTCCAGCACGGGGAGTTGTTCCAGCACGGGGAGTTGTTCCAGCACGGGGAGTTGTTCCAGCGGATTTCCAGCACGGGGAAGTTGTTCAGCACGGGAGTTGTTCCAGCACGGGAGTTGTTCCAGCACGGGGAGTTGTTCCAGCACGGGGAGTTGTTCCAGCACGGGAGAGTTTTCCAGCACGGGGAGTTGTTCCAGCACGGGGAGTTGTTCCAGTACGGGGAGTTGTTCCAGCACGGGGAGTTGTTCCAGCACGGGGAGTTGTTCCAGCACGGGGAAGTGTTCCAGCACGGGGAGTTGTTCCAGCACGGGGAGTTGTTCCAGCACGGGGAGTTGTTCCAGCACGGGGAAGTGTTCCAGCACGGGGAGTTGTTCCAGCACGGGGAGTTGTTCCAGCACGGGGAGTTGTTCCAGTACGGGGAGTTGTTCCAGTACGGGGAGTTGTTCCAACGGGGAGTTGTTCCAGCACGGGGAGTTGTTCCAGCACGGGGAGTTGTTCCAGCACGGGGAAGTGTTCCAGCACGAGGAGTTGTTCCAGCACGGGGAGTTGTTCCAGCACGAGGAAGTGTTCCAGCACGAGGAGTTGTTCCAGCATGGGGAGTTGTTCCAGCATGGGGAGTTGTTCCAGCACGGGGAGTTGTTCCAGCACGGGGAGTTGTTCCAGTACGGGGAGTTGTTCCAGCACGGGGAGTTGTTCCAGCACGGGGAGTTGTTCCAGCACGGGGAGTTGTTCCAGCACGGGGAGTTGTTCCAGCACGGGAAGTTGTTCCAGCACGGAGAGTTGTTCCAGCACGGGGAGTTCTTCCAGCACGGGGAGTTGTTCCAGCACGGGGAGTTGCTCCAACATGGGGAAATGTTCTAGCACGGGGAGTTGTTCCAGCACGGGGAGTTGTTCCAGCACGGGGAGTTGTTCCAGCACGGGGAGTTGTTCCAGCACGGGGAAGTGTTCCAGCACGGGGAGTTGTTCCAGCACGGGGAAGTGTTCCAGCACGGGGAGTTGTTCCAGCACGGGGAAGTGTTCCAGCACGGGGAGTTGCTTCAACACGGGGAAGTGCTTCAACAAGGGGGAGTTATTCCAGCACGGTGAAGTTTTCCAGCACGGGGAGTTGTTCCAACACGGAGAAGTTTTCCAGCACGGGGAGTTGCTCCAACATGGGGAAGTGTTCTAGCACGGGGAGTTGTTCCAGCACGGGGAGTTGTTCCAGCACGGGGAGTTGTTCCAGCACGGGGAGTTGCTCGTACACGGGGAAGTATTCCAGCACGCTGAGTTGTTCCAGCATGGGGAAGTGCTCAACACGGGGAAGTGTTCCAGCACCGGAAGTTGTTCCAGCACGTGGAAGTGTTCCAGTACCGGAAGTTGTTCCAGCACGTGGAAGTGTTCCAGCACGGGGAGTTGCTTCAACACGGGGAAGTGTTCCAGCACGGGGAGTTGTTCCAGCACGTGGAAGTGTTTCAGCACGGGGAGTTGCTTCAACACGGGGAAGTGTTCCAGCACGGGGAGTTGTTCCAGCACGTGGAAGTGTTTCAGCACGGGGAGTTGCTTCAACACGGGGAAGTGTTCCAACAAGGGGGAGTTGTTCCAGCACGGGTAGTTGGTCTAGCACGAGGAAGTGTTCCAGCTCGGACCATTGTTCCAGCATGGAAAAGTGTTCCAGGGGTAATTTATTCCAGCCAGACGTATCCTAGCCGGCCGCATCCTGCCTAGGACGCTACTCACAACAGTTAGTTAGTCCAACTGCTGCTAGGAGAACACAGGTAGCAGGTGTGTGTATATGTGGAGACTTGCCTATACATCTCCCTCAACCCGGGAGTCAAACCCGGGTCCTTTCTGTTGCAAGCACCGACAACATCAAACAAAAATATATTATCACTGGTTAATATCTCATGTCAATTAAGCACATTCTTCAACGTTCTTCGCAAAAGAATATTTTGAATAGATTTAAATTGCTAATGAAGAAAGCTTCTGCCTTTTATTATATATAAATATATATATATATATATATTATATATATATATATATATATATATATATATATATATATATATATATATATATATATATTATATATATATTTATATTGATATATATTAGGAATTCGTGAGGAAGTCATCCGATCCATTACCACAATCTATTTACGAGCACCAGAGCAATCAATCAAGTCTTGTCATTTATGACACGAACATAAGAGTTGACCCACGATAGATAAAGACAAGTTAGCGCTCGTTAAATAAGGATGATTAATGCAGTTAACGACCTCTTACTACCCCTCGTGTGGACTGGTTGAACGACCCGCCACTTCACACACACGCACAGACGGAGTACAGTCTAGGGGGCCAGAGACTACAAACCTCACTCAAGGAAAAAGATCTTGGGGTGAGTATAACACCAGGTACATCTCCTGAAGCGCACATCAACCAAATAACTGCTGCAGCATATGGGCGCCTAGCAAACCTCGGAACAGCATTCCGACATCTTAATAAGGAATCATTCAGGACCCTGTACACCGTGTACGTTAGGCCCATATTGGAGTATGCGGCACCAGTTTGGAACCCACACCTAGCCAAGCACGTAAAGAAACTAGAGAAAGTGCAAAGGTTTGCAACAAGACTAGTCCCAGAGCTAAGAGGTATGTCCTACGAGGAGAGGTTAAGGGAAATCAACCTGACGACACTGGAGGACAGGAGATATAGGGGAGACATAATAACGACATACAAAATACTGAGAGGAACTGACAAGGTGGACAAAGACAGGATGTTCCAGAGATTGGACACAGTAACAAGGGGACACAGTTGGAAGTTGAAGACACAGATGAATCACAGGGATGTTAGGAAGTATTTCTTCAGCCACAGAGTAGTCAGTAAGTGGAATAGTTTGGGAAGCGACGTAGTGGAGGCAGGATCCATACATAGCTTTAAGCAGAGGTATGATAAAGCTCACGGCTCAGGGAGAGTGACCTAGTAGCGATCAGTGAAGAGGCGGGTCCAGGAGCTCGGACTCGACCCCTGCAACCTCAACTAGGTGAGTACACACACACACAGCTCCCCTTCCTCAAATCAAACCCGGACTTCAAGCTTTCTAGTGAATAATAATAATAATAGTAATAATAATAATAATAATAATAATAATAATAATAATAATAATAATAATAATAATAATAATAATAATAATAATAATAATAATAATAATAATATTATTATTATTATTATTATTATTATTATTATTATTATCATTATTATTATTATTCTGACACAGATGGGTCTAGATGCTTGGATAAATCTATGAACGTGTGAAGGTGTTCGTGAACGAGTAAAAGTGTTCCTGAGCGTCAGGAGGAGGAACGCCTGGAACGTAACACTACACAGTACTTGCTACCTACGACACACGTAGTTTACAAAGAACTAGCAGAGTGGTAAGTTTAAACCTCATTGTGATGAATGGTTTGAAAACCCGACAAGTTGAAGATTGAGACACTTATGCAGCATATGGGAATCTTTATTCCTGAATAAAGATTCCCATATGCTGCATAAGTGTCTCAATCTTCAAACCTCATTGTGGACAACTTTTCCAAAGTGTACAAGGTCGTGGCTGTGGCAGGAGACAGGCACACACATACAAATGTACATAAGAACATACAAGCCTGCTAGACAAAGGGTCTAAATATTTCTTTTATATGCCTATGTACACCGTTAGCAAAGCGTAAATTTGTGGCATCTTGTACTCGCCAGCTTATCTGACCTGTGTCCGTAAGCTTTTTTTTGTTCTTCTGTATAATGGATTTGGAAGCTTGCTTGGATCTGTCGTCCGGTTTATGATGGATCTGTATCATGTAAATGGCATATTAGCGGGTGTTAATGTCTCTTAGGGAGTTTTAGTATCGACCGTTGCCTGCGTTACTTAGAGAACCGTTACTCTAACGGGTTTGCATGTAGGGGAACAGTGTAATCAGTAATACTATGTACGTGTGTATGGAAGGTTTAGTGTACGGGTGTACGTTGACACATACACTCTCTGTGTGTGTCATCTCTCTGTTTCTCAAACACACAACAATAGTCTTGCCTACGAAATCTTAAAGTACTCTTGAAAAATAATTAAGATTTAAACCAATAAACTCCAAGGATGTACACTCGCACTGAGAGGTGTAAAGTGACGTAGTTGTACATAAGTGATAAGATAAGATAAGATTTCGTTCGGATTTTTAACCCCGGAGGGTTAGCCACCCAGGATAACCCAAGAAAGTCAGTGCGTCATCGAGGACTGTCTAACTTATTTCCATTGGGGTTCTTAATCTTGTCCCCCAGGATGCGACCCACACCAGTCGACTAACACCCAGGTACCTATTTGCTGCTAGTGAACAGGACAATAGGTGTAAGGAAACGTGTCGAATGTTTCCACCCGCCGGGAACCGAACCCGAGCCCTCCGTGTGTGAAGCGGGAGCTTTAGCCACCAGGCCACCGGGCCACCGAACTCCAGGAGATAGTGAAGTGTTCCAGCACTCAACACTAATACGTAATATATCTTACTTATTCGTGAGGCGGAGAAAATCTTTGTAACAGCTGGTAATCCTCATTAGATTTATAATAAACACAAACTTGAACTTGGACTGCCAAGAATGTTTCGAGACGGTGACGTACGTTAGATTAATGAGTCGACTTGAAACACAAGACAAAGTAGGAGGTGGGTGAGACACACAGTATTTAAATAAGAGAAGATACAAGATGGTTTTCACTAGTGTTCCTGGAGACACAACACACCTCCATTAAAACAACGTTTCGCCCGTCAGAACTTTAACAAGAAATGTGGAAAAAGATACTCCGTCTACTTGACTTTAATTGACTGTGTGTGTCAGGTAACTTCCGTAGAGGCGTAGCAACACACATGTCAATACTTACAGAAGAAATAACTCTGCTTAGGACTGCCAAAATCTTCAAGATAGTCTTGACCAGCATCAGGAAGGGTGTGGAAAATGGCTGCTGGAGGTTATCTCCAAGACTGGTCAGCTACAAACTGAACAGCTGTAGCAAGACAGGGAGCCACAACTGCAGCAAGACAGGGAACCACAACTACAGCAAGACAGGGAGCCACAGCTACAGCAAGACAGGGAGCCACAGCTACAACAAGACAGGGAGTCACAGCTACAGCAAGACAGGGAGCCACAGCTGCGGCAAGACAGGGAGCCACTGCAAGAGAATCGCTGGTAAACAGAGATAGGACATTATAAAGTTAAATCTTCAGTGTGATAGGCACTCACGGCTCGAAGATGAGCAATCTCCTTTACAGAGACTGTTTGTGAACCAGTGTTAGAGCTGATATCAAAGTTCCCACAACTGACTGGTACAGCTAAAAATGTCAAGGTGGTCCACTCATGTTAAATAGACAGGATGTTCTGTTAGAATTTCTTTCGCTGGTTCGTTCTGTGTTTGGGAGGAGTATAATGAGAGAGACAAGGCAATTCAATGTTCGCCCAGTCTGAGTGGAAGTGTAACTTACAGTCACTGTGAGGCTTCCAGAAAAAGGTTTATTGACTACTGAGGAATAAAGAATATCGCAGAAGAAGCGATAAACATAGGATAAATATCTTCGGAAGAAGTGTAAGGCACCGTCAGCATCATTGTTTTAAATCCGGTTTTCCAGCCTCTTGAGGTCAGCGATTTTATATTGCCAGACAGAAGTCGATGACGATGAACCCAGACAGAACACGGAGACAACTGTCAGTGGGTTCAGTGATTTGCACTCCAGGCAACACCACAGTGATTTAATCATTGATCTGTTGCTTGGAGGAATCTTCTTGGCATATCCAGGAGTTCGAGAGTAATCCAATATTTTCAGAAAATCAGATATGATTTATCATGATGTCATTTAGAAAGATACTCTGAAGGCAGTGAGTGTTGTCGTCCAGTTGTCGACAATAATGGTCAGACTTCCTATAAATTCTATAATGACTAGGTAGAAATAAGAGGCTTGAGGCGGCTACCCTGAAGAACACCTTAACACGAGACGCCACTGTAACACGATGGAATGAACGTGTAGCGGGAACAGAAGTACTGACGAAGAGCTGACAGAGCGGCGCCTTTTCTGACTAAACTGGAAACAATGTGTAATCAAATTTAATCACATTTTTTTGAGCTGCAATGATAGCATTTTGCTCTCGTGCAAAGTGAGCAATTGCTTCACAGCCTCGCTGGAACACCAAGTCCAAACTGGATTAGTGTCAGCAGTGACTGTCTCGCGGCCACTCTTCCCAGAGAGAGCAATTTCAGCACCTTCAGTCTCTTTTCACATGTGCAGTTAGGTATCTTTATTCAGAAACGTTTCGCCTACACAGAAAGCTTCTACAGTCGAGTACAGAGGATTTTGCAGAAGCAGTAGAGATGTGAAGACGAGGTAATCGGTCCATCACCCATATTACAACCCAGGAGTCCAAACGGCCTGTTATCCTGGGTGTAAAGGGAGCAAAATAAACACAGCAGAAAAGTTTTGACTTATATTATCCTTCACCAATTTAGAACAGCAATATGTACACTATGTACAGTGATAGGTATTAGTTCACTCCAAGGTAAGCAAGGCAGAATAGAAGCCACTAGAGAGCAGACCGTGCTTCAACCAGCTCTAGAATGGGAATGACAAGGGCAGACAGGAGAGTGGTACCCACATAACCTCTGCGATTGCCAAAACCATCTTCTTATTGGCTAGAACCTGGTCACTAGTTGAACGACGAGGCCCCATCGTCAACCCTCAGTCACCTGCTTCGCTGGTTGGGGGAGATAGCCTGTAAATGAGGGTATGTACATGCGCCGAATAAAAGTTACGTACTCTTTGCATGCCACAACCCATGAAGACGTAGTTTTGAGGTGGTCAGTCCCTTAGCCTCAGGCTGAGGGACTGACCACCTCAACGTGTCGGTATTATACACCATTTTCATATTGAGTCTATTATCGTAGGAAAGTTTTCTGATACAAAGGCTCAATTTCATTACCTTTGTCTGCATAATTTCCAGCACATTTATGTCGGTTGTGTAACATGGCGACCAGAGCAGAGAAGCATAATCTAAACGAGGCTTTACCAAGGATAAAAAAAAAGTTGAAATATAATCTAAGGACTTCATTCTACTTGAAGTGAAGTCAAGAATCATATTAACTTGGCTGTTTCCTGACAAACAAAACACTGCCACTGACTCTCGTGCCAGGAGATACTTGTCTTAAAACACATTATGTTCAGTATAAAAGTCATGTTTGTTTTGACTGAAAAGCCTGCTAAGCAGGCGCAACGTTTCCTCAGTAAAGGTACGTACGTGTTCTACACGTGTTTTCTTAATAAACATAAAAAATAAGATGAACACAACTTTCTCTAAAATTTATTGCTGAGTAAGACAAGATATTTTGGGGATTTTTAACCCCAGAGGGTTAGCCACCCAGGGTAACCCAGGGGAGGGAAGGTTAGCCACCCAGGGTAACCCAGGGTAGGGAGGATTAGCCACCCAGGATAACCCAGGGTCGGGAGGGTTAGCCACCCAGGATAACCCAGGGTAGGGAGGGTTAGCCACCCAGGATAACCCAGGGTAGGGAGGGTTAGCCACCCAGGATAACCCAGGGTAGGGAGGGTTAGCCACCAGATAACCCAGGGTAGGGAGGGTTATGCCACCCAGGATAACCCAGGGTAGGGAGGGTTAGCCACCCAGGATACAGGGTAGGGGGGTTAGCACCAGGTCCAGGGTAGGAGGGTTAGCCACTCAGGATAACCCAGGGTAGGGAGGGTTAGCCACCCAGGATAACCCAGGGTAGGGAGGGTTAGCCACCCAGGATAACCCAGGGTAGGGAGGGTTAGCCACCCAGGATAACCCAGGATAGGGGGGTTAGCCACCCAGGATAACCCAGGGTAAGGAGGGTTAGCCACCAGGATAACCCAGGGTAGGGTGGGGTTAGCCACCCAGGATAAACCCAGGGTAGGGAGGGGTTAGCCACTCAGGATAACCCAGGGTAGGGAGGGTTAGCCACCCAGGATAACCCAGGGTAGGCAGGTTACCCACCCAGGATAACCAGGGGTAGGGAGGGTTAGCCACCAGGATAACCAGGGTAGGGAGGGTTAGCCAGCCAGGATAACCCAGGGTAGGGAGGGTTAGCCACCCAGGATAACCCAGGGTAGGGAGTGTTAGCCACCCAGGGTAGGGAGGGTTAGCAACCCAGGATAACCCAGGGTAGGGAGGGTTAGCCACCCAGGATAACCCAGGGTAGGGAGGGTTAGCCACCCAGGATAACCCAGGGTAGGGAGGGTTAGCCACCCAGGATAACCCAGGGTAGGGAGGGTTAGCCACCCGGGATAACCCAGGGTAGGGAGGGTTAGCCACCCAGGATAACCCAGGGTAGGGAGGGTTAGCCACTCAGGACAACCCAAGAAAGTCACTGCGTCATCCAGGACTGTCTGTCTGTCCTTGGCCCTCTTCTCTTTCTCCTATACATAAATGACCTACCAAATGCTTCGCAATTACTCAAACCCACACTTTTTGCAGATGACACTACATACGTCTTCTCTCACCCGAGCCCAGTCACGCTAGCCAATACTGTAAACACCGAATTACAGAAAATATCTACCTGGATGAGGACTAACAAACTTACACTAAACATTGACAAAACCTACTTCATTCAGTTTGGTAACAGAGCTACAGATGTCCCTCTTAACTTGACTCAAGAAATCGTAATGACACGATTGCATTGACGGCAGTGAAGGGACTTGAGCTAGAGTTCGTCACGGCCACGCTAGCTGGAGATTCGTCTGTAAAAACTTGCATTTGTGGTCACAGAGGTGCCTGTGCTAACTTTCCTATGGTGTAGAAATATACCTAGTTGGATGAATCTTATTGTGGCTAGCTGGTCTAGTGGCTAACGCGACGGGCTGGAGTTTTGAGACTCTATGACCGCGGGTTCAATCCCGGCCGGGGGTATGGTCCCTCTTAACATAATGATAAACGGATCACCTATCACAAAGCTAACAGAGGGAAAATTCTTAGGAATCCACCTCGATAATAGACTCAAATTTCATACACATATACAACAAATTTCTAAGAAAATTTCCAAGACTGTAGGCATACTATCGAAGATACGGTACTATGTCCCACAGTCAGCCCTCATGGCCCTATATCACTCTCTTATTTACCCCTATCTCACCTATGGAATTTGTGCATGGGGCTCAACAACAATTAACCATCTCAGACCACTAATTACCCAACAAAAGGCTGCAGTTAGAATGATAACAAATTCTCACTACAGGCAGCACACTCCACCAATATTCAAAACACTCAACCTACTCACCATACAAAACATCCATACTTATTACTGCACCTATTACATACATAGAACACTTAACTCTGATATTAACCCTCCCTCAAACATCTCCTTGCCAACCTCAACAGAACACATGACCATAACACAAGGCACAGATCACTCTTTGATGTTCCTCGTGTCCATCTCACACTATGCAAAAACTCAATGCACATAAAAGGCCTAAATCTGGAATTCATTACCTGTAAATATAAAAGAAACACTACCTGTTTATAAATTCAAGTCTCTTCTCAAAGTTCACTTACTCACTCAAAACCAAATAAATACTGAATAACTGAACCTTATAAATTGTATATCCTAAATGTTACTCACAATTATATCACATAAATGTTGAACCTAGGACCCAATCTAACTTTGTTATTTTTTTAAATACACTACCTAACAGAATACTCCATTCTACTGAATGTACAGCAATGTATGCAACCATATGACCTGTCTTTGTAATACTCATTTGTGCTTTATAGTTATCTGTTTACAATAATGTTTTATCACTGATTTCATCATTGCTTAGTTAATCTTAAGTTAATTTTAAGCCAGCCCGTAATGCTATGCATATAAGTGGCTTTAGCATGCTGCTCTTACCTGTATTTTTTGTACCTCTGTATGTATGCTAAAATTACTAAATAAATAAATAAATAAATAAATTGTGGTCCTTCAATCTTATCCCCCAGGATGCCACTTACACCAGTCAACTAACATCCAAGTACTTACTTGCTGGCTGAAATGACCCTCGTATTGTAGATAGTCTTAATGACCCTCGTGTAGTAGATAGTCTTTTTAGTATGATAATAAGATGTTATCTTCATTGTAGAATAATAAGAAAATATTATAACCTTTATATTATAATAATAAGGTAAAAGGACCCAATGGAAATAAGTCACTCTGTCTGACTTTTTTGGGTTATCCCAGGTTCTCTACACATATGCTGCTATGTATGATAATTCTATGTAACTGTATTTGTGTATACCTCAATAAACTTACTTACTTACAGGCATAAGGAAACACGCCCAGTGCTCTCACCCTTGCAGGGGATCGAACCACGGACACTCAATGTGTGAAGGAAGAGCGTTGCCTACCAGGCCACGGGCCATCGTATTGTGCTTAGCTGAAACAATAATAATAATAATAATTTCCACATAAAACCCGTCATATGCAAATATCCGGGACTTCAACGGTAATTAGTTAGTCTTGAGGGATATGCTCTTATATACATACCTTGAGGAGTATGTCCTCAATGTATATATATGCTTAGAGCATATATATACACTGAAATGCCCCCTTGGGGCATTTCAATGTATATATATTTCAGCGTATATATATGGGGGCGCGAGAAAAAACCTAATGAAAAGCATAATTCTGTGCATTTTACCAAAAAACTTTTCTAATTGCTCAATTTATATTTGCATTTTATGCACCAAAATAAAAGATGTTTTTTCTGAGTTCATTTTGTTCACCCGCGGTAGTGTATGTGGTTCCTAGAGGCCTACAACATATTGGGAACCCCTGGCTAGGAGTATATACCTAAATCTCGTGTAGTAGATAGTCTTTAAACGTCATTAACAAAATATCATATAATTTAGAGTTATTAGACAATTCTATATAAACTTACACAAGTTACAACTGTAAAAAGCTTAAGTTGTCTTCTGAATCGGAATAAAATCTTAGGAATCTTTCAACACATTTTGGGTTACAACTTCAATAATGTTACAAAAGTTACCCCAAAAATATTAGTTTTCTACTATGAAAGATTTTAAAAGAACGCATTATTGAGGGTAAACTTATATAAGTACTTAAGTATAAGCAAGTTTATTTAAGCACAGGTAAGAGCAGCAGGTAAGAGCAGCATGTCAAAGCCACTTATATGCATAGCATTACGGGCTGGCTTAAAATTAACTTAAGATTAACTAAGCAATGATGTAATCAGTGATAAAACATTATTGTAAACAGATAACTATAAAGCACAAATGAGTATTACAAAGACAGGTCATATGGTTGCATACATTGTTGTACATTCAGTAGAATGGAGTATTCTGTTAGGTAGTGTATTTAAAAAAATAATAAAGTTAGATTGGGTCCTAGGTTTAACATTTGTGTGATATAATTGTGAGTAACATATATGATATACAATTTATAAGGTTCAGTTATTCAGTATTTATTTGGTTTTGAGTGAGTAAGTGATCTTTGAGAAGAGACTTGAATTTATAAACAGATAGTGTTTCTTTTATATTTACAGGTAATGAATTCCAGATTTTAGGGCCTTTTATGTGCATTGAGTTTTTGCATAGCGTGAGATGGACACGAAGAACATCAAAGAGTGATCTGTGCCTTGTGTTATGGTCATGTGTTCTGTTGAGGTTGGCAAGGAGATGTTTGAGGGGGAGGGTTAATATCAGAGTTAAGTGTTCTATGTATGTAATAGGTGCAGTAATAAGTATGGATGTTTTGTATGGTGAGTAGGTTGAGTGTTTTGAATATTGGTGGAGTGTGCTGCCTGTAGTGAGAATTTGTTATCATTCTAACTGCAGCCTTTTGTTGGGTAATTAGTGGTCTGAGATGGTTAATTGTTGTTGAGCCCCATGCACAAATTCCAATAGGTGGAGATAGGGGTAAATAAGAGAGTGATTAGGGCCAGGAGGGCTGACTGTGGAACATAGTACCGTATCTTCGATAGTATGCCTACAGTCTTGGAAATTTTCTTAGAAATTTGTTGTATATGTGTATGAAATTTGAGTATTATCAAGGTGGATTCCTAAGAATTTTCCCTCTGTTAGCTTTGTGATAGGTGATCCGTTTATCATTATGTTAAGAGGTACATCTGTAGCTCTGTTACCAAACTGAATGAAGTAGGTTTTGTCAATGTTTAGTGTAAGTTTGTTAGTCCTCATCCAGGTAGATATTTTCTGTAATTCGGTGTTTAAAGTATTGGCTAGCGTGACTGGGCTCGGGTGAGAGAAGACGTATGTAGTGTCATCTGCAAAAAGTGTGGGTTTGAGTAATTGCGAAGCATTTGGTAGGTCATTTATGTATAGGAGAAAGAGAAGAGGGCCAAGGACACTTCCCTGTGGGACACCAACTGTAATTGGTTGAGCGGAAGAGCTTGCCCCATTTGCATACACATATTGGCTTCTGTTGCTGAGGTATGATTTTAGGTAGTTGAGGGAGTGTCCTCTTATACCATAGTGTGACAATTTTACGTGGAGCAAGTCATGGTCAACTTATCAAAAGCTTTACGTAAGTCAATGAAGATCCCCAGTGGGACTTCTTTTTTCTCTATTGCAGTGTATATATGTTCTATCATGTGTATAATAGCATCATTAGTATTTTTATTAGGCCTGAATCCAAATTGGCAGGGGTTGAGAATGTTTTGGGAGATGAGGTAGGAGTAGATTCGTTTATGAATTAATTTTTCGAAGATTTTTGAGAGAGGGTGTAAATTGGATATTGGCCTATAGTTATTCAAACTCTGTTTGGTTCTCCTCCTTTATGGATCGGGGTGGCCCTTGCTATTTTGAGTACTGTAGGGAAGGTGGAGGATTCAATGGATTTGTTAAAGAGTGTTGCAATGATTGGTGATAGTACTTGTGACAGTTTTTTGTATATAAAGGGTTGGTAAGGTATTTAATCTCCTGCCTTGTTTTTTAGTGTGTTGATAATAAGGGAGACTTCGTATGGGTTAGTCGGAGCTAGGAACAGTGTGTTCGGGTAGTTGCCAGTGAGGTAGTCATTTGGTGGGGTATCTGAGCTTGGGATTTTATTGGCAAGGTTTTGTCCTATAGTGGAGAAGAAATCATTGAGTCTGTTTGCTGTTTCTATTGGTGGGAGTTGGGGTTCATCTGATTTTGCTAATTTTATTTCGCTATTTCGTGATATCTTTTTTGTTCCCAGAATTTCTGATAGGGTCTTCCAGGTCTTTTTATATCACCTCGTAAGTTGGATAATCTGTTCTCATAATACAGTTTTTTTGCCCTTCTTATCAGGCTGGTTAGGATTGACGAGTAACGTTTTGTTTGGTCTCTGGTTATGTGACCCATTCTGTACTGCTTTTCATATCGGTGTTTTGTATTTATGGATTTGAGAATGCTGGGTGTTAGCCAGGGACTGTTCAGTCTCTTAGCTGTCATAAGTACAATTATCACACATAGTAATATATGTGCAGAATACCCTCCAGGATAACCCAAAAAAAGTCAAAGTGATTCATTTTCACTGAGGTCCTTGTAATATCTTATTATTCAGAGCTTCACATATGTCTATATGTATGATAATCTATGTAACTGTATTTGTGTATATCTGAAAAAGCTTACACACTGTAAGTTACAGCAGATTATTATTATTATAATTATTATGGGGTAGCGCTAAACCCGAAGGATTATACAACGCATGTGGGGGGTATGGAAGACATTCAGGCTTAATTCAGGGAACCGGAGCACCACCATAACACAAGACACAGATCAAACCATACCACGGGTGGGGTTTGAACCCGCGATCAGAAAGTCTCAAAACTTCAGACCGTCGCGTTAGTCACTGGGCGAGCTAGCTTCAGTAAGATTGATCCAACTAGGTATATTTTTACACCATAGCTAGCTAGCCCAGTGGCTAACGCGACGGTCTGAAGTTTTGAGACACTGATCGCGGGTTCAAACCCCGCCCGTGGTATGGTTTGTTTGCAATCGTGTTATTACGATTTTGTGAGACATCACTTTTCGATGTACCTTGTGTCCACATCACACTAAATAAGAACTCTATGCACATTAAGATCCCCAAAATTTGGAACTCATTACCAGCAAATACAAAAGTAACCCGGTCTGAACATCAATTTAAGACTTTTCTCAAAAACCATCTACTCACCCTAAACTAAATATACAATACTCAATACTTAGACTTACCAAAAAACCTCCCAATTACCTAAATCTTAACATTTCAAAATTTAAATACCCGAAGCTCATAAATTACTTAATACTACACTGAAGAATAAATACCTGCACAAAACTATACTGTCTTACACTATATTGTAACATTCTCATACTGTAAACTACTCACACCATTGCTCAATATTATATTCCAATAATATAACCTTCCCTGGAACGCAGGCGGGAGAGATACATGATTATATACACCTGGAAAATCCTAGAGGGACTAGTACCGAACTTGCACACGAAAATCACTCACTACGAAAGCAAAAGACTTGGCAGACGATGCACCATCCCCCCAATGAAAAGAAGGGGTGTCACTAGCACGTTAAGAGACCATACAATAAGTGTCAGGGGCCCGAGACTGTTCAACTGCCTCCCAGCACACATAAGGGGGATTACCAACAGACCCCTGGCAGTCTTCAAGCTGGCACTGGACAAGCACCTAAAGTCGGTTCCTGATCAGCCGGGCTGTGGCTCGTACGTTGGTTTGCGTGCAGCCAGCAGTAACAGCCTGGTTGATCAGGCTCTGATCCACCAGGAGGCCTGGTCACAGACCGGGCCGCGGGGGCGTTGACCCCCGGAACTCTCTCCAGGTAAACTCCAGGTAAATATTTACTATTGATATACAATGTACAAAAAACTTTCAAATTATCCCAATATAATATCCCCCAGATTGTAACTTGACTGTACCTTACTATGATCAATTTCTCTATTATTAAGTAGTTTGTAAGCCATTAATTTAGTCTGGCCATAGTGCCATGGCATGATAGTGGCACTATCCACTGCAGCTCATTATTGTAACTACAGAATCTCAATGTAAACATCCAAAGAAATACAAATTGTATTGTATTGTATTGTATTGTATTGTATTGTATTGTATCAAGATCCCCTCACCAGCATCAAGGAACCTCCCTTGAGGGGAAGTTACAGCAGAAATCACAACATGTAAGTAACTTACCTGTGTGAAAGTCACTTACAGTAAAGGGAGATATAGTACGAATAAAGTGATCTGAGTTATTTACGTGAACAGTAAAGAGAGGATCAGCTTACAATAACACGTACAACAATGTTAACTATATAAGAAATCAATGACCTCCCTTTCTGTAGCTTCATTCGTGAAGGGAAAAGAATGATTTCTTGTATAATTAACATTCATGTACGGTTTTTTAAAAAGTACAAATAGGTAAAATGTTTACGTGTTTTTTGAAAAGTGACCTTTTTTAAAAAGGTTATGAGATTACTTATTAATTTAGATACTTAAAGAACATGGTTCCCTCAAGAATTTGTATAAATCTAAAGAATTTGGGGAAAGGTTTTGGGAAAAAAAAAAAGGAAAGTTTTAAAGGGGAAAGGGTTTTATGAAGGGGGGTTTTTTAAGAGGCCCAAATTTTTTGGGGATTTAGGGTTTCAAGACCTTTTAACCCTTTTCCTTCCCCAAAGCCCCAAAGGTCTTTACCTAAAAAAAATCGGCCATAGGTTTTTAAACTGTAAAGGGAAAAAATACCCGTAAAAAAGCTTTTTAATGGGGGACAAACTGTTGGAAAATGTTGATACTTTTAAAATTGGATGGCACACCCCACAACAAACACAAAACACAACACACCCCACACACACACACACACACACACACACACAACAACAAACACACACCCCACAAAACACACAAAACCCCCACGCCCCCCCACACCACACGGGAAAGTGGAATAGCCAAAGCAAGGAAAGTAGGGGAAAGCGGGGAACCATACAATTTTTAAGAGGGTTAAAAAAAGTTTCGGGGAACAGAAAAGGGAGGGAAACCCAAAGTAGCGTCGTGAAAAGGCGGGGCCAGGCGTGAGTCTGGGGACCCCGGGCAACCAAAATTTGGGGCAAAAGGTAACACACACAACACACACACAACACCAAAACTTTTTAACGTAGGTGAGTGCACAGTGGAAAGGTGTCAGAGGGGGGCACCTGTGATGAGTGGGGGGTCCCACAGGGGTCAGTCCTAGGCCCGGGGGTGCTTTTCCCTGGAAATTTGTGAACGACATGAGGGAAAGGGAAAATAGACTCAGAGGTGTCTCTGTTTGCAGATGATTAAAGTTGAGAAGAATTAAAATCGACGGGGACCCAAGAGAACTACAAAAAATCTGGACGGGCGGGCAGACCCGCCCGAAAAAAGGGGTCCTGGAGTTCAACTCACAAAGTGCAAAGTCCCTTAAATTGGGGAAGGGCCCCAAAAAAGACCCCAGATGGGGTTAAATCTAGGGGGCCCGGGGATACAAACCTTACTCAAGGAAAAGGGGTCTTTGGGGTTTAGGGATAAACCCGGCACATCTCCCGGGGGCACACATCCAAAACCCAAAAAACTGCTGCAGCATAGGGGCCCAGCAAAACCTAAGAAGCATTTTGACAAAATTTAAAAAGGAAATTTAAAAGGGATTCAAAGGGTTTGGCCCCCCAAAACAAAAAAAACTAAAATTTCCCCCGGACCTAAGGGGGGATGTCTTACAAGGAGAGATTTAAAAAAGTCGGGGCATGACGACCCTGGGAAAGGGGAGGGGGAGATAAGGGGGATATGGGTAAAGACATATAAAAAACTGAAGAGGAATCGACCCGGTGGACAGAGGGCGGTTGTTCCCGAGATGGGACACAGCAACAAGGGGGGCCGTTGGAAGTTTAAGACTCAGTTTAATCGTAGGAATGTTAGGAAGTATTTCTTCAGTCACAGAGTTGCCAGAAGTGGAATAGTCTGAGAAGAGATGTGGTGGAGGCAGGATCCATACATAGCTTTAAGAAGAGGTATGATAAAGCTCATGTAGCAGGAAGAGTGACCTAGCAGCGACTAGTGAAGAGGCGGGGCCAGGATCTATGAATCGACCCCTGCAACCACAACTAGATGAGTACAACTAGGTGAGTACAATTAGGTGAGTACAGTTAGGTGAGTACACACACACACACACACACACACACACACACACACACACACACACACACAAAACTCGGCCCCTGCTCCCACAATTAGGTGAGTACACATATACATTTCAACCATAAGGAAATTGACTGGGCGATTCTGAAGCCACATGGAGGACCATAGACGTGGGGAACCAAGATGTTGGAGGCAGTACTGGAAAACTTCATGTACCAACATGTTAGGGACACAACCAGAGAGGAGACGATGAACCAGCAAGACTGGACCTCGTATTCACCTTGAACAGTTCGAACATAGGGGATATCAAACACGAAATGCCCCTAGGTGCTAGTGATCACATAGTCTTGAGTTTCGAATACACAGAGTGTAATACCACGAGAAAAACGGGAGAAGCCAAACTTCGAAAAAGAGGAATACACACGTGTGAGACACTTCCTACATGAGGTGCAGTGGGCGAGCTAGAGGGAAAGATAGTAAACGAGAACACATGACCACAAAGTGCAGGGAGGCTGTAAAGTACGCAGCAAGGAGAAACAACAACAGGAAGACCAGAGTGAACCCATGGTTTACCAAGAGATGTGGAGTATACCTACAGGATTGTAATTTCCTTCATGGATAAAATATTCATAACTTATTCGTTTAATCTGATATTCATTATAGAGTTCATTTATTTACATTAATATCACTATAGTATGTATGTATCTGCCTAACTCAACAACACCATTATAAGCAAGACACATTCGTTTACTGGAAGATATTAGGTACTAAGTTCAGTTTTATCTCATTTACTGTCTAAAACAAGTGTAGAAGGTTAATACACAAATAACCCGCACATAGAAGAGAGGAGCTTACGACGACGTTTCGGTCCGACTTGGACCATTTACAAAGTCACACTGACCAGAAGTAGAGCAGGACGGGTATACATAGGCAGGAAGAGGTAGTGGTGGTGGTCTTCTGCTAAAACTGTCTTCCCTACCTCCAACTTTCACAGTCGCCGTCTGGTTGAATTCTCCCTAATACACAACTTTCCTTGTATGAATCTTAGTCCTGGCTCGTCTCTGTAGATACCTTCCTCTCCCACTACATTGTAAAATGCTCCAAACTTCACAACACCGGTGACTTAACCTGATTCCTCCTTTTTTCTTCTTCTCTCTCTTCCCCTTTCCTCTTTCCTTTTTTCTCTTCTGGGTTGTCTTTCTTTCTTCTGTCTTGTGTTTCTGTTCCTTCATTATTTATTTCATTATTTCCCCTCCCTCCCCACCTCTGTGTTCTTACTCTCCCTCTGTGGGCACCTAACTCCCTTGTGGGCACCTAACTCCCTTGTAGGCACTTAGCTCCCTTGTGGGCACCTAGTTCCCTTGCAGTGCTTCCCTTTCTTTGTATCTGACTGGTTCCTCCTCCTTACTTCCCCATTTCTACTTCCATGTCCGCCACTACTACTACCACTACTACTACTACTACTACTACTACTACCACTACCTCTTCCTGCCTATATATACCCGTCCTGCTCTACTTCTCGTCAGTGTGACTTTGTAAATGGTCCAAGTCGGACCGAAACGTCGTCGCAAGCTCCTCTCTTCTATGTGCGGGTTATTTGTGTATCGTTCCAGTCACGGTATTGTGCCTTTTTTTATGCAGAAGGTTAAATCTGGTTCATTTAGAATACAAGGCCACAGAATATATGTAGCGAGGAGAGTATTTCTCTCAGTGTATGTATGCTGAGAGTCGACTGTTATCTCTGTTTTGGGATTTGAAGTATTCTTGTCTGGTGGAGCCTTAATGACCCTCGTGGAGCCTTAATGACCCACGTGGAGCCTTAATGACCCTCGTGGAGCCTTAATGACCCTCGTGGAGTATACAGGGTTTCAATCACCCAGTACAAGGTTCAAGGAATCAATGATATGACATTCTCTCTCGCACTCAGACTCTCAAGCAAAAACAAACAAGCTTTCACTAAAATAAAAAGAAATGAACAACTTTAGTGAGAATCTCTCTGTATCTCTCTGTCTCTCTGTCTTTCTGTCTGTCTGTCTGTCTGTCTGTCTGTCTCTCTCTCTCTCTCTCTCTCTCTCTCTCTCTCTCTCTCTCTCTCTCTCTCTCTCCTCCCCACCACCCAAACTTTCCCTCTCCGGGTGATTGGCCAAGACGAATCACAGTCGTGGGCGCTGATTGGTTGAGGCCACAATTGCAGGTCTTGTTGCATCGTTGCTTCATGCAAATTATGTTGGTGTTGGTTGTTAGTACTGGTTGTTAGTACTGGTTGTTAGTACTGGTTGTTAGTACTGGTTGTTAGTACTGGTTGTTAGTGTTGGTTGTTAGTACTGGTTGTTAGTACTGGTTGTTAGTACTGGTTGTTAGTACTGGTTGTTAGTACTGGTTGTTAGTACTGGTTGTTAGTGTTGGTTGTTAGTGTTGGTTGTTAGTGTTGGTTGTTAGTACTGGTTGTTAGTAATGGTTGTTAGTACTGGTTGTTAGTACTGGTTGTTAGTGCTGGTTGTTAGTACTGGTTGTTAGTACTGGTTGTTAGAACTGGTTGTTAGTACTGGTTGTTAGTACTGGTTATTAGTACTGGTTCTCAGTACTGGTTGTTAGTACTGGTTGTTAGTACTGGTTGTTAGTACTGGTTGTTAGTGTTGGTTGTTAGTGCTGGTTGTTAGTACTGGTTGTTAGTACTGGTTGTTAGTGCTGGTTGTTAGTGTTGGTTGTTAGTACTGGTTGTTAGTACTGGTTGTTAGTACTGGTTGTTAGTACTGGTTGTTAGTACTGGTTCTTAGTACTGGTTGTTAGTGTTGGCTGTTAGTACTGGTTGTTAGTACTGGTTGTTAGTACTGGTTGTTAGTACTGGTTGTTAGTGCTGGTTGTTAGTACTGGTTGTTAGTACTGGTTGTTAGAACTGGTTGTTAGTACTGGTTGTTAGTACTGGTTATTAGTACTGGTTGTTAGTACTGGTTGTTAGTACTGGTTGTTAGTACTGGTTGTTAGTGTTGGTTGTTAGTGCTGGTTGTTAGTACTGGTTGTTAGTACTGGTTGTTAGTGCTGGTTGTTAGTGTTGGTTGTTAGTACTGGTTGTTAGTACTGGTTGTTAGTACTGGTTGTTAGTGTTGGTTGTTAGTACCGGTTGTTAGTACTGGTTGTTAGTACTGGTTGTTAGTGTTGGTTGTTAGTGTTGGTTGCTAGTACTGGTTGTTAGTACTGGTTGTTAGTACTGGTTGTTAGTGTTGGTTGTTAGTACCGGTTGTTAGTAATGGTTGTTAGTACTGGCTGTTAGTGCTGGTTGTTAGTGTTTGTTGTCAGTGTTGGTTGTTAGTACTGGTTGTTAGTACTGGTTGTTAGTACTGGATGTTAGTACTGGTTGTTAGCGTTGGTTGTTAGTGCTGGTTGTTAGCACTGGTTGTTAGTACTGGTTGTTAGTGCTGGTTGTTAGTGTTGGTTGTTAGTACTGGTTGTTAGTACTGGTTGTTAGTACTGGTTGTTAGTGTTGGTTGTTAGTACCGGTTGTTAGTACTGGTTGTTAGTACTGGTTGTTAGTGTTGGTTGTTAGTGTTGGTTGCTAGTACTGGTTGTTAGTACTGGTTGTTAGTACTGGTTGTTAGTTTTGGTTGTTAGTACCGGTTGTTAGTACTGGTTGTTAGTACTGGCTGATAGTGCTGGATGTTAGTGTTGGTTGTCAGTGTTGGTTGTTAGTACTGGTTGTTAGTACTGGTTGTTAGTACTGGTTGTTAGTACTGGTTGTTAGTGTTGGTTGTTAGTACTGGTTGTTAGTACTGGTTGTTAGTGTTGGCTGTTAGTGTTGGTTGTTAGTGTTGGTTGTTAGTACTGGTTGTTAGTACTGTTTGTTAGTACTGGTTGTTAGTGTTGGTTGTTAGTACTGGTTTGTTAGTACTGGTTGTTAGTACTGGTTGTTAGTGCTGGTTGTTAGTACTGGTTGTTAGTGTTGGTTGTTAATGTTGGTTGTTAGTACTGGTTGTTAATACTGGTTGTTACTACTAGTTGTTAGTGCTGGTTGTTAGTGTTGGTTGTTAGTACTGGTTGTTAGTAGTGGTTGTTAGTACTGGTTGTTAGTGCTGGTTGTTAGTGTTGGTTGTTAGTACTGGTTGTTGTTAGTACTGGTTGTTAGTGCTGGTTGTTAGTACTGGTTGTTAGTACTGGTTGTTAGTGTTGGTTGTTAGTGTTGGTTGCTAGTACTGGTTGTTAGTACTGGTTGTTAGTACTGGTTGTTAGTGTTGGTTGTTAGTACCGGTTGTTAGTACTGGTTGTTAGTACTGGCTGTTAGTGCTGGTTGTTAGTGTTGGTTGTCAGTGTTGGTTGTTAGTACTGGTTGTTAGTACTGGTTGTTAGTACTGGTTGTTAGTACTGGTTGTTAGTGTTGGTTGTTAGTGCTGGTTGTTAGCACTGGTTGTTAGTACTGGTTGTTAGTGCTGGTTGTTAGTGTTGGTTGTTAGTACTGGTTGTTAGTACTGGTTGTTAGTACTGGTTGTTAGTGTTGGTTGTTAGTACCGGTTGTTAGTACTGGTTGTTAGTACTGGTTGTTAGTGTTGGTTGTTAGTGTTGGTTGCTAGTACTGGTTGTTAGTACTGGTTGTGAGTACTGGTTGTTAGTGTTGGTTGTTAGTACCGGTTGTTAGTACTGGTTGTTAGTACTGGCTGTTAGTGCTGGATGTTAGTGTTGGTTGTCAGTGTTGGTTGTTAGTACTGGTTGTTAGTACTGGTTGTTAGTACTGGTTGTTAGTACTGGTTGTTAGTGTTGGTTGTTAGTACTGGTTGTTAGTACTGGTTGTTAGTGTTGGCTGTTAGTGTTGGTTGTTAGTGTTGGTTGTTAGTACTGGTTGTTAGTACTGTTTGTTAGTACTGGTTGTTAGTGTTGGTTGTTAGTACTGGTTGTTAGTACTGGTTGTTAGTACTGGTTGTTAGTGCTGGTTATTAGTACTGGTTGTTAGTGTTGGTTGTTAATGTTGGTTGTTAGTACTGGTTGTTAATACTGGTTGTTACTACTAGTTGTTAGTGCTGGTTGTTAGTGTTGGTTGTTAGTACTGGTTGTTAGTAGTGGTTGTTAGTACTGGTTGTTAGTGCTGGTTGTTAGTGTTGGTTGTTAGTACTGGTTGTTGTTAGTACTGGTTGTTAGTGCTGGTTGTTAGTACTGGTTGTTAGTACTGGTTGTTAGTGTTGGTTGTTAGTGTTGGTTGTTAGTACTGGTTGTTAGTACTGGTTGTTAGTACTGGTTGCTAGTGCTGGTTGCTAGTACTGGTTGTTAGTACTGGTTGTTAGTGTTGGTTGCTAGTGTTGGTTGTTAGTACTGGTTGCTAGTACTGGTTGTTAGTGCTGGTTGTTAGTACTGGTTGTTAGTACTGGTTGTTAGTACTGGTTGTTAGTACTGGTTGTTAGTACTGGTTGTTAGTGTTGGTTGTTAGTGTTGGTTGTTAGTACTGGTTGTTAGTACTGGCTGTTAGTACTGGTTGTTAGCACTGGTTGTTAGTGTTGGTTGTTAGTGTTGGTTGTTAGTACTGGTTGTTAGTACTGGTTGTTAGTACTGGTTGTTAGTGTTGGTTGTTAGTGTTGGTTGTTAGCGTTGATTGTTAGTGTTCGTTGTTAGTACTGGTTGTTAGTGCTGGTTGTTAGTACTGGTTGTTAGTGTTGGTTATTAGTACTGGTTGTTAGTGTTGGTTGTTAGTGTTGGTTGTTAGTACTGGTTGTTAGTGCTGGTTGTTAGTACTAGTTGTTAGTGTTGGTTGTTAGTACTGGTTGTTAGTGCTGGTTGTTAGTACTGGTTGTTAGTGCTGTTTGTTAGTACTGGTTGTTAGTACTGGTTGTTAGTGTTGGTTGTTAGTGCTGGTTGTTAGTACTGGTTGTTAGTACTGGTTGTTAGTGGTTGGTTGTTAGTGTTGGTTATTAGTGTTGGTTGTTAGTACTGGTTGTTAGTGCTGGATGTTAGTGTTGGTTGTTAGTACTGGTTGTTAGTACTAGTTGTTAGTACTGGTTGTCAGTGTTGGTTAGTGTTGGTTGTTAGTACTGGTTGTTAGTGCTGGTTGTTAGTACTGGTTGTTAGTGCTGTTTGTTAGTACTGGTTGTTAGTACTGGTTGTTAGTGTTGGTTGTTAGTGCTGGTTGTTAGTACTGGTTGTTAGTACTGGTTGTTAGTGTTGGTTGTTAGTGTTGGTTATTAGTGTTGGTTGTTAGTACTGGTTGTTAGTGCTGGATGTTAGTGTTGGTTGTTAGTACTGGTTGTTAGTACTAGTTGTTAGTACTGGTTGTCAGTGTTGGTTGTTAGTGTTGGTTGTTAGTACTGGTTGTTAGTGCTGGTTGTTAGTACTGGTTGTTAGTGCTGTTTGTTAGTACTGGTTGTTAGTACTGGTTGTTAGTGTTGGTTGTTAGTACTGGTTGTTAGTACTGGTTGTTAGTACTGGTTGTTAGTGTTGGTTGTTAGTACTGGTTGCTAGTGGTGGTTGTTAGTGTTGGTTGTTAGTGCTGGATGTTAGTGCTGGTTGTTAGTGCTGGTTGTTAGTGTTAGTTGTTAGTACTGGTTGTTAGTGTTGGTTGTTAATACTGGTTGGTAGTGTTCGCATTTAGCATTGGTTGTTAGTGTTGGTTGTTAGTGCTGGTTGTTAGTGCTGGTTTTTAGTGTTGGTTGTTAGTACTAGTTGTTAGTGCTGGTTGTTAGTGCTGTTTGTTAGTACTAGTTGTTAGAGCTGATGGTTAGTACTGGTTGTTAGTGCTGGTTGTTAGTACTGGTTGTTAGTACTGGCTGTTAGCGCTGGCTGCCAGCATTGTTAGTGCTGGTTGTTAGTACTGGGTAGTGCTGGTTGTTAGTGCTGGTTGTTAGTACTGGCTGTTAGTACTGGTTGTTAGTTCTGGTTGTTAGTGCTGAGTGTTAGTACTAGTTGTTAGTGCTGGCTGTTGGTAGTCGTTGTTAGTGCTGGTTGTTAGTGCTGGTTGTTAGTACTGGTTGTTAGTGTCGGTTGTTAGTGCTGGTTGTTAGTGCTGATTGTTGCTACTGGTTGTTAGCACTGAGTAGTGTTGGTTGTTAGTGATGTTTGTTAGTACTAGTTTTTAGTGCTGGTTGTTAGTGCCGCTTGTTAGTGCCGCTTGTTAGTGCCGGTTGTTAATACTGAGTGTTAGTACTGATTGTTAGTATTAGTTGTTAGTGCTGGTTGTTGGTAGTCGTTGTTAGTACTTTTTGCTAGTGCTGGTTGTTAGTACTGGTTGTTAGTGCTGCTTGTTAGTGCTGCTTGTTAGTGCTGATTGTTAGTGCTGCTCGCTAGTTCTGCTTGTTAGTGCTGCATATTAGTACTGGTTGTAAATAGTGGTTGTTATTGCTGGTTGTTGGGTTGTTGTTAGTGCTGGTTGTTAGTACTGGTTGTTAGCGCTGGTTAGTGTTGGTTTCTAGTGCTGCTTGTTAGTACTAGTTGTTAGTGCTGGTTGTTAGTGCTGGTTGTTAGTACTGGTTGTTAGTGCTGGTTGTTAGTTCTGGTTGTTAGTGCTGGTTGCTAGTACTGACTTTAAGTACTGATTGTTAGTACTAGTTGTTAGTGCTGGTTGTTAGTGCTGGTTGTTAGTACTGGTTTTTATTGCTGGTTGTTAGTACTGGTTGTTAGTGCTGGTTGCTAGTACTGACTTTAAGTACTGATTGTTAGTACTAGTTGTTAGTGCTGGTTGTTAGCACTGGATAGTGTTGGTTGCTAGTGCTGCTTGTTAGTGCTAGTTGTTAATGCTGGTTGTTAGTGCTGGTTGTTAGTACTGGCTGTTAGTGCTTGTTGTTAGTACTGATTGTTAGTACTGATTGTTAGTACTAGTTGTTATTGTTGGTTGTTGATAGTCGTTGTTAGTACTGGTTGTTAGTGCTGGTTGTTAGTGCTGATTGTTAGTGCTGGTTGTTGGTGCTGCTTGTTAGTGCTGCATGTTAGTACTGGTTGTTAGTACTGGTTGTCATTGCTGGATGTTAGTGCTGGTTGTTAGTACTAGTTGTTAATGGTTGTTAGTACTGGTTGTCAGTGCTGGATGTTAGTGCTGGTTGTTAGTGGTGGTTGTTAGTACTGGTTGTTAGTCCTGGTTGTTAGTTGCTATTGGTGGTTGTTAGTGCTGGTTATTAGTATTAGTTGTTAATGCTGGTTGTTAATGCTGGTTATTAGTACTGGTTGTTCGTGCTGGTTGTTAGTGGTGGCCTGGTGGCTAAAGCTCCCGCTTCACACACGGAGGGCCCGGGTTCGATTCCCGGCGGGTGGAAACATTTCGACACGTTTCCTTACACCTGTTGTCCTGTTCACCTAGCAGCAAATAGGTACCTGGGTGTTAGTCGACTGGTGTGGGTCGCATCCTGGGGGACAAGATTAAGGACCACAATGGAAATAAGTTAGACAGTCCTCGATGACGCACTGACTTTCTTGGGTTATCCTGGGTGGCTAACCCTCCGGGGTTAAAAATCCGAACGAAATCTTATCTTATCTTATCTTATCTTAATACTGGGGATTAGTGTTGGTTGTCCCTGACTGTTCCTGACTGCCCCTGACTGTCCCTGACGGTACTTGACAGCACGTGACGATCCCTGAAGGTCCCTGATTGTCCCTGACTGTCCCTCATTGTTCCTGACTGTCCCTGACATTTCCTGACTGTCCCTGACGGTCCCTGAGTGTCCCTGACTGTCTCTGACGGTCCCTGACTGTATTTTGGCCAGTTATTTATCAACATCAGCTCTGTGTTTGGTATTTTACCAATATTATCACTTTTGTTTATGCTTGTTGTTGTTACTTGCGTAAAGTCACCCTCGGCTGCTGGCGTCTGCCATCTTTGTTGATTCTCTCTACTTACCCGTGACTTTTATCTTGTGTTGCTTGTCTCGCCACACATCTGTTTAACCTCTGTGTCTCGTTATGTACCCTCTCACCTCGAGTACTCTCGTGTACTCTCCTCGAGTACTCTCGTGTACCCTCTCACCTCGAGTACTCTGGTGTACTCGTGTAGCCTCTCGTGTACTCTCTAACCTTGAGTACTCTCGTGTGCTCCTGTAGCCTCCCGTGTACTCTTTAACCTTGAGTACTCTCGTGTGCTCCTGTAGCCTCCCCTGTACTCTCTAACCTTGAGTACTCTCGTGTGCTCCTGTAGCCTCCCGTGTACTCTCTAACCTTGAGTACTCTCGTGTACTCGTCTCTGTGTAACTGCCCTGCAAATAATGGGAACTTTGCATCCACTCTCAGTTACCTCTATCCCCACCTCTACTAGGTAGTACTAACATAGTACCATGTAGTAGCTGTATCCTGGTAGTACATAGTACAACTTGGTTGTTGTACCCTGGTAGTACCAACATAGAACCATATGATTGTTGTCTCCCTGGTGGTTCTTCCTAAATTTTAACTTTAGTGTTGCTGGTTGTTGATCCTTTCTCTCTTGACTTAAGAAATCGTAATGACACGATTGCAAATAAACCATACCCCCGGCCGGGCTGGAGTTTTGAGACTCTATGACCGCGGGTTCAATCCCGGCCGGGGGTATGGCTTTCTCTCTTGTTGTCTCCTTAACATGTTAGCTTAACAAACTTGTTATTACAGCCTCTCTTATTTAGTCTTTTTACGTTTCTTGCCATCTTGGTGGTTGCAGCTCCTGGCCCCGCCTCTTCTCTGGTTGCTATTAGGTTCGCTCTCTCCCTGCTCCATGAACTGTATCGTGTGTACTCACCTAATTGTACTCACCTAATTGTACTCATTTAATTGTGGTTGCAGGGGTCGGGACTCAGCTCCTGGCTCCGCTTCTTCATTGATCGCTACTAGGTCCTCTCTCTCTCTCTGCTCCATGAGCTTTATCATACCTCGTCTTAAACCTATGTATGGTTCCTGCCTCCACTACGTCACTTGCTAGGCTATTCCACTTCCTGACAACTCTATGACTGAAGAAATACTTCCTAACGTCCCTGTGACTCGTCTGAGTCTTCAGCTTCCAATTGTGACCCCTTATTTCTGTGTTCCCTCTCTGGAACATACTGTCTCTGTCCACCTTATCTATTTCACGCAGTATCTTGCATGTCGTTATCATGTCTTCCCTGACCCTCCTATCCTTCAGAGTAATCAGGCCGATTTCCCTTAACCTTTCTTCATAGGACATTCCCCTGACCTCTGGGACTAGCCTTGTTGCAAACCTTTGCACTTTCTCTAATTTCTTGACGTGTTTGACTAGGTGTGGGTTCCAAACTGGTGCTGCATACTCCAGTATGGGCCTGACGTACACAGTGTACAGTGTCTTGAACGATTCCTTACTAAGGTATCGAAACGCTATTCTCAGCGTGTGTGTGTGTGTATGTGTATACTCACCTGATTGTGTTACAGGGATCGATTTACAGCTCCTGGCCCCGTCTTTTAAATGCTTACTTTTGTCCTGTCGTACCTACTCTTAAAGCTGAGTATGGAAGCTGCCTCATTCTTTCATCCAGGTCATTCCTGTCATCACTGTGACGTACACATGTACACCCTTGTGTACACGGTTCCCTGAGTGTCTGTGTCAGTCCATGTGTAAGTGTATTGTTATGAGTACATGCTTGTGTGTGTGTATGCTTGTTGTATGTATATGTATGTGTACGTGTGCGCGCGCATGTGCGTGTCAATGAAGGTCAGGTCACACCATTATACTCAAGTTATTGCTTAAGTTGTTACTTAAGTTGCTACTTATTTTCCAAAGTACCATCATGACCGATCACTTATTGCCATTTGTCTTACAGTCTCGCTCACGCCCATCCAAACCACGCCGATGTAAACCACGCCCATGTAAACCACGCCCATGTAAACCACGCGCTTGCAAACACACACGCACACCACACACACACTCGATCCCTGCAACCACAACTAGGTGAGTACACACACGTATATATATATATATATATATATATATATATATATATATATATATATATATATATATATATATATATATATATATAAGAGAGAGAGAGAGAGAGAGAGAGAGAGAAGAGAGAGAGGAGAAGAGAGAGAGAGAGAGAGGGAGAAGGAGGTAGGACCTCTAGAACTGGACCTGGAATCCTCAGCTTCAGAGAAGGGAATAAAGATACATAAGGGAGACTGAAGGTTCTTCCCGGAGTTGCTCCAGTAATTTCTTCATCTATCATCTATATTCTATGTCAACTTTATTTGATAACAAAGTACTTTATATTATACCCATATTCTACTAACAGGCCAGGCGTCTATCGACAAGTGCCTTTCACAAATGGTAACTAATAGAGAGAGAGAGAGAGAGAAAGAGAGAGAGAGAGAGAGAGAGAGAGAGAGAGAGAGAGAGAGAGAGAGAGAGAGAGAGAGAGAGAGAGAGAGATGGTAGTGGAGCGAGTATCGGAGTGTGGCGTGGATTCAGAAGTGTTGTAACAGTGGAAGCGAGAGGACGCAAGGTTTCCTCTGGCTCTGGACGGTTCAACAACACTATAATACCCACCTTTCCCACTAGTGTCAGTGATGACGTAAATATCCTCCACATAACCTAACAGTGACAACTGGAATAACAGTCTAGAGTGTTAGCTAGGACATGTACTAGAGTGGTACAGGTGCTTGCAGTATGCTAGGAGCAGTGGGTATGATGCCTCGTGTTGGCCACTCTGTGACCTGGTCTGACCGTGAGGTAAACATATTATCGCCGCCAGTTCCGCATCATCTCCTGGTCAGCGTGGAGAGTTCCGCACTCTCACGTCTCGACCGATACTTCGAACCTCAGCCTCCGCCACGCCCGGCCAAGCCCGTGGGCCTCCTGCCCAAGCCCTGCCCAACCCCCTCGCCTTCTAAGACCAATTCACAGTCTTTGATGATCGGGCCGCCGCCTCTCATCGACGGTGCAGCCTGCAAGACATCAACGTGGACATACAAGCAAGTGACATCAACCCGCAGTTCGGGAATGTCCGATATGGACAAGGGCGTGAGGTTCCGGCCGGAGCGGAGGGAGAGGCGTCCAGTACAGAAACTACAGTGGAGAGAGAGTGCCTGGTCGAGGGGTTTTAGCGCCCCTAAGGACGACTACTTGGACCTTGACACTCGTATCACAGCCTTGTACTCGGCCGACGGGTCTCCCCGACACGCCATCAAGAGAATCTTGCTTCTCACAGAGAATTTCCAGTACCGCGACGCCGCCTCTTTCATCCACCGCCTCCCTGCCGCTACCTTCAAAGTCATCGTAGCCGACCTGCCCATCGAGGTGCTGGTAGAGGCAATGCCTCACTCACTACCCATCGTAGAGGCGCTCTACTGTAAAGTGAGCGAGACGGCGCCAGTAGTGGCTGGCTCAACACGCATCTTGCGCCCTGAGGCAGTCGTCTGGCAGATGGTGCGTTTCTTCGCTCAGCAGGAAGAATGTCTGACGGGGGACATTCGATGGGAGTTTTGCGGACCTTTTGTGACGTCTTGCAAAAAGGTGTTGCGCGTCATCGCTCGCTCAGAGCCCAAGATCCGCAAGATCTTACACCAGCGACGCAAGCAGTTAGAAAAGGCCATTGAGGGCATGGGCCATCATGGCCTCGTAGGCACCTCAGACGAGTCCCTACAAAGCCTCCACGATGCTCTCAAGCTGGAGTTCGAGAAGGTGGTCAAGTCGTACACTCAGGCGCTGGAAAAGCTGGAAGAGTTGAGTCTTAGTAACAAGGCATCGCTGCAAAGAAGCATCAGCCACGGTCCTGCGCCCATCCAGGCGTCCCACCAGAGACAACTCTCCATCACGCAGGAAGAGGTACAGCAGAGACTCATTAAAAATAAAACTCTCCTCAACGTCGTGGAACCCACGCTGGGCAACCACTCCCTCGACGTCCTCCTCGGGATCCTCCAACGGAGGATCGAGTACGACAAGGAGACACTCTTCCAGTTCACGCAGCTTCGCAAGGAGGCCAAGGAAGTGGATGGTAATGCTGTCATCGCTCCGATCCTGATGCGCTACACACACGGATGTGAACAGGTGAGACAACTTGCTACATAGCCATTAGTCCTGAAGGAGTCTGGTGTTTGTGTCTGCCGTCCATGACAGGTGTCCGTCCATGATAGGTGTCTGTGTTTGCTGTCCATGACAGGTATCTGTGTTTGTCGTCCGTTAGATGTGTCTGTGTCTGCCGTCCGTGACAGGGTTCCGATATCTTGATCAGGAAGAAGTCATTTTCCTGAGGGAGGAGCTGCGATGGATCATGACTCGAGATGCTTGGAAGACTTCCAGCAGAGCAGACGAAGACGTTTGTGTACTCACCTATATATGGTTGCAAGATCGAGTCTCGGCTCTTCTGTGTATGTGTCTATCTGACTGTCACAGCACGTGCATGTATCGCTTAAGTTTGCAGATGTTGGGCTCCAGCTCTTCAGTTTGCTTGTATAAATAATATCAAGCCCGTGCATGTTTCCTGCCTCTGCTGTGGTCTATCGCGTAATTCACTTCAGCGTTGAGGCAACAGTGGAGTCGTAGCCTAGTGGTGAGCATCGCGGTTCTCATCACACGAGACCCGCGGTCAACTCTCAGGCTGGTACAGAATATTAACTCTGCCTAAACACTGACTGAATACTTTATACCGTCTTTATTATTCCCACCGTACTGGTGGGACACAGATGTATCCACTGTACTGGTGGGACACAGATGTATCCAGTATACTGGTGGGACACAGATGTATCCACTGTACAGGGGGGACACAGATGTATCCAGTATACTGGTGGGACACAGATGTATCCACTGTACTGGTGGGATACAAATGTATCCAGTATACTGGTGGGACACAGATGTATCCACCGCACTGTTGGGACACAGATGTATCCACTGTACTGGGGGGACACAGATGTATCCAGTATACTGGTGGGACACAGATGTATCCACCGCACTGTTGGGACACAGATGTATCCACTGTACAGGGGGGACACAGATGTATCCAGTATACTGGTGGGACACAGATGTATCCACTGTACTGGTGGGACACAGATGTATCCAGTATACTGGTGGGACACAGATGTATCCACCGCACTGTTGGGACACAGATGTATCCACTGTACTGGGGGACACAGATGTATCCAGTATACTAGTGGGACACAGATGTATCCACCGTACTGGGGGACACAGATGTATCCAGTATACTGGTGGGACACAGATGTATCCACTGTACTGGTGGGACACAGATGTATCCACCGCACTGTTGGGACACAGATGTATCCACTGTACTGGTGGGACACAGATGTATCCAGTATACTGGTGGGATACAGATGTATCCACCGTACTGGTGGGACACAGATGTATCCACTGTACTGGTGCATCACAGAGGGAAGGAACCAGTCTTGCTGCTACCAACAAAACTATTGGGATGCTTGGTTTGTAAACAAGCTTCGAACACAAGATTCCTGAAGCAACATCAACAAGACTCAGAGCTCATCTTAAAGCTCAGCAACACTAATACAATCATTATGTAACGAACCACATGAAGAAACACTTTGTGTTACGCTGTAAGTTAGAAAGCATAAACTCAGATAAGGAAGCAACAAAGTCTGGACCTGGATTGTGGATGTAGGGAAACATAGTCGAGTCGAGACTGCCTCTGCTTTCTTCTTGGGTTCAGAGGTTCAAGCCCGTAGCGTTTCACAAATGTATATGTTGTTGAAGAAAAACTTAAATTGCTCTTGACTCTTAACTTATACAGACCATAGCTGACATCACTGACATACTACTATATAGAAAGTGCCTTGTTATGCAGAACATTTCGGGCATTATGTCAATTTTGTTCCAAAATGCGACCCACACCAGTCAACTAACACCCAGGTACCTATTTTATTGCTAGGTGAACATGGACAGCAGGTGTCTTAAGGAAACACGTCCTAATGTTTCCACCCACACCGTGGATCGAACCCCGGACCTCAGTGTGTGAGATGAGTAGTACACAGAGGTAGGAACCATGTGAATACTTTGGAAAACCGACCAGTTAATAACTGAAACACCTGTGGCACACTTGACTGTCTTATTAAGGAAACGTTTGGCCAACCACAGACTTCTACAGTCGATCTCAATTATCATACGCAGAAGCAGAGTTGTACCAGAGGTGATGTATACTCCTGCTCTTCCGAACACTCTTGTGAACTTCACGCCAAATGTTCTGTATGATATTTTCCCCTTTCTTCATCCCAGCAGTGATCGGAGGTAGACGAGGACTGGGAGAGAGCCTTCTGCTTTACTACTCTAGCCTCTGTCATCTACATAACAGCTGGTAATCTTCAGTCGACATAACAAGAGCTCGTTATACTCAAAAAATATAACCTCAGTACATACTCTAAGATGTGCTGTTGTCTCCCTTTTTCACGTACTCCCATGTACTCCCACGCAGTACCATGTATTCCCATGTACTTCCATGTACTCCACGGTACTTCCATGTACTCCACGGTACTTCCATGTACTCCCAGGTGCTTCCAAGTACTCCCAGGCACTTCCACGTACTCTTATTCTTTCTGGAGAAGTGTTGTGAAGTTTGTTCAGCCTGTCTACATAGATTTGTTCCCTAATTCTGGCACTATCCTAGTTAAGAATCTATGTGGAGGCTGCACGCTGGAGCTACATACTCGAGGCTCCATTTATTTGTGAGATATATTACGTCATCAAAGTTTCCTTACGCTAATTTTTAAAGTTCAATATTAAGTCCGTCAGTCTGGCGTATACTGTTGCTGTTGTGGTTGATGAGATGGTGATGTTGTGGTTGATGAGGTGGTGATGTTGTGGTTGATAGGGAGGTGATGTTGTTGATGAGGTGATGATGTTGTGGTTGATGAGATGATGTTGTGGTTGATGAGATGATGTTGTGGTTGATGAGATGATGTTGTGGTTGATGAGATGATGTTGTGGTTGATGAGGTGATGTTGTGGTTGATGAGGTGATGATGTTGTGGTTGATGAGATGGTGATGTTGTGGTTGATGAGATGATGATGTTGTGGTTGATGAGGTGATGTTGTGGTTGATGAGGTGATGTTATGGTTGATGAGGTGATGTTGTGTTGATGAGATGATGTTGTGGTTGATGAGATGATGTTGTGGTTGATGAGATGATGTTGTGGTTGATGAGATGATGTTGTGGTTGATGAGGTGATGTTGTGGTTGATGAGATGATGATGTTGTGGTTGATGAGATGGTGATGTTGTGGTTGATGAGATGATGATGTTGTGGTTGATGAGGTGATGTTGTGGTTGATGAGGTGATGTTATGGTTGATGAGGTGATGTTGTGGTTGATGAGATGATGTTGTGGTTGATGAGATGATGATGTTGTGGTTGATGAGATGATGTTGTGGTTGATGAGATGGTGATGTTGTGGTTGATGAGATGGTGATGTTGTGGTTGATGAGATGGTGATGTTGTGGTTGATGAGGTGATGTTGTGGTTGATGAGATGATGTTGTGGTTGATGAGGTGATGTTGTGGTTGATGAGATGATGATGTTGTGGTTGATGAGATGATGTTGTGGTTGATGAGATGATGTTGTGGTTGATGAGATGGTGAAAGTTTGTGGTTGATGAGATGATGTTGTGGTTGATAAGATGGTGATTTGTGGTTGATGAGGTGATGTTGTGGTTGATGAGATGGTGATGTTGTGGTTGATGAGGTGATGTGTGGTTGATGAGGTGAAAGTTAATGGTTGATGAGATTTAGTTTTGGTTGATGAGATGGTGATGTTGGGGTTGATGAGGTGATGTTGTGGGGTTGAGGGGGAGGTGATGTTGGGGGTTGATAAAGGGTGATGTTTTGGGGGGTTTGTTGGGTTTGATGGTTGTGTTGTGGGTAATTATTAATTTAGTTTGGGGAAAATTTTTTTAAGTTATTATTTGTTATAAAATAAAAACATCTAACATAATATTAATCATTATTATCATAAATAAAATCAGTTTAACAAAAATTAATCTTTCTATAAATAATATTAACATCTTTTTATCATAATATTAATCATCTTATTATCATAATATTAATCTCTATTATCATAATATTAATCATCTTAAAATAAAATTAATCATTTTAATTTTCATAATATTAATCATCTTTTTTAAATAAATTTTAATCACTCATTATCATAATATTAATCATCTTTTATCTTAATTTTAAATCATCTTAACAAATTTTAAATCATCTTTTTTAATAATTTAATATTTTATTTTTCTAAATATTAACCCTTTCATTATCATAATATTAATCATCTTATATCATAAAAATCACTTTTTATCATAATATTAACATCTTTATATAAATATTAATCATTTTATTTCAAATATTAATCATCTTATTATAAAATTAATCATTTTTTTATCAAAATTTTTTTAATCTTTTAAAATATCTAAATTAATCATTTTATTACATAATATTAATATCTTATCATTATTAATATTTTATTTCAAATTTTAATCATTTTATTGTGGTTGATGAATGGTGGTTGTGGTTGATGGGGGTGGTGATTTTGTGGTTGTTTAGATGGGATGTTGTGGTTGATGGGGTTTGATTTTGTGGTTGATGAGATATGTTTGTTGTTTGAGATGATGTTGTGGTTGTGAGAGGGTGTTGTTTGGTTGTGAGGTGATGTTGTTTTTGGATGAGTGAGTTTGGGTTGATGAGATGATGTTGTGGTTGATGAAGGGTGAGTTGGGTGATGGGGATTTTTTGGGGTTGATGAGGGATGATGTTGTGGTTGATGGGGTGGTGATGTTGGGGTTGATGGGGTGGTGATGTTGGGGTTAGAGGTGGGTGTTGGGGGTTGATGAGGTGGTGATGGGGTTGATGAGGTGGGGGTTTGTTTTTTTTTATGGGTGTGTGTTGTGGTTGATGAGATGGTGGTTGTGGTTGATGAGGTGATGTGTTGGGGTTGATGAATGGGGTGTTTTGGTTGATGAGGTGGGGATGTTGTGGTTGTGGGGTGGTGATGTTGTGGTTAAAGAGGTGTGATGTTGTGGTTGTGAGGTGGTGATGTTGTGGTGATGAGGTGGTGATGTTGTGGTTGATGGTGGTGATTGTTTTTGGTTGATAAAGATGGTGTTTGTTGTGGTTGATGAGTGGTGATGTTGGGGTTTGGTTTGAGGGGTGATGTTGTGGTTGATGAGGTGGGGGATGTTGTGGTTGATGAGAGTGGTGATGTTGGGTTGATGAGGGTGATGTTTGTGGTTGATGAGGTGTGATGTGTGGTTGATAAGATGGTGATTTTGGGGTTTGAGGGATGGTGATGTTGTGGTTGATGAGGTGGTGATTGGTGGTTGATAAAGGTGGTGTTTTTTGGTTTTGATAAATTTGTGTGTTGTGGTTGATGGGGTGGTTGATGTTGTGGTTGATGAGGTGGTGATGTTGTGGTTAAATGAGGTGGTGATGTTGTGGTTGATGAGGTGGTGATGTGGTTGATGAAGGTTGGTGATGTTTGTTGTAAATTGATGAGGTGGTGTGTTGTGGTTGTGGGGAGGTGATGATGTTGTGTTTGATAGGAGGTGGTGATGTTGTGGATTGATGAGTGGTGATGTTGTTGTGGTTATGAGTGGTGAGTTGTGGTTATAGGAGTGGTGATGTTGTGGTTGATGGGGGGGTTTGGTGATGTTGTGGTTGATAGGAGGTGATAAATGTTGTGGTTGATAGGGAGGTGATGATGTTGTGGTTTGATGGGAGGTGATGATGTTTTTGGTTGATAGGGGGGTTTGTGATTTGTGGTTGATAGGAGGGGGTGAAGTTGTGTTTGATGGGAGGTGTAATGTTTGTGGTTGATGGGAGGTGGTGATGTTGTGTTTGATAGGGAGGTGATGTTTTTTTTGTGGTTATGGGGAGTGGTAATGTGGTTGATGGAGAGTGTGTGAGTTGTGGTTGATGGGAGGTGTTGATTTGTGTTGAGGGGGTGGTTAATTGGTTGATTGAAGGTTGTGAAGTGTGTTGATGGGGTGGTGATTTTTTTGGGTTTTGATGGGGAGGTGGTGATGTTGTGTTGATGGGGGTTAATGTGTTAATGGGAGGTGGTGATGTTGTGGTTGATAGGGAGGTGGTGATGTTGTGTTATTAGGGAGGTGGTGATGTTGTGTTGATAGGAGGTGGTATTTTTTGGTTGATGGGGAGGTGGAAAATTGTTGAGGAAAAGAGTGGTATTTTTGTGTTGATAGGGAGTGGTGATGTTGTTGTTGATAGGGAGGGTTTGGTTTTGATGTTGTGGTTGATTGGAGTTGGTAATGTGTTATGGAATGTGGTGATGTTGTGGTTGAGGGGGAAGTGTGTTTGTGGTTGATGGAGAGGTGGTGATGTTGTGGTTGATGGGAGGTGGTGAGTTGTGGTTGATTGGGGAGGTGGTGATGTTGGGGTTAATAGGGAGGTAAATGAGTTGGGTTGATGGGAGGTGGTAATTGGTTGATGGAGAGTGTGATTTTTGGGTTTGATGGGAGGTGGTGATGTTGTGGTTTGATGGGGATGTAATGGGGTTTTGGGGTAGAGTGGTAATTGTGGTTGATGGGAGGTGGTGATGTTGTGTTGATAGGGAGGTGTGTTTGTTTGGTTGAAGGGAAAGGTGTTAATGTGGTGATGAGAGTGGTGATGTTGTGGTTGATAGGAGTGGTATGTTGTGTTGATAGGGGGTGGTGATGTGTGGTTGATAGGGGGGTTTGTTGATGTTGTGTTGATGGGGAAAGTGTAAATGGGGTTGATGGAGAAGGTGGTGAGTTGGGTTGATGGGAGGAGATGATTGTGGTTGATGGAAATGTGGTAAGTGGTTGATGGAGAGTGGTGATGCTGTGTTGATGGGGAGGGGTAATGTGGTTGATGAGAGTGGTAAATTTGTTGGTTGATGGGAGGTGGTGATGTGGTTGAAGGGGAAGGTGTTTGTGGTTGATGGGGGGTGTGATGTTGTGGTTGATAGGGGGTGGTGTGTTGGGGTTTGTTTAGGGATGGGGTTTGATGTTTGGTTGATGGGATTTGGTAATGTGGTTGATGGAGGGGTTTGTTGTTTGTGGTTGATGGGAGTGTGGTGATGTGGTTGTTTGGGTAGGTGGTGATGTGGTTGATGGGGGTGGTGATGTGGTTGATGGGGAGGTGGTGATGGGGTTTTGAGGGGGGAGGTGGTGCTGTGGTGGATGGGGAGGTGGTGATGTTTGGTGGTATGGGAGGTGGTTTGTGGTTGGGGAGTTGTGATGTGGTTGATGGGAGGTGGTGCTGTGGTGGTTTGGGAGTTGGTGATGTTGTGGGGGAAATGGGAGTGGTGATGTGGTGATGGGGGGTTGGTGTTTTGTGGTGGTTGGGAAGTGGGTTGTGGTGGATGGGAGGTGGTTTTTGTGGTGGATGGGAGGTGTGTTTTGGTGGATGGGGAGGTGGTGTTGTGGTGGATGGGAAGGTGGTGTTGTTTGTGGATGGGAGGTGTGTTGGTGATGGGAGGGGGTGTTTTGTGGATGGAAGGAAGCAGTGTTTGAAAGAAGCAAGTTTATGATTAAAGGTAGTGCAGTGGCACTAGTAGTGTCAGTAAGTGGCCATGCACGGGTTTAGTGTTAACTTGGAAGGGCCCTTCCCACACACTGTCGAGGCAGCAGTTGGAGCAGATAGCGGACACACTGCGGGAGCAGTGGGTTGGTAGTGAGCCCCTCTCTCTCTCTCTCTCCTCCCTCCTATTCTCTCTCTCTCCCTCTCTCCTGCCCTTCTCTTCTCTTCCCCACCCCCCTTCCCTCTCTCTCTCCCCTCCCCTCTCTCTCAGCGGAGAGAGCCTTAGCTCTAAGTGAAGAGGGGGGCCCAGGAGCTATGAATCAACCCCGCAATCACAAATAGTGAGTAAAACACACAAACACACAAAACCACAAAGTTACATAAACGTACCCAGTCTCTCAATAGCATTCTTCAGCCCCCGCTACCATCCCACGCTACCATACCCCGCTACCATCCCACGCTACCATACCCCGCTACCATCCCACGCTACCATTCCCCCGCTACCTTCCCCCCTAACCCCGCCGCTATCGTACCCTCAGTACCCACCTCCTCCCGCTTCCAGCACCGACAACCACCACAATCATCACCACTGGAATATGAAGCCACATCCAGGCTCTGGAAAGCCCAGTAAACACTGCCTTTGGATTTCCTGGAAAAGAAACCAAAACAATTATTGAGCCTTGGGGCAGGAGAGACGACGAGAAGATCTCGTGGACGATCGACATCCAGAACTGATCTTACAGCCAGGCTTTAAATAATAAGATATTACAAGGACCCCAATGGAAAACTGTCGCTTTTTCTGACCTTCTTGGGGTTATCTTAGGTAATTTACGTATGTTTAAATTTCTTTTGGTGTCCTAAATAACATACTTAACCAATGATTTTTGAAGGAATTTGTAAGATTCTTGTTTCCAATTTCGACCATGAATATGTTTACAATAATGGATATAGAAACCTCCACCTGGTTTGCTAGGGCAGCAAGGCATCTTCATGGAACATGGGTTTTCAGGCTCTTTGCCCCTTTAAACCACTCCCACAGAGCACACGGGAACTCTGAGGGGGTGATTGTTGTGTGTTGTGAATGGGAGGAAGTTGTACTCGCGCCGTCAACTGGTGTGGGAATTTTTTCTTCCATTCAAGACACAGGTACTTGCAGTTGAGAGTCAGAGTACTGACCTATTTCTCACTGTACTGTGCTCGAGAGGGCAGTAAATAACCCTTCTACCTTTTCCAGCTTTGATCCCTCCAGTGCCTAAGAAAGTGAGCCAGAACAACATTCTGTACGTGAGAGTACAAGTGACTTGAACAGTGCTATATCACTGTTACGACCTCTCTTCTTGTGTAACCTCTCATAAAACAACTTTTGTTTTCCTGACTTTTTTTTTTTTACATTTGTCTTTCTTTTTTTTATTCCCAAAACGGTGGTCATGAGATATTATTTTTGGGTCTTTCTGCATATCGTGTCGTGTCCTCATTCTGAACTCTTCCGTATATAAGTTGCTGGAAATGTCATCATTCCACATCATGTTATATTCTGTTTGCTCACTCGAGTATTTCTTTATATATGTAACATTGATGTGTCTTCTACCAAGGCGACTTTAAAGCTGCCTATGGTATCGTCCTCAGAGGATGATACAAACCTGTGGCTAATGTAATTATCACGTTGCTGTGAGGATGTTAAACCTGAACAGTTGTCAGGAACGTCCCTTCAAAACACTGAACTTACCCGAGAGTAATTTTGCTATATTATAATCACTCTTTGTGATCTCTTAGAAAATTAAAAAACAATATCCTTACTTTGCCTTTTGTTCTCATATTAAGAGCTATCTCTCGATGGTCGTATTTGTTAAATATCTCTGTAAAGTTTGTGTTTGTGATGTTATGTTGTCGCGTAAGAGAGCGACTGCACGGGACGCGACTAAGTTTCTTTACGTACAGCTACACATGAATACAGTTACACAAATTATCATACATAGCAGCATATGTGCAGCTAACCCAAAAAAGTCAGACAAGTGACTTATTTCTAGTGGTTGACTGGGTAATAAGGGACTGAAGCTTATCGACTACACGAGGGTCAGTAAGACTGTTTGCAATCATGTCATTACGATTTCGTGAGTCCTGTAAGTCACATATTCACCACCTGACAAAAACATCATAATCCCTAAAATAGGGATTAAACTCTCAGTGTGTAAACAATGAGTGACATACACCTCACCCTGTATATCCTGCGACATAAACAACTGCCATCCACCACTTGGTATCAGTTTCCTTCGAGGGTCGTAACTCCCACAAATGCTGGGTAATTATTTCCTCTGTCAACCACAAACACTCACTTCCAGTGGGATCCAGAGACGTCACTGACTAGTGTCTTCTTTGTGACGTATATAACGTTGACTGACATCACACAGGCACCTGGGATCGAGGGTAACATTGCTATTATCGTTGGGGCGCAAGAGGTGACATAAGAATCACTCACAAAGGAACTGGCTTGTTCCTGTGTGACTCAGTGGTACAAGGGAGGTACAGGAGCATGGCAGATGACCTGGCTTGTTCCTGTGTGACCCAGTGGTACAAGGGAGGTACAGGAGCATGGCAGATGACCTGGCTTGTTCCTGTGTGACCCAGTGGTACAAGGGAGGTACAGGAGCATGGTAGATGATCTGGCTTGTTCCTGTGTGACCCAGTGGTACAAGGGAGGTACAGGAGCATGGTAGATGACCTGGCTTGTTCCTGTGTGACCCAGTGGTACAAGGGAGGTACAGGAGCATGACAGATGACCCGGCTTGCTTCTGTGTGACCCAGTGGTACAAGGGAGGTACAGGAGCATGGCAGATGACCTGGCTTGTTCCTGTGGTGCATGGTAGATCATGGGAGCATTCACCACCATTCACCACAACCAGCACTACCACTGCTGTCGCCTTCACCACCCACGACCATTCACGACTTTACCCTTCACTGTCCACTATAAATCACCAACAACCACCATCAATCACCACAAACCACCACCATCCACCAACCACAACCATCCACCAATAACCACCATCCACCACGATCCACCAGCAATAACCACCATCCACCACCATGACACCATTCTCATGGTTACCACACACTCACCCGCCTGTTCGATCATCTGGCAATGCGTATACGCAGTAATATACAAATTACGCAACACTATAAATAATATTCTACATACGCTCTATTTCTGCGTGTATTAGATAGTGATACATCTATATCCAGAAGAATGTATACTGACTACACTGTATTACAGCCAGTGATGCATACATTGCAACCAGTGATACATTACAACCAGTGCCAACTGGTAACATCACAGTGCCTACACAACACTGGTAACATCACAATGCCAACACAACACTGCTAACACCACAGTGCCAACACAACGTTAGTAACACCACAGTGCCAACACAACGCTGGTATCACCACAGTGCCAACACAACACTGGTAACACCACAGGGCCAACACAACACTGGTAACACCAGAGTGCCAATACAACACTGGTAACAACACTGGTAATATCACAGTGCCAACACAACACTGATAACACCACAGTGTCAACACAACAGTGGTAACACCACAGTGCCAACACAACACTGGTAACACCACAATGCCAACACAACACTGGTAACACCACAGTGTTACCAGTAACAACAACAATGGTAACACCAGAGATGGCACCATGCCAGGCGGGCCATCAATACCTTGTTCATGGGAACCAGTACCAGGTCAAAGGTCACCAAAGGTACCAGTTATAAGGTCACAACTTATTGCAAAGGTGAAGAGGGAACTTTGTGACGACGACTTAACAGTGTCTGGAGAGAGACACGGACACAGACACAGACACAGGCACAGACAGACACAGACACAGACACAGACACAGCCACAGACACAGGCACAGACAGACATAGACACAGGCACAGACACAGGCACAGACACAGGCACAGACACAGACACAGGCACAGACAGAACACAGACACAGACACAGACAGACAGACAGATAGACAAACAAACAGACAAACGGACAAACAGATAGACAGAGAGACAAACAAACAGACTGACACACACACACACACACACACACACACACACACACACACACACACACACACACACACACACACACACACACATACACACACACACACACACACACACACACACACACACACACACACACACATACACACACACACACACACACACACACACACACACACACACACACACATACACACACACACACACACACACACACATACACACACACACACACACACACACACACACACACATACACACACACACACACACACACACACATACACACACACACACACACACACACACACACACACACACACATACACACACACACACACACACACACATACACACACACACACACACACACACACACACACACACACCACACATACACACACACACACACACACACACATACACACACACACACACACACACACACACACACACACACACACACACACACACATACAGAGTGAGACAAAGAGAACAAACACAGTGTACCTAAACAAACACCTGCTAGTTTTACAGCTAAACTCAAACAGGAACCAAACAGTACCGAACTTTCCAGCGGTACACACACCTGACGGTACAAAGGTACCGCACAAAGGTCCCAACTGCACTCCTGAGTAATGAGGTTTGTTCCGAGGAGGAGTGATGAAGGAGAGTGACATATATACCTGACCATCAGTATACCTGACCATCAGTATACATGACCATCAGTATACCTGACCATCAGTATACCTGACCATCAGTATACCTGACCATCAGTATACCTGACCATCAGTATACCTGACCATCAGTAATGCATGACCATCAGTATACCTGACCATCAGTATACCTGACCATCAGTATACCTGACCATCAGTATACCTGACCATCAGTATACCTGACCATCAGTATACCTGACCATCAGTATGCATGACCATCAGTATACCTGACCATCAGTATACCTGACCATCAGTATACCTGACCATCCAGTATACATGACCAACAGTATACCTGACCATCAGTATACCTGACCATCAGTATACCTGACCATCAGTATAACCTGACCATCAGTATGCATGACCATCAGTATACCTGACCATCAGTATACCTGACCATCAGTATACCTGACCATCAGTATACATGACCATCAGTATACCTGACCATCAGTATACCTGACCATCAGTATACCTGACCATCAGTATACCTGACCATCAGTATGCATGACCATCAGTATACCTGACCATCAGTATACCTGACCATCAGTATACATGACCATCAGTATACCTGACCATCAGTATACCTGACCATCAGTATACCTGACCATCAGTATACCTGACCATCAGTATGCATGACCATCAGTATACCTGACCATCAGTATACCTGACCATCAGTATACCTGACCATCAGTATACCTGACCATCAGTATACCTGACCATCAGTATGCATGACCATCAGTAATACCTGACCATCAGTATACCTGACCATCAGTATACTGACCATCAGTATACATGACCATCAGTATACCTGACCATCAGTATACCTGACCATCAGTATACCTGACCATCAGTATACCTGACCATCAGTATGCATGACCATCAGTATACCTGACCATCAGTATACCTGACCATCAGTATACATGACCATCATATACCTGACCATCAGTATACCTGACCATCAGTATACCTGACCATCAGTAACCTGACCATCAGTATGCATGACCATCAGTATACCTGACCATCAGTATACCTGACCATCAGTATACCTGACCATCAGTATACCTGACCATCAGTATACCGGAGGGAGGGGAGGTATTTCGGTCAGTGGAACAGCCAGGTCCCTGACCTTCTGAAAAGAGGGAAAGAGAGAAAGAGAGAAAGAGAGAGTGAGAGAGAGAGAGAGAGAGAGAGAGAGAGAGAGAGAGAGAGAGAGAGAGAGAGAGAGAGAGAGAGAGAGAGAGAGAGAGAGAGAGAGAACGACGCTAAGGATTGAACCCTAAAGGTCATTTTCCTATATTTCTTTTTAGCTCAAGAGAAACCCTGTGGTCTGTGACCACCTGCTGCTGGGACCACATGGTCTTGTCCAGAACCAAGTACCCAGTCCAAGGTCTTTAATTAGTCTCTCTAAGTTGATTATAAATAATATAATTAATCTCTCTCTCTCTCTCTCTCTCTCTCTCTCTGTCTCTCTCTCTCTCTCTCTCTCTCTCTCCCTCTCTAGGGGTTCACCAGTGGTTCAGCAGTGGTTCACCACTAGTTCAGCAGTGGTTCAGCAGTTGTTCAGCAGTGGTTCACTAGTGGTTCACCAGTGGTTCACCAGTGGTTCACTAGTGGTTCACCAGTGGTTCACTAGTGGTTCACCAGTGGTTCACCAGTGATTCGCCAGTGGTTCAGCAGTGGTTCAGCAGTGGTTCACCAGTGGTTCACTAGTGGTTCACCAGTGGTTCACTAGTGGTTCACTAGTGGTTCACTAGTGGTTCACCAGTGGTTCACCAGTGGTTCACCAGTGGTTCACCAGTGGTCAGCAGGAACGCTCTGAGACTCGTCACATACACGTTTCCTAACTGTGTTGTTCAGGAACTGTGAAAGAACAGTTAGAATAGTGTCTCTCTCACGTTCACTGAACGGAGGATCGAACCTCCACAACCTCACACGTTTTACCGCTTCACTTATCTCTTAATAATAATAATAATTAATATTATTATTATTAAGGTATTCTTGACAGGTAATGAACACGTGACATGTCTTAATGACATAGGTGACATGTCTTAATGACACAGGTGACATGTCTTAATGACACAGGTGACATGTCTTAATGACACAGGTGACACCACCAGTGTCACATGTGTATTAAAGCAATTAACGTATCTTCAGTATCAGATATATGTTAACATAAGAAAGGAGGAACACTGCAGGAGGCCTGTTGGCCCATACTAGGCAGGTCCTTTACAATTCATCCCACTAACAAAACATTTGCCCAACCCAATTTTCAATGCCACCCAAGAAATAAGCTCTGATGTGAAAGTCCCACTCAAATCCAACCCCTCCCACTCATGTACTTATCCAACCTAAATTTGAAACTACCCAAAGTCCTAGCCTCAATAACCCAACTAGGTAGACTGTTCCACTCATCAACTACCCTATTTCCAAACCAATACTTTCCTATGTCCTTTCTAAATCTAAACTTATCTAATTTAAATACATTACTGCGGGTTCTCTCTTGGAGAGACATCCTCAAGACCTTATTAATATCCCCTTTATTAATACCTATCTTCCACTTATACACTTCGATCAGGTCTCCCCTCATTCTTCGTCTAACAAGTGAATGTAACTTAAGAGTCTTCAATCTTTCTTCATAAGGAAGATTTCTAATGCTATGTATTAATTTAGTCATCCTACGCTGAATGTTTTCTAACGAATTTATGTCCATTTTGTAATATGGAGACCAGAACTGAGCTGCATAATCTAGGTGAGGCCTTACTAATGATGTATAAAGCTGCAGTATGACCTCTGGACTTCTGTTGCTTACACTTCTTGATATAAATCCCAGTAATCTATTTGCCTTATTACGTACGCTTAGGCATTGCTGTCTTGGTTTAAGGTTGCTGCTCACCATAACCCCCAAGTCCTTTTTGCAATCTGTATGGCTAAGTTCTACATCATTTAACTTATAAGTACTAGGGTTATGGGCACTCCCAAGCTTCAGAACCTTGCATTTATCTACATTGAACTGCATCTGCCACTTTTCTGACCAAGAACAGAGTTTGTTTAAATCCTCCTGAAGTGCCATAACATCTACGTTTGAATCAATTATCCTACCTATCTTTGTGTCATCGGCGAATTTGCTCATATCACTAGTAATTCCCTCATCAAGATCATTGATATATATTATAAACAACAACGGGCCCAAGACTGATCCCTGTGGAACGCCACTTGTTACAGATCCCCACTCGGATTTAACCCCATTTATGGACACTCTCTGCTTCCTGTCAGTGAGCCATGACTCGATCCACGAGAGCACTTTTCCCCCAATGCCATGAGCTGCCACTTTCTTTAACAGTCTATGGTGCGGAACTCTATCAAAAGCCTTACTAAAATCTAAGTAAATAATATTGGACTGATGAAGCCACTGTGTGGCGAAACGTTTCCTGAATAAAGATTCCCATATGCTGCATAAGTGTCACAATCTTCAACATGTCGGTTTTTCAAACCATTCATCACATCAAATTCTTTATCGTGGTCAACAGCCTCAAAAGCTTTACTGAAGAAAGTTAATAAATTAGTTAGACAAGACCGGCCTCTTGTGAATCCATGCTGAGTATCATTAATCAAGCTATGCTTATCGAGATGGCTTCTTATAATCTCAGCTATAATTGACTCTAGTAATTTGCCTACAATTGAGGTCAGGCTTATTGGGCGGTAATTTGACGGTAACGACTTGTCCCCTGTTTTAAAAATAGGAATTACATTAGCCATCTTCCACATATCAGACACTACACCTGTTTGAAGAGATAAATTAAAAATATTAGTTAATGGTTCACAGAGTTCCATTTTGCATTCCTTAAGAACCCTTGAAAAAACCTCATCAGGACCCGGCGACTTATTTTGCTTCAGTCTGTCTATCTGCTTCACAACCATTTCACTAGTGACTGTGATGTTACATAATTTATCTTCTTCTAGCCCACTATAAAAATTACTGGAATATTGTTAGTGTCTTCCTGTGTAAAAACTGAGAGAAAATAATTATTAAAAATCGAGCACATTTCATTCTCTTTGTCAGTAAGGTGCTCATAGTTATTTTTAAGGGGACTATCTTATCTCTAACTTTTGTTCTATAGACCGGGAAAAAATTTTTTGGGGTTTTAGTTTTAGAATCCCTAGCAATTTTAATTTCATAGTCCCTTTTAGCTTTTCTTATCCCTTTTTAATGTCCCTCTTAATGTCAATATACTGTTTCATAAATGCCCCTCCCCTCTTTTGATACGCCTATAAATTCCTTTCTTATGCCCTAGTAGATATTTGAGCCTATTTTCATCCATTTTGGGTCATTTCTATTTGATCTAATTTCTTTATATGGGATAAAACGTTCTTTGAGCAGCATGAAATAGTGTTCAGAAAACTGTCATATTGATAGCTCACTTCTTTAAACCCCAGTCAACAGATGATAAGTTTCTCTAAGCCCATCGTAATCTGCTAATCGAAAATCTGGGACTGTTACTGAGTTATCGCTACTATCGTACTTCCATTCAATGCTAAATGTAATTGATTGTAGTCGCTGCACCCATTTTCCTCTGAAATTTCTAAATTATTAACAAGGGATTCATTGTTTGCCATAACTAAGTCAAGCAGGTTATTTCCCCTTGTAGGTTTTTGTCACAAACTGCTTCAAAAAACAATCCAGAACACTTCTAAGAAGTCGTTTTGATTCTAAATTCCCAGTCAAGAAATTCCAATCAATATGACTAAACTTAAAGTCCCCCTAGAATTACTACATTATCGTTTCCTTGTGCCTTAACAATTTCCTCCCCTAGTAGTCCTTCCCCTTGGGCCCTATTTAAGTTTGGGGGACGGTATACACTCTTAAATCAGTTTTTTCATGCCCCTCTGAAAATTCTATCCAAACAGACTCTGTAGTGTTTTCTTCAGACTTAATAACCCGTTTTTTTTTGCAACATTCAAGCGATCTCGGACATACAATGCCACCCCCACCCCCTTTCCCCATACTTTATCTACTTGGAAAAAATTTTAAACCCTGAATGTGACATTCCGCAGGCATGTCCCCCACTTTTTGAATTAAACCACGTCTCAGTTAAGGCAAATACATCAATGTTATCTGCACTAGCAATAATCTCAACTCGTCCATCTTATTCCTAGCACTACGGCAATTAGCATAATAAACATTGAAAGACTCCCTTTCCCTTTACCCTTCCTGCTCATTTCTGTTTTTCTACTAAAACCTATTACTGTCCTTATCACCCCAAAAAAAATCCCTGGCTTTTCAAATCTAAACCTCGTTCTGCTTAAATTTCTAGTTCCCCTAGAACTCGTAATATTACTACACTGGGACTTCACTGTTTTTCCTGCCCAAAACCCATACCACTAACTATTCTTTAATTTTAAAAATCCCAACTGCTCCCTCCACTGCAGTTGCCAGTGCTACCCCCCCAGACCCAGATAAGTGAACCCCCTCCCTGGCATACATGTCATTTCTGCCATAGAAGAGGGCCCAGTTGTCAATTTAATGTTAACCGCATTTTCCTTACAGTATTTGCCAGCCAGCAATTGACACCAATTGCCCTGGACAACCATTCATTTCCAACTCCCTCTCCTTGGCAAAATGCCACATATGACAGGTTCCCCCCCTTACTCCTAATTATTTCTATTGCTGACCTATACCTGCTAATCAGGTCTTCACTCCTACGTCTGGCCCAACAATCGTTGCCTCCAACACTGAGACAGATAATAGGTTTGCTCCCATTACCTCTCATGATGTCATCCAGATGGCTAACAATATCCTCCATCCCAGCCCCAGGAAAGCAAACTCTGTCTCCTACTCCTGTCCTTCAAGCAGAAGGGCCCTATCCATTACCTAACTTGGCAAATCCCCAACAACAACAATATTCTTACCTTCCTTGGTGTCGTTCGTCGTGTGTTCCCAGTAGTCGACTCACATTCGTCGGGAAAGCACTGAGAATGTATTAGATGTTTCCACACAGTTTCCACCGCAGTCTCTTTCTTCTTCATCGTTTCTACCTTTCCATTCATCTTCTTGATCGTCAACTTCGTTCCCTGCTGTCCAGCCACTGACCAGTTTCCCTTCTTGACCTGAGGACTCAAAACAGGAGGACTACTACGAATCTTCTTGTTTTCCTCGGTCAGTCGCCGAATCTCCATCTTCGCCATCCTCAATTCTTCCTTAAGCTGTTGGTAAAGTTGCTCGATGGAGGGCATCTTGCTTCAATTCGTAGAGAGCGCGCAAACAGGTCTTCACAGAGCTAAGTACACGTCAACACTGAGCTAAGTACACGTCAACACGTTGACTATAACGCAGCTGCTGGTTAAGGTACGCATATGCGCAGACGAGTATGCGTTATCGTAAATAATAACGAAATATTCGCGTACCAAACCCGTTTGTTTCTGGCTCTGTAAGGTGACCATCCAGATGTGAGAGAAACGTATAGGGTAATTAGGACACTTATTAATGGGTCATTTCCTAATTACCATATAAGTCTCTTAGTGTGGTTTGTGAATTCAGGAACATCAAATCACCCTTAGTGACTTGTGACTTAGTGACTGTTTTCACATGGACGGGTAAGCCAGTGGAAGGCCTCGGTCAGGTGACCAAAAACTCCCGCTGTGGGTCATCACATGACTGAGACCCGCGTCAGGAAACACTTGTCCTGTTTCCTGACAAACCTTACCTATCTTCTCATTGATTAGGTGATCAAAACGTTGTCTTGGTTTTACCTGGAGTAAACCTGCCCGGTCTGAGACCAGGCCTCGTGGTAGATCATGGTCTGATCAACCAGGCTGTTACTGCTGGCCGCACGCCAACTGACGTTGGAACCACAGCCCGGCTGATCAGGTACTGACCTTAAGTGCCTGTCCAGTGCCTTCTTTAAGACAGCCAGGGGGTCTTGAAGATAGTCAGGGTCTTGAAGACAGCCAGGGGCCTTGAAGACAGCCAGGAGTCTTGATGACAGTCAGGGGTCTTGAAGACAACCAGGAGGTCTTCGAGACTGCCAGGGGTCTTGAAGACAGCCAGGGGGTCTTGAAGACAGTCAGGGGGGTCTTGAAGACAGCCAGGGGGTCTTTAAGACAGCCAGGGGGTCTTGAAGGCAGTCAGGGGGGTCTTGAAGACAGCCAAAGGGGTCTTGAAGACAGCCAGGGGGTCTTGAAGACAGCCAGGGGGTCTTGAAGACAGGGGGTCTTGAAGACAGTCAGGGGGTCTTGAAGACAGCCAGAAACTAAACAACTAAGAAAATATTAAAGACAGCAGCTTGTCTGGTAACCTTTACCACGACACTAGTTTTTATAAAGACCCAAGAATCTACTGATCCAGCCTCCTCACTGCAAGAGATCCGGAGATCCTCAGTCCAAATGATCCACTTATATCCACATTGTTTGTTTACTGGTTGTTAGTTATGTGTTGTTAGACTGTGTCGCTGTCTAAACTGTGACTGGTCAGTCTCTTCCGGCTAGTGCACTCAAAACTTTTTATCTGAGTGAAAGGAAGGTGTTTCTCAGTTGAAATACCGTCCAGTGAGGGACTGATAACCTCATCTAGGTTGAGGGACTGACTACCTCATCTACTATCGTGCTTATATATCATCACTGTGATGAAGTGGAAAAAGTCACTGATGAGCGAAACGTCTTTAGATGAAGATACCCAGGCGCTGCACCACTATTACTACTACCACCACCACCACAATCACCAACCACCACTACCAACCCTGTATAAACTGTTCTGAGAGAAAGGCTGGATGCTGCTTCTTCTAGTGACTGTTATTATCTCTGATGAGTAGGTTAGTGGCGTTCATCTCAGTGGGTTAGTGGCGCTGGACACATCAAAGGTGAGCTTGGAGCTTTGGTGTGAGGGCCCAAAAGCGCTAAATCCGTAAGAATCACACAGTGTGTTATACGTCTCCTATGTCCGACTAACCCAGAGTGAATATTTGGTTTAGTCTAGCCGGTTCACCAAGACCGTCATTTTACTGGTGTATGGTGTGTGTGTGTGTGTGTGTGTGTGTGTGTGTGTGTGTGTGTGTATGTGTGTGTGTACTCACCAGCTGACTCATCATCCAGGAACAACACTGTTCACTGAACAAAAACCAGCATAATTAAGGGTCACAGTGCGTCAATAATACAGATGGTGTTCCGGGGTGGAGAGAGCAGGTCACCTGGGAGGGAGAGAGAGAGAGAGAGAGAGAGAGAGAGAGAGAGAGAGTGTGTGTGTATGTTGGTGTCACGCAGACTGTCGGTGTCACGCAGACTGTTGGTGTCACGCAGAATGCTGGTGTCACGCAGAATGCTGGTGTTACGCAGACTGCTGGTGTCGCGCAGAATGCTGGTGTTACGCAGACTGCTGGTGTGACGCAGAATGCTGGTGTCACGCAGACTGCTGGTGTCGCGCAGAATGCTGGTGTCACGCAGAATGCTGGTGTCAGCATCAAAGACCTATTTCCCAACTCACTGGTACTGAGGTCTTATCTAAGAGTTGTTGCACAAGACATATTAGACAGGTTCTGCTGCCACTGTCAGCACCTGGGAAGCAACTCGACTGTCTCAAGGAACATTCAGAGAAATGCTGTAAAATCTACACATAACGTCACAAAGGGGAATGTCATCTAGAAACTCTACCTAGCACTGGCTTCCTAACTCGCTAACTGAGGTGTTGAGGCAGCCTCATGGCACGGTATGTTGCTTTGTCTCATTGGAACTACCGTACCTACTTTCTAAGCTGTGTATGATCTGTTGCCATTATTTTGCATTTTTTTAATTTCTACACTATTCTTTTGGTTCACAGACTATTATTCTAGTTTCCAGACCATTTTCCCTAGTTACCAGACCATTATTTTAGTCTGACCTCTATTCCCCCCTCACTATTCTCTCTCCACACCGCTCCCTCCCCCTCCCCCCACCCATCTCAGCCAACCCTGATCCGTGATTGGCCCGCATAAGAGGCGTAATTAGCGCCACAGAAAATGGAAACTAACTTGACCCTTTAACCCGGGGTTCCCTGGGGGCTAAAGTTAGTGTAGCATCCCTGAATGATTATGTATTCTCTCTCTCTCAACAGAGGTATCATCAACGCCCACAGCAGGATCATCAACACCCTCGTGCACAACATATATAGAATTCAACTCCCCCCAGATCCCACATAAGAGGAGTGGACTCCCTCACAGACGTTTACCTTCTCTTAGAAACTCCTCCAAAACATTGCGTCCTTCAGGCGTTTATAGTCACTGCTGCTCACGGTTCTTATGTAAGATCACTTAACATACTTGTAAGAGCCATTCAGATCACAGTAATGGAGGAGCCGGCACTTACCTCAGAGTACTTAAGGTGTATTCACTTATTTGTGGTTGCAAGGGTCGATTCATTGCTCCTGGCCCCTCCTCGCTAGTCGCTACTAGGTCCATTTTTTCCTGCACCATAAGCTTTGTCATACCTCTTCTTAAAGCTATGTATGGATCCTGCCTCCACTACATCACTCTCCAGATTGTTTCACTTCCTGACAACTCTATGACTGAAGAAATACTTCCTAACATCCCTGTGGCTCATCTAAGTCTTCAACTTCCAGTTGTGACCCTTTGTTGCTGTGTCACACCTCTGGATCATCCTGTCTCTGTCCACCTTGTCGATTCCTCTCAGTATTTTATATATCGTTATCATGTCCCCACATCCCTCTTGTCCTCCAGTGTTATCAGGTTGAGTTCCCTTAACCTCTTCTTTTAAGACATGCCCCTTATGCCCGGGACTAGTCTTGTTGCTAACCTTTGTACTTTGTCTAATTTCTTGACGTGTTTGACCAGGTGTGGGTTCCAAACTGATGCTGGATACTCCAGTATAGGCCTGACGTACACGGTGTACAGTGTCGTGAATGTATGTGTGTGTGTGTGTGTGTGTGTGTGTGTGTGTGTGTGTGTGTGTGTGTGTGCGTGTGTGTGTGTGTGTGTGTGTGTGTGTGTGTGTGTGTGTGTGTGTGTGTGTGTGTGTGTGTGTGTGTGTGTTGTAAGGCATGACTAACTAAGGTCGTTAATACGTCAATGCGTCAGAAACTGTTATGATTAGCGTCGCGTCATGATGCACACGTTACGCATTGTGACGCAGCTCACACTCTCGCCTGACGCACTGTGACGCAGCTTACACTCCCGCCTGACGCAATGTGACGCAGCTTACACTCTCGCCTGCCGCATTGTGACGCACCTCTCACACTACACTCATCCCTGGCCAGGAATGAGTGTAGTATGTTGTAGTGTTGCCAAGGACGAGTGTAGTGTGTTGCAGTGTTGCCAGGGATGAGTGTAGTATGTTGCAGTGTTGCCATCGATGAGAGAGTGCGTTGTGTATCGTGTTCACCCACCACCTATTCCCACAACGATAGACTGAGTGACAGACTATATGATAGACTGTATGATAGACTGTACTCACCTAGTTGAGGTTGCAGGGGTCGAGTCCAAGCTCCTGGACCCCCTCTTCACTGGTCGCTACTAGGTCACTCTCCCTGAACAGTGAGCTTAATCATACCTCTGCTTAAAGCTATGTATGGATCCTGCCTCCACTACATCGCTTCCCAAACTATTCCACTTCCTGACTACTCTGTGGCTGAAGAAATACTTCCTAACATCCCTGTGATTCATCTGTGTCTTCAACTTCCAACTGTGTCCCCTTGTTACTGTGTCCAATCTCTGGAACATCCTGTCTTTGTCCACCTTGTCAATTCCTCTCAGTATTTTGTATGTCGTTATTATGTCTCCCCTATATCTCCTGTCCTCCAGTGTCGTCAGGTTGATTTCCCTTAACCTCTCCTCGTAGGACATACCTCTTAGCTCTGGGACTAGTCTTGTTGCAAACCTTTGCACTTTCTCTAGTTTCTTTACGTGCTTGGCTAGGTGTGGGTTCCAAACTGGTGCCGCATACTCCAATATGGGCCTAACGTACACGGTGTACAGGGTTCTGAACGATTCCTTATTAAGATGTCGGAATGCTGTTCTGAGGTTTGCTAGGCGCCCATATGCTGCAGCAGTTATTTGGTTGATGTGCGCTTCAGGAGATGTGCCTGGTGTTATACTCACCCCAAGATCTTTTTCCTTGAGTGAGGTTTGTAGTCTCTGGCCCCCCTAGACTGTACTCCGTCTGCGGACTTCTTTGCCTTTCCCCAATCTTCATGACTTTGCACTTGGTGGGATTGAACTCCAGGAGCCAATTGCTGGACCAGGTCTACAGCCTGTCCAGATCCCTTTGTAGTTCTGCCTGGTCTTCGATCGAGTGAATTCTTCTCATCAACTTCACGTCATCTGCAAACAGGGACACCTCAGAGTCTATTCCTTCCGTCATGTCGTTCACAAATACCAGAAACAGCACTGGTCCTAGGACTGACCCCTGTGGGACCCCGCTGGTCACAGGTGCCCACTCTGACACCTCGCCACGTACCATGACTCGCTGCTGTCTTCCTGACAAGTATTCCCTGATCCATTGTAGTGCCTTCCCTGTTATCCCTGCTTGGTCCTCCAGTTTTTTCACTAATCTCTTGTGTGGAACTGTGTCAAACGCCTTCTTGCAGTCCAAGAAAATGCAATCCACCCACCCCTCTCTCTCTCTTGTCTTATTGCTGTCACCTTGTCATAGAACTCCAGTAGGTTTGTGACACAGGATTTCCCGTCCCTGAAACCATGTTGGCTGCTGTTGATGAGATCATTCCTTTCTAGGTGTTCCACCACTCTTCTCCTGATAATCTTCTCCATGACTTTGCATACTATACATGTCAGTGACACTGGTCTGTAGTGTAATGCTTCATGTCTGTCTCCTTTTTTAAAGATTGAGACTACATTTGCTGTCTTCCATGCCTCAGGCAATCTCCCTGTTTCGATAGATGTATTGAATATTGTTGTTAGGGGTACACATAGCGCCTGTGTGATAGACTGTGTGATAGACTGTATGATAGATTGTGTGATAGACTGTATGATAGACTGTGTGATAGACTGTATGATAGATTGTGTGATAGACTGTGTGATAGACTGGGAAGTTGACTGTTATTTTGCTTCCGACTTTCTATTTAGAAAGTCATGCTGGTGTGAGTTGTGGGAACTAACAGAGAGGTGTCAGCACTCGGCTCACAACTCAGCACACCTGGGTTAGATCACCGGGCTAGGAAACACATATGGACAAATCTCCTCTCACCTACTATCCATGTTTATCTAACAGTGAATAGGTACCTGGGTGCTGTTAGGTAATATTCCATAACTGGAACAATTCACAACTAACCACAATACCATAACTGGAACAATTCACAACTAACCCACAATACCATAACTGGAACAATTCACAACTAACCCACAATACCGTGACTAGAACAATTCACAACTAACCCACAATACCGTGACTGGAACAATTCACAACTAACCCACAATACCGTGACTGGAACAATTCACAACTAACCCACAATACCGTGACTGGAACAATTCACAACTAACCCACAATACCATAACTGGAACAATTCTCAACTAACCCACAATACCATAACTGGAACAATTCTCAACTAACCCACAATACCATAACTGGAACAATTCTCAACTAACCCACAATACCATAACTGGAACAATTCACAACAACCCACAATACCTACATGGAACAATTCTCAACTAACCCACAATACCATAACTGGAACAATTCTCAACTAACCCACAATACCGTGACAGGAACAATTCAGAAAAAAACTTGGGCCTTCAAATTAGCATAGAAATATAATAACAGTAGGAATCCTTCAGAAAGATGCTGAGAGTTCAAGATATCTTCATCTTGAAGGCAGGTAAAGACGTGTGTAAGATTTCCTTGTTATCTTGCGCATCCTGCCAGAGTGCAAAAAGTTTATCAGGCTTCCGTTCACGCTCGTATAGCACTTTCTTACTCTAGGAGGGAAATAGCTCATGTCTGACGGGTTATGCAAGGAACACAGCAGCTACGGAGCATGATGCTACTTGCTGTGAATTATTGCTACGTGTAGCTGAAAGATCTGGTGAGAGAGCGTAAAAAAAAAGTGACGATTTAGAATCTTTTTGTAAGTCATAAAACTGGAAATAAATGGTTAGAAAAAATGTGTGAATGACAGACTTTTGTTGGTGGTGTGTGTGATCACTCTCTCTCTCTCTCTCTCTCTCTCTCTCTCTCTCTCTCTCTCTCTCTCTCTCTCTCTCTCTCTCTCTCTCTCTCTCTCTCTCTCTCTCTCTCTCTCTCTCTCGTGCTACAGCCCAGTGCCCAGTTTACAGAGAACCTTGGTTCTTATTGCCCAGTTGCACTATTGCAATGACATATCTCTGGAAGAACGGTAGACTGCTGGTGCATCTCACATAGTGGTAGTCAGCAGGTGGTGCTGCTGATCACAAGGAATATCACAGGATCAACAACTACTGTATATGGACTCTGTCCTCCGATACCACTTCGTCCGTATAGGATCAGAGACTCCTGGCTTCTAGGAGAAGCAGCCCATGAAATTTCCTCTAAGAGAAAGGTTCCAGGATCATGGAAACCTCTAAACACCCTAAGGCTGCCACCGCCTTCCAGCACCTCAAAGAGGCGATCCAGAGAAGTATTGCTTCCTGTAGTCTAAGTTCCTTCCCCTCGACTTGCATCAAAGTGCCAACTAGCTTAGGAAGTCCCAAAACTATAAATGATCTTAGAGACATCACAAGCACCTCCTTCATAAAGAACAAAAAGCCACAATACCCTAATTGGAACAATAGACAAATAACCTTCACATAGGAGAGGAGGTGTCGGGATCACTCCCGCAGTACCGTCTGTTAAGACTTATTGTAAATCTTACAGGTCTTTGCAAATGGGAATATCGCTGGGGTGTAAATATTAGGGAAACATTTTCTGAAGCCCCTGAATAAAGATACCTTCAGGACGTGGAAAAATAATATATTTTTCCCTTCCTGAATGCTGGCGTGTGAGACGCCACGACCTGCAACAGTCTTCCAGCTTCAGTTTAACATATGCGTCACCTTTGTGTCATTATAATGAGATCTGCTATTGATAATAATGTTCCATGTATTGATGTTGGTATAATTACTTACATTAATACATGGGAAACATGCAATTAATGTTGCATTAATTGCATATGTGTCCGTTTACCTAACAATGTTCCCATCACTGCTGTTACTGCTGCTGCTGCTACTGCTGCTGCTACTGCTACTGCTGCTACTGCTGCTGCTGCTACTGCTGCTGCTGCTACTGCTGCTACTGCTGCTACTGCTGCTACTGCTGCTGCTGCCACTGCTGCTGGTGCTGCTATTGCTGCTGCTGCTGCTACTGCTGCTACTGCTACTGCTGCTACTGCTGCTACTGCTGCTACTGCTGCTGCTGCTACTGCTGCTACTGCTGCTACTGCTGTTACTGCTGCTGCTGCTACTGCTGCTACTGCTACTGCTGCTACTGCTGCTACTGCTGCTGCTACTGCTGCTACTGCTGCTGCTGCTACTGCTGCTGCTGCTGCTACTGCTGCTGCACCAACAATCTACTAGCAGCGGGAGAGGGACGTTATGAGACGTTATAAATTGTACAGGTGAAAGCAGACTCTGGTCTCACATGTACAGTAATCAAGACGAAAAAAATAAAAGAACGCACAGACTTATTCCTTCAGAAACTCAAGTCCACAGTTCACAGGGAAAGAACACGTTAACATCACATACTGTTTCAGTTCCCTACGATTCCCGCTACACTTTATACGAGACTGTAGGAAGTGATACTTGTACTGTACCAGCACTAACACGACAGTGAAGTAAGCTGTTTCATACATTGTTTTGCCAGCCAACAATGTGACATTAAGATGGCTAGACTGATCAACAACTCTACCCTCACAACAGTCGCAAATATTCACCTTCCATCAAAAACTTGGTGCAAGAGAACGAGAGGGAATATTAATAAATGTATAATATACAACAAACTGATGACTAACACACATGTACAGCATCGAGGTGTCTTTATTAAAGCCAGGTGCGTAGATCAAACATTTTATCAGTAGAGATAAGGAACAAATAGGACAATATCGTAAATGGAACAATACACAACTCGCACATGGGAGGAACTTACGACGATACACTGATACTCTGACTTACTCGTTGTAAGAGAGAAGCTTCAAGCAGAAGAGTGAACATTATACCGTGTGTAGAATACGATATTTGGAAAGTACAGATGACAAGCATAGAGACACCTGCAGCCTGGTGACCACAACAACACCTGTGTAGGGCACAGGGACCAGTCTGGACACCTGTGTAAGTACAATGACACCTAATTAGTTATCTCTGACAACCAGCAACGAAGGTGGAAGTTGTTTTAAGTTGCTTCTCCAGTCTGAGGGACTGATAACCTCAAATGCTTTTTCTCCAAGATTAAGAGACTGATTACATCATCTTTATTTCACTACTACACCTGCTGCCTTTGTATTTGACTGAAGAAGCCTACTGTGTAGGCGAAACGTTTCGGAATAAAGATACCTAACTGTTTCACCTGTGTCAAACTTATCGACTTGGTATTGCATACGATTTTTATATTCACAGTTACATATATAGTGGTGTGAGAGAGAGAGAGAGAGAGAGAGAGGAGAGAGAGAGAGAGAGAGAGAGAGAGGAGAGAGAGAGAGAGAGAGAGAGAGAGAGAGAGAGAGAGAGAGAGAGAGATCAGCACTGATGCTGAGCATCAGGTACTAATCACTTAGCAACCAGGATGCTGCATCGTCTGAATACTTCCTTCACCTGATTGCCCTCTGGCTTGCCTTGCACCTGTGTCTTGCCTTCACCTGCTTTCCTCTGCTTACCTAGCAATAAATAGGTACCTGGAAGTTGGCTACTGAGGTTCACATCCTCGAAAAGTGAACCTCGGCAGCCCAGGAGGAGAATGAACCACTCTGATGGGCTTACTTCTGAGGTTATCCAGGCTTGATCACCCTCCGGGTTTACTAAACCCTCAAAGTTATCCCATGGGTTACTAAACCCCGGAGTTATCCTCCAGGGTTATTCAACCCAGGCAAGTCATCATTTCCTTCAACACCTCCAGAATTACAAGTGGAATGAGGGAGGGTTGTCAAGACAGTGGAATGGCCAGTCCATAACAATAGCTCATTACACGCTTCACTCCCCCTACCTCGCTCTCTGTCTCTCAAGAGTTACAGATCATCTCTAGAGAGTTACAGATCATCTCTCATGAGATGCAGATTATCTCTCAAAACGAGAGATGCCAAGCCCATGATGATCCTTTTCAAATCACTTGTTCTCTCTAGGCTGGAATACTGCTGTACATTAACATCTCCATTCAAAGCAGGTGAAATCGCAGATCTAGAGAGTGTACAGAGATCCTTTACTGCACGTATAAGTTCTGTCAAGCACCTTAACTACTGGGAACGCTTGAAAGCACTTGACTTGTACTCGTTGGAACGCAGGAGGGAGAGATATATCATAATCTACACTTGGAAAATCTTGGAAGGAATGGTCCCAAATCTGCACACAGAAATCACTCCCTACGAAAGTAAAAGACTGGGCAGGCGATGCAAAATGCCGCCAATAAAAAGTAGGGGCGCCATTGGTACACTAAGAGAAAACACCATAAGTGTCCGGGGCCCAAAACTGTTCAACAGCCTCCCATCAAGCATTAGGGGAATTGCCAATAAACCCCTGGCTGCCTTTAAGAGAGAGCTGGACAGATACCTAAAGTCAGTGCCGGATCAGCCGGGCTGTGGCTCGTACGTCGGACTGCGTGCGGCCAGCAGTAACAGCCTAGTTGATCAGGCCCTGATCCATCGGGAGGCCTGGTCATGGACCGGGCCGCGGGGGCGTTGATCCCAGGAATAACCTCCAGGTAACCTCCAGGTAGCTCCCTGGGTTGGTAGCGCACTCAGCTTACAAACTGAGGTCTTGGGTTCGATCCCCGGTACGGGTAGAAAGCGGTTTTCTATACAGAAGTATGTCATTGATGTCAGCTATGGTCTGTATAAGTTGTATCATGTACTTGTAGAAATAAAGATTATTATTATTATTATTATTATTATTATTATTATTATTATTATTATTATTATTATTATTATTATTATTATTAATTTTCCTATATCCCTATTTTCTAAAAAAAGAATGGAAACAGTGTTTTGAGAGAGAGAGAGAGAGAGAGAGAGAGAGAGAGAGAGAGAGAGAGAGAGAGAGAGAGAGAGAGAGAGAGAGAGAGAGAGAGAGAGAGAGAGAGAGAGAGAGAGCGAGAGAGAGAGGGAGAGAGGGAGGCGTCAGCAACAACAGCAACAACAGCCACGATGACTTCAGAATGATTAGAGAATTGATTATCATCTTAATTAAAGCTAGTTCTCTCAAGCTACACGCGGTGTATGAGAGAGAGAAAGCTCTCTGGCTTTCATAGTGAAAGTACTATCACTAGCAATTAATACTAACTGCATTAGACAGCGTGATTAGCTAGCATCACACATCTGTATGAGAGAGTATGCGATATAATGATACCAACTGAATGATTCAAGGCTGGGATTATTACTGCTTCTCACAGTATATACACTGAGATGTGTATATTTCAGAGAATATATACACAGAAATGTGTATGTCTCAGAGTATATACACAGAGATGTGTATATCTCAGAGTATATACACAGAGATGTGTATGTCTCAGAGTATATGCACAGAGATGTGTATATCTCAGAGTATATACACAGAGATGTGTATGTCTCTAGAGTATATACACTGAGATTATGTTTCTCAGAGTATATACACAGAGATGTGTATGTCTCTAGAGTATATACACTAAGATGTATATATTTCTCAGAGTATATACACTGAGATGTATATGTTTCTCAGAGTATATACACAGAGATGTGTATGTCTCTAGAGTACATACACTGAGATTTATATGTTTCTCAGAGTATATACACTGAGATGTATATGTTTCTCAGAGTATATACACAGAGATGCGTATGTCTCTAGAGTATATACACTGAGATGTATATGTTTCTCAGAGTATATACATTGAGATATATATGTTTCTCAGAGTATATACACTGAGATGCATATGTCTCTAGAGTATATACACTGAGATGTATATAAGAACATAAGAAAGAAGGAACACTGCAACAGGCCTACTGACCCATGCGGAGCAGGTCCATGCCCCCCCCCGGATTAGCCCAGTGACCCACCCAGTCTGGTCACCTCCACTCAAGGAAGGAGCACTGCACCAGACCCAGCAGCACAAGCTAGTCAGGTCCAACTCACACCCACCCACACCCACTCATGTATTTATCCAACCTATTTTTAAAACTACACAACGTTTTAGCCTCTATAACTGTACTCGGGAGTTTGTTCCACTCATCCATAACTCTATTACCAAACCAGTGCTTTCCTATATCCTTCCTGAATCTGAATTTTTCCAACTTGAAACCATTGCTGCGAGTCCTGTCTTGGCTGGAAATTTTCAGCACGCTATTTACATCCCCTTTATTTATTCCTGTTTTCCATTGATACACCTCGATCATATCCCCCCTAATTCTACGTCTTTCGAGAGAGTGCAGATTCAGGGCCTCAGTCTATCCTCATAGGGAAGATTTCTGATACATGGGATCAACTTTGTCATCCTCCTCTCTACGTTTTCCAGAGCATTTATATCCATTCTGTAATACGGTGACCAGAACTGTGCAGCATAGTCTAAATGAGGCCTAACCAAGGATATATAGAGTTGAAGAACAACCTGAGGACTTCTATTATTTATACTTCTTGATATGAAGCCAAGAATTCTGTTAGCTTTATTGCGAACACTAATACACTGTTGTCTTGGTTTTAGATTACTGCTAACCAGAACTTCTAAATCCTTTTCGCAATCAGTAGTATTAAGATCTACATTATTTAGTTTATATGTGTCATGGTTATTTTCCTGTCCAACATTTAGGACTTTGCATTTGTCAATATTAAACTGCATCTGCCACTTCTCCGACCATTGCATCAGTCTATTCAAATCATCCTGGAGTGCTCTAGTGTCCTCGTCAGAATGAACTGGACGGTCTATTTTGGTGTTATCAGCAAATTTGCTTATGTCGCTATTTATTCCCTCACCTATGTCGTTTATGTAATTGTTTCTCAGAGTATATATACTGAGATGTGTATGTCTCTAGAGTATATACAGAGATGTGTATGTCTCTCAAAGTATATACACCGATATGTGTCTCTCAAAGTATGTAAAGTATACTGAGAGCTTAATTTAGCCCACATTTTAGGGATTAAAGTGTAAGTGGCATTGTGTAAGTGGCACTGTGTAAGTGGCACTGTGTAAGTGGTACTGTGTAAGTGGCACTGTGTAGGTGGTACTGTGTAAGTGGCACTGTGTAAGTGGCACAGTGTAAGTGGTATTGTGTAAGTGGCATTGTGTAAGTGGCACCGTGTAAGTGGCACTGTCTAAGTGACACTTAAGTACACAACACCAAGAACTTCTCAAGTGCCTCCTTCGTTAAGTGAAAAGTGCGTTGTTGTGGTAGTGTTTGTGAAAGTTGTCAACAGTTTGTAATTAGTGAAGTGGGTCTGTCAGGTGAGTCTGTCAGGTGAGTCTGTCAGGTGAGTCTGTCAGGTGAGTCTGTCAGGTGAGTCTGCACTGACACACACACACACACACACACACACACACACACACACACCACACACACACACCACACACCACACACCACACCACACACACCACACACTGACACACACACACACACACACACACACACACACACACACACACACACACTCACACACACACACACACACACACACACACACACACACACACACACACACACACACACACACACACAACGTACATCACATGCACATGCACACGCACACACACACACGCATGCACATACAACAGGCCTAGTGTCTAATCGACATGTGCCTAGGACCAAATGGTAACTAACACACACACACCACAGAACTGCAGGAGGCCAAGAGAGGAATATGAAGAGAGCAACAGAGCAATGGTGGACACACTTGCTGAGGTGGCAAGAAGAGCTCGCTCCAGCAGAGCAAAGTTGCTGGTTATGGGGGATTTCAACCAAAGGGAGATTGACTGGGAAAACCTGGAGCCACATAGGGGTCCCGAAACATGGAGAGCCAAGATGTTGGACGTGGTGCTGGAAAACCTCATGCACCAACATGTTAAGGACACTACCAGAGTGAGAGGGGAGGATGAACCAGCAAGATTGGACCTTGTGTTCACCCTGGGCAGCTCAGACATTGAGGACATCAAGTATGAGAGTCCCCTAGGAGCTAGCGACCACGTGGTTCTGTGCTTTGAATACATAGTAGAGCTGCAAGTGGAGAGAATAACAGGAGTTGAATGGGAAAAGCCTGACTATAAAAGAGGGGACTACATAGGGTTGAAGAACTTCCTGCGGGAGGTCCAGTGGGACAGAGAACTGGCAGGAAAGCCAGTAAATGAAATGATGGAATATGTAACAACAAAATGCAAGGAGGCAGTGGAAACGTTTATTCCCAAGGGCAACAGTAACAACGGGAAGACCAGAACGAGCCCCTGGTTTACCCGACGGTGTAAGGAGGCAAAAACAAAGTGCAATAGAGAATGGAAAAAGTACAGAAGGCAGAGAACACACGAAAATAGGGAGATCAGTCGCAGAGTCAGGAATGAGTATGCACAGGTAAGGAGGGAGGCCCAGCGACAGTATGAAAATGACATAGCATCGAGAATCAAGACTGACCCGAAACTGTTGTATAGCCACATCAGGAGGAAGGCAACAGTCAAAGACCAGGTGATCAGATTAAGGACAGAAGGTGGAGAACTCACAAGAAATGATCAGGAGATATGTGAGGAGCTGAACAGGAGATTTAAGGAAGTTTTCACAGTAGAGACAGGAAGGGCTGTGGGAAGACAGCACAGAAGGGAACATCAAGAGGGAATATACCAACAAGTGTTGGATGACATACGAACAACTGAGGAGGAGGTGAAGAAGCTCCTAAGTGACCTTGACACCTCAAAGGCGATGGGACCGGACAACATCTCCCCATGGGTCCTTAGAGAAGGAGCAGAGATGCTGTGCGTGCCTCTAACCACAATCTTCAACACAACCCTTGAAACTGGGCAACTACCTGAGAAATGGAAGACAGCCAATGTAGTCCCCATATTTAAGAAAGGAAACAGAAACGAGGCGCTAAACTACAGACCTGTGTCTCTGACATGTATTGTGTGCAAAGTCATGGAGAAGATTATCAGGAGGAGAGTGGTCGAACACCTGGAAAGGAACAAGATTATAAATGAAAACCAGCATGGGTTCATGGAAGGCAAATCTTGTATCACAAACCTCCTGGAGTTTTATGACAAGGTAACAGAAGTAAGACACAAGAGAGAGGGGTGGGTAGATGGCGTTTTCCTAGATTGCAGGAAGGCCTTTGACACAGTTCCCCACAAGAGATTAGTGCAGAAGCTGGAGGATCAGGCGCATGTAACAGGGAGGGCACTGCAATAGATCAGGGAATACCTGACAGGGAGGCAGCAACGAGTCATGGTACGTGAAGAGGTATCACAGTGGGCGCCTGTGACGAGCGGGGTCCCACAGGGGTCAGTTCTAGGACCAGTGCTATTTTTGATATATGAGAACGACATGATGGAAGGAATAGACTCTGAAGTGTCCCTATTCGCAGATGATGTGAAGTTGATGAGAAGAATTAAATCGGATGAGGATGAGGCAGGACTGCAAAGAGACCTGGACAGGCTGAACATGTGGTCCAGTAACTGGCTTCTCGAATTCAATCCAGCCAAATGCAAAGTCATGAAGATTGGGGAGGGGCAAAGAAGACCGCAGACAGAGTATAGGCTAGGTGGACAAAGACTACAGACCTCACTCAGGGAGAAAGACCTTGGGGTGACCATAACACCGAGCACATCACCGGAGGCACACATCAACCAAATAACTGCTGCAGCATACGGGCGCCTGGCAAACCTGAGAATAGCGTTCCGATACCTTAATAAGGAATCGTTCAAGACACTGTACACTGTATATGTTAGGCCCATACTGGAGTATGCAGCACCGGTCTGGAACCCACACCTGGTCAAGCACGTTAAGAAGTTAGAGAAAGTACAAAGGTTTGCAACAAGGCTAGTCCCAGAGCTCAGGGGAATGTCGTACGAGGAAAGGTTGAGGGAGATCGGACTGACGACACTGGAGGACAGAAGGGTCAGGGGAGACATGATAACGACATACAAGATACGGCTGGGAATAGACAAGGTGGACAGAGATAGGATGTTCCAGAGAGGGGACACAGGGACAAGGGGTCACAACTGGAAGCTGAAGACTCAGACGAGTCACAGGGACGTTAGGAAGTATTTCTTCAGTCATAGAGTTGTCAGCAAGTGGAATAGCCTAGCAAGTGAAGTAGTGGAGGCAGGAACCATACATAGTTTTAAGAAGAGGTATGACAAAGCTCAGGAAGCAGAGAGAGAGAGGATCCAGTAGCGATCAGTGAAGAGGCGGGGCCAGGAGCTGAGTCTCGACCCCTGCAACCACAATTAGGTGAGTACAATTAGGTGAGTACACTGACACACACACACACACACACTGACACACACACACACATTGACAACACACACACACACACACACACACTACACATAACACACACACACACACACACACACACACACACACACACACACACACACACACACACACACACACACACACACACACACACACTGACAGTCACACACACTATCATAGATGGACAGATGACGGAGAAACACATACGGAGAAACACAGACATGCGTCATAAGCACAGACAGGCGTCTAACAGACAGACAGGTGAAAGGGAGACAAACACAGACGAATAAAAAAGACTAGAAGAGAAATGGGGAAAAAACCGTAATAGTAGAAATAAAGAGACTTGGGAAAGATGTTTACGTTGTGGGGTGAGGCAGGTGAGAGACCCCAGACATCTCTGGGGAAAGGTGGGCAAGGGGTGGGCAAGGGTGGGAAAGGGGTGGGCAAAGGGTGGGCAAGGGGTGGGAAAAGCAGTGGGCAATGGGGTGGGTAAGGGGTGGGCAAGGGGTGGGCAAGGAGTGGGCAAGGGGTGGGCAAGGGGTGGGCAAGGGGTGGGTGTAAGAATACAATCTAATTCTTAAGCTGGAAGGATATGTAATTGTTCTTCTGTGTTGCACTGTGACTGCCTAGATGGTAAGTTTATTACGAGGAGGAGGAGGATGAGGAGGACGAGGAGGACGAGGAGGACGAGGAGGACGAGGAGGACGAGGAGGACGAGGACGAGGACGAGGAGGACTGCAACTACCCTCCAAGAACCCACCACATATCATCCAACCACAATATTCCGTAATCTGGTTGTTCCACTCTATACAAATCTGTTCAATTGTTCAAATCCGTGATCAGTCTCGACCCTCAGTCTGCTTGTACGAGTCTTCCTGTGTCACCCTCAGTCTGCTTGTACGAGTCTTCCTGTATCACCCTCAGTCTGCTTGTACGAGTCTTCCTGTGTCACCCTCAGTCTGCTTGTACGAGTCTTCCTGTGTCACCCTCAGTCTGCTTGTACGAGTCTTCCTGTGTCACTCTCAGTCTGCTTGTACGAGTCTTCCTGTGTCACCCTCAGTCTGCTTGTACGAGTCTTCCTGTGTCACTCTCAGTCTGCTTGTACGAGTCTTCCTGTGTCACTCTCAGTCTGCTTGTACGAGTCGTCCTGTGTCACTCTCAGTCTGCTTGTACGAGTCTTCCTGTTTCACTCTCAGTCTGCTTGTACGAGTCTTCCTGTGTCACTCTGTCTGCTTGTACATGTCTTCCTGTGTCACTCTCAGTCTGCTTGTACGTGTCTTCCTGTGTCACTCTCAGTCTGCTTGTACGAGTCTTCCTGTGTCACTCTCAGTCTGCCTGTACGTGTCTTCCTGTGTCACTCTCAGTCTGCTTGTACGTGTCTTCCTGTGTCACTCTCAGTGTACCAAACATCTTCATCATTTCTCGTATTCATTTGCTCGTATATAAACAATGATTCCAAAGCTTCGTTTGTCCAAGCAAGTTCACGAGTGTCTGGAACGCTACAACTTCATGAGTGTCTGGACCGCTACGAGTATCTGGAACGCTACAAGTTCACGAGTATCTGGAACGCTACAAATATAAAGTTTTCTCATTGTATCTTTTACAATCCGTCTTTAATTTGGAGTTATTTGCACTGTCACGCCAAACGCTCCTCTAAGAGTGAAGTCAGGTGTGTTGATTTATAAGCAATCCCTCTGGTATCTTCCTGGTATCAAATATTGTATATATCTCTCTCCTACGCTCCAGGGAGTACAGCGTGAAGTATTTTAGGTGTTACCTATAATTTACGTGTTTGAATAGATGTAGTCAGTGAAAGTTCTGTATATATTCTCCAGGTCTGTAATTTCACCTGCCATCATAAAAGGATTTTAGTGTGCAATATCCTGGTCTTGACTACACTTGGCTTCAACAGTGTCATCAGTGTCTTGATGTCTCTTGATTTGAAGGTTCGTATTATCCAGCCTATCATCTCTGCAGTTTGAAAACCGACAAGTTGATAAATCAGACACTTATTCAACATTTGGTTATCATTATTCAAGAAAAAAGATATCTAAATATTGAACAAGCGTAGCATTTACTGTTATTACCACTGTTGTGATTCCCTGGACGTAAGATGTCTGGGTCCCCAACATTGTTCGTTTGCTACAGTGGTCACGTTAGTCAGCCTGCGAGGTACAACGGTAGTCATTAAAGTGAACACCAGGAGACCATCTACTCTGTCTTGCTGAACATCAGTCTTCTGCCAGCTAAACTGCCGACCATACTGGTGACAGACTTCCACAGAATGTGACAGCATTATTTCTTCTTATTATTTATTCTTCTACTGAAACTCCTCTTACCAAGGTTGCCAAGTCGTTTAACTTGAGGCGGAAGTAAGATCCTCCAGAGATAGCTTATCTCCAGGTTGTGATACATTCACATTTCGTAACACAGGCAAGATAAAAATACGTGATAATGTCTCTCTAACGCGAAGATGGTGAGAGGAAGACAGGCGAAGAGGAACAGGTGATGGCCAGGAAGCCAAGATAATAGTGACTGGGATAGAGAGAAGAATAGGAAGAAGTGGGGAGGGTCAGGAGGCGAAAGAAGACTTAGAGGAGCATAGAGGAGGAAGATAAGGAAAGAATATTACCACTACTACCACCACTACCGCCACTACCACTATTACTACCACCCCCAGTAACAATGGGAAGCTGCCACAGTCGCAGCAGCAGCAGCAGCAAGAACAGCAGCAGCAGCAGCAGCATCAACATCCAGGTCAAACTGGGCCAACAGCTGCTGACTTCCACAATTACCTCATCTTCGCTGATTACCTTTATAAATATAATGGTTTAAGCAAGAGTAGTTATCACTGTAACTGGGTTACTCTTCTAAATGACTCCAACCACGCAAAATTACCTTAACGTAATTGCTTATTGTGATTATTATGGGAGGAGGCAGGGAAGTGGAGGAGGAAGAGGAGGGGAGGAGGAGGAAGAGGCAGAGAAGGAGGAAGTTAAGTTAGGTTAGGTTAAGTTAGGTTAGGTTAGGTTAGGTTAGGTTAGGTTAGGTTAGGTTAGGCTAGGTTAAGTTAGGTTAGGTTAGGTTAGGTTACGGTGGATTCCTGTATCTGTCAGGTGCATGTTGTTGAGGGTCCCTACATATCAGTGTACACGGTGACTTCGGGAGACCGTCAGGAAGACCTGGACTAGCTGCAAGACTGGTCCCACTAGTCGGTCCTGGGACTCACCCTAGCAATTTTGGTCCAACAAGTTGGTTCGTGGACTTACCCCAACAAAACTGGTCCCACAGGTCGGTCCCAGGACTCATCCCAGCAAGATTGGACCCACAAGTTAATCCCTGGATTCACCCCAGCAAGACTGGTCCCACAAGTTGGCCCCTGGACTCACCCCAGCAAGACTGGTCCCACAAGTTGGTCCCTGGACTCACCCCAGCATGACTGGTCCCACAAGTTGGTCCCTGGAATTACCCCAACAAGACTGATCCCACAAGTTGGTCCCTGGATTCACCCCAGCAAAATTGGTCCCACAAGTCGGTCTTTGGACTCACCGCAACGAGTGGATTTTGAGCATAATTTTATTTACAGGTAAGTGGTAAGCCCGCAAGGGTCATACAGAGCTCAGCAAGTGGAAAGTTGTGGAGCTCTCTCCGGGAAAAGAGCGTAGAGAGCAGTGTTTATGTGTCATAAATACAGTTCATAACTGCTGGTGTGTGCGGAACATACCTCCTAGCAGGGAAGAAGACGAAGAGAGAGATGGAGAAGAAGAAGAAGATGGAGAAGAAGAAGAAGAAGAAGATGAGAAGAAGAAGAAGAAGATGGAGAAGAAGAAGAAGAACAACAACAAGAATAACAAGAAGAACAAGAACGAGGAGTAAGGAAAGAAGGAGGAGGGTAAATAACCCAACATAAACCTATTAAACCCGATTACCCCAGATCTCAGGATGATCACAACAGTTACTGGGAATCTTACTCCTGATTCTCTCCTCACCCGGAAATCAAACCCATGTCCTTTTGGTTGTCAGCCGAACGCTCTAGGCAGCTCTACCACAGGGATGGAAAGCAGCTCATAAAAGCGGAATGAGAACAAGAACCCGGAAGAAGACATCATGACGAACCTGTCACCTGGAAACACACAAACAGACGTCAGCCGAATTAGGAAGTCAGCAAAAATGAATGACGTCAGCAATAACAACATCAGCTGAATGGAGAAGTCGGCAAAAAACAACAAAGGCGTAAAACAAAAGTAATCTCATTTGCTTAACTCAGAGGAGAGGCAGCATGTTGAGACATAGCCATGACATGCCACATATTCCGGGGCATAGACATGACAATAATGATATAGAACGGTGATAATCATGATGATAATGACGATAATGATGACAGTGACTGTCAAGACACACTTATCACACACAAGAGAGTGTCTCACAGTATCTTACACTCCCAGGAGATTTGCAGAGCCTCCAGGACTAGCTCCCAAAGGACTCCTAACACTTCTAGCCTTGTCCTATCCCCTGGGAGACTCTCAGTGCCTCTCTAGAACTTCACACTGTAATTTACTGCGATTGCGGACGAGATTTACAGCAGTGCCGTGGACGGCGGAGATGATTTATGCCCCTGGGGAACTGTTATTGAAATTGTTTTTCTGTTCCTGAGATCGCGGTTCCTGCCAATGATTTGCGAAGAGACAGAAAGAGATACGGAGACACACCTGCTGGAGTGTGTAATGGGAGAATGTTGGAGATATCTTCCCTGAAGGATAGAGACAGGTAGCTGGGTAACGTTTGCAGAGCTACGTCGAGTAATGTGTGACTTCATAAAGCTCTACACAGAGTGAAAGATGACTTCATAAAGCTCTACAGAGAGTGAAAGATGACTTGATAAAGCTTTAAAAAGAGTGAAACATGACTTGATAAAGCTCTACACAGAGTGAAACATAACTTGATAAAGCTCTATACAGAGTGAAACTTCTGGGATTGTTTCCTCTGCTTGTTCGTCTCGAGTAACGAGAGAAGTAAAATAGAGCTGTGGGTATTGCAAGTGGGGTATGGGGATGTTTTCTGGTGGGCATTGCAAGGTGGGTATGGATGTTTTCTGGTGGGCATTGCAAGGTGGGTATGGGGGTGTTTTCTGGTGGGTATTGCAAGGCGGGTATGGGGGTGTTTTCTGGTGGGTATTGCAAGGTGGGTATGGGGGTGTTTTCTGGTTGGGTAGTATGACTGAAATGGGTTCGTTATGTATGTGTTGGAATGGTCTGGTGTGTGTGGGGGGGTGGCAGTGTGTTGGACTGATCCGGTATGTGTGTGGGGCAGTGTGTTTAACCGGTCTGGGGTGTGAGTGGTGGTGTTTGAGATGTCTTGCTTGTGTGTGTGTGTGTGTGTGTGTGAGGACTCACCTATTTGTGGTTGCAGGGACCGAGTCATAGCTCCTGGCTCTTGTGTGTATGTGTATCTCGGGCAGTGTGTTTGACTGGTCGTGTGTGTTGTGTGTGTGTGTGTGTGTGTGTGTGTGTGTGTGTTTGCAGTGTGTTTCAAATGTTTCGTGTGTGTCTGTGTGGGGCAATGTCTGTGTATGGGTGTGTCTTGTGGTTGATTTGTGTGTGTATTGTGTTTATATTATACCATTATGATGTGTATCCATGGCGTGGTTTTGTGTTTGCTGCCCTGGTATGCTTGCCCTTTCAGAGGGAAATTACGAGGGATGTGTGTGTGGGAGATATATTGAAGGTCAGAGTGGGTGTTACCTGTCTGGACAAGGAGGCAGGGAGAGGCAGGGAGAGGCAGGGAGAGGCAGGGAGAGGTAAGGAGAGGTTAGGATAGGGACCCAGGGATGGATGGAGTAGAGGGAGATAGTAAGGCGGGGACAGGGAGGGACAGACCGGGAGAAATAGAGAGGAGAGAGAGAGAAGAGAAGAGAGAGAGAGAGAGGGGAGAGAGAGAGAGAGAGAGAGAGGAGAGAGAGAGAGAGAGAGAGAGAGAGAGAGAGAAAGAGAGAGAGAGAGAGAGGGAGGGAGAGAGAGAGAGAGTTGGAAGACGGTCAAGGTTATATGTAGCTGTGTGTGTGTGTGTTTGTAGTTTCAGGGGTCGAGTCTCAGCTCCTGGCCCTTCCTCTTAACTTATCACTCTTCTGATTCACTCTTAGCCTGGTGGGCAATATCGTATCTGCTCTTAAAACTATGTATGGAGTCTGCCTCCAATATTTCCTCACCAAGATCAGTCCACTTCACGACAACTCTGAGATTGAAGAAATACTTTCTAACATCCCTGTGACTGATCTATAACTTAAACTTCCAGTTATGTCCCCGAGTTACTGTCTCTCGCCTCTCAAAAAGCCTCTTCCTATATACTTTCTGAATTCCCGTGAGTATTTTGTATGCTGTTATCATGTCTCTCCTGGTTCTTCTGTCGTTAGGTTTAATTCTGTTATCCTCTCCTCATAGCTTATACCTCTTAGCTCAGGATACTTGTATACTTCTGCACTCTTACCAGGTGAGGGCTCCACACTGGTGCTGTATACTCCAAGATGGACCTGACCTATGTTGTACAAAAGGCCAGGAATGACTGTGTTGAGATTCCTGAAGGCCGCTGTTAGATTTGCCAGACGATTATAAGCTGCAGAGGTTAATCGACTGTTGCTTGGTCTAGCTCCTGGCCCCGCCATCAGTACGGATGCTATTATTATCTTCCGTACTAATTTTCCACTCTTGCACCTAATCGTACCTACTCCTGAGGCTGTTATCCGTTTTCCCTGTGTCACCTCTTGATTTGATTTATCTGATTTATGCCTGAATGTCTTTTCTCAAACAGTAAGTGTAGCACCCTTGTCTCGTGGGCCCTGCCATACCTACTCTTGAAACTAAGTATAAAATTTGCTTCCGCTGCTGTGTGGAACCAAGGAAGGCGGTGATGCCATTGTTGCCAGCACTCTCAGCATCTTCAACCACAAAAGGTTTCAAATTCTCTTGGAAAGTATTGTACTAACCAGTGGGTTATCTTACCTCAGGCAGCGTCAGAGCCTCGGTTAACCACAACATCGTACTGCCCGCCCATGTTGTCGTACTGCCTGCAGATGTTGTCGTACTGCCTGCCCATGTTGTCGTACTGCCCGCCCATGTTGTCGTACTGCCTGCAGATGTTGTCGTACTGCCTGCCCATGTTGTCGTACTGCCCGCCCATGTTGTCGTACTGCCTGCAGATGTTGTCGTACTGCCTGCCCATGTTGTCGTACTGCCTGCCCAAGTTGTCGTACTGCCTGCAGATGTTGTCGTACTGCCTGCCCATGTTGTCGTACTGCCTGCCCATGTTGCCGTACTGCCTGCCCAAGTTGTCGTACTGCCTGCAGATGTTGTCGTACTGCCTGCCCATGTTGTCGTACTGCCTGCCCATGTTGTCGTACTGCCTGCAGATGTTGTACTGCCTGCCCATGTTGTCGTACTGCCTGCTCATGTTGTCGTACTGCCTGCCCATGTCGTACTCCCTGTCGATATTGACGTATACGTCTACGCAACATAGCACCACTTTTCCTTAATAAAACAGTCAAAATTTCTTGCCACATTCAGCATAATTAACAACACCAGAAAGCCTCGCCCACCATCCAGACACAACACTTAAATCCATGAACATTAATCTTTTTCCAATAAATTACGGCCAGACTCGACCTAAATCGACCACAAACAGATCCGTGTCAAGATACCTGGTATCAGACACTGTCGACCAGTTCCGACGTCTTCCCTCACGGGGCAGATAACGCATGTATCCACAGATATGGTTATATATGTGGCGGAATCTGACGATACCATGAAGGCTGCCCCATAAATCAGGCACCTTTACCTTTGATATACCATTGATGAGTTTCGAGAGTCTTTCTACTTGCAGAGCCCGGTCATGGGCCAGGCTCATCTAGTGGTTCATGGTTTTGGTACTGGAGTTAATGGCACTCGTGATACTGGAGTTAATGACACTCGTGATACTGGAGTTAATGACATTCGTGATACTGGAGTTAATGACACTCGTGATACTGGAGTTAATGGCACTCGTGATACTGGAGGCTAATGGACACTCGTGATATGGAGTTAATGGCACTCGTGATACTGGAGTTAATGGCACTTGTGATATTGGAGTTAATGACACTCGTGATACTGGAGTTAATGGCACTTGTGATACTGGAGTTAATGACACTCGTGATACTGGAGTTAATGGCACTCGTGATACTGGAGTTAATGGCACTCGTGATACTGGAGGTAATGGCACTCGTGATATTGGAGTTAATGGCACTCGTGATACTGGAGTTAATGGCACTCGTGATACTGGAGTTAATGGCACTCGTGATACTGGAGTTAATGGCACTCGTGGTACTGGAGTTAATGGCACTCGTGATACTGGAGTTAATGGCACTCGTGATACTGGAGTTAATGTCACTCGTGATACTGGAGTTAATGGCACTCGTGATACTGGAGTTAATGGCACTCGTGGTACTGGAGTTAATGGCACTCGTGATACTGGAATTAATGGCACTCGTGATACTGGAGTTAATGGCACTCGTGATACTGGAGTTAATGGCACTCGTGATACTGGAGTTAATGACACTCGTGATACTGGAGTTAATGGCACTCGTGATACTGGATTAATGACACTCTGATACTGGAATTAATGGCACTCGTGATACTGGATTAATGACACTCGTGATACTGGAGTTAATGGCACTCGTGGAACTGGAGTAATGGCACTTCGTGATACTGGAGTTAATGGCACTCGTGATACTGGAGTTAATGGCACTCGTGATACTGGATTAATGGCACTCGTGATACTGGAAGTTAATGGCACTCGTGATACTGGAGTTAATGGCACTCGTGATACTGGAATTAATGTCACTCGTGATACTGGAGTTAATGGCACTCGTGGGACTGGAGTTAATGACACTCGTGATACTGGAGTTAATGACACTCGTGATACTGGAGTTAATGGCACTCGTGATACTGGAATTAATGGCACTCGTGATACTGGAATTAATGGCACTCGTGATACTGGAGTTAATGGCACTCGTGATACTGGAATTAATGTCACTCGTGATACTGGAGTTAATGGCACTCGTGTACTGGAAGTTAATGGCACGTGGTACTGGAGTTAATGGCACTCGTGATACTGCAGTTAATGGCACTCGTGATACTGGAGTTAATGGCACTCGTGATACTGGAGTTAATGACACTCGTGATACTGGAGTTAATGGCACTCGTGATACTGGAGTTAATGGCACTCGTCGTACTGGAGTTAATGGCACTCGTGATACTGGAGTTAATGGCACTCGTGAACTGGAGTTAATGGCACTCGTGTACTAGGAGTTAATGGCACTCGTGATACTGGAGTTAATGGCACTCGTGATACTGGAGTTAAAGGCACTCGTGATACTGGAGTTAATGGCACTCGTGATACTGGAGTTAATGACACTCGTGATACTGGAGTTAATGGCACTCGTGATACTGGAGTTAATGGCACTCGTGATACTGGAGTTAATGGCACTCATGATGCTGGAGTTAATGGCACTCGTGATACTGGAGTTAATTGCACTCGTGATACTGGAGTTAATGGCACTCGTGATACTGGAGTTAATGGCACTCGTGATACTGGAGTTAATGGAACTCGTGATACTGGAATTAATGGCACTCGTGGTACTGGAGTTAATGGCACTCGTGATACTGCAGTTAATTGCACTCGTGATACTGGAGTTAATGGCACTCGTGATACTGGAGTTAATGGCACTCGTGGTACTGGAGTTAATGGCACTCGTGATACTGGAGTTAATGGCACTCGTGATACTGGAGTTAATGGCACTCGTGATACTGGAGTTAATGGCACTCGTGATACTGGAATTAATGGCACTCGTGATACTGGAGTTAATGGCACTCGTGATACTGGAGTTAATGGCACTCGTGTGGAATACTGATAATGGAGTTAATGCACTCGTGTAAATAATGGCATTCCTACTGTATTAATGGCATGTACATAAAATCATCTGGTATTTAATGGCTGTGATATTGATAATCACTAATCAGTTAATACTTGTAAAATATTGAAAAGAAATCAACGTGTAATTAATGCACTCATGCTTAAGAATATACATTAATGGACATTGATACTGTTTAATGATCTTTCTGAATAATGACTTTATGAGTTATGACTATGATATATTAATATAGTATATGAATTTGGTGTGAACAGGAAATGTAATCTTCAATGTATACTAATCTAATGCACTCGTGGCTGGAGTACACCGTGATCTAAATCATCGATATGGAGTTAAAAAGAGCATGTGTCTGATAAAAGGACATGTGTCTGATAAAGCATCGTGTCTGGAAAAGGCACTGTGTCTAAACGGACGTGTCTAAAGAATGTACTGTGTCTAAAAGGCGTGTTACCACAATAATTGTTCTAAAAAGACTGATTTTGGGGAAATTTAAACACAAACATTTTGAAAAAATGTACAAAAAAAAGAATAGTTTCCTGAAAAGCTTTCTAAAAAACTCATGTGTCCTATAAAAGACATGTGTCTAAATAGACATGTTTCTAAATAGACATGTGTCTAAGACATGTGTCTAAAAGACATGTGTCTAAATAGACATGTGTCTAAAGAGACATGTCTAAAAAGACATGTGTTTGAAAAGACTGTCTAAAAAGACATGTGTCTGAAAAGACATGTGTCTAAAAAGACATGTGTCTAAAAAGACATGTGTCTAAATAGACATGTGTCTAAAAAGACATGTGTCTAAAAAGACATGTGTCTAAAAAGACATGTGTCTTAAAAAGACATGTGTCTAAATAGACATGTGTCTAAAAATGTGTCTAAAAAGACATGTGTCTAAAAAGACATGTGTCTAAAGAGACATGTCTAAAAAGACATGTGTCTGAAAAGAGGTATTATTGCTATTACTATTATTCATGTTAAGCGCTAAACCCATGTGTGTCACTCAGCGCAAGACGTCGTGGAGGCTCGATCCTCCGTCTACCAAGAGCAAGAGAGACGCGCTCCCTATATGTACTCACCTAGTTGTCCAAACTAGCAGAAGTAACATATAGAACACTGTAGCAACACACTGCTGGTGTTCCCACTGTGTAACTATCATATACAACACTGTAGCAACACACTTCTGGTGTTCCCACTGTGTAACTATCATATACAACACTGTAGCAACACACTTCTGGTGTTCCCACTGTGTAACTATCATATACAACACTGTAGCAAACACATTCTGGTGTTCCATGGAAATAACTATTTATACAACACTGTGCAACAACATTGGTGTTCCCACTGTGTAACTATCATATAAACACTGTGTAGAACACACTTTGGTTTCCACTGTGTAACTATTCATATACACACTGTAGCCAACACATGCTGGTGTTCCCACGTGTGAACTATCTATTACAAACGTAGCAACACACTGCTGGTGTTCCCACTGTGTAACTATCATATACAACACTGTAGTCAACACACTGCTTGTGTTCCAACTGTGTAGCTATCATATACAACACTGTAGCAACACACTTCTGGTGTTCCCACTGTGTAGCTATCATATACAACACTGTAGCAACAATTTACAAAAAGTGAGAGGCTCTTGATCCAGGGAATCAGGTGTGTGTCTCATTCACACATACACCTCTCGCTGTACATATCTTACGATGGACAGCATCATCCCAGGATCGTGGTCACCCCCCGGCCCACCTTCCTCTGAGAGATCAGACTGCCTCAGCACGGGTCCATCACACCAGCTAAGGGTCGGAAGCTGTCAGTAAATCTCCCTATTCACCCTCATTACAGCTGGGTACCGTGACGTTTCATGATGACCTGTAATACAGTGTGTGCCCACTGCTGTACTCTGCACACGAAACACAGTGTAATTACTGAGGATTGGTACCTAGCAAGCACTGCCGATACCTAACAAGTACTGTAACTACTAGCTGACACCTAGCAAGTAGTGTAACTACTGACTGGTTCCTAGCAAGCACTGTAACTACTGGTATCTAGCAAGTACCGTAACTACTGACTGGTACCTAGCAAGTGCTGTAACTACTGACTGGTACCTAGCAAGCACTTTAACTACTGACTGGTACCTAGAAAGCACTGTAACTACTGACTGGTACCTATAATGTGCTGTAACTACTGAATGGTACCTAGCAAGCACAGTAACTACTGACTGGTACCTAGCAAGCACTGTAACTACTGACTGGTACCTAGCAAGCACTATAACTACTGGTATCTAGCAAGTACTGTAACTACTGACTGGTACCTAACAAGTGCTGTAACTACTGACTGGTACCTAGCAATCACTGTAACTACTGACTGGTACCTAGCAATCACTGTAACTACTGACTGGTACCTAGCAATCACTGTAACTACTGACTGGTACCTAGCAAGCACTGTAACTACTGAATGGTACCTAACAAGCACAGTAACTACTGACTGGTACCTAGCAAGCACTGTAACTACTGACTGGTACCTAGAAAGCACTGTAACTACTGACTGGTACCTATAATGTGCTGTAACTACTGAATGGTACCTAGCAAGCACAGTAACTACTGACTGGTACCTAGCAAACACTGTAACTACTGACTGGTACCTAGCAATCACTGTAACTACTGACTGGTACCTAGCAAGCACTGTAACTACTGACTGGTACCTAGCAATCACTGTAACTACTGACTGGTACCTAGCAATCACTGTAACTACTGACTGGTACCTAGCAAGCACTGTAACTACTGACTGGTACCTAGCAATCACTGTAACTACTGACTGGTACCTAGCAAGCACTGTAACCACTGACTGGTACCTAGCAAGTGCTGTAACTACTGACTGGTACCTAGCAAGCACTGTAACTACTGACTGGTACCTAGCAAGCACTGTAACTACTGACTGGTACCTAGCAAGTGCTGAAACCATGCACTAGTACCTAGAGAATATTACAGACCAGGATAGGTACTTTCAAAGCATTGAGTAACTATGTCCTTAAGAAATTTGAAAATGATGGTAAATTTTCATGAATCTGGAGGTGTCTGAGGAGAGTGTTGGAGAGAGGTGTTGGAGGAGGTGAATACTGGAGGTGTTGGAGGAGGTGCTGGTGAGAGTGAGGATGGTACTGGAGAGTGCTGAGGAGTGTTGTAGAGGTACTGGAGGAGGTGCTGAGAGGTGAAGTGCTGGGAGGGGTGTTGGAGGAGTGCTGGAGGAGGTGTAGGAGGAGGTGTTGGAGGAAGTGTTGGATAGGTGCTGAGAGGTGCTAGAGGATGAGGTGATGGAGGAATTGACGAGGTGTTGAAGGAGGTGTTGAGGAGTGTATGAAGGAGGTGTTGAGATGGAGGTGTGGGAGGAGGTGTGGGGAGGTGTTGGAAGGAGGTGTTGGAGGAGGTATGGAGGAGGTGCTGGAGGAGGGTGTGGGAGGAGGTGCTGGGGAGGAGGGGGAGGGGTGCTGGGGAGGAGGTGTAGGAGGAGGGTTGGAGGAGGTGTTGTAGGAGGTACTGGAGGAGGTGCTGGAGGAGGTGTTGGGGAGGAGGTGCTGGGGAGGAGGTGTTGGAGGGGGTGCTGGGGAGGAGGTGTAGGAGGAGGTGTTGGAGGAGTGTTGGAGAAGGTGCTGGAGGAGGTATTAGAGGAGGTGCTGGGGAGGAGATATTGGACGAGGTGCTGGAGGAGGTGTTGGAGGACGTGCTGCAGGAGGCGGTGTTGGAGATGTTGGAGGTTTTGGAGGAGGTGTTGGGAAGGAAGTGTTGGGAAGGAGGTGTTGGAGGAGGAGTTGGAAGTAGTGTTGGAGAAGGTATTGGAGGAGGAGGAGGTGATGGAGGTGGTGAGTGAGGAGGTGGGGAGACCTGGTCGTGGATTGGTACGCGGGGGCGGTGATCCCCGGAATACCCTCCAGGTAGCAGGATGTTGGAGATACGTAGTTGTAGACGTGGTTGTGGTGATATTGGTGGTGGTAATTGTGGTAGTGGGTGGTGGTGATGGTAGTAGTTGTGGTAGTTGTGGTGGTAGAGGTGGTGATAGTGGTAGTGGTGGTGGTTTAGTGGTGGTGGTGGCAGTGGTGGTGGTGGTAGTAGTGGTGGTGGTATTGGTGATGGTAGTGGTGGTGGCGGTGGTGGTGGAAGCGGTGGTAGTGGTGGTAGTGGTGGTAGTGGTGGTAGTGGTGGTGTAGTAGTGGCGGTAGTGGTAGTGGTGGAGGTACTGGTGATAGTGGTCGTGGGTAGTTGTAGTTGTGGTGGTTGGTAGTGGTTGTTAGTGGTAGTGTTGTGGTGGTATGTGTGTGGTGGAGTGGTAGTGTTATGGTGGTAGTGGTGGTTGTGGTAGTGATAGTGGTAGTTTTTTTTGTAGACGAATGGTTCAGAGAACCGACATGTTGATAAATTAGACACATGTGCAACTCTTGGGTATCTTTATTGAGGAAACGTTTCGCCACACAGTGGCTTCATCAGTCCACACGCAGGAGAAACTTGAAGAACAGGAGGAGAATGAGGTAATCAGTCCCTCAACCTTGAGTCGATGTGTTCAGTCCATCAATCTTGATGGACTGTAGGTGGGTGGCGTAAGTGGGTGGCGTAGGTGGGTAGCGTAGGGAGAAATGGGGGATGTGACATAAATGAGAGGAAACGTTGGCCCCTACGCTCACCCTGGCTCACCTATGCTCACTTTGGCTCACTTATTCTCACCCTGGCTCATCTACGCTCGCTTTGGCTCACCTACGCTCACTCTGGCTCACCTACACTCACTTTGGCTCACCTACCCTCACTTTGACTCACCTACGCCTATTTTAGCTCACCTACGCTCACTTTGGCTTACCTATTCTCACTCCGGCTCACCTACGCTCACCCTGGCTCACCTACACTCACTTTGGCTCACCTATTCTCACTCTGGCTCACCTACGCTCACCCTGGCTTACCTAAGCTAACTCTGGCTCATCTACGCTCACTCTGGGTCACCTAAGCTCACTGGCTCACCTGAGCCAATTACCACGACTATATCGTGACCTCCTCTGACCTTTTGGAAGGTCAGAAGTGATATTCACCTGGTACCAGAAAGACTGTGGGCGTGGGTATGGGCGTGGGTGTGGCCGTGGGCGTAAGTATGGGCGTGTGTGTTGCCGTGGGCTTAAGTATGGGCGTGGGGGGTAGCAGTCTTCACGGGTCACTTCGTTCAGTTGCCTTACGATAACTTCCACCTACACCTTCCACCCTCCACACCCCTCCACACCCCTCCACACCCCTCCACACCCTTCCACACCCCTCAACACCCCTCCATCCTCTCCACACCCCTCCCCCTTGATGGCTCTGGCATTTTGCAGAGTGCCATTGTGGCATTTACTTCCCAAAGGGTGCCACACCACTAGCTGAGCCTTTGTGAGAGCTAGGTGCTGGGTGCTAGGTGCTAAGTGCTGGATGCTGGGTGGTAGGTGCTAGGTGTTGGTACTAAGTGTTGAGTGGTAGGTGCTAGGTGATAGGTGCTAAGTGTTGGGTGCTGAAATCTAGGTGCTGGGTGGTGGGTGCTAGGTGTTGAGTGTAACCTAGCCACTGTGGTCTCAGTTAGATGCTAGGTAACATCAGGAGTCTACAGTCTTGAGACCCCTTCTCAGCACCCAGCACCCCAGGTCTCAAGACCTCTCCCCAGCACTCCAAATCTCAAGACCTCTCCCCAGCACCCCAGGTCTCAAGACCTCTCACCCAGCACCCGAGGTTTCAGAACCTCTCCTCCAGCACCCCAGGTGTCATCACCTCTCCTCCAGCACCCCAGGTGTCATCACCTCTCCTCCAGCGCCCCAGGTTTCAGAACCTCTCCTCCAGCACCCGAGGTTTCAGAACCTCTCCTCCAGCGCCCCAGGTGTCATCACCTCTCCTCCAGCGCCCCAGGTTTCAGAACCTCTCCTCCAGCGCCCCAGGTGTCATCACCTCTCCTCCAGCACCCCAGGTGTCATCACCTCTCCTCCAACGCCCCAGGTGTCATCACCTCTCCTCCAGCGCCCCAGGTGTCATCACCTCTCCTCCAGCGCCCCAGGTTTCAGAACCTCTCCTCCAGCGCCCCAGGTGTCATCACCTCTCCTCCAGCGCCCCAGGTTTCAGAACCTCTCCTCCAGCACCCCAGGTGTCATCACCTCTCCTCCAGCACCCCAGGTGTCATCACCTCTCCTCCAGCGCCCCAGGTGTCATCACCTCTCCTCCAGCGCCCCAGCAGCTGACCTTAAAGGCTAGTGAAAGCATTTCTGTGAGAGATAAACAATATCAACTCTGCTGTGTCACCATCTTCGTGCTGTCGTCTCCACGCAGCTGTTATTAATCAATATCACAACTCATACCGTCATTATCATACATAATACCAGTCTATTACTGAGACATTTACAAGTAAGATTTGTGACAAGAACAACAATGACAGCTACAACCCAGCAAATACAATCAGGATGCAGTCATGTGCACACAATTATCACCTTTATGGCCTCAGAAACACTCACACGTGTCTGGGATTGTAGGTGATTATAATTAATGACTGGTGACCTCGTTACAACACCTGTTAATGAGTTATTTGCTGGTTATGAGGAAGGTGGTAGCACCTGGGGGGAGCCCTTGACTCGAACCTATTGTCTGAAGAGTTGTCTGAAACACCAGAGGCAAACAACACTCAGGTGACCTGACACAACACTCAGGTGACCTGACACAACACTCAGGTGACCTGACATAACACTCAGGTGACCTGACACAACACTCAGGTGACCTAACACAACACTCAGGTGACCTGACACAACACTCCGGTGACCTGACACAACACTCAGGTGACCTGACACAACACTCAGGTGATCTAACACAACACTCAGCTGACCTGACATAACACTCAGTTGACCTGACATAACACTCAGGTGACCTGACACAACACTCAGGTGACCTGGCACAACACTCAGTTGACCTGACATAACACTCAGGTGACCTGACACAACACTCAGGTGACCGGGCACAACACTCAGTTGACCTGACAAAAAACTCAGTTAAACCTGACAAAAAACATTCAGGTGACCTGACACAAAAAATCAGGGGGACCTGGCACAAAAATTCAGGTGACCTGACACAACATAGGTGACCTAACACAAAAACTCGGTTTGACCTGACACAAAAATCGGGGTGACCTAACAAAAACCTCAGGTGACCTGACAAAACCCAACTCAGGTGCCCTGACACCAAACTCGGGGGTGACCTGACTTTAAACCTCACCCGGATGACTAAACTCAGGTGACCTGACAAAAACCCTTCAGGTGACCTGACACAACACTCAGGTGCCCTAAAAACCACTCAGGTGACCAAAACAAAAAATGGGTTTGACCTGACACAACACTCAGATGACCTGACAAAACCCATTAGGTGACCTGACAAAAACCCACTCGGGCTGCCCCGGGGACATAAAAACTCAGGTGCCTGAACAACACTCGGGGGAACCGGGCCCAAAAACACTCAGGTGCCTGAAAAAAACACTCAGGTGCCCTGACACAAAAATCAGGTGCCCGGGACACAACCTCGGGGGGCCCTGACACAAAACTCGGGGGGGGCCCTGACACAACATCGGTCCTCCCCACAACATTTAGGGCCCCTCACATGACGCAACGGGAAATCATTTCCTCATTTGGGAAACCCTGTGTTTTAGTAGACAGATGAAAGTCTTAATGCCCCTGTGTAGTAGACAGGTGACAGTCTTAATGACCCTCGTGTAGTAGACAGATGATAGTCTTAATGACCCTCGTGTAGTAGACAGGTGACAGTCTTAATGACCCTCGTGTAGTAGACAGGTGACAGTCTTAATGACCCTCGTGTAGTAGACAGGTGACAGTCTTAATGACCCTCGTGTAGTAGACAGGTGACAGTTTTAAATGCCCCTGTGTAGAAAGAAAGGTGACGGGTCTTAATGACCCTCGTTTTAGTAGACAGGTGACTTTAAGGGAACCCTGGTAGTGAAAGGGGACAATTTTAATAACCCTCGTGTAGTAGACAGGTGACATTTCTTAAGGGGCCTCGTTTTAGTGAACAGGGGGGACAGTTTTAAGGGACCCTGGTGTATTTGGGCAGTAGTCCCCCCCGAAGATAAACAACCTTGGGGGGTTCAGACTATGTTAAATCAAGTTAGTTATGTTATTTTTAACACGGTTAAAGAGGTGATTGTAACCCTTTACCGGGTGGTTTTAAAATAATGTTATTGTGACAACTGAGTGTTTTCGTCTGGCATGATGCTGCCGAAAAATCGAGTAATTTTTTTTCTTGAAAGGGACACATGGGTGACCCTGTGGAAGGTACACATGGGCCCTCATTTGGGAGGGGAAAATGTGTACATGTTGGAGGGGAAATTTATGTGTACATGTTGTACAAATGTGTGCTTTCGTGTTTATGTAGGGTACATGTGAAAATGTTCTTTTTAGGGGGATGGAAATCAAGTTCTTTCGTGTTTTTAAAGACGGGAAAAAATGGGACTTTGTGACCCCGTAAAGGTAATTTGAGAGGGGGGAAGGAGAGAGAGAGGGAAAAAAAGGGGGGGAAAGGGAGGAGGGGAGGAAGGGGGGAGGGAAGGAGGAGGGGAGGAAAGGGGGGGGGGAGGGAAGGAGGGGAGAGAGAGGAAGGGGGGGAGGGAAAAGAGGGGAGGAGGAAGGGAGGGAGAGAAAGAGGAAGAGAGGGGAAAGGGGGGGAGGGAAAAGGGGAGAGAGAGGAAGGGAGGGAGGGAAAGGGGAAAAGGGAGGAAGGGGAGGGAGGGGAAAGGGGAGAGAGGGGGAAGGGAGGGAGGGGAAAGGGGAGAGCGGGGAAAGGGGGGGGAGGGGGAAAGAGAGAGAGAGGAAGGGAAGGGGGAAATGGAGAGAGAGGGAAAGGGGGGGAGGGAAGGAGGGGGGAGAGGAAGGGAGGGAAAGGGGAAAGGGGAGAGAGGGGGAAGGGGAGGGGAAAGGGGAAAGGGGAAAAGGGGAGGAAGGGGGGGAGGGAAGGAGAGAGAGGGGAAGGAAGGGAGGGGAAAGGGGAAAAGAGAGGAAGGGAGGGAGGGGAATGAGAGAGGGGAGGAAGGGAGGGAGGGAAGGGGAGAGAGAGGAAGGAAGGGGGGGAAAGGGGAAAAGGAGAGGAAGGGAGGGGAGAAGAAAAAGAGAGAGGAAGGGAGGGATGAAAGGGGGAAGAGAGGGGGGGGAGGAAAAGGGGAAAGAAGGGGAAAGGGGGGGAGGGAAGGGAGAGGAGGGAAGGGAGGGAGGGGGAAAGGGGGAGAGAGGAAGGGAAGGGAGGGGGAAGGAGAGGGGAAAAGGAAGGGGGGAGGGAAAGGGGAGAGGAGGAAGGGAGGGAAAGGGGAAAGGGGAGAGAGAGGAAAGGGGGGGAGGGAAGGGAGAAGAGAGGAAGGGGGGGAGGGAAAGAGGGGAGAGAGGAAAAAGGGAGGGAGGGAAGGGGAGAGAGAGGAAGGGGGGAGGGGGAAAGGAAAAGAGAGAGGGAAGGGAAGGGAAAGGGGAAAGGGAGAGAGAGGAAGGGAGGGAGGGAAAGTGAAAAGAGAGGAAGGGAGGGAGGGGGAAGGAGAGAGAGCGGAAGGGAGGGAGGGAAGGAGGGGAGAGAGGAAAGGGGGGGAGGGAAGGGTTTAGAGAGAGGGGGGGAGGGGGGGGAAAGGGGAGAGAAGGGAAGGGGGGGAGGGAAAGGGAAGGGGGGAGAAGAGGAAGGGGGGGGGGAAGGGAGAGAGAGAGGGAAGGGAGGGAGGGAATGAGGAGAGAGGAAGGGAGGGAGGGAAAAAGGGGAGGAGGGGAAAGGGGGGAGGGAAGGAGAGGAGAGGAAGGGAGGGAGGGAAGGAGAGAGAGAGGAAGGGAGGGAAAGGGGAAAGGGAGAGAGGGGGAAGGTGGGAGGGAAGGAGAGAGAGAGGAAGGAAAGGGGGGGAAGGAGAGGGGAGCGGAAGGGGGGGGAGGGAATGAGAGAGAGAGGAAGGGAGGGAGGGAAGGGAGGAGAGAGGAAGGGGGGGGAGGGAAGGAGAGGAGAGGAAGGGAGGGAGGGAATGAGGGGAGAGAGGAAGGGAGGAGGGAAGGAAGAGAGAGAGGAAGGGAGGGAGGGAAAAAGGGGAGGGGAAAAGGAAGGGGGGGAGGGAAGGGAAAAGAGAGAGGAAGGGGGGGAAGGGGAGGAGGGGGAAGGGGGGAGGGGGAAAGGAAAAGAGAGGGAAAGGGGGGGAGGGGAAAGGGGAGAGAGAGGGGAAGGGGGGGGAGGGAAAAGGGGAGAGAGAGGGGAAGGGGGGGAGGGAAGGAGAGAGAGAGGAAGGGAGGGAGGGAAGGGAGAGAGAGGAAGGGAGGGAGAGAATGAGAGGGGAGAGGAAGGGAGGGAGGGAAAGGGAAAAGAGAGAGGAAGGGGGAGTGAAGGAGAGGGGAAGGGGAAAGGGGGGAGGGAAGGAGAGAAGAGGAAGGGGAGGGGGGGAAGGAGAGAGAGGGGGAAGGGAGGGAAGGAGAGAGAGAAAGGGAAGGGGGGGGAGGGAATGAGAGAGGGGAGGAAGGGGGGGAGGGGAAAGGGGGAAAAGCGGAAGGGAGGGAGGGAAGGAGAGAGAGAGGAAGGGAGGGAGGGAATGGGGAGAGAAAAGGGAAGGGGGGGAGGGGAAGGGGAGAGAGAGGAAGGGGGGGAGGGAAGGAAAAAGGGGGAGAGGAAGGGAAGGGGGGAAGGGAGAGAGAGGGGGAAGGGAGGGGAGTGAAGGAAAAGAGAGGGAAGGGAGGGAGGGAAGGAAAGAGAGAAAGGAAAAGGGGGGGAGTGGGAAAGGGGTGAGAGGGAAGGGAAAAAAAAAAAGGGGGGGAGGGAAAAAAAAAAAAAAAAAAAAAAAAAAAAAAAATGCAAAAAAAACGGAAAAAAAAAAAAAGGGGAAAAATAAAGAAAAAAAGGGAGGGGGAAAGGGGAGAGAGAGGAAAAAAACTAGCGGGGTAAAAAGGGGGGGAGGGAAAAAAAAAAAGGAAAAAAAGGGAAAAAATAAAAAAAAAAAAAAAAAATAAAAAAAAAAAAAGGGGGGAAAAAAAAAAAAAAAAAGGGGGGGAAGGGGAGAGGGAAGGGGGGGGAGGGAAGGAGAGAGAGAGGAAAAGGGGGGGAGGGAAAGGGGAAAAGAGCGGAAAGGGGGGGGAAGGGGGAAAGGGGAGAGAGAGGAAGGGGGGGGAGGGAAGGGAGAGAGAGGAAGGGGGGAGGGAAGGAGAGGGGAGGGGAAAAGGGGGGGAGGGAAGGGGGGGAGAGAGGAAGGGAGGGAGGGAAGGAGAGAAGAGAGGAAGGGAGGGGAAAGGGGAGAGAGAGGAAAGGGGGGAGGGAAAGAGAGAGGGGGAAGGGAGGGAGGGAAGGAGAGAGAGCGGAAGGGGGGGAGGGAAGGAGGAGGAGGGGGGGAGGGGGGAAAAAATGGAGGGGAAAGGGGGGAAAGGGGAAAAGGGGGGGGGGAAGGGGGGAGGGAAGGAGGGGAGAGAGGGAAGGGGGGGAGGGAAGGAAGAGAGAGGGAAGGGGGGGGGGGGAAAGGGGAGAGAGAGGAAGGGAGGGAGGGGAAAGGGGAGAGGGAGGAAGGGGGGGGAAAGGAGAGAGAGGGAAGGGGGGGAGGGAAAAGAGAGAGAGAGGAAGGGAGGGGGGGGAAGGGGGAGAGAGCGGAGGGGGAAAGGGGGGAAGGGAGGAGAGAGGAAGGGGGGAGGGGGGGGAAGGGAGAGAGCGGGGGGGGAGGGGGAAAGGGGGGGGAAAGGGGGGGAAGGGGAAAAGAGAGGAAGGGAAAGGGGGGGAAGGAAAAAGAGAGGAAGGGGAGGGGGAAGGGAAGGGGGGAGAGAGGAAGGGGAGGAAGGGGAGAGAGGGAAGGGAGGGAGGGGAAAGAGAGAAGAGGAAGGGAAAGGGGGGGAAGGAGAGAAGGGGGGGGGAGGGGGGGGGAGGGAGAGGGAAAGGGGGGGAGGGGGGGAAAGGGGGAAGGGGGGGAGGGAAGGAGAGGAGAGGAAGGGGGGGAGGGGGAAAGGGGAGAGAGAGGAAGGGGGGGAAAAGGGAAAAGGGGGGGAAGGGGGGGAGGGGAGGAGAGGAAAAGGGGGGGAGGGAATGGAGAAAAGAGGAAAAGGGGGGGAGGGAAGGGGAGAGAGAGAAAGGGAGGGAGGGAAGGAAGAGAGGAGAGGAAAAGGGGGGGGGGGAAGGAGAGAGAGAGGAAGGGAGGGAGGGAAAGGAGAGAGAGAGGAAGGGAGGGAGGGGGAAGAGAGGGGGAAGGGGGAGGGGAAGGGAGGAGGGAAAGGGGGGGAGGGGGAGAGGAAGGGAAAGGGGGGGGGAAGGAAAAGGGGAGAGGAAGGGGGGGGGAGGGAAGGAAGAGAGAGGGAAGGGAAGGAGGGAAGGGGAGGAGAGGGGGGGAGGGGGGAAAGGAAAGGGGAAAGGGGGGGAGGGGGGAGGGGGAAAGGAGGGGGGGGGGAAGGAGGAGGAGGAAGGGAGGAGGGAAGGATGAGAGAGAGGAAGGGAGGGAGGGAATGAGAGAGAGAGGAAGGGAGGGGGGGGAAGGAGAGAGAGAGGAAGGGGGGGAGGGAAGGGGGGAGAGAAAAGGGAAAAGGGGGGGAAGGGGGAAAGGGGGAGAGAAAAAGGAAAGGGGGGAGGGAAGGGGAGAAAAGAGGAAGGGAGGGGGGAAGGGGAGAGAGGAAGGGGGGGGAGGGGGAAAAGGAGAGAGGAAGGGGGGGGGGGAAGGGGGAGAGAGAGGAAAGGGGGGGGAGGGAAGGGGGAGAGAGAGGAAGGGAGGGAGGGAAGGAGAGAGAGAGGAAGGGAGGGGGGGAAGGGAGAGGAGAGGAAGGGGAGGGGGGGGAAAGGGGAAAAGAGGAAGGGGGGAGGGGAAGGGGAGAGAGAGGAAGGGAGGGGGAGGGGGAGAGAGAAGGAAGGGAGGGGGGGAAAAGGAGAGGAGGGGAAGGGGGGGAGGGGAAGGAGAGAGAGAGGGGAAAGGGGGGGGGGGGGGGAAAGGAAAAGGGGGGCGGAAAGGGAGGGAAAGGGGGGAAGGGGGGGGAGAGAAGGAAGGGAGGGGGGGAAAAGGAAAAGAGGAGGAAAGGGGGGGAAAGGGGAAAGGGGAGAGAGGGAAGGGGGAGGGAGGGAAGGAGAGAAAAGGGGAAGGGGGGAAAGGGGAAAGGGGAAGAGGGAAAAAAGGAGGGGGGGGGAGGAAGGAAGGGGGGGAGGGGAGGGAGGGAAAGGGGGGAAGGAAAGGGGGAAAAGAGAGGGGAAGGGGGGGAAAAGGGGAAAGGGGAGAGAGAGGAAAGGGGGGGAGGGAAGGGGGAGAGGGGGGAGGGAGGGAAAGGGGAGAGAGAGGAAGGGAAAGGGGGGGAAGGGGAGAGAGGGAAGGGGGGGGGGAAGGAGGGGGGAGAGGAAGGGAGGGAGGGGAAGGGAGAGAGAGAGGAAGGGAGGGAGGGAAGGAAGGGGAGAGGGAAGGGAGGGGGGGAAGGAGGAGAGAGAGGAAGGGGGGGGAAAAGGGGAAGGGGAGAGAGGGAAGGGAGGGAAAGGGGAAAGGGAGAGGGGAGGAAGGGAGGGAGGGGAATGAGAGAGAGAGGAAGGGGGGGGGGAAAGGGAGAGGAGGGGGGGAGAAAAAGGGAAAAGGGGGGGGGGAGGAAGGAGAGGGGGGGGGGAGGGAGGGAAGGGGGGAAGGGGAAAAAAAAGGGGAGGGAAGGGGAAAGGGGGGAAAAAAAGAAGAAGGAAAAAGGGGGGGAGAGGAAGAGAGGAAGGAAGGGGGGAGTGAAGGAGGGGAGGAGGAAGGGGGGGGGGGAAGAGAGAAGGAGGAAGGGGGGGAGGGGGAAAGGGGGAGAGAGGAAGGGGGGGAGGGAAGGAGAGAGGGGAAAGGGAGGGAAGAAAGAAGAGAGGAGAGGAAGGGAGGGAGGGAAGGAGAGAGGGAGGGGGAGGGGGGTGAAGGGGGAAGAAGGGGGGAAGGGAGGGAGGGAAGGAGAGGGGAGAGGAAGGGGGGGGAGGGGGAAAGGGGAGAGAGGGAAGGGAGGGGGGGAAAGGGAGAGGGGAGGAAAAGGGGGGGAGAGAATTTAGAGAGAGAGGAAAGGGGGGGAGGGAAGGATGGAGAGAGGAAAAAGGGGGGGGGGGGAAGGAGGAGAGAGGAAGGGGGGGGGAGGGGAAAGAGGAGAGAGGAAGGGGGGGAAAGGAGAGAGAGAGGAAGGGAAGGGGGGGAATGAGAGAGAGAGGAAGGGAGGGAAGGAGGGGAGGGGGGAAGGGGGAGAGGGAGGGAAAGGGGGAAAGGGGGAAAGGGGAAAGGGAAAAAGGGAGTGTACCCTTTTTGGAAAACAGAAATATAAATAATGGAAAATTGGAGAACTTGTAAATGTAAGTGAGAGAAGGGGCACATGTAAAGCCCTTTATTTTAGTCGACACGACCCGGTAGACAACATCATATTGTAGTCGACAAGACCGGTGAAACATCATATTGTTTGTCGAACGACCCGGTAGAAAAACACCCATATTGTTGTCGACACGAAAAATTTGGGTTTACAAAAACCCATATTGTTGTCGACACGGGCCCCGGGTTTACAAACCCCATATTGTAGTCGACACGACCCTTTTGGGGGACAAAACCCCTATTGTATTCGACAGGACTTGGTGGACAAAACCCATATTGTTGTCGACAAAGACCTGGTAGACAACACCCATATTGTAGTCGACACGACCTGGTAGACAACACCCATATTGTAGTCGACACGACCTGGTAGACAACACCCATATTGTAGTCGACACGACCTGGTAGACAACACCCATATTGTAGTCGACACGACCTGGTAGACAACACCCATATTGTAGTCGACACGACCTGGTAGCCCAACAACCCATATTTTTGTCGACACGACTTGGTAGACAACACCCATATTGTAGTCGACACGACTTGGTAGACAAAAACCATATTGTAGTCGACACGACTGGTAGACAACCCCCATATTGTAGTCGACACGACCTGGTAGACAACACCCATATTGTAGTCGACAAGACTGGTAGACAAACCCATATTGTAGTCGACACGACCTGGTAGACAACACCCATATTGTAGTCGACACGACCTGGTAGACAACACCCATATTGTAGTCGACACGACCTGGTAGACAACACCCATATTGTAGTCGACACGACCTGGTAGACAACACCCATATTGTAGTCGACACTACCTGGCAGGCAACACCCATATTGTGTCGCCCACGACCTGGTTGACAACACCCTATTGTAGTCGACACGACCTGGTTTTGACAAAAACCCATATTGTAAGTCGACACGACCTGGTTGACAACACCATATTGTAGTCGACACGACTGGTTGCAAACACCCATATTGTAGTCGACACGCCCTGGTAGACAACACCAATATTGTAGTCGACACGACCGGTTGACAACACCCATATTGTAGTCGACACGACCGGTAGACAAACCCATATTGTAGTCGACACGCCCTGGTAGACAACACCCATATTGTAGTCGCACGACCTGGTTGACAACACCCATATTGTAGTCGACACGACCGGTTGAAAAACACCCATATTGTATTTCGACACGAATTGGTAGACAACACCCATATTGTAGTCGACACGACCGGGTTGACAACACCCACATTGTAGTCGACACGACTGGTAGACAAACCCCCATATTGTAGTCGACACGACCCGGTTGACAACACCCATATTGTAGTCGACACGACCTGGTTGACAACACCCATATTGTAGTCGACACGACCCGGTTGACAACACCCATATTGTAGTCGACACGACTTGGTGGACAACCCCCATATTTTTAGTCGACACGATTGGTGGACAACACCCATATTGTAGTCGACACGACCTGGTAGAACAACACCCATATTGTAGTAACACGACCTGGTAGACAACACCATATTGTAGTCGACACGACCTGGTAGACAACACCCATATTGTAGTCGACACGACCTGGTAGACAACACCCATATTGTAGTCGACACGACCTGGTAGACAAACCCATATTGTAGTCGACACGACCTGGTAGACAAAAACCCCATATTGTAGTCGACACGACTTGGTAGAAAACCCCCCATATTGTAGTCGACACGACTTGGTGGGACAACACCCATATTGTAGTCGACACGACCTGGTAGACAACACCATATTGTAGTCGACACGACCGGGTAGACAACACCCATTTGTAGTCGACACGACCTGGTAGACAACACCCATATTGTAGTCGACACGACCTGGTAGACAACACCCATATTGTAGTCGACACGACCTGGTAGACAACACCCATATTGTAGTCGACACGACCTGGTAAAAACACACCATATTTTTAGTCGACACGACCTGGTAGACAACACCCATATTGTAGTCGACCCCGACCTGGTAGACAACACCCATATTGTAGTCGACACTACCTGGTAGACAACACCCATATTGTAGTCGCCCACGACCTGGTAGACAAAAACCATATTGTGCGACACGACATGGTAGACAAACACCATATTGTAGTCGAACCGCCCTGGTAGAAAACCCACCCATATTGTAGTCGACACGATCGGGTAGACAACACCATATTGTTAGTCGAAAACGATTGGGGTGACAACACTCATTGTAGTCGGTCAGACCTGGTAGACAACACTCATATTGTAGTCGCACAAACCTGGTAGACAACACCATATTGTAGTCGACACGACCTGGTAGAAAACACCCATATTGTAGTCGACAGACCTGGTAGGACAACACCCATATTGTAGTCGACACGACCTGGGTAGACAAACACCATATTGAGTCGACACGACTGGTAGACAACACCCTTTATTGTAGTCGACACGACCGGTTGAACACCCATATTGTAGTCGACACACCGGGTGGGACAACACCATATTGTGGGTCGACACGACATGGTAGACAACACCCATAATTGTAGTCGACACGACCTGGTAGACAACACCCAAAATTGTAGTCGAACGACTTGGTAGACAAACACCATATTGTATTCGACACGACTTGGTAGAAACACCCATATTGTAGTTCGACACGACCTGGTGGGCAACACCATATTGTGGGTCGCCCGACCTGGTAGACAACACCATATTGTAGTCGACACGACCTGGTAGCAACACCCATATTGTAGTTCGACACAAACTGGTAGACAACACCATATTGTAGTCGACAGGGACATGGTTTAGACAACACAATATTGTAGTTACACGTCCTGGTAGACAAACAATATTGTAGGTCGACAGACCTGGTAGAAAAAACACCATATTGTAGTCGACACGACCTGTAGACAACACCATATTGTAGTCGACACGACCGGGTAGAAAAACACCATATTGTAGTCGCACGACCGGGTAGGACAAACCCAATTGTAGTCGACAACGAATTGGTAGACAACACATATTGTAGTCGACACGACTGGTAGACAACACTCATATTTTTGTCGAAGACCTGGTAGACAACACCATATTGTAGTCGACACGGCCTGGTAGACTACATCCATATTGTAGATCGACACGATGGTAGCAAAAACACATATTGTAGTCGAACGACTGGTAGAAACCCCCATATTGTAGTCGAACGACCTGGTAGAACACCATATTGTAGTGGAAAACGACATGGTAGAAAACACCAATTTGTAGTCGACACGCCCTGGTAGAAACACTCATATTGTAGTCGACACGCCCTTTGGTAGACAACTCCAATATTGTAGTTCGACACGATCTGGTAGCAACACCCATATGTAGTCGACACGATGGTAGACAAACTATATTAGTCGAACGACCTGGTAGCAACACTCATATTGTATTTCGACACGATGGTAGCAACACCATATTGTAGTCGAACACGACCTGGTAGACAACACCCATATTGTAGTCGCACGAAACTGGTAGCAACACTCATTTGTAGTCGGACACGACTGGTGAAAACCCCCTTTATTGTTGTCGACACGACCTGGTAGACAACACTCATATTGTAGTCGACACGACCTGGTAGACAACACTCATATTGTAGTCGACACGACCTGGTAGACAACACCCATATTGAGTCAGTATAGCAGGGAAATGTTGAGGAATGCTACAGACGGATGGAAACTAGATAACTCTAGGCATACACTAGATAGCTGTAGGCATGTACTAGATAGCTGTAGGTATACACTAGATAGCTGTAAGCATGTACTAGATAGCTGTAGGCATACACTAGATAGCTGTAGGCATGTATTAGATAGCTGTAGGCATACACTAGATAGCTGTAGGCATGTACTAGATAGCTGAACATTAAAATGGTATAAAATACCGACAGATTGTTAGGTAAGACACATATGCAACAGTTAGGTATCTTTATTTCGAAACGTTTGGTACAGACCATCAACTTCGACCTCTATAGTGGAACGGCTGGGTTTGAGGGGCCCTGCCTCCAAAAAACCTAGGGTTCACCTCTGGCACTATATTTAAGGCTCCATCCTGTCACTTCAACTTCTATTGTTTCGACAAGGGACAATGCTCTTTCCAGACTGAGGGATGCCCACCTCAAACTTTAAGGGTGATGGACTGATTACATCGTCTTCAAGTATCTTCTGCTTCTATCAACTTGTTTGTACTCGACTGAAGAAGCCTACTGTGTAGGCGAAACGTTTCGAAATAAAGATACCTAACTGTTGCATATGTGTCTTACCTAACACTAGATAGCTGTAGGCATACACTAGATAGCTGTAGGCATGTACTAGATAGTTGTAGATATACACTAGATAGCTGTAGGCATGTACTAGATAGCTGTAGGCATGTACTAGATAGCTGTAGGCATACACTAGATAGCTGTAGGCATGTACTAGATAGCTGTAGGCATACACTAGATAGCTGTAGGCATGTACTAGATAGCTGTAGGCAACACTAGATAGCTTAGGCAGTAAAGTACTAGATAGCTGTAGGCATGCACTAGATAGCTGTAGGCATGTACTAGATAGCTGTAGGCGTGTACTAGATAGCTGTAGGCATTTACTAGATAGCTGTAGGCATACACTAGATAGCTGTAGGCATGTACTAGATAGCTGTAGGTATACACTAGATAGCTGTAGGCATGTACTAGATAGCTGTAGGTATACACTAGATAGCTGTAGGCATGTACTAGATAGCTGTAGGTATACTCTAGACAGCTGTAGGCATGTACTAGATAGCTGTAGGCATACACTAGATAGCTGTAGGCATGTACTAGATAGCTGTAGGCATGCACTAGATAGCTGTAGGCATGTACTAGATAGCTGAAGGCATACACTAGATAGCTGTTGGCATGTACTAGATAGCTGTAGGCGTGTACTAGATAGCTGTAGGCATGTACTAGATAGCTGTAGGCATACACTAGATAGCTGTAGGCATGTACTAGATAGCTGTAGGTATACACTAGATAGCTGTAGGCATGTACTAGATAGCTGTAGGTATACACTAGATAGCTGTAGGCATGTACTAGATAGCTGTAGGTATACACTAGATAGCTGTAGGCATGTACTAGATAGCTGTAGGAATACACTGGATAGCTGTAGGCATGTACTAGATAGCTGTAGGCATGTACTAGATAGCTGTAGGAATACACTGGATAGCTGTAGGCATGTACTAGATAGCTGTAGGCATGTGCTAGATAGCTGTAGGCATGTACTAGATAGCTGTAGGTATACACTAGATAGCTGTAGGCATGTACTAAATAGCTGTAGGCATGTACTATATAGCTGTAGGCATGTACTAGATAGCTGTATGTATTCACTAGATAGCTGTAGGCGTGTACTAGATAGCTGTAGGTATACACTAGATAGCTGTAGGCATACACTAGATAGCTGTAGGCATGTACTAGATAGCTGTAGGCATACACTAGATAGCTGTAGGCATGTACTAGATAGCTGTGGGCATACATTAGATAGCTGTATGCGTGTACTAGATAGCTGTAGGTATACACTAGATAGCTGTAGGCATGTACTAGATAGCTGTAGATATGTACTAGATAGCTGTAGGCATACACTAGATAGCTGTAGGCATACACTAGATAGCTGTAGGCATATACTACATAGCTGTAGGCGTGTACTAGATAGCTGTAGACATGTACTAGATAGCTGTAGGCATACACTAGATAGCTGTAGGCATGTACTAGATAGCTGTAGGTATACACTAGATAGCTGTAGGCATGCACTAAATAGCTGTAGGTATACACTAGATAGCTGTAGGCATGTACTAGATAGCTGTAGGCATGTACTAGATAGCTGTAGGCATGTACTAGATAGCTGTAGGTATACACTAGATAGCTGTAGGTATGTACTAGATAGCTGTAGGCATACATTAGATAGCTGTAGGCGTGTACTAGATAGCTGTAGGTATACACTAGATAGCTGCAGGCATGTACTAGATAGCTGTAGACATGTACTAGATAGCTGTAGGCATACACTAGATAGCTGTAGGCGTGTAATAGATAGTTGTAGGCATACACTAGATAGCTGTAGGCGTGTACTAGATAGCTGTGGGTTTATACAACTAGATAGCTGTAGGGATGTACTAGATAGCTGTAGACATGTACTAGATAGCTGTAGGCATACACTAGATAGCTGTAGGTGTGTACTAGATAGCTGTAGGTATACACTAGATAGCTGTAGGCATACACTAGATAGCTGTAGGCATGTAATAGATAGCTGTAGGTATACACTAGATAGCTGTAGACATGTACTAGATAGCTGTAGGCATACACTAGATAGCTGTAGGCATGTACTAGATAGCTGTAGACATGTACTAGATAGCTGTAGGCATACACTAGATAGCTGTAGGCATGTACTAGATAGCCGTAGGCGTGTACTAGATAGCTGTAGACATGTACTAGATAGCTGTAGGCATACACTAGATAGCTGTAGGCATGTATAGATAGCGTAGGTATACACTAGATAGCTGTAGAGGAAATTAGATAGCTGTAGGTATACATTTGATAGCTGTAGGCATGTACTAGATAGCTGTAGGTATACACTAGATAGCTGTAGGCATGCACTAAATAGCTGTAGGTATACACTAGATAGCTGTAGGCATGTACTAAATAGCTGTAGGCATGTACTAGATAGCTGTAGGCATGTACTAGATAGCTGTAGGTATACACTAGATAGCTGTAGGCATGTACTAGATAGCTGTAGGTATACACTAGATAGCTGTAGGCATGTACTAGATAGCTGTAGGCATGTACTAAATAGCTGTAGGTATACACTAGATAGCTGTAGGCATGTACTAGATAGCTGTAGGTATACACTAGATAGCTGTAGGTATACACTAGATAGCTGTAGGCATGTACTAGATAGCTGTAGACATGTACTAGATGACTGTAGACATGCACAGACTAGCCAGAGTGACCCAAGACTTTATAAACACTGCCTTGGACCTACATCCACCAGGACCACGGCTCGAATCCCAGTCCAAACTTCCGTTCATTTACTGCTGAGAACTTAAATGAGAACAAACGTGAGAAAAACAAAGTTTTTAAATGATAGAGAACAGGTTAGATAGAAACCACACTAAAACAAATGGTAAACAACGAAATAATAAGATAAACAATGGTTTCGTATCGAGAAGAAATTCGATTTGCACTGAAACCAGATTTCGGGAATGAGTAGGATAAGGATAATGCAGCTAGCAGAAAGGCAGGGGCCAGGAGCTGTGAATCAACCCCTGCAGCTACGTACAGCTGTGTACAAAGGGGCAGTGTCAGTGTGGCTGGTTTAATCTGACAAACAACGCCAAACAAGTGGTTAAGGCGATTTAATGTTCTTAACCTTGGTTAGTCTATATATGTGCCCCATCCCGCCCACGCCTCGCCCACGCCCCGCCCACGTCCAGCGCTCCTTTCCTGGCTAGGAAGCTTCATCCACACGCCCACATACCTGCCCACACCTGCCCGCACCCACACCTGCTCGCCACGTTCCATGTATATTCACAGAAGTTTTGGAAATACACGCCCATATTCTCCCCTACACACACGCCCACTCCCCACACTATTCCCTGTACATACACCCACACTCTTCCTGTGCACACGATCACGCCCACATTCCCCCTATACACACGCCCACTCCTACATTCTTCCCTATACATACGCCAAATCCCCACACTATTCCCTTGACCCCACACAGAACACACACATATACAACCACCAAAACACACACACACCGTACACACATACACACATACACACACAAACACACACACAACACACACAAAAACCAAAACACACACAAAACCACACCACACACAACACCACACACACACACAACACCCACACATAAAACACACACACACAACACACAAACCCACAACACCACACACACACACCACACACAACACCACACACACACACACACACACACTACAGCAGAAATTATCCAACACATTTTCCAAATCACCCAAAATTTCGCATTAGAATAAGATAATACAGATAATCTTTGCATTACGAAGACGATAATTGACGGAGCAAGTCAGTTGACGCGGAGAAACTGACGTAGTCAATTATTGACGGGGGTTGAGAAGGGGGGAGGAGGAGTGTTGTGTAACGCCGCTTGTCAGGCAAGCATACTTTGATTCTTAAAATAATGCATAGACACTGAGATACACTTCTCTGTGTATGTATCTGAGTGTATATACACAGGAATACATACACCTGCTGGTGTATGTATTGTGTATCTCCTCCGGATGTTTGGTTTTTCCTGTCTAAGGTACACAGATGCGGAGTTTATTGACGTTCTTGAGGGAGCATGCGGATTTATGAGACATTGTTGACGTTCTTGAGGGAGCATGCGGATTTATGAGACATTGTTGACGTTCTTGAGGGAGCATGCGGATTTATAAAACATTGTTGACGTTCTTGAGGGAGCATGCGGATTTATGAGACATTGTTGACGTTCTTGAGGGAGCATGCGGATTTATGAGACATTGTTGACGTTCTTGAGGGGAGCATGCGGATTTATAAGACATTGTTGACGTTCTTGAGGTGCATGCGGATTTATGAGACATTGTTGACGTTCTTGAGGGAGCATGCGGATTTATGAGACATTGTTGACGTTCTTGAGGGAGCATGCGGATTTATGAGACATTGTTGACGTTCTTGAGGGAGCATGCGGATTTATAAGACATTGTTGACGTTCTTGAGGGAGCATGCGGATTTATGAGACATTGTTGACGTTCTTGAGGGAGCATGAGGATTTATAAGACATTTTTGACGTTCTTGAGGGAGATGCGGGGTTTATGAGACATTGTTGACGTTCTTGAGGGAGCATGCGGATTTATGAGACATTGTTGACGTTCTTGAGGGAGCATGCGGATTTATGATACGGGTTTAAAAGAAACTGGGAAGGATTCCTGGGAATTCATATTAATTCCTGAGGATTTCATGGAGATTTACATAGTAATTTAAGTGAATATCGGCGATTTGCGCTTTTTACGTTAAGACAACTCTCTCTCACGAGAGAGAGAGAGACAGAGAGAGAGAGAGAGAGAGAGAGAGAGAGACAGAGACAGAGAGAGAGACAGAGAGAGAGAGAGAGAGAGAGATTACACAAAGATATAAACTGACAGTTGTGTGCTAGTTTGTTTGCTTGTTTGTGTTGTTTTGTGCTTGTTTATTACCCCGGATCATAACAAAAACAACATCAACAATGACAAAAAATGCAACAACAAATAATACAACAACAACAACAACAACAACAACAGTAGTCTGGGAAACACTGTGGAATGTATGTCAAGTTTAGCCGGGTACCCCCCCTCACCATGGACCCCCCTCCCCCACCCCGTCCCCTCACTCCCCTCCCCTCGCTCCTTCTCCTCTCATCCTCTCCCTCCCCTCCCCTACCACCCGTTAGGTTCACGACCTGTGGTACGTACAAACACACACACACACACACACACACACACACACACACACACATACACACACAAACACACACAAACACACACACACACACACACACATACACACACAAACACACACACACACACACACACACAGCTCGGACTGGGGCCAGGAGCTCGGACTCGACCCCCGCAACCTCAACTAGGTGAGTACACACATACACACACACACACACAACACACACACACACACACACACACACACACATACACACACAAACACACACACACACACACACACACACGCATACACACATACACACACACACGCGCATACACACACACACATACACACACACATACACACACAAACATACACACATACACACACACACATACACACACACACACATACACAACATACATGTGTAACCCCTAACAACAAATATTCAATACATCTATCGAAACAGGAGATTGCCTGAGGCATGGAAGACAGCAAATGTGTCCCAATCTTTAAAAAAGGAGACAGACATGAAGCATTAAACTACAGACCAGTGTCCCCTGACATGTATAGTATGCAAAATCATGGAGAAGATTATCAGGAGAAGAGTGGTGGAACACCTAGAAAGGAATAAATCTCATCAACAGCACCAACATGGTTTTCAGGGACGGGAAATCCGGGTCACAAACCTACTGGAGTTCTATGACTTTGGGGACAGCATAAGACAAGAGAGAAGGGGTGGGTGGATTGCTTTTTTCTTGGACTGCAAGAAGGCGTTTGACACAAGCCCACTCAAGAGATTGGGGGCAAAAAACTGGAGGCCCAAAGCAGGGATAACAGGGAAGGCACTAAATGGATCAGGGAAACTTGTCAGGAAGACAGCAGCGAGTCCATGGTACGTGGGGGGTGTCAGAGTGGGCACCTGTGACCAGCGGGGTCCCACAGGGGTCAGTCCTAGGACATTGCTGTTTCTGGTAATTGTGAACGACAGACGGAAGGAATAGACTCTGAGGTGTCCCTGTTTGCAGATGACGTGAAGTTGATGAGAAGAATTCACTCGATCGAAGACCAGGCAGAACTACAAAGGGATTTGGACAGGCTGCAGACCGGGTCCAGCAATTGGCTCCTGGAGTTCAATCCCACCAAGTCAAAGTCATGAAGATTGGGGAAGGGCAAAGAAGACCCAGACGGAGTGCAGTCTAGGGGGCCCAGAGACTACAAACCTCACTCAAGGAAAAAGATTTTGGGGGTGATATAACACCAGGCACATCTCCTGAAGCGAAACATCAATCAAATAACTGCTGCAGCATATGGGCCCCTAGCGAACCTCAGAACAGCATTCCGACATCTTAATAAGGAATCGTTCAGGACCCCTGAAAACCTTTACTTTTAGGCCCATATTGGAGTATGCGGCACCAGTTTGGAACCCACACCTAGGCAAGCACGTAAAGAACTAGAGAAAGTGCAAAGGTTTTGCAACAAGACTAGTCCCAGAGCTAAGAGGTATGTCCTACGAGGAGAGGTTTTAAGGGAAATCAACCTGCCCACACGGGAGGACAGGAGAGATAGGGGGGACATGATAACGACATACAAAATACTGAGGGGAATTGACAAGGTGGACAAAGACAGGATGTTCCAGAGATTGGACACAGTAACAAGGGGACACAGTTGGAAGTTGAAGACAACAGATGAACACAGGATGTTAGGAAGTATTTCTTCAGCCACAGAGTATCAGTAAGTGGAATAAGTTTGGGAAGCGATGTAGTGGAGGCAGGATCCATACATAGCTTTAAGAAAGGTATGAAAAAGGGCTCACGGTTAGAGAGAGTGACCTAGTAGCGATCAGTGAAGAGGCGGGGCCAGGAGCTCGGACTCGACCCCCGCAACCTCAACTAGGTGAGTACATACACACACACACACACATACACACACACCACACCACAACACAACACACACACAACACACAAAACACACACACATACAAAACCCACACACAAAACCACACACACACATATACACACACACACGCACACACACACATACACACACACAAAAACACACACACATACACACACACACACACAACACATACACACACAACACACCACACACACACACACACACACACATCACACACACAACACACACACAGGAGAAAGCACGGCTGAGAGGCAAGCGGGAGTTCCGGGAGTGTGTACCTGATCGGACAGAACACAGGACGAAAGGAAGACGATGAAAGAGAGAGTTCAAAAACGAAAGGAGAAATGGGAGGAAATAAAAAGGAGAGCAAATAACCCAGGATAAAAGGGAAAAACCACCCCCCAGAAACACCTGCAGAAGGACTCCAGCCACGACACCCCCCAAGGGCAACTGAACAACCCAAAACCCAACCATCACACACCGATCCCTCTGTTTCCACCCCCCCCACCACAGTTACAGTATTAGAACAGAAGTTGAAGGTTTGGTACACAAATGCAGATGGATTAACGAATAAACATGAGGAATGCAAGAAAGAATCAATGAGAAGTCCCCAGACATCTAGCAGTTAACAGAAACAAAACTCATGGAGACAATAACAGATGCAATCTTCCCACCAGGATACCAGATCATGAGGAAAGATAGAAGGGGCGGGGGGGGAGGTGGGGTTGCTCTGTTTGTAAAAAACATATGGAAATTCGAGAAAAGGAAGGCATAGATGAGACGGGAGAAAGAGACTACATAGCAGGTACACTTCAGTCTGGGGAACACAAAGTGGTCATTGCAGTGATGTATAATCCACCATAGAACTGCAAAAGGCCAAGAGAGGAATATGAAGAGAGCAACAGAGCAATGGTGGACACACTTGCTGAGGTGGAAGAAGAGCTCATTCCAGAAGAGCAAAGTTGCTGGTTATGGGGGATTTCAACCACAGAGAGATCGACTGGGAAAACCTGGGCGAAACATGGAGAGCCAGGATGTTGGACGTGGTGCTGGAAAACCTCATGCACCAACATGTTAAGGACACTACCAAGTGAGAGGGGAGGATGAACCAGCAAGATTGGACCTTGTGTTCACCCTGGGCAGCTCAGACATTGAGGACATCAAGTATGAGAGTCCCCTAGGAGCTAGCGACCACGTGGTTCTGTGCTTTGAATACATAGTAGAGCTGCAAGTGGAGAGAATAACAGGAGTTGAATGGGAAAAGCTGACTATAAAAGAGGGGAACTACATAGGTTGAAGAACTTCCTGCGGGAGGTCCAGTGGGACAGAGAACTGGCAGGAAAGCCAGTAAATGAAATGATGGAATATGTAACAACAAAATGCAAGGAGGCAGGGGAAAATTTTTAATTCCCAAGGGCAACAGTAACAACGGGAAGACCAGAACGAGCCCCTGGTTTACCCGACGGTGTAAGGAGGCAAAAACAAAGTGCAATAGAGAATGGAAGAAGTACAGAAGGCAGAGAACACACAAAATAGGGAGATCAGTCGCAGAGCCAGAAATGATATGCACAGGTAAGGAGGGAGGCCCAGCGACAGTAGAAAATGACATAGCATCGAGAATCAAGACGGGCCCGAAACTGTTGTATAGCCACATCAGGAGGAAGACACAGTCAAAGACCAGGGATCAGATTAAGGACAGAAGGTGGAGAACTCACAAAAATTATCAGGAGGTATGTGAGGAGCTGAACAGGAGATTTAAGGAAGTTTTTACAGTAGAGACAGGAAGGGCTGTGGGAAGACAGCACAGAAGGGAACATCAAGAAGGAATATACCAACAAGTGTTGGATGACATACGAACAATGAGGAGGAGGTGAAGAAGCTCTTAAGTGACCTTGACACCTTAAAGGCGAGGGGACCGGACAACATCTCCCCAGGGGTCCTTAGAGAAGGAGCAGGGGATCTGTGCGTTGCCTCTAAACCACAATTTTCAACACATCCCTTGAAACTGGGCAACTACCTGAGAAATGGAAGACAGCTAATGTAGCCCCCCATATTTAAGAAAGGAAACAAAAACAGGCACTAAACTACAAAACCTGTGTCTCTGACATGTATTGTGTGCAAAGTCATGGAGAAGATTATCAGGAGGAGAGTGGTCGAACACCTGGAAAGGAACAAGATTATAAATGAAAACCAGCATGGGTTCATGGAAGGCAAATCCTTTTATCACAAACCTCCTGGAGTTTTTTTTTTACAAGGTAACAGAAGTAAACACGAGAAAGAGGGGTGGGTAGATTGCGTTTTCTTAGACTGCAGGAAGGCCTTTGACACAGTTCCCCACAAGAGATTAGTGCAGAAGCTGGAGGATCAGGGGCAAGTAAAAAGGAGGGTACTGCAATGGATAAGGGAATAAACCCGACAGGGAGGCAGCAATGATCATGGTACGTGAAGAGTATCACAGTGGGGGGCCCTGTTACGAGCGGGTCCCCACAGGGGTTCAGTTCTAGGACCAGTGCTATTTTTGATATATGTGAAAACATGATGGAAGGAATAGACTCTGAAGTGTCCCTGTTCCAGATGATGTGAAGTTGATGAGAAGAATTAAATCGGACGAGGATGAGGCAGGACTGCAAAGAGAAACCCGGGCGGGTGGACATGTGGCCCAGTAACTGGCTTCTCGAATTCAATCCAGCCAAATGCAAAGTCATGAAGATTGGGGAAGGGCAAAGAAGACCGCAGACAGAGTTAGGCTGTACCGAGGACCCGCAGCCTCCCGGGAGAAGACCGGGGGCCATAAAACGGCACTCCCGAGGATCAACCAATAACTGCTGGATACGGGCGCCCCGCAACCACTGAGAAAGGGTTCCGGCCTTAATAAGGAAACTTCACTTCTTTTGAAAGGGCCCAAGGGTTTAGCAACCTCTTGGGGACTGGTTAACAGTTTGGGAAAGGGAAAAAAGGGGTTTTTTCCAAAGGCAAGCCCCCACTTAGGGAATTGACGGGAAAATTTTTACCTTTCGAATGGAGGAAGAGGATTTGGGACATGATACCTTCAAGATATCCGGAAAAAGTAATTTTGGTTCCAGAGAGCAAGGGCCCGGGTTTCCCCAATTAAGGTGAAGACTTAGACGAGTAAAGGGACTTGGAATTCTTCCGGGGTTTCATGGTTTTTAGGAAGTTAATGTACAAAAATATTAGCCCGGGAAAAAACGTGTTTAAAAAAAGGATATCAGCTTGGACCGGGAAAGGCCATTTCCATCCAAAAAACCGGCAGGGCTGGGGTCTGGACCCTGAACCAAAATTTGAGTCAAATTTTATACCACGCCCAAAAACCCCCCCAACCACCCCTAAACCCAATACCCCACCCCCTAACGAATAAAACCCCCCAAACACAAAACACATTCCCACAAAACACTTTTAAAAAACCCAAATTTAAACCCCCCACAAACAACCCACAATCCAACAACCCGCAAAAAACCAACCAAAAACCCCAAAAAAAAAGATAAGAGAAATGCCTTGGGAAAGAAATCTCCCACTTGACAGCCACATTAAGGAACCACATCGGTCCCGGTTTTAGGAAGGGAAGAAACACGGAATTCCGGAATTAGAGATTTAAAGGAAATTCAAGAAGTTTTCAAAGCTAGAAGACGGGGTCCGACGAAGGGGGGGACCAACACAACCAAGTGTGGGGCAAGGCACCCCCGGGGAAATGGGCCCTGAGTGTGCAGATTTTAAACCAGGGGGAAAAATCCTCCCCATGTTTTGGGGGGAGCAGAGGCTATTGACTAAACATATCTAATACTCTTTGCAATTTGATGGGGCATAAACCGGTTTTTTAGTCCCAATTTTACCAGAAAAATCCCTAAGGATTAACCAGAGGGTTTCCCGCAATTAAGACAAAATCAGGGGGTTACGGGGGAGTGGTGGAACATTTAAAGGTTTTCATCAGGGAAGGGAATGGTTTCGGGAAATCCTGTGTCACAATATGGAGTTCTATACATGGGAACGTGCGAGAAGGGGGGGATTGTTTTCCTTACCAAGAGGCGGATTTCAATTTTCCCCCAAATTTTTTGCCCGGAACCACCGTTAAGGAAGGCCCTACAATGTGGTGGGTTTGGCAATGAAACAGAAAATTTTGTACTCAATTTCAATCTGCCCTCCTCCCCCGGGGTTTGTAAAACCCTTTGTTGTTCGGTATTTAACCTGGCAAGGAATCCCCCGGGTATCCCGTTTCAGATGACGGAAATTAGGATCCTCGTCGAAGACAGCGCTAAAAAAGGGTTTTTTGCCTTTCAAAGGTCCAGCAATTGGCTCCTGGAGTTCAATCCACCTCAAACATGGTTGGAAGGGGGAAAAAACCCAACAGTCGTTTGGGGGGAAGGTAAAACCTCCCCAAAGGAGTTTTGGGTTGTATGAAGGCACATTCTGAAGGCACCATCCATAACTGCTGCAGCTAGGGCCCTATGCAAACCTCGGAAAACCTTCGAATTAAATAGGAATGTTGGAATTTACCTTATTAGGCCCATATTGGAGATGGACCAAATTGGCCCTTTGGGCCCCCCCTAAGGGCTAAAAAGTGTTTGCAAAGACTAGTCCCAGGTAGATATGTCCACCCCGGGAGGTTGTTTTAATTAACATTAGACAAATTTGGCCTTGGTTGAAATCACCAAGCAGTAAGATGTTTGGGGATGGAGCTGGAAGGTTTTCCAAACAGTAATCGATTTTCAGTAGCTGTTCCTTGAACTGTTGGGAGGTTGCATCTGGTGGCTTGTATACAACCACAATGACTAGGTTTTGGTTCTCGATCTTTATTGATAGAACTTCAACTACCTCATTTGTGGTGTTCAGCAACTCCGTGCAGGCTAGGTGGACAAAGACTACAGACCTCACTCAGGGAGAAAGACCTTGGGGTGACCATAACACCGAGCACATCACCGGAGGCACACATCAACCAAATAACTGCTGCAGCATACGGGCGCCTGGCAAACCTGAGAATAGCGTTCCGATACCTTAATAAGGAATCGTTCAAGACACTGTACACTGTATATGTTAGGCCCATACTGGAGTATGCAGCACCGGTCTGGAACCCACACCTGGTCAAGCACGTCAAGAAGTTAGAGAAAGTACAAAGGTTTGCAACAAGGCTAGTCCCAGAGCTCAGGGGAATGTCGTACGAGGAAAGGTTGAGGGAAATCGGACTGACGACACTGGAGGACAGAAGGATCAGGGGAGACATGATAACGACATACAAGATACTGCAGGGAATAGACAAGGTGGACAGAGGTAGGATGTTCCAGAGAGGGGACACAGGGACAAGGGGTCACAACTGGAAGCTGAAGACTCAGACGAGTCACAGGGACGT
>NC_069423.1:8411805-8421805 GCF_026875155.1 Cherax quadricarinatus | reverse complement strand
ACACACACACACACACACACACACACACACACACACACACACACTACACACACACACACGCACACCACACATCACACACACACACACACACACACACACACCACACCACACACACACACACTTACACACACACACAACATAAGACACACACACATCACAATCACACACACACAGGGTCTGTGTATCGACCCTGGCAACCACAAATAGGTGATTGTAACACACACACAACAACACGAACAGACAATACACACACACACCACACACACACACACACAGTAAAAAAAAAATTTTTTCTCACAGGGTTTGACAAGGTTAAGGATCCTAAGCTTTATTACCAAGTTATTTACAGGTTAAGGATTCCTAACTTTATTAACAAGCTAAGAGCTGTTACCTACATCAGCTCATTTGAAAGCATTTTTATTGTTATGAGACATACAAGTAGGGAACAGGATGAAGTTGGAGCCATCTGTGGGCCAGCTGAGGGCCATCTGTGAGCCAGCATTTTCATTTGATCAACTGACTTTATCTGGTTGACATCATAATGCTGTACGAATGTGTTCCAGACTCGAGTCATCCTGGGTATAAATGATGTCAGGTGGAGTGATGTTCTGGAGAAGGGTACAGCCAGAGACACTGCAACACAAGGGTATCTTGGTTCAGACCTGTAATCTACTTGGACAACTTCTAGCAGTAAGAGACCTTGAAGCTACCGTTAACAGTGACCCCGTGGTCACACTGTGTCGTTAACAGTGACCCCGTGGTCACACTGTGTCGCTAACAGTGACCTTGTGATCACACTGTGTCGTTAACAGTGACGCAGTGGTCACACTGTGTCGTTAACAGTGACCTGGTGGTCACATTGTGTCGTTAACAGTGACCTGGTGGTCACACTGTGCCATTAAAACACACATAGGTAAAAGTTGCGTTTCATACGTTGTGTGTGTGTACTCACCTAGTTGTACTCACCTAATTGTTGTTGCAGGGGTCGATACTCAGCTCCTGGCCCCGCCTCTTCACTGATCGCTACTGGGTCCTCTCTCTCTCTGCTTCCTGAGCTTTGTCATACCTCTTCTTAAAACTATGTATGTTTCCTGCCTCCACCACTTCACTTGCTAGGCTATTCCACTTCCTGACGACTCTATGACTGAAGAAATACTTCCTAACGTCCCTGTGACTCGTCTGAGTCTTCAGCTTCCAGTTGTGACCCCTTGTTTCTGTGTCCCCTCTCTGGAACATCCTATCTCTGTCCACCTTGTCTATTCCCCGCAGTATCTTGTATGTCGTTATCATGTCTCCCCTGACCCTTCTGTCCTCCAGTGTCGTCAGTCCGATTTCCCTTAACCTTTCCTCGTACGACATTCCCTTGAGCTCTGGGACTAGCCTTGTTGCAAACCTTTGTACTTTCTCTAACTTCTTGACGTGCTTGACCAGGTGTGGGTTCCAGACTGGTGCTGCATACTCCAGTATGGGCCTAACATACACAGTGCACAGTGTCTTGAACGATTCCTTATTAAGGTATCGGAACGCTTTTCTCAGGTTTACCAGGCGCCCGTATGCTGCAGCGGTTATTTGGTTGATGTGTGCCTCCGGTGATGTGCTCGGTGTTATGGTCACCCCAAGGTCTTTCTCCCTGAGTGAGGTCTGTAGTCTTTGTCCACCTAGCCTATACTCTGTCTGCGGTCTTCTTTGCCCTTCCCAATCTTCATGACTTTGCATTTGGCTGGATTGAATTCGAGAAGCCAGTTACTGGGCCAGTTTGTGTGGGCTGCCTCCAAGTGAGTCGCCTACCCTGGCAAACTCTGTTGACACCGAGCTCTGAGGTGGGTACCTCAGCCTCACAAGTGGCTTATAGGACAGATTTTCACAAATGATTGATGTTGCAAGAAAACTCGCCTGCATGCACGTATAAAAGACTAACTTACTTGGTGTTGCAGCATATATCCTGATCTTCAACTTCCTAAGCCTAGCTTTAGCCCCTTTGGACTTCCCCTCAGAAACCACGTGCAACCAGGAGCCTTAATTCCTGCAATATTCAATCGTAATTAGTGTCCTGCCTGCACCTCAGAAATTCCTATATCCAAGAGGGTATGTATCCCCTAGTATAACTATGCAGACTCAGACACTAGCTTCCAGACTGCTCTGACACTGGTACTTACTGGGCAAGCTCAAACCTGTTGCAACCGGGCCCACAGATCGACTCACTCACAATCTCCCAAGACACTGGCCAGTAATCTAGGAGATAAAGGTGAAGGTCTTGTCTTACTGTATGGGCCTGATTTAATTCTTCTCATCAACTTCACGTCATCTGCGAACAGGGACACTTAAGAGTCTATTCCTTCCATCATGTCGTTCACATATATCAAAAATAGCACTGGTCCTAGAACTGACCCCTGTGGGACCCCGCTCGTAACAGGCGCCCACTGTGATACCTCTTCCGTACCATGACTAGTTGCTGCCTCCCTGTCAGGTATTCCCTTATCCATTGCAGTGCCCTCCCTTTTACATGCGCCTGATCCTCCAGCTTCTGCACTAATCTCTTGTGGGGAACTGTGTCAAAGGCCTTCCTGCAGTCTAGGAAAACGCAATCTACCCACCCCTCTCTCTCGTGTCTTACTTCTGTTACCTTGTCATAAAACTCCAGGAGGTTTGTGATACAAGATTTGCCTTCCATGAACCCATGCTGGTTTTCATTTATAATCTTGTTCCTTTCCAGGTGTTCGACCACTCTCCTCCTGATAATCTTCTCCATGATTTTGCACACAATACATGTCAGAGAGACAGGTCTGTAGTTTAGTGCCTCGTTTCTGTTTCCTTTCTTAAATATGGGGACTACATTAGCTGTCTTCCATTTCTCAGGTAGTTGCCCAGTTTCAAGGGATGTGTTGAAGATTGTGGTTAGAGGCACGCACAGCATCTCTGCTCCTTCTCTAAGGACCCATGGGGAGATGTTGTCCGGTCCCATCGCCTTTGAGGTGTCAAGGTCACTTAAGAGCTCCTTCACCTCCTCCTCAGTTGTTCGTATGTCATCCAACACTTGTTGGTATATTCCCTCTTGATGTTCCCTTCTGTGCTGTCTTCCCCCAGCCCTTCCTGTCTCTACTGTAAAAACTTCCTTAAATCTCCTGTTCAGCTCCTCACATACCTCCTGATCATTTCTTGTGAGTTCTCCACCTTCTGTCCTTAATCTGATCACCTGGTCTTTGACTGTTGTCTTCCTCCTGATGTGGCTATACAACAGTTTCGGGTCAGTCTTGATTCTCGATGCTATGTCATTTTCATATTGTCGCTGGGCCTCCTCCTTACCTGTGCGTACTCATTCCTGGCTCTGCGACTGATCTCCCTATTTTCGTGTGTTCTCTGCCTTCTGTACTTTTTCCATTCTCTATTGCACTTTGTTTTTGCCTCCTTACACCGTCGGGTAAAAACCAGGGGGTCGTTCTGGTCTTCCCGTTGTTACTGTTGCCCTTGGGAATAAACGTTTCCACTGCCTCCTTGCATTTTGTTGTTACATATTCCATCATTTCATTTACTGGCTTTCCTGCCAGTTCTCTGTCCCACTGGACCTCCCGCAGGAAGTCTTCAAACCCTTTTGTAGTCCCCTCTTTTATAGTCAGGCTTTTCCCATTCAACTCCTGTTATTCTCTCCACTTGCAGCTTACTATGTATTCAAAGCACAGAACCACGTGGTCGCTAGCTCCTAGGGGACCTCATACTTGATGTCCTCAATGTCTGGGGCTGCCCAGGGTGAACACAAGGTCCAATCTTGCTGGTTTCATCCTCCCCTCTCACTCTGGTAGTGTCCTTAACAGTTGGTGCATGAGGTTTTCCAGCACCACGTCCAACATCCTGGCTCTCCATGTTTCGGGACCCCATGTGGCTCCAGGTTTTCCCAGTCAATCTCCCTGTGGTTGAAATCCCCCATAACCAGCAACTTTGCTCTGCTGGAGTGAAGCTCTTCTTGCCACCTCAGCAAGTGTGTCCACCATTGCTCTGTTGCTCTCTTCATATTCCTCTCTTGGCCTCCTGCAGTTCTGTGGTGGATTATACACACTGCAATGACCTCTTTGTGTTCCCCAGACTGAAGTGTACCTGCTATGTAGTCTCTTTCTCCCGTCTCATCTATGCCTTCCATTTTCTCGAATTTCCATCTGTTTTTTTACGAGCAGAGCAACCCCACCTCCCCCCTGCCCCTTCTATCTTTCCTCATGATCGGTATCCTGTGGGAAGATTGCATCTGTTATTGTCTCCGTGAGTTTTGTTTCTGTACTGCTATGATGTCTGGGGACTTCTCATTGATTCTTTCTTGCCATTCCTCATGTTTATTCGTTAATCCATCTGCATTTGTGTACCAAACCTTCAACTTCTGTTCTAATACTGTAACTGTGGTGCGGGGGTGGAAACAGAGGGATTGGTGTGTGATGGTTGGTTTGGATTGTTCAGTTGCCTTGGGGGTGTCGTGGCTGGAGTCCTTCTGCAGGTGTTTTTGTGGGGGGTGCGCTTGTCCTTCCATTTGATCCTGGGTTATTCTGCTCTCCTTTTTCATTTCCTCCCATTTCTCCTTTCGTTTTTGAACTCTCTCTTTCATTGTCTTCCTTTCGTCCTGGTTCTGTCTCGATCGAGGTACACACTCCGGAACTCCTGCTTGCCTCTCAGCCGTGCTTTCTCCTGCAGGATCATGGTTCGGGTTGATTCTGCCTTGAAAATTACTTTGAGAGGCCGATTCCTTTCCTTTGTGAACCACCCGATTCTCCGAAAATTTGCCACCTGGGTCATGTCCCCCTCGCCTATCACCTTCATGACATCTTCAATCGCTTTTTTCTCCTCCTGCTTTCTTTCATCATAAGTTTCCCCTTTAGCTTCGTCTAGCCCATAGACAAACACGGATCTCTCCCTTTCCACCTCCCACTGTGACTCCCATTGCATCCTCTGATGTGTTTTATTTCCTTCCCGTGGAGTGTTCCTTCCTTCAGTCCCTTCCCTAGTTATGGCCCCTATGCTTCTTGGTTTGTCCTTCCTGCTCACCTGTTCCTGGACCCCACAGGTATCTGGTAAGGTCCTTGAACATGTCCTAGTTCCTTCAATGTCTTCCAACCTCTCGTTCTGTCCTAGTGTGCTCCCTGTCTTTGTTTTGGCCCCATGTGGGTTTGACAGGACCTCTGCATACAGTTTAGTTTCCATGCTTCCTTCAGACCTGTTGTCTGTGTTTTATGTAGCCATTGCGCGCACGCGCGTGTGTGTGTGTGTGTGTGTGTGTGGGGTGTGTGTGTGTGTGTGTGTGTGTGTGTGTGTGTGTGGTGTGTGTGTGTGTGTATTACAACCCAGGATCCAAATGGCCTGTTACCCCGGGTGTAATGGGAGCAAAATAAACACAGTAGAAAAAGTTTAGACTTATATTATCCTTCACCAATTTATAACAGCAATATGTACACTATGTACAGAGATAAGTATAGTGCACTCCACGGTAAGCAAGGCAGAAATAGAAGCCACAAGATAGCAGACCGTGCTTCAACCAGCTCTAGAATGGGAATGACAAGGGCAGACAGGAGAGCGGTACCCACATAACCTCTGCGATTGCCAAAACCATCTTCTTATTGGCTAGAACCTGGTCACTAGTTGAACGACGGGGCCCCATCATCAACTCTTAGCAACCTGGTTCGCTGGTTGGGGGAGATAGCCTGTAAATGAGGGTGTGTACATGCGCCGAATAAAGGTTACGTACTCTTTGCATGCCACAGTGTGTGTGTGTGTGTGTGTGTGTGTGTGTGCGTGTGTGTTGTGTGTGTGTGTTGTGTGTACTAAAACATTCTACACACCTGAGTGCATGTTAATTCAGTATTGTGGCAGCTGGAAGCACTGGAGTCACTGTCAACTGACCCAGGAGTAGCTGTACATACCCTGACCTTCTTTGACAGCATATTAGGAGATTAGATTTAGATTTTGATACGATTAGTGGTTAGTTTATAGTGTACCTCACATCCATCCTGTGGATGGTAGTGGCTAGTTTTTTTGTGTACCTCATATCTGTCCTGTGGATGGTAATGGCTAGTTCTCTGTGTGTCCGTCAAACTACCTAAGCCTGGTCATTACAACATCAGTGTTCACATTGCAAGTTGCTTCATACGTACTTATCTTCATGTTATCGTAGTGGGATTTACTCAGTCTTCTAACCTTATTCCTATAACATCCAGATTTATTGTTTGCCTCTCTCCTAACAGCATTCCTAATGCTAGAGAGAGAGAGAGAGAGAGAGAGAGAGAGAGAGAGAGAGAGAGAGAGAGAGAGAGAGAGAGAGAAGAGTGGAGATAGTATCTCTGGTTAAGTATGGAGGTTGAGGTAGGACTGAAGTTACAGTTAACAGTGCAAGTGTAACAGTGCTGTTACAGTGGTTCTGTAACCCAGTATTGTGCGTATTTGGTTACTGGACTGAGGAAGAGAGTGGCCAGTGGTCGTCCAGGGTAGTTAGTGGTCGTTAGTGATAATTATGTGGTTTGTAAATGGCCAGTAAGTAGTTAGCAATGGTTGGTGGTTACTAAATGATTGTATGTGTGTGTGTGTGTGTGTGTGTGTGTGTGTGTGTGTGTGTGTGTGTGTGTGTGTGTGTGTGTGTGTGTGTGTGTGTTTTGCCATCTTCGGTACAATGAGTTTAACCTCACAAAAGCTACACGCTCCTCCTGATAGCTTTTCTCAACAGTCAGTAAGTAAATACTTCCTGCTGGTCTTTTTTTTGCACCGATTCTTCAGCTAAAATTGTCTCCTCATCTCTCTGAGAATTCCTGGAGATTCTCTATGTTTTCTGGCAATCTCTCAGACACTTACGTCAGTTCCCATCTGTCTGTTCTCTTCTCTTTGACAACAATGACAAATTTAGTGTCTTCAGTCTTTTTTCTCAGAGTACAAACGTCTTATCTCAGGATTAAATTTTATCTTACATTTTCCAATCTTTTATGTTCTTGTTTTATAAATGTTAGCTCTAAGGCAATCTTCTCTTCTTCTCAGCGGTTTAACATCTACACAGAAACATACACTCAAAGCGGTAGCCCCAACACTAATCCTTGTGGGATCCCACTTTTCATCCATTTCAACTTGAAACATCCTGCCATAGTGTCAGTCCTTGTGTTAGGCCGTCCAGGTGAGTCTATAACTGGAGACCGTGGCAAGTGTTTTATTAAAGTCCAGGAAGGTACAGTCTGCCCATCTTGGACTTGCTTGTGTGTGTGTGTGTGTGTGTGTGTGTGTGTGTTACAAGATATAGATTTTTTAGTATGTTTTATTAAAAAATAAGAGTGATGTTAATGAAATTTTCTATGCAATGGGAGGTGAGTACAACAGCAACAGCTGCAGGTCGAGAAAGGTAAACACACTCTCTCAGCGCTGCCTGAGACACGAACCTCCACTTTCTCCTACATGTCTCATCCTCAGTACATGAGGATGATGACACGTGTCATCACTCTAACATGTGCGTTCACCACTATCACCAACCACCACAACACAACCACCACTATCACCAACCACCACAACACAACCACCACTATCACCAACCACCACAACACAACCACCACTATCACCAACCACCACAACACAACCACCACTATCACCAACCACCACAACACAACCACCAATAACACCAACCACCACAACACAACCACCACTATCACCCAAACCCCCACAAACACAACCACCACTATCACCCAACCACCACAACACAACCACCACTATCACCAACCACCACAACACAACCACCACTACACCAACCACCACAACACAACCACCACTATCACCAACCACCACAACACAACCCCACTATCACCAACCACCACAACACAACCACCACTATCACCAACCACCACAACACAACCACCACTATCACCAACCACCACAACACAACCACCACTATCACCAACCACCACAACACAACCACCACTATCACCAACCACCACAACACAACCACCACTATCACTAACCACCACAACACAACCACCACTATCACCAACCACCACAACACAACCACCACTATCACCAACCACCACAACACAACCCCACTATCACCAACCACCACAACACAACCACCACTATCACCAACCACCACAACACAACCACCACTATCACCAACCACCACAACACAACCACCACTATCACCAACCACCACAACACAACCACCACTATCACCAACCACCACAACACAACCACCACTATCACCAACCACCACAACACAACCACCACTATCACCAACCACCACAACACAAACCACCACTATCACCAACCACCACAACACAACCACCACTATCACCAACCACCACTATCACCAACCACCACAACACAACCACCACTATCACCAACCACCACTATCACCAACCACCACAACACAACACCACTATCACCAACCACCACAACACAACCACCACTATCACCAACCACCACAACACAACCACCACTATCACCAACCACCACAACACAACCACCACTATCACCAACCACCACTATCACCAACCACCACAACACAACCACCACTATCACCAACCACCACTATCACCAACCACCACAACACAAACCACCACTATCACCACACACCACAACACAACCACAACTATCACCAACCACCACAACACAACCACCACTATCACCAACCACCACAACACAACCACCACTATCACCAACCACCAGAACACAACCACCACAATCACCAACCACCACAACTCAACCACCACAATCAACAACCACACCAACTCAACCACCACTATCACCAACCACCACCACAACACAACCACCATAACCAACCTCCACAACACACAACAATTATATCAATGTGTAGTTGCTACTATCACAACTAGCAGCATCACTACCACAACATCCACCACTACCACCACCATTGCTGTGATAAGCAATACCACCATCACTACAAACACCCCAACAGCAATACCAGCGACCCTGGTACCTCCAGACTACCAACCCAGAGTCTTCACTGCTGTTATCGCATTTCTGCTGGTGCTGGTGCTGCTGCTGGTGCTGCTGCTGGTGGTGCTAGTGCTGGTGCTGCTGGTGCTGCTGCTGGTGCTGCTGCTGGTGGTGCTAGTGCTGCTGGTGCTGGTGCTGCTGCTGGTGCTGCTGCTGGTGGTGCTAGTGCTGGTGCTGGTGCTGCTGGTGCTGCTGCTGGTGGTGCTAGTGCTGGTGCTGGTACTGCTGGTGCTGCTGCTGGTGCTGCTGCTGGTGGTGCTGGTGCTGGTGCTGCTGCTGGTGCTGCTGGTGGTGCTGCTGCTGGTGGTGCTAGTGCTGGTGCTGGTGCTGGTGCTGCTGGTGCTGCTGCTGGTGGTGCTAGTGCTGGTGCTGGTGCTGGTACTGCTGGTGCTGCTGGTGCTGCTGCTGGTGGTGCTAGTGCTGGTGCTGGTGCTGGTACTGCTGGTGCTGCTGGTGCTGCTGCTGGTGGTGCTAGTGCTGGTGCTGGTGCTGGTGCTGCTGGTGCTGCTGCTGGTGGTGCTAGTGCTGGTGCTGGTACTGCTGGTGCTGCTGCTGGTGCTGCTGGTGCTGCTGCTGGTGCTGCTGGTGCTGCTGCTGGTGGTGCTAGTGCTGGTGCTGCTGGTGCTGCTGCTGGTGCTGCTGCTGGTGCTGCTGGTGCTGCTGCTGGTGGTGCTAGTGCTGGTGCTGGTGCTGCTGGTGCTGCTGCTTTGGGGTGCTGCTGCTGGTGCTCCTGGTGCTGCTGCTGTGGTGCTATGCTGGTCGGTCTGCTGCTGGTGCTGCTGGTGCTGCTGCTGTTGGTCGGGTGCTGGTGCTGGTGGTGCTGGTGTGCTGCGGGTGGGTTTGGGCGGTGTGTGCGGTGTGGTGATGTTGGTGCTGGTGTGGTGCTGGTCTGCTGGGCGGTGCGGGGCCCTGTGGTGCTGGTGGTGCTAGGGGTGCTGGTGTGGGGGTACTAGTGCTGGCGGGTTGCTGTGCTGGTGCTGGTACTGTGGTGGGGGTGCTGGGTGCGGGTGCTGCTGGGGGTGCTAGTGGTGCTGGTCGGGTGGTACTA
>NC_069423.1:8394305-8409305 GCF_026875155.1 Cherax quadricarinatus | reverse complement strand
AAGAGAGGAGAGGGAGAGGAAGAGAGAGAGAGGTGAGAGGAGAGAGAGAGAGGGGGGGGAGGAGAGAGAGGAGATGAGGAGGGGGAGAGGAGGGGTGAGGGGAGAGAGGGGAGAGGAGAGAGGGAGAGAGAGAAGAGGAGAGAGGGAGAGAGAGGAGAGGAGAGAGTGAGAGGAGAGAGAGAGAGAGGGGGAAGAGAGAGAGGGGAGAGGAGAGAGTGAGAAGGAGAGAGGAGAGGGGGAGAGAGAGGAGAGAGGGGAGAGAGAGAGTGAGAGGTGGAGAGGAGAGAGAGAGGGAAGAAGAGAGAGAAAGTGGGGAGAGAGAAGAGGAGGGAAGGAGGAGAGAGAGAGAGAGAGAGAGTGAGGAGGAGAGGGGAGGAGGAGGAGAGGGAGGGAAAAAGAGGAGAGAGAGAGAGAGAGGGGAGAGTGGAGAAGGAAGAAGAGAGAGAGGGAGAGAGAGAGAGAGAGAGGGGGAGGAATGAGGAGAGGAGAGGAGAGAGAGAGAAGAAGGGAAAAGTGGAGAGAGAGAGAGAGAGAGAGAGTGGGGGGGAGGGGGAGGGGAGAGAAGGGGGAGGGAGGAGAAGGAGAGAGGAGAGAGGGAAAGGAGAGAGGGAGAGGGGAGACGAAGAGAGGAGAGGGGGAGGAGGAGAGAGGGAGAGAAGGGGAGGGGAGGGAGAGAGAGAGGAGGAGAGGAGAGAGAGGAGAGAGAGAGGGGGGTGGAGAGAGGGGAGAGAGAGAGGGAGAGAGAGAGAGGGGAAGATTTGAAGAGAGAGAGAGGAGAGAGAGAGAGAGAGAAGGGAGAGGAGAGAGTGAGAGAGAGAGAGGGGAAAAGGGGAGAGAGGGTGGAAGAGAGAGAGGAGAGAGTGAGAGAAAGAGTGAGGGAGAGAGAGAGTGAGAGTGAGAGAGGAGGAGAGGGGGTTTGAGAGAGAGAGGAGAGAGAGAGGGTGGAGGGAGAGAGAGAGAGAAGAGAGGAGAGAGGGGGAGAGTGAATGTGAGAGAGGAGAGTGAGGGAGAGAGGGAAGAGGAGGGGAGAGAGAAGAAAGAAAAGGGAGGAGAGGGGAGAGGAGAGAGGAGAGAGAGAGAGAGAGAGGAGTGGAGGGAGGAGTGGGAAGAGAGAGAGGAGGAGAGGGATAGAGGGAGAGAGGAGAGAGGGGAAGAGGAGAGGAGAGGAGGAGGGGAGAGAGAGGAGGAAGTGAGGAGGAGGGAGAGAGGAAGGGGAGGAGAGAGAGGGAGGTGGGGAGAGAGGGGGAGGAGGGGAGAGAGTGGAGAGAGGGGAGAAAAGAGAGGAAAAGGAGAGGGATGAGGAAGAGAGAGGAAAGGGGAAGAGGGGAAAGAGAGAGAGAGATTTGGTGAGAGGGAGAGGAGAGGAAGAGTGGGAGAGAGGAGAAGTGAGATGAGAGAGAGAGGGAGAGTGAGGAGAGGGAGAGAGGGGAGAGAGAGAGAGGGGAAGAGAGAGAGAGGAGATGGGGGGGGGGGAGAGAGAGAGGGGTTTTTGGGGGGAAAAGAGGGGAGAGAGAGAGTGAGGGAGGAGAGGAGAGGAGAGAGAGAGAGAGAGAGAGGGAAAAGAAAAGGGAGAGAGAGGGAGAGAGGGGAAAGGAGAGGGAGAAAAAGGAGAGAGAAGAAGGAGAAGAGAGGGAGAGGAGAAGAGGAGGGAAGAGGAGAGGAGAGAGAGGAGAGAAGAGATTTGGAGAGAGAGAGAGAGAGTGAGGGATGGGGGAGAGAGAGAGTTTTGGAGAGAGAAGAGAGGGAAGAGAGAGAGAGAGGAGAGAGAGGAGGGGAAAAGGAGGGAGAAGGGAAGAGAAGAGAGAGAGGGAGAGGAGAGGGGAGAGAAAGAGGAGAGAGAGAGAGGAGGAGAGTGAGAGAGGAGAGGAGAGAAAAGGGGGAGAAAAAGGGGAAAGTGGGGGGAGGAGAGAGGGAAAGGGGAGAGAGAGGGGAAGAAGAGAGTGAGGAAGAGAAAGAGTGAGAGAGAGAGAGGAGTGAGATGAGAGGTGAGTGAGGAGAGAGGGAGAGTAGAGAGGGGGGAGGAGGGAGAGAGAGGAGAAGAAAAGAGGAGGAGAGAGAGGAGAGGGGAAGAAGAGAGAGAGGAGTGGAGAGAGAGGTGGAGAGAGGAGGGGTGAGAGGAGAGGGGGGAGAGGAGGGGAGGAGAGAGAGAGAGAGAGGTAGGAGAGAGGAAAAGAGGGAGAGAGGGAAGGAGGAGAGAGAGGAAAAAGGGAGAAGAGTGAGAGTGGGGTGGAGAGGAGAAGAGGAGGGAGAGAGGAGGGGGGTGAGAGGAGAGGGGGAAAGGGGAGAGGAGTGGAGGAAAGGAGAGAGGGGGGAGAAAAGGGGGGGTGGGAGGGGGAAAAGAGAGGAGGGTGGAGGTTGGGGGGAGGAGGAGGGAGAGAGGGGGGAAAAAGGGGAGAGGAGGGGGGGGAGAGAGGAGAGAAGAGAGGGGAGAGAGAGAAGGGGAAGGAGAGAGGGAAAGGAGAGGAGAGGAGAGAGGAGGAGAGAGAGAAGTGGAGAGGGAGAGAGAGGAGAGAGAGAGGAGGAGGTGAGAGAGAGAGAGAGGAAGAGGGAGAGGAGGGAAAATGAGAGAGAGAGAGTTGGGAGAGGGGAAAAAGAGAGAGAAAAGGGTGAGAGGAGGAGTGAGAGAGAGAGAGAGAGGAGAGAGAGGGATTTTGGGAAAAAGGTAAAGAGAGAAGAGAGAGGAGAGAGAGGAGAGAGGGAAAAGAAAGGGTAGAGAGAGGAGAGAGAGAGGGGGGGAAAAAGGGAGAGATAGGGAGGAGTGAAAAGAAAGAAAGAGAGAGAGAGGGGGAAAGAGAGAGAAAAAAGGAGGAGATGGGAGGGAAAAAGAGGAGAGGAGGGGGAAAAGAGAGAGAGGAAGGAGGAGGAAAAGGGGAGAGAGAGAAAAGAGAGAAAAAGAAAGAGAGAGAGAGAAGGAAGAGGAGAGGGGGAGAGGAGAGGGGCCCCAAAGATGGCCCAAAACTTCATCCTTTTCCCCTACTTGTATGTCTCATAACCCAAAAATGTTTCAAATGAGTGATGTAGGTAACAGTCTTAGCTTGCCCAAAAAAGTTGGAATCCTTAAAACCCGTAAAAGCTGTCAATAACGGGATCCTAACCTTTTCAAAAACCCCGTGGTAAAAAAAAAAAAAAAAAAAAAAAAAAAGAGAGGAGGAGAGGAGAGAGGGGAGGGGAGAGGGGAGAAAAGGGGAGAGGGGTGGGGAGGGGGAAGAGGAGAGAGAGAAGAGATGGGGAGAAAGGGGAGATGTTTTTAGTCAGTTTCCTCACACAAAACATTTACTCTTCAAGCCCAAAAGAGCCAAAACAAATCCATGAATTTTTTAAAAACCCGGAAAGGGAAGTCACACCAAAATTTACACACTAGACACACACTTTTTTTTTTTTTCAAAAAACATTTACGTAACCAGAAGCCAAAAAAACCTACACACAACACACCCCAACCCACACACACACACACACCAACAACCCCACACCACACACCACCACCAAACAAATCCATATAAAATTTTAAAGACAAACTTAGACACATTTGGGAGGTGGGAGGGAAACTGGTAGGCTGGAGACGGACCCTGAGGGGGGTTGCGCTTCTCCCTCACCCAAATTTGGATTACTCTCTTTTCGTTCGTAAAAAAAATAATGTAAACAGATGCCACTTGAGGACAAGAAAGAAAATTCTGAAGTACTGTTTTTCCTAGAGCTGGTAAAACTCTCTCTCTTCTCTCTTCTTCTTTCTCTCTCTCTCTCTTCTTAATTTATTTTAATAAAAAAAAACTATAATTGCATAAATTTCTTTGAAATTTGGACTTAATTTAAAAAATAATCACAATCTAAAACCGTTTTTAAATTAATTAGTTAGGCCTTTAAATTTTTCTTCTCTCTTTTTGTTCTAATTCTGTTTTTTTAGGTTACGACAACCCCAATGACCCTCGCGTAGTAGTTGTCTTCAAACCTTATTAAATTTAACCCGTTTTAGGCTCTGAAAACCACGTCTTTGTTTTTTTCCTTTCTTCCCCTTTTTTCTTCTCTCTCTCTCCTCCCCTCTCTCTCCCTCTCTCTCTCCTCTTCTCTCTCTCTTTTACATTGTTCTTTTTTTACATTCAATCTCCCCTTCGTGTTCTTCCCCATCTTAATAAACCTTCTTCCTGAGGAGAGAGAGAGAAGGAGAGAGAGAGGTGTGAACTATCAAGGCCCGAGTTTACGTGAGTGGGTTTTGCCATTTTAACCTCGAACTGCACGTGTCACGTTTGAACCTACCTTTGTTGAACCAGGTGTGGTGTTTAAAACCAGGTTGCTAAAGTAACAAGCTGGGGGCTAGTGTTTACCTGAGTAAGTAGGTACCTGGGTTTAGTTTGACTGATGTGGTGCATCCTGGGGACAAAATTGACCTAATTTGCTGGAAATCACTGCATACCCGGGGGTTTCTATATACCAGTATGTCATGGGTGTCAGCTATGGTTGTATAAGTTGTATCATGTACTTGTAGAAATAAAGTCATTTTTTATTTTTATTATTATTTTTTTATTTTATTATTTATTTAAACTTTATGTGTCTTAAAAATGCCTAACCTAGGTGTAACGTTTGTTTAGGGTTTTTAAAAATATTGTATGGGACTGTTTTGGCCTAGGATAACTACGGAATTAGAGGGGGCCGGACCCTTTACTCGCCACTGACCCCAAAACCATGGTAGGGCCTGGATCCCACTCAGCCCCGACTTGAAAATTGCCCAAATACTCGTTGCACACACCCCAGTAATACACCTCTTCTTAATTAGTAGTGTGATAATTTTATGTCTGCGCTATTTGCAGTGTTGACTGTCCAAGTTTCCCGTTATCCGCGCCCCATATCTCCCCCGTCCCTTTTGTGTTTTGCTCCCATGTCCTCTCATTATTCAGTGTACTCCCATGTACAAAAACTGGTAGTGTTCTTTAATGTTTATGTATTTATCGTGTCCCTTTGGGGGGCCACCCTGCCTTGGGGGCCAAAACCCGCCTTGGTGGGCCCATGCCCTTTGGGGGGCCACATGCCTTGGGGGCCACCCCGCCTTGGTGGGCCACCCTGCCCTTTTGGCCCCGTGCCTTGGTGAGCCCCCTTTTCTTGGTGAGCCACCTGCCTTGGGAGCCCCCCTGCCTTGGTGACCCCCCTGCCTTGGTGAGCCCCCTGCCTTGGTGAGCCACACTGCCTTGGTGGGCCACACGCTTTATGGGCCCACTGCCTTGGGGAGCCCCCCCCCTGCCTTGGTGAGCCACCCTGCCTTGGGGGGCCACCCGCCTTTTTTGAGCCACCCTGCCTTGGGGACCACCCTGCCTTGGGGGCCCCCCGCCTTGGTGGGCACCTTGCCTTGGTGGGCCCAATACCTTTGGGGGGCCCACTGCCTTGGGGGCCACCTTGCCTTGGTGGGTACCCCGCCCCTTTGGGGGGCACCTTGCCTTGGTGGGCAAAACTGCCTTGGTGGGCCACCCTGCCCTTTGGGGGGCCCCCTTGCCTTGGTGGGCCACACGCCTTGGTGGGCCCCACTGCCCCCGGTGGGCCAACTCCTTTGGGGGGCCACACTCCTTGGTGGGCCCCCCTGCCTTGGGGGCCCCCTTGCCTTGGTGGGCCCTTGCCTTGGTGGGCCACATGCCTTGGTGGGCCACACTGCCTTGGTGGGCCACCTGCCCTTGGGGGCCACCTGCCTTGGTGGGACCCTGCCCTTGGGGGGGCCCCTTGCCCTTTGGGGGGCCACCTGCCTTGGTGGGCAAAACTGCCTTGGTGGGCCACACTGCCCTTGGTGGGCCACATGCCTTGGTGGGGCCCCCCTGCCTTTTTTGGGCCACCTTGCCTTGGTGGGGGCCCCCTTGCCTTTGGGGGGCCCCACTGCCCTTGGTGGGCCACACTGCTTGGTGGGCCACACTGCCTTGGTGGGCCACACGCCTTGGTGGGGGCCCCCCTGCCTTGGTGGGCCACCCCTTTCCCTTTGGTGGGCCACACTGCCTTGGTGGGCCACACTGCCTTGGTGGGCCACCCTGCCTTGGTGGGCCACCCTGCCTTGGTGGGCCACCCAGCCTTGGTGGGCCACCCTGCCTTGGTGGGCCACCCAGCCTTGGTGGGCCACCCTGCCTTGGTGGGCCATCCAGCCTTGGTGGGCCACCCTGCCTTGGTGGGCCACCCAGCTTTGGTGGGCCACCCTGCCTTGGTGGGCCACCCTGCCTTGGTGGGCCACCCTGCCTTGGTGGGCCACACTGCCTTGGTGGGCCACCCTGCCTTGGTGGGCCACACTGCCTTGGTGGGCCACCCTGCCTTGGTGGGCCACCCTGCCTTGGTGGGCCACCCTGCCTTGGTGGGCCACCCTGCCTTGGTGGGCCACCCGGCCTTGGTGGGCCACCCGGCCTTGGTGGGAATCGGCCGATGTGTTAAAAAAATAAAATATGTAAGCCAACCTAACCTAACCTAACCTAACCTTTCCTAAACTAACCTAACCTAACCTTTCCTGACCTAACCTAACCTAACCTCGTCTAACCTAACCTGACCTACAATACAGAGGACAGCCTTTGTCTGTTAACGTCTGTTGGGTTTGATAAACTGGGAACACTGTGAGAAAATTAGCGTTTTTAAGAATAGTGATAAATTGCCTGCCAGACGTAGGAGAGCATCGTGCGCTCTGGCAGCGGCGGCACCGCCGTCACAGTCACGTACCGGAAGCGAGACAGAATCACTCAATATTGAATAAGACGCCTCGCTCGCTCCTGCACTCAGTCATGCAATAAACATTTTTGCAATGGGTGATTCATGTTGTTTACATGATCGTTGCTTCATAAGGTAAGATTTCACACACACACATACTATGGTGTCTCGTAGCTGGCTGGTAGCGCACTCAGCTAACACACCGAGGTCTGTGGTTCGATCCCCGGTACGGGTGGAAACATTGGGACGTCTTTCCTTAAGGTACCTACTGTCCATGTTTACCTAGCAGAAAATAAGTACCTGGGTGTTAGTCGACTGGTATAGGTCGCATCCTGGGGACAAAACTGACCTAATTTGCCAGAAATGCTCTGCATAACCAGGGCCTCTCTATAAAGTCGTATGTCATTAATATCAGCTATGATTTGTATAAGTTATATCATAAACCATACCCCCGGCCGGGATTGAACCCGCGGTCATAGTCTCAAAACTCCAGCCCGTCGCGTTAGCCACTAGACCAGCTAGCCACAATAAGATTCATCCAACTAGGTATATTTCTACACCATAGGAAAGTTAGCACAGGCACCTCTGTGACCACAAATGCAAGTTTTTACAGACGAATCTCTAGCTAGCGTGGCCGTGACGAACTCTAGCTCAAGTCCCTTCACTGCCGTCTGTAAAAACTTGCATTTGTGGTCACAGAGGTGCCTGTGCTAACTTTCCTATGGTGTAGAAATATACCTAGTTGGATGAATCTTATTGTGGCTAGCTGGTCTAGTGGCTAACGCGACGGTCTGGAGTTTTGAGACTATGACCGCGGGTTCAATCCCGGCCGGGGGTATGGTTTGTTTGCAATCGTGTCATTACGATTTCTTAAGTCAAGTTAAGTTATATCATGTACCTGTAGAAGTAAAAATATTATTATTATTATTATTATTATTATTATTATTATTATTATTATTATTATTATTATTATTATTATTTTTATTATTTACCAAGCATCTTTCATGTTTCGATCATATCTCCCTCACAGGTGTTGGAGATGCTGAAGGAGGCTGTAGAGGAGGATGGTGGAGCACCTGTAGGAGACGAGGACGAAGGCAGCGATGTCAGTGGCTATCACAGTGACTCTGACTCTGCCATAATGATGTCAGGGAACTCACCTTACGTCAGCAAACACGCTCGCTTCAACTTCCTCACCAGATCTGGTCAGTGACATCAATAACAAGACAGCTATATTAATCTAGCTTATATTAAGTCACATGACAAATGCAAAGTCCTAAATGTTGGACAGGAAAATAACCATGACACATATAAACTAAATAATGTAGATCTTAATACTACTGATCGCGAAAAGGATTAAGAAGTTCTGGTTAGCAGTAATCTAAAACCAAGACAACAGTGCATTAGTGTTCGCAATAAAGCTAACAGAATTCTTGGCTTCATATCAAGAAGTATAAATAATAGAAGTCCTCAGGTTGTTCTTCAACTCTATATATCCTTGGTTAGGCCTCATTTAGACTATGCTGCACAGTTCTGGTCACCGTATTACAGAATGGATATAAATGCTCTGGAAAACGTACAGAGGAGGATGACAAAGTTGATCCCATGTATCAGAAATCTTCCCTATGAGGATAGACTGAGGCCCTGAATCTGCACTCTCTCGAAAGACTTAGAATTAGGGGGGATATGATCGAGGTGTATAAATGGAAAACAGGAATAAATAAAGGGGATGTAAATAGCTGAAAATTTCCAGCCAAGACAAGACTCGCAGCAATGGTTTCAAGTTGGAAAAATTAAGATTCAGGAAGGAAATGGGAAAGTACTGGTTTGATAATAGAGTTGTGGATGAGTGGAACAAACTCCCGAGTACAGTTATTGAGGCTAAAACGTTGTGTAGTTTTAAAAATAGGTTAGATAAATACATGAGTGGGTGTGGGTGGGTGTGAGTTGGACCTGACTAGCTTGTGCTGCTGGGTCTGGTGCCGTGCTCCTTCCTTGAGTGGAGGTGACCAGACTGGGTGGGTCATTGGACTAATCCGGGGGGAGTGGGTCATTGGGCTAATCCGGGGGGGGGGGGACATGGACCTGCTCCGCATGGGTCAGTAGACCTGTTGCAGCGTTCCTTCTTTCTTATGTTCTTATGTGCAACAGCTGGGTATCTTTATTGATGAAATATTTCGCCTACACAGTAGACTTCTTCAGTCAAATACAAAGGAGGCAACAGTAGTAATGAAATAAAGATGATGTCATCAGTCCATCAACTTCGGAGGAAAAAGTATTTGAGGTGGTCAGTCCCTCAGCCTGGAGAAGAGTTCAGTTCCATGGTCTGGAACAAGGTGGTCAGTCCCTCAGCCTGGAGAAGAGTTCAGTTCCATGGTCTGGAACAAGGTGGTCAGTCCCTCAGCCTGGAGAAGAGTTCAGTTCCATGGTCTGGAACAAGGTGGTCAGTCCCTCAGCCTGGAGAAGAGCTCAGGTCCATGGTCTGGAACAAGGTGGTCAGTCCCTCAGCCTGGAGAAGAGTTCAGTTCCATGGTCTGGAACAAGGTGGTCAGTCCCTCAGCCTGGAGAAGAGTTCAGTTCCATGGTCTGGAACAAGGTGGTCAGTCCCTCAGCCTGGAGAAGAGTTCAGTTCCATGGTCTGGAACAAGGTGGTCAGTCCCTCAGCCTGGAGAAGAGCTCAGCTCCATGGTCTGGAAACAGGTGGTCAGTCCCTCAGCCTGGAGAAGAGTTCGTTCCATGGTCTGGAACAAGGTGGTCAGTCCCTCAGCCTGGAGAAGAGCTCAGCTCCATGGTCTGGAACAAGGTGGTCAGTCCCTCAGCCTGGAGAAGAGCTCAGTTCCATGGTCTGGAACAAGGTGGTCAGTCCCTCAGCTTGGAGAAGAGCTCAGCTCCATGGTCTGGAACAAGGTGGTCAGTCCCTCAGCCTGGAGAAGAGTTCAGTTCCATGGTCTGGAACAAGGTGGTCAGTCCCTCAGCCTGGAGAAGAGCTCAGCTCCATGGTCTGGAACAAGGTGGTCAGTCCCTCAGCCTGGAGAAGAGCTCAGTTCCATGGTCTGGAACAAGGTGGTCAGTCCTCAGCCTGGAGAAGAGCTCAGCTCCATGGTCTGGAACAAGGTGGTCAGTCCCTCAGCCTGGAGAAGAGCTCAGTTCCATGGTCTGGAACAAGGTGGTCAGTCCCTCAGCTTGGAGAAGAGTTCAGCTCCATGATCTGGAACAAGGTGGTCAGTCCCTCAGCCTGGAGAAGAGCTCAGTTCCATGGTCTGGAACAAGGTGGTCAGTCTCTCAGCCTGGAGGAGAGCTCGCTCCATGGTCTGGAACAAGGTGGTCAGTCCCTCAGCCTGTGAGAAGAGCTCAGTCCATGGTCTGGAAAAAGGTGGTCAGTCCCTCAGCCTGGAGAAGAGCTCAGCTCCATGGTCTGGAACAAGGTGGTCAGTCCCTCAGGCCTGGGAGAAGAGCTCAGCTCCATGGTCTGGAACAAGGTGGTCAGTCCCTCAGCCTGGAGAAGAGCTCAGTTCCATGGTCTGGAACAAGGTGGTCAGTCCCTCAGCCTGGAGAAGAGCTCAGCTCCATGGTCTGGAACAAGGTGGTCAGTCCCTCAGCCTGGAGAAGAGCTCAGTTCCATGGTCTGGAACAAGGTGGTCAGTCCCTCAGCTTGGAGAAGAGTTCAGCTCCATGATCTAGAACAAGGTGGTCAGTCCCTCAGCCTGGAGAAGAGCTCAGTTCCATGGTCTGGAACAAGGTGGTCAGTCTCTCAGCCTGGAGGAGAGCTCAGCTCCATGGTCTGGAACAAGGTGGTCAGTCCCTCAGCCTGGAGAAGAGCTCAGCTCCATGGTCTGGAACAAGGTGGTCAGTCCCTCAGCCTGGAGAAGAGCTCAGCTCCATGGTCTGGAACAAGGTGGTCAGTCCCTCAGCATGGAGAAGAGCTCAGTTCCATGGTCTGGAACAAGGTGGTCAGTCCCTCAGCCTGGAGAAGAGCTCAGCTCATGGTCTGGAAAAAGGTGGTCAGTCCCTCAGCCTGGAGAAGAGCTCAGTTCCATGGTCTGGAACAAGGTGGTCAGTCCCTCAGCCTGGAGAAGAGCTCAGCTCCATGGTCTGGAACAAGGTGGTCAGTCCCTCAGCCTGGAGAAGAGCTCAGTTCCATGGTCTGGAACAAGGTGGTCAGTCCCTCAGCTTGGGAGAAGAGTTCAGCTCCATGATCTGGAACAAGGTGGTCAGTCCCTCAGCCTGGAGAAGAGCTCAGTTCCATGGTCTGGAACAAGGTGGTCAGTCTCTCAGCCTGGAGGAGAGCTCAGCTCCATGGTCTGGAACAAGGTGGTCAGTCCCTCAGCCTGGAGAAGAGCTCAGCTCCATGGTCTGGAACAAGGTGGTCAGTCCCTCAGCCTGGAGAAGAGCTCAGTTCCATGGTCTGGAACAAGGTGGTCAGTCCCTCAGCCTGGAGAAGAGCTCAGCTCCATGGTCTGGAACAAGGTGGTCAGTCCCTCAGCCTGGAGAAGAGCTCAGTTCCATGGTCTGGAACAAGGTGGTCAGTCCCTCAGCCTGGAGAAGAGCTCAGCTCCATGGTCTGGAACAAGGTGGTCAGTCCCTCAGCCTGGAGAAGAGCTCAGTTCCATGGTCTGGAACAAGGTGGTCAGTCCCTCAGCTTGGAGAAGAGTTCAGCTCCATGATCTGGAACAAGGTGGTCAGTCCCTCAGCCTGGAGAAGAGCTCAGTTCCATGGTCTGGAACAAGGTGGTCAGTCTCTCAGCCTGGAGGAGAGCTCAGCTCCATGGTCTGGAACAAGGTGGTCAGTCCCTCAGCTGGAGAAGAGCTCAGCTCCATGGTCTGGAACAAGGTGGTCAGTCCCTCAGCCCTGGAGAAGAGCTCAGCTCCATGGTCTGGAACAAGGTGGGTCAGTCCCTCAGCCTGGAGAAGAGCTCAATTCCATGGTCTGGAACAAGGTGGTCAGTCCCTCAGCCTGGAGAAGAGCTCAGCTCCATGGTCTGGAACAAGGTGGTCAGTCCCTCAGCCTGGAGAAGAGCTCAGTTCCATGGTCTGGAACAAGGTGGTCAGTCCCTCAGCTTGGAGAAGAGTTCAGCTCCATGATCTGGAACAAGGTGGTCAGTCCCTCAGCCTGGAGAAGAGCTCAGTTCCATGGTCTGGAACAAGGTGGTCAGTCTCTCAGCTGGAGGGAGCTCAGCTCCATGGTCTGGAACAAGGTGGTCAGTCCCTCAGCCTGGAGAAGAGCTCAGCTCCATGGTCTGGAACAAGGTTGTCAGTCCCTCAGCCTGGAGAAGAGCTCAGCTCCATGGTCTGGAACAAGGTGGTCAGTCCCTCAGCCTGGAGAAGAGCTCAGTTCCATGGTCTGGAACAAGGTGGTCAGTCCCTCAGCTTGGAGAAGAGTTCAGCTCCATGGTCTGGAACAAGGTGGTCAGTCCCTCAGCCTGGAGAAGAGCTCAGTTCCATGGTCTGGAACAAGGTGGTCAGTCCCTCAGCCTGGAGGAGAGCTCAGCTCCATGGTCTGGAACAAGGTGGTCAGTCCCTCAGCCTGGAGAAGAGCTCAGCTCCATGGTCTGGAACAAGGTGGTCAGTCCCTCAGCCTGGAGAAGAGCTCAGCTCCATGGTCTGGAACAAGGTGGTCAGTCCCTCAGCCTGGAGAAGAGTTCAGCTCCATGGTCTGGAGCAAGGTGGTCAGTCACTCAGCCTGGAGAAGAGTTCAGCTCCACAGAGCTGTTGTACGTGTGTCTTAATCTTCACCTTGTCTGTATTTTGTACCATTTTCAACAATAGTTTATGTTAAATAATCTGTTATCCTGCCTTAGCTTATTTTAACTCAGCACAGTTATCCTACCTCAGCTTAAATCAATATATGCCTTTCTCTGTATTTGGCAGCATACTTACCTGAGGATGCCGCCTATAACACATACCTAACACCCAGATGCATATTTACCACCTAGGTGCACATGGGCAACGTATGCAAGGAAGCTTGCACATACGTCTCGACCAACCCGGGGATCGAACTCGGGCCCCTGAAGTTGTAAGCCCCCAAAATTCTACTGTTGATCTACAGGTCTAGTCCAAGGGGTTCTTGTTTAATCCACAAAGCCAAGCTCTTATTTTGTGTGATGAGAGCTGGAAGTGGTGTTCAAAGAGTCTCCTTGAGTTATATAAATCCACGAACATAACACCATCTGTGACATAAGGTATAAAACTGGGGCCCAAAAAAGCATCTTGGGAATATAAGGAAGAGGATCCAGTAGCATCCTGAGGAGGTAGGTAGGTAGAGTGCTACTGGATCCTCTTTCACACGTCCCCAAGACGTGTGTATTGTACCAGACAAGGTGTGTATACTGTGTATTGTACCAGACAAGGTCTGTATGTTGTGTATTGTACCAGACAAGGTCTGTATGTTGTGTATTGTACCAGACAAGGTGTGTATACTGTGTATTGTACCAGACAAGGTGTGTATACTGTGTATTGTACCAGACAGGTGTTGTTACTGTGTATTGTACCAGACAAGGTGTGTATACTGTGTATTGTACCAGACAAGGTGTGTATAATGTGTATTGTACCAGACAAGGTCTGTATGTTGTGTATTGTACCAGACAAGGTCTGTATGTTGTGTATTGTACCAGACAAGGTGTGTATAATGTGTATTGTACCAGACAAGGTGTGTATACTGTGTATTGTACCAGACAAGGTGTGTATACTGTGTATTGTACCAGACAAGGTGTGTATACTGTGTATTGTACCAGACAAGGTGTGTATAATGTGTATTGTACCAGACAAGGTCTGTATGTTGTGTATTGTACCAGACAAGGTCTGTATGTTGTGTATTGTACCACCTGTACGGACTATCCAGAGAGTACGGCAGACTGTGTGTATACTCTCAGAGCTGTACTGATTCCATTTGTACCATTTGTTCCATTTGTTCAATCCGGCACCAGTCAGGTTGCTAATTTCTAGATTGTCTCCAGTCTGTTCCCTTTTTTGTTAGTCGAGGGCTGCACACTGGCGCTCAGTACTCGAGGCTCGGTTCATACACGGAAGGAGAGTGGAAGTGGAGGATAGAGAGAGAGCCTTCTGATTTACCATCCTTGACTCACGCGCCTAGATAATGCAGATAGTCATTAAAAGAGATAGTAATAGCCTCGGCGGTGTGTGGACGTCAGAGTACTTTGGTGTTTGTCGTTCCCATGTACTCCCTTGTACTTTCATGTACTATCATGTACTCCACATACCCTTATGTTCTTACATGTACTACTATATATTCCCATGTACTCAAATATACTGTTATGTACTCCAGTATATTGCTATGTACTCCAATATACTCCCATGTACTCCCTGGTACTCTCATGTGCTCCATGTACTCCCTGACTCTCATGTACTCCCTTGTACCCCCCCCATGTACCCCCTTGTACTCTTGTGGAAGGAATTTCAAAATTTTTGTTTTGACTATGAACAGAGTGAACGAAATTAATGAACAAAACACTAAAACAATGCGCATTTTATGAGAGAGAGAGAGAGAGAGAGAGAGAGAGAGAGAGAGAGAGAGAGAGAGAGAAGAGAGAGAGAAGAGAGAGAGTCGTAGTACAGACATGGGCCAGACAGTTTCACTATACCATGGGCAGTGTTTGGCCCACATACCCCAGCAGGGAGAGTTGTCCGATGCCCACTCCATCCTCATCCCATCCCTCCTCCCTCCATCCTCCATCCCTCCCCTCCCTCCATCCTCCATCCCCCCCCTCATCCCCCATCCCTCCATTCCATTTCCCCTCCATCCCTCCTCCATCCCTCCACCCCCCCACCACTGACGTTTTTAATACACTGGCGACTTTGCTTGTCACTGTACCACAATACTTTCATTATTTGGCACCTGGCCCATGGTACCTGGCACCTGGCCCATGGTATCTGGCACCTGGCCCATGGTACTGGCACCTGGCCATGGCACCTGGCACCTGGCCCATGGACCTGGCACCTGCCATGGTACCTGGCACCTGGCCCATGGTAACTGGCACCTGGCCTGTACTGCACGGCCATGGTACCTGGCACCTGGCCCATGGTACTGGCACCTGGCCATGGTACCTGGCACCTGGCCCATGGTACCTGGCACCTGGTCCATGGTACCTGGCACCTGGTCCATGGTACCTGGCACCTGGCCCATGGTACCTGGCACCTGGCCCATGGTACCTGGCACCTGGCCCATGGACCTGGCACTGCCCAGGTACCTGGCACATGTCCCATGGTACCTGGCACCTGGCCCATGGTACCTGGCACCTGGCCCATGGTACCTGGCACCTGGCCCATGGTACCTGGCACCTGGCCCATGGTACCTGGCACCTGGCCCATGGTACTGGCACCTGGCCAT
>NC_069423.1:8386805-8389305 GCF_026875155.1 Cherax quadricarinatus | reverse complement strand
CAGACGCTAACGAGCCATCTGCCACTGATTCAGACGCTAACGAACCATCTTCCATTGATTCAGACGCTAACGCGCCATCTGCCACTTACTCAGACGCTAACGAACCATCTTCCATTTATTCAGACGCTAACGAGCCATCTGCCACTGATTCAGACGCTAACGAGCCATCTGCCATTGATTCAGACGCTAACGAGCCATCTACTACTGATTCAGACGCTAACGAGCCATCTGCCACTGATTCAGCCGCTAACGAGCCATCTGCCATTGATTCAGACGCTAACGAACTATGTTCCATTGATTCAGACGCTAACGAGCCATCTGCCATTGATTCAGACGCTAACGAGCCATCTGCCACTGATTCAGCCGCTAACGAGCCATCTGCCACTGATTCAGCCGCTAACGAGCCATCTGCCATTGATTCAGACGCTAACGAACTATCTTCCATTGATTCAGACGCTAACGAGCCATCTGCCATTGATTCAGACGCTAACGAGCCATCTGCCACTGATTCAGACGCTAACGAGCCATCTGCCACTGATTCAGACGCTAGCGAGCCATCTACCACTGATTCAGACGCTAACGAGCCATCTGCCACTGATTCAGACGCTAACGAGCCATCTACCACTGATTCAGACGTTAACGAACCATCTACCACTGATTCAGACGTTAACGAACCATCTCCTGGAACTGGTAAACCCTCTGTAAACAAACCCTCTTCCGAACCAGACATAAAATTCAATCCTTTTTCTTCTTACGATACCTTGAGGGTGTTCCGGGGGGTTAACGCCCCCGCGGCCCGGTCCACTACCAGAAACATTTTCTGAACCGGACGTGAGAGAACCATTTATTCACCGAACCAAACATGATCGAAGTTCAAGGACTCGTTTTCTGAGTGAAGCGCAAGTGAATCCTTACCTCACTGTATCACGGGGGGATGAACCTCGTCCTCCAGTTGTTGACAAACTCTTGTCTGTGACAGACGTACACCAACCTTGGTACAGCATTACGAACCCTGGTACAGCATTACGAACCTGGTACAGCATTACGAACCTGGTACAGCATTACGAACCTGGTACAGCATTACGAACCTGGTACTGCATTACGAACCCTGATACAGCATTGGGAATCTTGGTAATGCATTACGAATCCTGGTACGGCATTATGAACCCTGGTACAGCATTATTAACTCTGGTTGGGTATTACTAACCCTGGTAATGCATTACTAAACCTGGTACAGCATTACGAATCCTGGTATAGCATTACTAACCCTGGTATAGCATTACTAACCCTGATACAGCATTACTAACCCTGGTACAGCATTACGAATCCTGGTACGTCATTACGAACCCTGGTACGAAAGCAAATGAGACTTAAGCCGTTGTGAACCTTAATCAGAATTAATATCTATCTATTTATCTATCTAACTATATGGTTCCTGTTCATTGTTATCTCCATTGTTCTTCCTGTGATTATCTGGTTATATCTTTGTGATTTTGGACGTGAGGAGTATGTTTCTCGGTGTATATATGAGTATACTTTGATCCCTATTTAAGGTATTAACGTGAACTAATCACTATTTTAGGGTTTAAAGTAATTTTGACTGGTGGTGAACAGGTGACATGCAGCCTTAACGACCCTCGTGTGGTAGACTTTAAACCCCATTAACCAACCTATTTAGGGCATTATTGTGTTAAATATTGTGTAAATACACGACCTAAGTGGCAGGTTGTATTAGTTGTAGCCCTGAAACTATGTTGTAGTCCTGAATCTATGTTGTAGTCCTGAATCTCTGTTGTAGTCATTAATCTGTTGTAGTCCTGAATCTCTGTTGTAGCCTTGAATCTATGTTGTAGCCCTGAATCTTTTGACTGTTGTAGTCCTGAATCTCTGTTGTAGCCCTGAATCTCTTGACTGTTGCAGCCCTGAATCTCTTGACTGTTGTAGCCTTGAATCTGACGGTATTATAACCTCTTGGGTCATGTATACGGAAATCTTCCTAAAAACACTATGTATTCTCACTCTGACCTCCTATGTATTATCTTTGGCCACATGCGCATTATCTTTGGCCACACATGTATTCAAGCTACAAGCAACAAACGCCAGGCACAACCCGCCTACGGTCAAAAAATTTCTCAGCGAACGAAAGTTGACCGAAAAAAATTGACTGGTGCTCTGAGAGGGTCAAGAAAGTGCTTTCCAACATCCCCAGCCAGACGACTGTCGACCCTACTGTGCTGGTCTAAACGGGTCAGAATGCTCCTTGGGTTCCATGTGAAGGAGGGAAGGAGAGATGTAGGGAGGGAGGGAGGGAGAGAGAGTGAGTGAGGGAGTTAGGAAGAGTAACCTATATCCAACCATCTCACTTTCTCGCCCCGTCTGGGAGGTGCTAGGGACGCTAGTGCTCCTTAGGATGGTCTCTGGTATGGTTTCTGGTCTCTGGTATGGTTTCTGGGTCACTGGAATGGTCTCTGGTCTCCGGCAGGTTCTCTGGCATGGTCTC
>NC_069423.1:8366805-8379305 GCF_026875155.1 Cherax quadricarinatus | reverse complement strand
ACCAGCAGCAGGCAGCAGCAGCAGCACACACCACCACAGAAACAGTCATTCGCTCTGAGTAAGACACCAAGTAGCATTGCTGTATCAGCACTTCTAGCACCTAGAGCACCTTTAGCTGAAGCACCTAGCTATTTCTCCGCTAGCACCCCACAGCATCCTAGTCACTCTAGCGCAGCAAATCGCATGCAGACCTGAGAGAACAGACACAGCTTGTTACAAGCCACTTTAGAGAGCGGTAGACAGTCATCTGACAGAAACTGCACCAATGAACACTTGCAGCATCGAACTTTCTAGTCCTAATGTAGTCACTTACCGCTGCCTCCAAGTATTCCACCTCTTAAGAGAAGCAGCCCACCGTGAGAGCAAGCGTTCACAGCCACATACAGATCCCCAAACAGCGTTGTACCCCTTCAAGCGCGGTACAAAGTACAGTCTGACACAGACTGATGTTAGTAGCCAGCTTAGGCTAGTTATACGTACTTCTGGAAGTCTGGTTGACATGCGTAGTAGCCAGACTTAGGCTGGTTACTCAAGTTGTACTGGAAGTCTGGTTAGACACTGATGTAGTAGCAAACTTAGGCTTGGTTACAAGTACTTCTGGAAGTCTGGTAGACACTGATGTAGTAGCCAGACTTAGGCTTGGTTACAAGTACTTCTGGCAGTCTGGTAGACACTGGCGTAGTAGCCAGACTTAGGCTTGGTTACAAGTACTTCTGGCAGTCTGGTAGACACTGATGTAGTAGCCAGACTTAGGCTTGGTTACAAGTACTTCTGGCAGTCTGGTAGACACTGATGTAGTAGCCAGACTTAGGCTTGGTTACAAGTACTTCTGGCAGTCTGGTAGACACTGATGTAGTAGCCAGACTTAGGCTTGGTTACAAGTACTTCTGGCAGTCTGGTAGACACTGATGTAGTAGCCAGACTTAGGCTTGGTTACAAGTACTTCTGGCAGTCTGGTAGACACTGATGTAGTAGCCAGACTTAGGCTTGGTTACAAGTACTTCTGGAAGTCTGGTAGACACTGGCGTAGTAGCCAGACTTAGGCTTGGTTACAAGTACTTCTGGCAGTCTGGTAGACACTTGATGTAGTAGCCAGACTTAGGCTTGGTTACAAGTACTTCTGGCAGTCTGGTAGACAGATGATCAACCTAAATACACATTATGTAATCGTCTTATGGTCAGGTCACTATCTTGAATATACTGTACCTTACTGTATACTTATTGCGGAATATGAAGATAGAATAAAAATCTATGTAATATGTCAAGATAACTTATTAAGGAAAATAAGAAACCAGACATATAAAGCAAATATCCTAAATTTGTAAATAAAAATCCAGATGTACTCGTGTGCACAGTTATGATGCCTAGTTCCTAGGCCTTTTGCGCATCCATAGGCTTTCGTGCTACCATCCACAGGATGGATATGAGGTACACAACTAGCCACTGCCATCCAAGGATGGACTATGGCATCTCTCTGCGGGATGACTGGAACTTCTGCCGCACCTGGCATGCCTGCAGCCGTGGCTGCGGTGAACACCCGTCTGGCTGAGCATGCGGACACACCTTCCGCAGCGTTGAACATTACTGTTGAGCTTCTGGCTCCACTGAACATCCTCGTGACCCCTGTCTCTGCTTCGTTGAACGTGGGCTTACCTTAGCCTCATTGAACGACCTGATGATTTACCCTCGTTGAGCGTTCTCTAACTTTACCTCGTTGAACGTCCTCTTCCGTCACTGGCAGACAATGCAACATCGTCTTTCGTAAACAAAGGCATAGCTGCTCGTAAGCAAAACGATAAGCGTCACCAAGAGAGGAACGGCGTCATAAACAGGGAAGCAAGCAAACAAGGAAGCAGGAAAGCAAGCAAGGAAGGAGAGAGTAAACGGGTGAAGAAAAGGAATGTTTACATTTGGAAGTAGGACGCCCAGTCTGGACGCGTTGTGCATAAATTGACTTGTTGACTGAGTCAGTAGCAGCAACAGTGAGAGTAGCAGCAGTGCTACAGCAACAGTACTAGCAGCAGCAGTGCTACAACAGCAGCAACAACAGTAATAGTAGTAGTGAAAGTAGCACCAGCAGAAATGCTACAACAGCAGTGCTAAAACAGCAACAGTACTAGCAGCAGTGAGAGTAGCACCAGCAGCAGTGCTACAACAGTACTAGCACCAGCACCAATGCTGCAGCAGCAGAGTAGCAGCAGTGCTGCAACAGCAACAGTACTAGCAGCAGCAGTGTTGCAGTAGTAGCAGCAATAGCACTAGCGTCACCAGCAGCAGTACAACAGTATCAGTACTAATAGCATCTGCCGTACTTGGAGGATTACTAGCAGTAATAATAACAGTACCAGCAGTACTAGCAGCACCAACCATGACTCCAGTAACAGGAGTATCAGTATTAATAGCAGAAGCAGCAACAACAGCACCTAGTGGACGAACGCTTGTTTCTGCACCACCATCACCACTACCAACACCACTACCATCACCACTACTATCATCACCATCGCCACCAACTACCAACCACCACACCAGCAACAACTATCGCCATCTACTAATCGCCTTTACCAACCAACTATCCTTTCCTAGTACCAATCTCCCCACCACTACTACCACTACCACCACATATCAGCCGTGAAAGTTAATTTCCCAACACTGTTGTTGATCAAACTGTGAGAAAGGAAATTCTTACAACTCGTTAACTTCAACCATAAAGCCCATTGTTTACTTAACGAGTCTTTGGTTTTGAATGAAGCGACGGTTTTTTAACGGCTGTAACGAATTTAATGGCCTAAGATTTCATATGGCTTAAACCGATGGGTTAGTAATCCAGGACAGCACAGTTAAGCCACCATGACTGGCTCATTTCCATTATGGTTCTGTGATCCTTAGGACGTGACCCACGATAGTCACCTAAAACCCAGGTACTTGTTTATTACTGGTGAACGAGGGTAACAGGTGTCAGCAGCAGTATCACCAGCACCACCAGTATGACTACCAGCACCATCACCAGCAGCACCACCAGCAGTACCAACATCACCATTACCAACAAGCACCAGCAGCATGACCACCAGCATCATCACCAGCATGACCACCAGCATCACGACCAGCAGCAGCACCAGCAGCATGGACCAGCACCAGCAGCATCACTAGCAGCATGACCAGCAGCATCACTAGCAGCATTACTAGCAGCATCACCAGCAGCATCACTAGCAGCATCACCAGCAGCAGCACTAGCAGCATCACCAGCAGCAGCACTAGCAGCATCACCAGCACAGTACTAGTCTTGCTCATGCCCACCATTACTTCCTGCCTGACCTACAAACTGCACATTCTCCAGCTGAAAGTAACCTCCAGGCAGTACACACCCTCTCTCCCTCGCCACCTAAACCATATAAATCGCCAGTTAAACCACCTAGACCTTATAAACCACCAATCACACAACCATTAATATTATAATCACCTGTAAACCAGTCACCACTGCTATTTAAACCGCTATCATTGTCCACCATAACCACCGGTACACTGTCACCCCAAGCCTATAATCTACCTCATAAACGACCACATAAACCACTATCACAAGAACAAGCATCACAGGGTTTATCTTACCCTGGGGTGGGGTATTGGAGGGGTGGGGGGTCGTCCAGGGGAGACTATTTGAGTGGTAGGGGGATGGGGGGAGGATGGAGCAGCCAGCAATTGACGTGCTGTGGAGTGTGAGCAGTCTAACCATCTGTAAAGGATTCAGGGAGACCGGTTAGCCAGACTTGAGTCCTGGAGGTGGAAAGTACATTGCCTGCACTCTGAAGGATGGGTGAGGATGTTAGTCCTGGAGGTGGGAAATACAATACCTGCACTCTGAAGGATGGGTGAAGATGTTAGTCCTGGAGGTGTTAAATACAGTGCCTGCACTCTGAAGGATAGGTGAGGATGTTAGTCCTGGAGGTGGGAAATACAGTGCCTGCATTCACTCACTCTCCTCCTTCCTCCTCTCTCTCTCTCTCTTCCCCTCTTCTCTCTCTCTCTCTCTCTCTCTCTCTCGCTCTCTCTCTCTCTCTCTCAGGCTGACAGATTTCAACACGTTACGATATTCCATCTGCGTAAGAGAATATAACAGGAGAAACGAAGCTACAGTCCCGCTGTGTGACTGTCGTATACAGTAGTGCAGCAGCACGCAGCACGCTGCTCATGTATTCAGTTTTGCTAAAACAGGAAAAGTACAAAAAAAAGTCTCCCTTCCCCTTTCCCCTTCCCCCCATCTCTCACTCTCTCTCACTGATGTCTCATTCATTGGTGGCCAAGACTCTTGCTGCCTCGGTCCAGTCAGCTGATGTTTGTTTATCTAGTCAGCTGATGTTTGTTTATCTAGTCAGCTGATGTTTGTTTTCGCACTAATTCCCTTAAGCATTTTAAAGTAATTACATCAGTATGTTAGTATCTTTATCCTCCCTATCTTCCATCTACTTCCCTTTCTCACTTTTTTCCTATCCCTTTGCTCCAGGGGAGGAGCACAACTTTGTAGTACCCACAGTCAGTGGCCAGGCTTCAAACACCTTTTATTGTACAGCAATAAAGGAATGGAACAGACTACCCGCACATGTCAAAGCCAGTCATAGCATGAACCAGTTCAAGAAGACTGCCAAAAGGTGTCTGATGAATGTAGCTACAGAAAGGGAGGGGAATGATTTTCTATTTTTTAGCTAACATACGTGTAAATTTTACCTTATTCCTAGTAATGACCCTCGTATTGTAGATAGTCTTAATGACCTTGGTGTAGTAGATAGTCTTTTTAGTATGATAATAAGATGTTATCTTCATTGTAGAATAATAAGAAAATATTATAACCTTTATATTATAATAAGGTAAAAGGACCCCAATGGAAATAAGTCACTCTGTCTGACTTTTTTGGGTTATCCCAGGTTCTCTACACATATCCTGCTATGTATGATAATTCTATGTAACTGTATTTGTGTATACCTGAATAAACTTACTTATTCCACCAAAGGAAAGAGAGAGAGAGAGAGTAGAGAGGAAGGGACAGGTGGTCACAATTACAGGCATGAATATCCACACAACCAACACTTGCTCTAAGTTACAAGAGGATAAAGAGAATAATTCGCATCTGTGTTTAGAGATGTATGTACTCGCCTAGTTGTACTCGCCTAGTTGTGGTTGCAGGGGTTGATTCATAGCTCCTGGCCCCGCCTCTTCACTGGCCGCTACTGGGTCTGTGTGCGCGTGTGTACGTGTGTGTACGCGTGTGTACTCACCTAACTGAGGTTGCAGGGGTCGATTCATAGAGCCTGGCTATGACGGAACATGACAGGGAACCCATCTTGTGTGATGGAATATGAGAGGGAAACATGTATAGCTCTTGTCCCCACAGTAAAACTAACATATATAATGTTGCAGCAGCACAATACTAACGAATTTAATTTTACTAAAATAACTTCCCACTCCCCTTATCTCACCTGCCTTTCCCCTCTCTCTTCTTCCCCCTCCCCTCTTCTTCTCCCTCCCCTCTTCTTCCCCCTCCCCTCTTCTAAGATGCTTTAACCCCCACTTTCAACGACCTACTCTAACCTGCTGGAAAGTGGTTGTGGTGGGAGGGAGGGAGGGAGGGAGGGGAAGATGCAATGGGGGAGGGAGAGGGTAAAGAACTAAGGAGGGAATGGAAAGCGAAAAGAAAGCGGGTAATGGAGAGAGAGAGAGAGAGAGAGAGAGAGAGAGAGAGAGAGAGAGTGGAGAGGGAGAGGAGGGAGGAGGGAGGGGAGGGAGAGGGAGGGGGAGGGAGGAGTAGGGGAGGGAGGGAGGGAGGGAGGGAGGGAGGGAGGAGGTTTGATCTGAACTTGGGGAGTGGAGGTTGACTGCTTGACCATTTTCCCGACCAGCCAGGGAAAAGGGTAGGGTAAGGGTAGGGGAAGGGTGATGGGGGGAAGTAAGGTTACGAGGTTTGTTTAGTCAGGTCCTTTGTGTGGGCCGAGCGTAGTTTGGGAAGCTTTCTCTCTCTCTCTTCTCTCTCTCTCTCTCGTCTCTCTCTCTCTCTCTCTCTCCTCTTTTCCCAAAAATTAACCCAGTTTCCCTTAAGAAAGCCAAGCATGTTGTCTTTTGGGCACGAGACGGCACAGGAAGCACAATGCTTTCTTCTGAAGGTAAACGTCAACGGTGTTCCAAGGAATCAACTGAAGACTCGGATTTGGAATGTGGGTCCCGCAGTTTTGGCTAAGAAATCCCTCGGCTCTTGGACAGCGAGCCAAAGCGAAATCAGCCGGGCCAGCGAGACAGGGTTGATCAACGAAAACACTCATCCAATCCCACTAATACACTGGATGAAGTTGACGGTAGCAGGGGCCCCAAGTCCCAGAGGAGACAAAATTTTTCCTTCACCTCGATCGGCAAGAAAAAGCCATCTGAAGGCACATTCAGGTTGATAAGGTAAAGGACACCACGACACCCTGTAAAAACTGCTATAAACCCCTCGAGAGAAATATGACCGAAGCTATCAATGTCTCCAAATCTTTAAAGAGAAGTATATTCTCACTCCGCGAAACACACGGTCCTGTGAGTTACTGTTAAAACTACTAAAATCCACAGAGCGGGTAACAAAAGATGTATTAATGCGCTACCCACTAAACATGCATCTTGATGCAATTCATAGTAACAAAAACATCCTGAAAGCTGAGCGGCTCCGAGCCAACAAGGACGGCAACGTACCTAACGAGGCAGGTCTTGATCCAACATAGAAGGGCCCCCTGGCCCAGCTCAAGGATCTCGGTTCCTGGGAAAATACCAGGTTAGGATATACAACCCAGAATCTTTGAGGCGCTTCAGTACCAGAGGTATAACAACCTCTGCGACTGATGTCAGTTTAAATATGCGGCATCCGTAATCTCACCCGATCAAGGACTGCTTGAGTAAACTGAAGAAAGGTGAAGCTATGGAATCTCGATGTCTTAACTGCGACAAGAAACATCATGCCTGGAACCTGCACTGCCCGGAGGCACTGCCCGGAGGAAGCATGGAAAACCACGGTTGTCCAGCCTCCAACATCAAGTAGAGCCCTCACCACTGCGCAGCAGCCTCATCCAGAGAAGGCTACAGAAACACGGGATCCAGGGACCACTCTCCCGGGCCCCAGCAAAGGAGGAAGCGTGAGGAAACAGCGACGGGTCGCGCAGCAGCTTCGATATCTTACTCAACACTCCTTTGCAAGGAGCGAACGGGATCTGAGGACCACAACCAAAAGTTTGGGGAAATGAAACCAAAAAAACCCCCCGATTAAAAAATGTACAAAAACTTCAAAAAAATTTCCCTTTTTAAAAAAAAAACCAAAAAACTTTAAAATGTTGAGCTTGGGGCCCCCCCACTTTTCAAAATTTTTCCCTTGGAAACCCAAAAACCGCCGACACCCAAAATTTTGTGACAAACCCAAAAATGAGGGTTTAAAAAAAAACCAAGGGGAAAAAAGACGTCCGAAAGGGGGGAAAAAAATAAAAAGAAATTATTTTTACTTGGTTTTTTCCAAAATTTTCGGGGAACAAAAAACCCCATGGAATTAGCCCGCGTAACGCCAAAACCCCTTCGAAAAAAAGTTTTAACCCCCAAAAAAAAGCCCTTTTTTTAAACCCCCGGCAAAAATGCCCCGGGAAAAGGGGGTTTTTGAATCAAGGCGCAACGGAATTTCCACAGCAGGGGGAAATAAGGTTAAGGGGAAATGAACTAAAAACCCAGCCCAAAAAACCCGGGGGAACCAAAAAAAAAAACAGAAAAAAAGGCCCCCAGGGGGGAAATAAAGGCGAAAAGGGCCAACCTTTTGGGGGACGGGACCAAAATTTTTTTGGGGAACGTACAGGGATTACAAGACTCTGATCACGGCCACAAAACAGCTGAGTTAGATCGACATCTTCAAGACATGTCAGGAAGCAGTTCCTGACGAATCAATCAACCAACCTATATTGTTTGTAACAGCTTGACAAAGCTCCTGGAGAGCGAAACGTTGCCACAATAAAATGTAACATTAGTTGCACTTGTGTTCTTTTACCTAACATATTGTCGAGCATATCACCAGATACTCTCACTAGCCGAATAGCCTCTGCAGCCTATGATCGCCTAAAACTATTCTCCCTTCAGAAATCTCAACAGTCATTCTAGGCCCTCGATACACCATATGTCAGGTTCATCTTCGAGTACGCACCACCGGCATAGAACCTGCCCATGAGAAAGCTTGTTAAGAAATTGGAGAAAGTGCAGAGGTCTGCAACGAGACTCGTGCCACAGCAATGGGGTATGAGGAGAGATTAATGGAACTGAATCTGATAACTCTGGAGGACAGAAAACTCGGGGGAGACCAGAGAACAACGTACGAAGTACTGTGAGGAACTGATAGGCCCGACGGGGATAGACTGAGAGGCGGGAAACAGGTGCTCGGGGGAACAGCTTCGAGTTAGGCACTGAGGAGCCAGAGGGATGCCAGGAAATACTTCCTCAGCCTCGGTGTCGTCTGGAAGTGGAATGACCTCGAAGAGGAGGGAGGGCGCTCCAGACATGTTTCAAGAACAGGCACGATGTGGCCCACGAGGCTGAGGGAGTGAATCTGGCTAGCTTAGAGGCGAAACCAGGAGCTAAAACTCAACCCCTGGAACAACATACTGGCGAGTACACACCCACCTTCATATCCGACAATTACTAGAAAATCCACAAAAAAAATTTGTGCACGAATGGTATATAATACCGACGACATGAATTACACTCATGTACAGCATCTGGGTATCTTTATTATAGACGTTTCGCCCACCAGTTGCTTTATCAATACCAGGAAATAAAACTATATACAAAGGGTGAGGTAAACAGTCCCTCAGACTTGGAGTTGAAGAGAACTGTGGTCTTGAAGACTCTTCCTGGCTCTGCCTCAGAGTCTTCAAGACTACGGAAAGGATCTCGAAACCTGACGCAGCAGACCAGAAATAACTGTCATCTAGGACATTTAACATAAAATATTCATACAGTCAATACTCGTCCAGAATATCTGGATCCTGCAGATGCTGCAACTGACCTTAAAAATCCTTAACCATGACCAAACAAAAAATCATGCGCGCTCCTTCTGTGAAAGTTCTTCATGGGCTTAATGAGCAGTGTGAGTGAGGAGTGCAAGTAGCGAGGGGCAGGAAGGTTCATTACTGCCTTTCTTACCTCATGATTACTGCCTCTAAGGAAACTGGAATTAAAGAAGATAAAAGAGATTGAAAAATATAATCTTCAGTTATCTCTTGAACAGCGAATAAAAACGATATGTTCTCATTTACCCAACGAGGATAATTACAAATTACCTTCTCGAGGGTAGTTATCTAATCTAACCAGATTTTGATTAGGTCATTTGATGTGTGTAAATATTTAACAAGGTTAGTTAGGTATCCTTTGGGAACTTTGTCAACTACCAATTTTCACAACTGAACTGTATGCAGTTCTCATTGCAATTATGACTACTGCGTCCAGGTCACCCTCAACAGTCGTGGTAGTCTCAGACTCCTTTAGCGCAAGTATCAACAAATTTGATTCGCCTCATCACCTAGTTCTTCGTATACAACTCTGGATGAGCCACATTTCTAGTAAAAACAAAAATTGTTTTCTGCTGGGTCCCTGGTCATGTTGACGTTCAGGTCAACCAGTAGCTGACTGCTGTGCTGTCAACGGTACATGACCTTCCAGCTTCATATAAAGGTATTCCATTCTCAGACTATTTTGCTCTTATCTCAGCCACTTTTGCAACTGTTGGCAACAATGTTGGTGCCAATTTTATAAATTACATTCTGTCAAGCCGAGTTTAGGATCCTGGTCTTTGCGATGTCGTGGATGGAAAGTTATGCTTGCCCGTCTTCGCATCAGGCACACCAGTCTTATTCGTGGGTATCTCATGGAGAGGTGCCCAGTGCCACTGCAAATTATCAGGTTCCAATTTCAGTTTGCCACATTCTACTGTACTGTCCTGTATATCAGCAAGCACGCATAATTTACCTCCGACGTCGTCACCGCTCTGACACCCTGTATCTTCCCTCCTCGCTGACAGCCCCACCTTGACAGATTCCCTCTTCGACTTTTTGACCACTAGAGATTTATTATGCAACCTTTAGCACTCTCCAGCCCCCTTACACACACTGCCTCCGATCTAGCAAATTTACCATTCAAACACCCTATCCTGCAGTGCTGCATGGTCCTAGTGGGTTTAGCGCTTATTTTGGATTATAATAATAATAACTGGGGGACCTTTAAGAGTATTAAAAACCTTAATACCCAGGTATTAAAATTCTTGATACCCAGTTATTGATAATTATTACCCGGGAATTAAAAATACATACACACAGGCGTTTTTATATTTTACATCATTAGAATTTTATGACCACTCTGCACTTTTCCTTTTGCGTTCATTAAGGTAGAAGAGGCTGGGTATATGAGATATGAGGATGCTTTTGTAGGTTTGCACAAAGACTGAAATGGATCTAGTTTTTATTAAATCTATAGAAAATGCTGGACTCTATTTACGTGGACTGTGTTTGGGAGACAGTCAAGCACAGTCCGTGGACTGTGCTTGGGAGACAGTCAAGTACAGTCCCTGGACTGTGCTTGGGAGACAGTCAAGCACAGTCCCTGGACTGTGCTTGGGAGACAGTCAAGCACAGTCCCTGGACTGTGCTTGGGAGACAGTCAAGCACAGTCCCTAAACTTCTTCAGTGGTTTAAGGTCTGGGGGAAGTGGAAATGCCTTTGCAGACATCCGTAAGGTCAACGTCATTAGTTAGTTACACCGAGGAAGTGTCAGTTGCTTTATAGCAGAGATAATTGTTGCTCTCACGACGTATCTAAGACGTACTATTGTAATGTTAGACGTGTATGTACATTGTACAAGTGAACATTACTGTACATATCTTTTGCTGATGTTATACATTATTTCTTTGTACCTACTTACACACACTTTTGTTGTACCTACTTACACTTTTGTTGTACCTACTTACACACACTTTTGTTGTACCTACTTACACTTTTGTTGTACCTACTTACACACACTTTTGTTGTACCTACTTACACACACTTTTGTTGTACCTACTTACACACACTTTTGTGTACCTACTACACACACTTTGTTGTACCTACTTACACACACTTTTGTCTGTACCTACTTACACACACTTTTGTTGTACCTACTTACACACACTTTTGTTGTACCTACTTACAACACACTTTGTTGTACCTACTTACACACACTTTTGTTGTACCTACTTACACACACTTTTGTTGTACCTACTTACACACACTTTTGTTGTACCTACTTACACACACTTTTGTTGTACCTACTTACACACACTTTTGTTGTACCTACTTACACACACTTTTGTTGTACCTACTTACACACACTTTTGTTGTACCTACTTACACACACTTTTGGTGTACCTACTTACACTTTTGTTGTACCTACTTACACACACTTTTGTTGTACCTACTTACACACACTTTGTTGTACCTACTTACACACACTTTTGTTGTACCTACTTCACACACTTTTGTTGTACCTACTTACACACACTTTTGTTGTACCTACTTACACACACTTTGTTGAAACCTACTTACACACACTTTTGGTGTACCTACTTACACTTTTGTTGTACCTACTTACACACACTTTTGTTGTACCTACTTACACACACTTTTGTTGTACCTACTTACACACACTTTTGGTGTACCTACTTACACACACTTTAGTTGTACCTACTTACACACACTTTTGTTGTACCTACTTACACTTTTGTTGTACCTACTTACACACACTTTAGTTGTACCTACTTACACACTTTTGTTGTACCTACTTACACACTTTTGTTGTACCTACTTACACCTTTTGTTGTACCTACTTACACTTTTGTTGTACCTACTTACACACACTTTTGTTGTACCTACTTACACACACTTTTGTTGTACCTACTTACACACACTTTTGTTGTACCTACTTACACTTTTGTTGTACCTACTTACACACTTTTTTGTTGTACCTACTTACACTTTTGTTGTACCTACTTACACTTTTGTTGTACCTACTTACACACACTTTTGTTGTACCTACTTACACACACTTTCCCCTGCGTGTTTGTACCTCAGCATCCAAACTGTGGTTCGTAAATTGGATTGCGTGAGGCCAGCAGTAACAGCTTGGTTGATCAGGCTCTGATCCACCGCGAGGCCTGGTCATGGACTGGGCCACGGGGGCGTTGACCCCCCTGAACACCCTCCAGGTGTACTCCAACGAGTGTGTTTTCACCGGGATTATTCATCATCTGGGGATCAATAACATGTATAACCACAGCCGGTGATCTTGCCTCTCTGTGCAGTTCTGTGTAACAAGTTTCAGTTTTGTCCACGTCTTGAGTTTGTGTGTATCGAAATATTTAACATGTTGAAGGTTTGAAAGCGATCTACTGCAGTCTCCCTTTACTAAAGGAGGTTGAGGTTTTCTGTCATTTG
>NC_069423.1:8356805-8361805 GCF_026875155.1 Cherax quadricarinatus | reverse complement strand
TCTTCTTAAAGCTATGTATGGATCCTGCCTCCACTACATCACTCCAGATTGTTCCACTTCCTGACAACTGTGGCTGAAGAAGTACTTTCTAGCATTCCTGTGTGTGTACCTGTGTGTGTACCTGTGTGTGTACCTGTGTGTGTACCTGTGTGTGTACCTGTGTGTGTACCTGTGTGTGTACCTGTGTTAAATTTAGTAACATAATCTTCCAGTGACGCTTTGAGTGTGCAGCTGTTTACTTGGGTTCTCAGAGTGAGCTACAGCTCTGGGACCCGTCGCTTTCTACTGATGACCTTGATTTAGCTATGCTATATTTTAGACTCCACTTAAAAGTCTCATGGATCGTGACCTGACTTATTCAACCTTTCCAAACACAAAACAAGTTCTAGAAAGTGCTGGGATGTGTATAATGTAGCAGAACCCACCAGGGAAAACTGCCACAACCAGATCTGGCTTACTAAAACACACACCACCAATACACCTCTATCTTCATCTGTAATCACACGTGTTTGTGTGTGTGTGTGTGTGTGTGTGTGTGTGTGTGTGTGTGTGGTGTGTGTGTGTGTACTCGCCTAGTTGTACTCGCCTAGTTGAGGTTGCAGGGGTCGAGACTCGGCTCCTGGCCCCGCCTCTTCACCGAGTGCTATTAGGTCCTCTCCCTGCTCCATAAACTTTATCATACCTCATCTTAAAGCTATGTATGGTTCCTGCCTCCACTACCTCATGCTAGGCTATTCCACTTCCTAACTACTGTGTGTGTGTGTGTGTGTGTGTGTGTGTGTGTGTGTGTGTGTGTGTGTGTGTGTGTGTGTGTGTGTGTGTGTGTGTGTGTGTGCGTGCGTGCGCGCGCGCGCACTCACCTAGTTGTATTCACCTAGCTGTGGTTGCAGGGGTCGATTCATAGCTCCTGGCCCCGCCTCTTCCCTGGCCGCTACTGGGTCACTCCCTGCACCGTGAGCTTTATCATACCTCTGCTTAAAGTTATGTATGGATCCTGCCTCCACTACATCACTTCCCAAACTATTCCACTTCCTGACTACTCTGTGGCTGAAGAAATACTTCCTCACATCAGTGTGTGTGTGTGTGTGTGTGTGTGTGTGTGTGCGTGTGCGTGTACGCACCTAATTGTGGTTGCAGGGTTCGAAACTCAGCTCCTGGCCCCTCTTCACTGACCGCTACTGGGTCCTCCCCCTCCCTGCTCCATGAGCTTTATCATACCTCGTCTTAAAACTATGTATAGCTCCTGCCTCCAGTACATCACTTGCCAAACTATTCCACTTCCTAACAACTCTATGACTGAAGAAATACTTCTTAACATCTTTTTGACTCATCTGAGTCTTCACTTTCCAATTGTGACCCCTTGTTTCTGTGTTCCCTCTCTGGAACATCCTGTCTCTGTCCACCTTGTCTATTCCACGCAGTATTTTGTATGTCGTTATCATGTCTCCCTTGACCTTCCTGTCCTCCAGTGTCGTCAGACCGATTTCCCTTAACCTTTCTCCATAGGACATTCCCCTTAGTTCTGGAACTAGCCTTGTTGCAAACCTTTGCACTTTCACTAATTTCTAGACGTGTTTGATTAGGTGTGAGTTCCAAACTGGTGCTGCGTACTCCAGTATGGGCCTGACGTACACAGTGTATAAAGTCTTGAACGATTCCTTACAGAGGTACAGGAACGCTATTCTCAGGTTTGCCAGGCGCCCATATGCCGCAGCAGTTATCTGGTTAATGTGTGCTTCTGGCGATGTACTCGGTATTATACCCACTCCTAGGTCTTTCTCCTTGAGCTAGGTTTGACCTCCTAGCCTATACTCTGTCTGCGGTCTTCTTTGCCCTTCTCCGATCTTCATGACTTTGCATTTGACGAGGTTAAATTCTAGGAGCCAGTTGCTGGACCATGCATCCAGCCTGTCCAGGTCTTTTTGTAGACCTGTCTGGCCCGCGTCTGATTTAATTCTTCTCATTAACTTCACATCTGCAAACAGGGACACTTCTGAGTCTATCCCTTCCGTCATGTCGTTCACGTATATCAAGAATAGCACTGGTCCCAGGACTGACCCCTGGGGGACCCCGCTCGTCACCGGAGCCCACTGTGATACCTCACCATGGACCATGACTCGCTGTTGCCTCCCTGTTAGGTATTCTCTGATCCACTGCAGTGCCCTTCCTGTTATACGTGCCTGTTCCTCTAGCTTCTGTACTAATCTCTTGTGTGGAACTGTCGAAGGCCTTCTTGCAGTCCAAGAAAATGCAATCAACCCATCCCTCCCTCTCATTTCTTTCTTCAGTTGCCTTGTCATAAAACTCTAATAGGTTTGTGACACAGGATTTGCCTTCCATGAATTCGTGCTGGCTGTCGTTTATAATCTTGTTCCGCTCCAGGTGCTCCACCACTCTCCTTAAAGGACCCAATGGAAATAAGTCACTCTGACTTTTTTGGGTTATCCCAGGTTCTCTACACATATGCTGATATGTATGATAATTCTATGTAACTGTATTTGAGTATACCTGAATAAACTTACTTCCTGATAATGTTCTCCATGACTTTGCATACTATACATGTCAGTGACACTGGTCTATAATTTAGTGCTTCATTTCTGTCTTCTTTCTTAAAGATGGGGACTCCATTTGCCTTCTTCCGTACTTCAGGAAGTTGCCCAGTTCAAGGGAAGTGTTGAAGATTTTGGTCAGTGGCACACTTAGTGTGTCTGCTCCCTCTCTAAGGACCCACAGAGAGATGTCCGGTCCCACCGCCTTTGAGGTATCAAGGTCACTTAGCAGCTTCTCCACCTCCTCCTCAGTTGTGTGTAATTCATCCATCACTTGTTGGTATATCCCTTGTTGATGAATCCCACCGTTTTGTCCTCCCAGTGTCCCTTCAGCCTCCACTGTAAATACTTCCTGAAATCTCATGTTGAGCTCCTCGCATACTTCTTGGTCATTTCTTGTGAGTTCCCCACCTTCTGTCCTCAGTCTGATCACCTGGTCTTTAACTGTTATCTTCCTCCTGATGTGGCTATACATCAGTTCGGGTCAGATTTGACTTTCGATGCTATGTTATTTTCATACTGTCTCTGGGTCTCCCTCCTTACCTGTGCATACTCCTTCCTGGCTCTTCGACTAATCTCCATATTTTTTCTGTGTTCTTTGCCTTCTCTACTTTTTCCAGTCTCTATTGCACTTAGTTTTTGCCTCCGTTCACCGTCGGGTAAACCAAGGGCTCGTTCTGGTCTTCCCATTATTTCTGTTACCCTTAGGAACAAACCTTTCCTCTTCCTCCTTGCATTTTGTTCCTACATAGTCCCTCATTTCGTTTACTGATTTTCCTACCGACTCCTGTTCCCACTGAACCTCCTGTGTGTGTGTGTGTGTGTGTGTGTGTGTGTGTGTGTGTGTGTGTGTGTGTGTGTGTGTGTGTGTGTTGGGACTGGCCACACACGCCCACCTACTCATGTTTCGCACCACGGTTTGTATGATCCCGCTGTTTCTCACTCCCATATGATGTGTATGAGAGCAGAGATAACTACCGTAACTACTTCTCACGTAGTTAGAGACGTAACCGTGTTGATCTACTATCACCATTATTACCTTTGTATCCTCTGGAACTTTTCTAACCTGGTTGAAGCCTTTAACAGTCTTAAGATTAAAGATCAACACCGTGACTGTCGTCTGTTTAAAACCTCTCTTTACTGCTCTCTTTACTGCTCTCTTTACTGCTCTATTGCTCTCTTTACTGCTCTCTTTACTGCTCTATTGCTCTCTTTACTGCTCTCTCTGCTCTCTTTACTGCTCTATTGCTCTCTTTACTGCTCTCTTTACTGCTTCTTTACTGCCTCTTTTATGTCCTCTTCTTTACTGCTCTCTTTACTGCTCTTTTACTGCTCTCATTCTTTTCTTTACTGCTCTCTTTACTGCTCTTTACTTCTCTCTTTACTGCTCTCTTTACTGCTCTCTCTTTACTTCTCTCTTTACTGCTCTCTTTACTGCTTTTACTCTCTCTTTCTCTCTCTTACTGCTCTCTTTACTGCTCTCTTTACTGCTCTCTTTACTGTTCTCTTTACTTCTCCTTTACTGTCTCTTACTTCCCCTTTACTGCTCTCTTTACTGCTCTCTTTACTGCTCTTTACTGCTCTCTTTACTGCTCTCTTTACTGCTCTCTTTACTGCTCTCTTTACTGCTCTCTTTATGCTTTACTGCTCTTTACTGCTCTCTTTACTGCTCTCTTTACTGCTCTTTTACTCTCTCTTTACTGCTCTCTTTACTTCTCTCTTTACTGCTCTCTTTACTGCTCTCTTCTCTCCTCTCTTTACTGCTCTCTTTACTGCTCTCTTTACTTCTCCTCTTTACTGCTCTCTTTACTTCTCTCTTTACTGCTCTCTTTACTTGCTCTCTTTACTTCTCTCTTTACTGCTCTCTTTACTTCTCTCTTTACTGTCTCTTCTTTTCTTACTTCTCTTTACTCTCTCTTTACCTTACTGCTCTCTTTACTTTCCTTACTTCTCTTTACTGTCTCTCTTTACTGCTCTCTTTACTTCTTTTCTCTTTACTGCTCTCTTTACTGTTTCTTTACTGTTCTCTTTACTGTCTCTCTTTACTGCTCTCTTTACTGCTTCTTTACTCCTTTTACTGCTCTCTTTACTGTTCTCTTTACTGCTTCTCTTACTACTCTCTTTACTTCCTCTTTACTGCTCTCTTTACTGCTCTCTTTACTGCTCTCTTTACTGCTCTCTTTACTGCTCTCTTTACTGCTCTTTACTGCTCTCTTTACTGCTCTCTTTATCTTTTTATCTCTCTCTACTTTCTCTTTACTGTTCTCTTTTCTTCTCTTTACTGCTCTCTTTATTCTCTTTACTGCTCTCTTTACTGTTCTCTTTACTGCTCTCTTTACTTTCTCTTTACTGCTCTCTTACTTTCTCTTTACTGCTCTCTTTACTGCTCTCTTTACTGCTCTCTTTACTGCTCTCTTTACTTCTCTCTTTACTTCTCTCTTTACTGCTCTC
>NC_069423.1:8349305-8354305 GCF_026875155.1 Cherax quadricarinatus | reverse complement strand
ACATCCTGTCTTTGTCCACCTTGTCTATTCCACGCAGTATTTTATATGTCGTTATCATGTCTCCCCGGACCCTCCTGTCCTCCAGTGTCGTCAGGCCGATTTCCCTTAATCTTTCTTCATAGGACATTCCCCTTAGCTCTGGAACTAACCTTGTCGCAAACCTTTGTACTTTCTTTAGTTTCTTGACGTGCTTTATCAAGTGCGGGTTCCAACAGGTGCTGCATACTCCATATGGGCCTGACATACACGGTGTACAGTGTCTTGAATGATTCCTTACTAAGTATCGGAATGCTGTTCTCAGGTTTGCCAGGCGCCCATATGCTGCAGCAGTTATCTGATTGATGTGTGCTTCCGGAGACATGGCTCGGTGTTATACTCACCCCAAGATCTTTCTCCTTGAGTGAGGTTTGCAGTTCTTTGGCCACCTAGCCTATACTCTGTCTGTGGTCTTCTGTGCCCTTCCCCTATCTTCATGACTTTGCATTTGGCAGGATTAAATTCGAGAAGCCATTGCTGGACCAGGTGTCCAGTCTGTCCAGGTCTCTTTGAAGTCCTGCCTGGTCCTCATCAGATTTAATTCTCCTCATTAACTTCACATCATCTGCAAACAGGGACACTTCTGAGTCTAACCCTTCCGTCATGTCGTTCACATATACCAAAAATAGCACTGGTCCTAGGACCGACCCCTGGGGGACCCGCTCGTCACAGGTGCCCACTGTGATACATCATTACGTACCATGACTCGTTGTTGCCTCCCTGTCAGGTATTCTCTGATCCATTGCAGTGCCCTTCCTGTTATATGCGCCTGATGCTCTAGCTTCTGCACTAATCTCTTGTGAGGAACTGTGTCAAAAAGCCTTCTTGCAGTCCAAGAAGATGCAATCAACCCACCCCTCTCTCTCTTGTCTTACTTCTGTTATTTTATCATAAAACTCCAGAAGGGTTGTGTGTTGTGTGTTGTGTGTTGTGTGTTGTGTGTTGTGTGTTGTGTGTTTGTGTTGTGTGTTGTGTGTTGTGGTGTTGTGTGTTGTGTGTTGTGTGTTGTGTGTTGTGTGTTGTGTGTTTTTGTGTTGTGGTGTGGTGTTGTGTGTGTGTGTTGTGTGTGTGGTTGTGTGTGTGGGGTTGTGTGTGTGTGTTTGTGTGTGTTGTGTGTGTGTGGTGTGTTGTTGTGTGTGGTTGTGTGTGTGTTGTGTGTGTGTTGTGTGTGTGTTGTGTGTGTGTTGTGTGTGTGTTGTGTGTGTGTTGTGTGTGTGTTGTGTGTGTTGTGTGTGTTGTGTGTGTTGGTTTGTGTGTGTGTGTTTGTGTGTGTGTGTGTGTGTGTGTGTGTGTTGTGTGTGTAAGCCGATTCCTCTATAGTTGCGTAATGTAGAGCCAGTGCCACAGGGAGGGTCATGTACGTGTCACTGACGTGTCAGACACAAACAGTTGTAGTCCCAGGCACCATACAGTCTGCATCTCCAGCACTGTGCATCTCCAGCACTGTGCATCTCCAGCACTGTGCATCTCCAGCACTGTGCATCTCCAGCACTGTGCATCTCCAGCACTGCGCATCTCCAGCACTGCGCATCTCCGGCACTGCGCATCTCCGGCACTGCGCATCTCCGGCACTGCGCATCTCCGGCACTGCGCATCTCCGGCACTGCACATCTCCGGCACTGCGCATCTCCGGCACTGCGCATCTCCGGCACTGCGCATCTCCGGCACTGCGCATCTCCGCACTGCGCATCTCCGGCACTGCGCATCTCCGGCACTGCGCATCTCCGGCACTGCGCATCTCCGGCACTGCGCATCTCCGGCACTGCACATCTCCGGCACTGTGCATCTCCAGCACTGTGCATCTCCAGCACTGTGCATCTCCAGCACTGCATCTCCAGCACTGTGCATCTCCAGCACTGTGCATCTCCAGCACTGTGCATCTCCAGCACTGTGCATCTCCAGCACTGTGCATCTCCAGCACTGTGCATCTCCAGCACTGTGCATCTCCAGCACTGCACATCTCCAGCACTGTACATCTCCAGCACTGTACATCTCCAGCACTGTGCATCTCCAGCACTGTGCATCTCCAGCACTGTGCATCTCCAGCACTGTGCATCTCCAGCACTGTGCATCTCCAGCACTGTGCATCTCCAGCACTGTGCATCTCCAGCACTGTGCATCTCCAGCACTGTGCATCTCCAGCACTGTGCCTCCAGCACTGTGCATCTCCAGCACTGTGCATCTCCAGCACTGCGCATCTCCAGCACTGCGCATCTCCAGCACTGTACATCTCCAGCACTGCGCATCTCCAGCACTGTACATCTCCAGCACTGTGCATCTCCAGCACTGCACATCTCCAGCACTGCGCATCTCCAGCACTGTACATCTCCAGCACTGTACATCTCCAGCACTGCGCATCTCCAGCACTGCACATCTCCAGCACTGTGCATCCTCAGCTCGTCACAGTGTGATGTCCTACTCTTGGGTGTTGCGTTGTTTTATTATAGATTCAGTCGTGGGTGTTTGATCAGGTCAGACACTGGTCCTCAGTCGTGGGTGTTTGATCAGGTCAGACACTGGTCCTCAGTCGTGGGTGTTTGATCAGGTCAGACACTGGTCCTCAGTCGTTGGTGTTTGATCAGGTCAGACACTGGTCCTCAGTCGTGGGTGTTTGATCAGGTCAGACACTGGTCCTCAGTCGTGGGTGTTTGATCAGGTCAGACACTGGTCCTCAGTTGTGGGTGTTTGATCAGGTCAGACACTGGTCCTCAGTTGTGGGTGTTTGATCAGGTCAGACACTGGTCCTCAGTCGTGGGTGTTTGATCAGGTCAGACACTGGTCCTCAGTCGTGGGTGTTTGATCAGGTCAGACACTGGTCCTCAGTCGTGGGTGTTTGATCAGGTCAGACACTGGTCCTCGTGAAGGCAGCTTTATGATGCAATAAATGTTCAATTTGAAGCCAGCGATCGAAAGAAAAATTTTAATCAAAGAGAAGTGAGGATAAAGGCGGCGCCGGAGAACCAAAATGCCGATGTAAAGTACAATGTGATAGTATTGTAGTATTTTTGTGTGTGTGTGTGTGTGTGTGTGTGAAGAAAACTGTGTCTAAAGCTATTTTTTGACTTGGTACACTACAGGAAGGGGTCGATAATATCCCCCTCAGGCTGTCGGGGCTCCTCTCTGCTGCACTTCTGATTGACCTGTCGTGATTCTATTGTGCTTTACTGTGCCCGCTGTAACTGTGTATTGGGAAATACGTATCACCAGTTGCTACACAAGCTGTGACGAGGACCCTTCCTGGGCGGTGCTGTGGCTGATACAATGGCAGCCTCAGGGGAATACAACCTACTGTGGTCGTTGTGCCTTATCTTGCTGAGCAGCGTGTGCGTCGTCATACTCTACGTCATGGTCCTCATTATTGTCTACTACTACTGTGCCTGATGCCATACAGGTGCCCCAGAGCTGGAGGTCAACACGTACAGACTAAGCTAAGTAACCGCACCCAAGCAAGAACAGTGCCACTTCGAGGCTTAAAAATATGGTAAAATCATTAGGAAAACTCAAGTCTCGTTGCATTGTGTTAGTGTAACAGATCTTCACACCAGTGACAGAGGTTGCGTACAGCCTCTAAACTGTTCAAAAGAGCATCATCACCTCTGAACTACAGCACTTTACAGTGTATCTGCTGTGCCAGATAACTCCCCCCCCCCCACACAAAAAAAAGCACACACAATGTTCTGTCGAGAACTATCTGTGTTCAGTCCCAGTCGTCGCAGACTACCTCTCTCCTTGCCTTCCTCTTCCTCCAAGTTCTTCTTCAGAATCTCTGCTTCTCTCTCAGACATTCCCTCAGAACTGAGCTGCGTCTCGCCTCATTCCCCTCGCGTCCCTTCTGGCAGGAAAGACTGGAAGACTGGCAACAGAAGTTGGACCGATAATATGCAGTGTGTGAAAGAAGAGGATTGTGGAAGTGCACGCGACGAGGATAAAAAGGACCTGAAAAAGACAGGGGATAATTACAAGGAAGGAGAGAAAGGTATGATACGCCAATCCTCGCCAGTTCCGCTAACCCAGGTAACAAAAAAAAAAAATATTTGTGTTCATTTCCGCGTCCCATTAAGTGAACAGATCACCGAGTCCAGCTGGAGGACTAGCGGTCGCTCAACCATAGCCACCTGTGGGCCAGAAGCTACCAGAATCCGGTTATTTGTTAGGGAAGTAAGCGATTCAAATAAACCTGAGAGCAGTAAGCTGCGCAAGTTCATAATAACGTGGGTGTCAGACCTTCTCTTGCAACATCAATTAGTACTCTAACATCCTTCTCTGAGGGTTGAGAATATGACAGTCTCCTCAGCATGGCCACCTCAGCATGGCCACTGAATACAAGGAATCCTGTCCCCTCTGTGCAGTTTGCTACATACTGTTAACTATAAATAATATTTCAATATCTTTAGACCTCATAAATTTCGAGATGGGTTTATATTTACTGTAATAAATTCGATTTTTTTTCAACGGGTGGTGAAGTTCGTAACCTAATGCCGTTTTATGAATTGTTTAATTTTTTTTTTTTTGAGTTTTGGTTTTAAGTGGCGTATATTGTGGAGGGATACCAATTATTTACCACTACTTCCTTTTCTTCCTCTCTTGGTCCCGTCCCTGTCCCCCTCGTTTATATATACTGGCTCCCTCACTCTTTTGTGTTAATGTGACCTCGTAAATGGTCCAAATGGGAGCGACACGTCGTGGTAAGCTTCTCTTACCTACGTACGAGTTATTTGTGTATTTAATGTGGCACCAACTCCCAGGTAGCGTTATTGAAGAAAGAATTTAGATAGCTTTATAAATATGTTGGAAAAAATGCATGAGTGGGTGTGGGTGAGGCAGTTAGACCTGCCTAGCCTGGGCCAGTATATCTGGTGCTGTGTTCTTCCATTCTTATCTTATTGTTATTTGTGTATATATAAATATTTGGCATACACTATCTTTTTTTTTCCTTTTGTCCACCACCGCCCCCCCCACCCACA